>JAVGWX010000003.1:24429282-25629282 GCA_036924085.1 Ariolimax columbianus
TTGTCTCCTGGGATCTCTGTACTCTGTTCTTCATGTTATATCTTCTTAGCTCGTGGCCAGATAAGCTATATCTTAGTTCTGCCAGCTGTGCTTAATCCCCAACCACTTTTATGTAATGGCATGTCCCTCAACAGACTCAAATAGAATTATACCTTACAATTTGTCTACGAACTTAACGCACAGTCCAAACATATCAATTATAATTGTTAGTAGAGAAACCTTGATCCGGGCTAACAAAGGATAACGGATATGACCCTCACTTACATGTCTCCACTTGTAGGCCTCATCCATTTCCAGGGAAGAAAGAATTGTCAGTCAATCAATTATTCTATCAATCAGTAAACTCTTTCAGCATCCCTTTCTGCATGATATGGCTTGGTTTGGCTTCGCTCGTTCTCAATCTCCCGCTACCAAACCCTGAAAGGGCTTAAGTAGCAGAATGTAGTCCAGAGAACAGAATGCGTTGTGGCCTAGTTTACAGCTTGACTGCGATATTTGCACTTTCGGTCCAACACATCCGACTTCAGCAAGCATTTTTTTAGTACCGGGTTAGCATTCCCTCTTCCATCCCTTCTCCTTAGTCAGTCTGCCCTGCTGCAGCCTGTTATCCAGGACACCACGTGGAGATGTAGAATGTTCTTCGCAGCTCTGGTCGCTGGTCCTGACTCTAGCAGTCAGCTATGGGTCGATAACCCCTGCAGCTCATGCGCTGCCCGGCATAGGGTTGTCAGGTTGGGCATAGAGTTGGCCAACCCATCATGGAAACCAAGTAGCCCATGAGTTATCTCAACAAGAATACAAACAGACTCCTTCAAAATGATAGCTGGGGTTGCTGTCCTGCGCTCTTCAAGGAGTGAGCGAGGACACATGCTGATAGCAACGAGGACGACGTTTTTTCCATACTGTTCACACGTAAGCCACGCCCTTTTCTTGTTATTTCTTAAGGTCAACGGGTCACTAATCAGCCAGAGGACCTATGGATATTCTTTGTTTATTGATCCGCGGGCCACATCTCAGTAAATCTCAGTATGTTTTTCTTCTACTTCCCCCTAAGATAGGGGGTCAGTATGGATTACTTATATCGATGTATTGTGAATGTTGGATAAGACATTTCGCTGACTGGCATACGTTTGCTTGTTTCAGCTTCATGACTGTTGCATTACTCAATTGTCTAGCGGCACAATTGTGTATATCTACACATCGTGTCATTACACTCTTATAACAATATTATTGTTTGTAGTCAAACTCTGTACTGAACTCCAACCTCTAGCTCTGTACAAATATACACACTCTTCCAATTATGTAAGCAATCAATTTATTTGATCGAACTACTGGCATTCCCTTTTAAAATCACGTCATTTTAGAGTGGACTAGTTTTAGAACACCGTGCGAACCATGACCTACACTATATAAACAACAGATAGCAGCCATATGCAAACTCAAACTACTATATCAAAGTGGAGAACAATGTAGAGTTAGTTAATAACTAAGAATTCTAGTCTCATCATAATGTATGTGTGTGTTAGTCACTATTAGTATAGTAGTATACTATTTTTGTTAATCACGAAAAGTGTAGTATTATACCAAGATGACGATGCCTTATTTATTTATTATGCAAAAGTGGTTGAAAATCTATTTTTGGTTTTTTTTCTTGAGTTATATAATGGATATATTTCAACCTTTAAATAGAAAGTCTGAACACATGCTACTGGTGTGTAGAATGGATAGAGGCAAGCCGGATTAATTCGTGTGTCATTATTTTCCTTTGACAATTCGTATGAACATAACGATTGTGTAAATTTGACAGTTGTCTACTGTAATGCTGATTACCTGGTTTGGGATATCTGTCATCCTTATATCGTGTGACATTTGGTAGTCAAGGTGACACAAATGGATTACCATCAACAGCCGACTAACTATTCAGTTGTTCTTGCCATTGATGAAATGTTTGTGTCTTGTATATTTGATTCGCGGACATCATTACAATTTGGCCGTATTGCATCTGCTGCTTCCTTCGAGTTTCAGGCAAGCCAGATTATCATAGAGTGTCTGTCCCTATGTGGGTGACTTTGACTTTCACTCTGTGACAACACTTTGTGAATAGCTGGAACATTATTTGGCCCTTACAGGTTCTTGTTCTATTTGTTACGAACATATAGATTTAGTCCTGGTTATCCTACATCCCAAACCTATTGGATGTCACAACCCCGTTGCCTTGTTTACGGGAAAGACTTCTGGAGTAAACCCCAACGAAAAATCTGCAGCCGGCGCTATCTCCAGTCGCCTCGATAATGTCTTGCCATTAGTTATAGGTAGCTCAGGGCGCGTACGGTTGACACATTTTGTAAAACCTTCTCCTCACTTTATTCCAAATCATACATTTCAGCGGACAGAGCAAAAGGAAAATAGTGTCCACACGGCTGAAAAGAGATGGTGCTCATCATTACACGTGATGGATGAAGATCATTACACGTGATGGATGAAGATCATTACACGTGATGGATGAAGATCATTACACGTGATGGATGAAGATCATTAAACGAGATGGATGAAGATCATTACACGTGATGGATGAAGATCATTACACGTGATGGATGAAGATCATTACACGTGATGGATGAAGATCATTACACGTGATGGATGAAGATCATTACACGTGATGGATGAAGATCATTACACGTGATGGATGAAGATCATTAAAAGAGATGGACGAAGATCATTACACGTGATGGATGAAGATCATTACACGTGATGGATGAAGATCATTACACGTGATGGATCAAGATCATTACACGTGATGGATGAAGATCATTACACGTGATGGATGAAGATCATTACACGTGATGGATGAAGATCATTACACGTGATGGATGAAGATCATTACACGAGATGGATGAAGATCATTACACGTGATGGATGAAGAACATTACACGTGATGGATGAAGATCATTACACGTGATGGATGAAGATCATTACACGTGATGGATGAAGATCATTACACGTGATGGATGAAGATCATTACACGTGATGGATGAAGATCATTACACGTGATGGATAAAGATCATTACACGTGATGGATAAAGATCATTACACGTGATGGATGAAGATCATTACACGTGATGGATGAAGATCATTACACGTGATGGATGAAGATCATTACACGTGATGGATAAAGATCATTAAACGAGATGGATGAAGATCATTACACGTGATGGATGAAGATCATTACACGTGATGGATGAAGATCATCAGAAGTGTTCAGTGACAAATATTAGTTAAAAGATCAATTGTTTTGAAATGTTTCGAAAAATGTTGTTGCCGCCCTTTGACCGTCACTGATCGTAATGATTAATGACTGGTTTGTCCGCCAATGTTCGAAGGAGAGAATAGTGAAGCGAAACATAGTCACTGATCGTAATGATTAATGACTGGTTTGTCCGCCAATGTTCGAAGGAGAGAATAGTGAAGCGAAACATAGTCTCTGATCGTAATGATTAATGACTGGTTTGTCCGCCAATGTTCGAAGGAGAGAATAGTGAAGCGAAACATAGTCACTGATCGTAATGATTAATGACTGGTTTGTCCGCCAATGTTGGAAGGAGAGAATAGTGAAGCGAAACATAGTCTCTGATCGTAATGATTAATGACTAATTTGTCCGCCAATGTTCGAAGGAGAGAATAGTGAAGCGAAACATAGTCTCTGATCGTAATGATTAATGACTGGTTTGTCCGCCAATGTTCGAAGGAGAGAATAGTGAAGCGAAACATAATCTCTGATCGTAATGATTAATGACTGGTTTGTCCGCCAATGTTCGAAGGAGAGAATAGTGAAGCGAAACATAGTCTCTGATCGTAATGATTAATGACTGGTTTGTCCGCCAATGTTCGAAGGAGAGAATAGTGAAGCGAAACATAGTCTCTGATCGTAATGATTAATGACTGGTTTGTCCGCCAATGTTCGAAGGAGAGAATAGTGAAGCGAAACATAGTCTCTGATCGTAATGATTAATGACTGGTTTGTCCGCCAATGTTCGAAGGAGAGAATAGTGAAGCGAAACATAGTCTCTGATCGTAATGATTAATGACTGGTTTGTCCGCCAATGTTCGAAGGAGAGAATAGTGAAGCGAAACATAGTCTCTGATCGTAATGATTAATGACTGGTTTGTCCGCCAATGTTCGAAGGAGAGAATAGTGAAGCGAAACATAGTCTCTGATCGTAATGATTAATGACTGGTTTGTCCGCCAATGTTCGAAGGAGAGAATAGTGAAGCGAAACATAGTCTCTGATCGTAATGATTAATGACTGGTTTGTCCGCCAATGTTCGAAGGAGAGAATAGTGAAGCGAAACATAGTCTCTGATCGTAATGATTAATGACTGGTTTGTCCGCCAATGTTCGAAGGAGAGAATAGTGAAGCGAAACATAGTCTCTGATCGTAATGATTAATGACTGGTTTGTCCGCCAATGTTCGAAGGAGAGAATAGTGAAGCGAAACATAGTCTCTGATCGTAATGATTAATGACTGGTTTGTCCGCCAATGTTCGAAGGAGAGAATAGTGAAGCGAAACATAGTCTCTGATCGTAATGATTAATGACTGGTTTGTCCGCCAATGTTCGAAGGAGAGAATAGTGAAGCGAAACATAGTCTCTGATCGTAATGATTAATGACTGGTTTGTCCGCCAATGTTCGAAGGAGAGAATAGTGAAGCGAAACATAGTCTCTGATCGTAATGATTAATGACTGGTTTGTCCGCCAATGTTCGAAGGAGAGAATAGTGAAGCGAAACATAGTCTCTGATCGTAATGATTAATGACTGGTTTGTCCGCCAATGTTCGAAGGAGAGAATAGTGAAGCGAAACATAGTCTCTGATCGTAATGATTAATGACTGGTTTGTCCGCCAATGTTCGAAGGAGAGAATAGTGAAGCGAAACATAGTCTCTGATCGTAATGATTAATGACTGGTTTGTCCGCCAATGTTCGAAGGAGAGAATAGTGAAGCGAAACATAGTCTCTGATCGTAATGATTAATGACTGGTTTGTCCGCCAATGTTCGAAGGAGAGAATAGTGAAGCGAAACATAGTCTCTGATCGTAATGATTAATGACTGGTTTGTCCGCCAATGTTCGAAGGAGAGAATAGTGAAGCGAAACATAGTCTCTGATCGTAATGATTAATGACTGGTTTGTCCGCCAATGTTCGAAGGAGAGAATAGTGAAGCGAAACATAGTCTCTGATCGTAATGATTAATGACTGGTTTGTCCGCCAATGTTCGAAGGAGAGAATAGTGAAGCGAAACATAGTCTCTGATCGTAATGATTAATGACTGGTTTGTCCGCCAATGTTCGAAGGAGAGAATAGTGAAGCGAAACATAGTCTCTGATCGTAATGATTAATGACTGGTTTGTCCGCCAATGTTCGAAGGAGAGAATAGTGAAGCGAAACATAGTCTCTGATCGTAATGATTAATGACTGGTTTGTCCGCCAATGTTCGAAGGAGAGAATAGTGAAGCGAAACATAGTCTCTGATCGTAATGATTAATGACTGGTTTGTCCGCCAATGTTCGAAGGAGAGAATAGTGAAGCGAAACATAGTCTCTGATCGTAATGATTAATGACTGGTTTGTCCGCCAATGTTCGAAGGAGAGAATAGTGAAGCGAAACATAGTCTCTGATCGTAATGATTAATGACTGGTTTGTCCGCCAATGTTCGAAGGAGAGAATAGTGAAGCGAAACATAGTCTCTGATCGTAATGATTAATGACTGGTTTGTCCGCCAATGTTCGAAGGAGAGAATAGTGAAGCGAAACATAGTCTCTGATCTTAATGATTAATGACTGGTTTGTCCGCCAATGTTCGAAGGAGAGAATAGTGAAGCGAAACATAGTCTCTGATCGTAATGATTAATGACTGGTTTGTCCGCCAATGTTCGAAGGAGAGAATAGTGAAGCGAAACATAGTCTCTGATCGTAATGATTAATGACTGGTTTGTCCGCCAATGTTCGAAGGAGAGAATAGTGAAGCGAAACATAGTCACTGATCGTAATGATTAATGACTGGTTTGTCCGCCAATGTTCGAAGGAGAGAATAGTGAAGCGAAACATAGTCTCTGATCGTAATGATTAATGACTGGTTTGTCCGCCAATGTTCGAAGGAGAGAATAGTGAAGCGAAACATAGTCTCTGATCGTAATGATTAATGACTGGTTTGTCCGCCAATGTTCGAAGGAGAGAATAGTGAAGCGAAACATAGTCTCTGATCGTAATGATTAATGACTGGTTTGTCCACCAATGTTCGAAGGAGAGAATAGTGAAGCGAAACATAGTCTCTGATCGTAATGATTAATGACTGGTTTGTCCGCCAATGTTCGAAGGAGAGAATAGTGAAGCGAAACATAGTCTCTGATCGTTATGATTAATGACTGGTTTGTCCGCCAATGTTCGAAGAAGAGAATAGTGAAGCGAAACATAGTCTCTGATCGTAGCTTACGTGGGGCTAGAATCGTGGCACCCATTTCCTATGCTAGATATAGATGAGAGGGTATTAACGCGAACTTTTGGTGTTAGCTATTAACTAACAATTGACATGTGTGCGCCAAGCGTCCCGCACTGAGCTATATTCAACGTGTATGTGCTAGTGTATTTACTATTGTTGAAAGCATCAATTAGTGTATTAAACCAAATTATTTCAAGTTAAATTCCTTCTACACTGAGAACATCGCAAGCAATTGTTTGAATATTTGGAATATGTAGATACATATATTGTAAAGTCAGAACGGTTCTTAGCATATTTGAGAAATTTTGACACAATTTTTCGGGCTGAAATAGTTACATTATTTTCTCACACATACGTATTATAGGATATTATTGTGACTACGAAAGTAGATATTATTTACTGCAATCAGAAAATGAATGATACTATTCAACATAGATAATGTGACAGACAAGATGCATTTGATATACTCTGGAACTTAGCAACACTCTAAAAGAACAATTGTAATGCAGAACTCAAGACTAAAACAGCCTCCTTTGAGAGTTGGAACCAGATTTAATGGAGGTATTTTGTGAAATTATCGACAATCTGGTAGAATAAATAAAATATGATGCACATCATTTTCTGAACTACCACAAAAGCAATTTGACAACTACAGAACAATCTTCCCTGATGACCTGTTAAATACATTAAGCATGGCTTATGGAGCCACATCACACCCGTCTTAAACGTGAACTAACTTATGTAATCCCTGAATTCCAAGCGCTGCATTTTTTAAATGTGTGTAGTTTATGAAAGACAATAAGTTAGGATCCGGTGTTAAAGAAATGTACAAATAAAGAAAACTTAATGTGACTATTCCAAATTCTACAAGCTCTGTGTTACGTTAGGGCCTTTTGCGTCTTGACAGACGGCCAGTTAGCTGGTCAGTTGTAGAGATGGTTGTGACTGCATCTGTCCTGGACGGACATCGACTTTCGTGGCTGATTTTGCCGATTCTCGATTGACAGGGACGACAGCAGTGTAAAGAGAACAAGTTCGATTGATGTGGTGTAGGATCCTTTCTGTTGCGTCGTTTGTCTTCCATTTGTGTCATAAGAACTAGCTATGGTGCCTCTGTAGAGCGTGCATTTTCTGCTTTGAAACGAATACATAGCTATTATAGGCCCAGTCAGAGTTAAGATCGTATGAGTGGCTTACTTCTAATTTCTACAGAAAAGGAAATGTTACCAGATTTAACACTGAAAAAATAATGTTATGATTTAGTGATTGAAAAGTTTTTGAGTTAAGAAACCAGGCTAGGATTTGTAAACAAATGAAAAAATGGTACAGTGTTCAGATTTGGAAATAGGCGTACATTAAATTAGATGTAAAACAAATGAAAAAATGGTACAGTGTTCAGATTTGGAAATAGGCGTTCATTAAATTAGATGTAAAACAAATGAAAAAATGGTACAGTGTTCAGATTTGGAAATAGGCGTTCATTAAATTAGATGTAAAACAAATGAAAAAATGGTACAGTGTTCAGATTTGGAAATAGGCGTTCATTAAATTAGATGTAAAACAAATGAAAAAATGGTACAGTGTTCAGATTTGGAAATAGGCGTTCATTAAATTAGATGTAAAACAAATGAAAAAATGGTACAGTGTTCAGATTTGGAAATAGGCGTTCATTAAATTAGATGTAAAACAAATGAAAAAATGGTACAGTGTTCAGATTTGGAAATAGGCGTTCATTAAATTAGATGTAAAACAAATGAAAAAATGGTACAGTGTTCAGATTTGGAAATAGGCGTTCATTAAATTAGATGTAAAACAAATGAAAAAATGGTACAGTGTTCAGATTTGGAAATAGGCGTTCATTAAATTAGATGTAAAACAAATGAAAAAATGGTACAGTGTTCAGCTTTGGAAATAGGCGTTCATTAAATTAGATGTAAAACAAATGAAAAAATGGTACAGTGTTCAGATTTGGAAATAGGCGTTCATTAAATTAGATGTAAAACAAATGAAAAAATGGTAGTGTTCAGATTTGGAAATAGGCGTTCATTAAATTAGATGTAAAACAAATGAAAAAATGGTACAGTGTTCAGATTTGGAAATAGGCGTTCATTAAATTAGATGTAAAACAAATGAAAAAATGGTACAGTGTTCAGATTTGGAAATAGGCGTTCATTAATTTAGATGTAAAACAAATGAAAAAATGGTACAGTGTTCAGATTTGGAAATAGGCGTTCATTAAATTAGATGTAAAACAAATGAAAAAATGGTACAGTGTTCAGATTTGGAAATAGGCGTTCATTAAATTAGATGTAAAACAAATGAAAAAATGGTACAGTGTTCAGATTTGGAAATAGGCGTTCATTAAATTAGATGTAAAACAAATGAAAAAATGGTACAGTGTTCAGATTTGGAAATAGGCGTTCATTAAATTAGATGTAAAACAAATGAAAAAATGGTACAGTGTTCAGATTTGGAAATAGGCGTTCATTAAATTAGATGTAAAACAAATGAAAAAATGGTACAGTGTTCAGATTTGGAAATAGGCGTTCATTAAATTAGATGTAAAACAAATGAAAAAATGGTACAGTGTTCAGATTTGGAAATAGGCGTTCATTAAATTAGATGTAAAACAAATGATTTACTTTTCCTTTCTATAAACTATTTTATTTAAAATGTAACTAAAATGAGGCAGGTATTATAATGTTTCGCAGTATTGTTAAATAAAAATGATAACCTTATTTAATTAAAATGAAAGTTTCCTATGTGAATGCCATTCTTAAATAATTGCGTTTTTCTTAAATTAACGACTTTATACTGGTTTAGAAGACTGCAGAGTCTGTATACAACCAGTTTCATTTACATTTCCTTGCTCTAAAAGCTATGTGCATTCAATCTATTCTTAAATGCATTAATTGTTTTTGCCTCCATTACTTCCCGTGGCAATGTATTCCAAGCATTCACCACTCTCTGACTAAAAAAATATTTCCCATCATCTAATCTGGACCTTTCTTTAGTTAATTAGTAGTTATGCCCTCTTGTTCCTGTAGGTGGTTGAATTTTGAAAACAAAATTGGTATAGTCTAATTTATCCTTTCCTTTGCTTATTTTATAAACCTGTATTAAGATTTCGAATTTGAACTAACAAAAAAATAGATAACTACATGTTCTAACGCATTTGTCATTCTTTATTAAGCATGGCTTGTTTTCTCTTTGCAGCTGCATCATCGTCGGTCCAGCCAGGTATGTGTTAGTATTTGATCAATTCATCCATACTTCCATTAGCAATAGTTTTATATCACTATTTATATAATGCATTGACGGACAATTAGGTGTTTGCCGTATTCTGTTATACTAATATAGATAGACAGACATCGATACAAACAGACATACAGACAGACATACATATAGGAAGACAACTCCGCTCTATAGGAAAATGAGATACCAAACTAGGCCAGAGGGCGCGAAGCTAAGACAAAAGCTGTGATGCAGTCGCTCCGACATGGTGAAGACTACAGACTTCATTAGATATAGCATGCCCAAAAAGCTTTAACACATAGAAAAGGTGACAGACAGGCAGGCTCATGCACGACATATATATAGAAAGATAGATATAAAGATATACATACACACACATATATATATATATATATATATATATATATATATATATATATATAAATATATATATATATATATTGATGGATGGCTTGAAGGGGACGGGGTGGGGGGGTTGAATGGACCAATGATAGACAGACAGACATACAGACAGACAGACAGACACCTTAAGACCCCCCAAGATTATCAAAGGCAAGTTCAAATTCACGGTTACAATTCTTCTCACTCTTTTCTCGACTCCACATTGATATCTCATTTGGGTATGTATTGAAACAATAGTTATCCACGTGTCAGTGGCAATATTTTGTTTTCATTTGTTTCATCACATAGATATTGGATGTATTCTTGGCTTAAATGTGTGGTCCGGTGCCCATACTCTAATCTAGTGATAGAAAACCTTATAAGAACAGCGTAGAGACATTTGAATAGAGTCAGTGGTGGACCTACTTGGACATTTTTTTGTTCCCTGAAGCTTGAACTGTTGTGGTGGTCTATTTGAAATCAATAGCTAGGTCTGGGTAACCACTGTCATCTTCTTCAATTGGCTTGTTCCACGACTGATCGACATCATTTTGCTGTATTTCCATGTTTTCTGGTGAAGGATTTATTTCCATGGTCTCTCTTGCTTCGCTTAGTTTTTTGTGGATTTTCCATAGTCTATCGCTCCAGTAGGGTTTATAGTTTTTCCATTTTCTACGTGAGACTGATTTCTTTGCTGCCTGTCCGTCATGGTGGCGACATTATCGTTTACATATTTCGCATGGGATATTTTTTTGACAAAGTTTATTTACATTTTCTCTATATAGAGTCCAGTTTGCTTTTTTGAAATTCCAGCTTGGGTGCATATTTGTTACCTCTGTTTCTCCAATGTTACATATACAAAGATATTGGGACATGGTCGATCCCACCCAGTTGGCTGTTGACTATTCATGCAATTAGCTGTTCAAGATCGTGCATTGCCATCGCAATGTCCAGAGTACAAGTTATTTTCCATATTCGAGAGTTATATGTATACCTATCGTCTGGCCTATTTATTAGGACGAGTTTATTTTCTATCATTCAATCCGATACCTCTTCGCCTCTCTGGTCCATTGTTTTGTAGCTCCAGATTGAGGAGTGACTGTTAAAATCTCCCAGTATGAGATGTCTCGACTCTTCAATTTTGACTTTGTGTATTGCCAGAGCTGTGGCTGGGGGACTATTGCAGTTTGTTATCATTGAGTGTCCACTGGGTAGGATGATCTTAACTGTGATATTAATCAATCAATATAGCGCGGGCTTGCCGAAAACGCTCGCCCACCTCTCCCCGGCCATCTAGCAGGACAAAATGTGTGGGTCGTACCGCTGGCAACGGTGCGTTACTGTGGCCCGTATCGAGAAACTTTGACAGTCAGTGGTGGATTTTCGAAGGCTTATAGCAGACCTCGACAGTTCGTCTCGCTGGTAGTCATTCTCTCGCAAAGAGCTTGTGATCGGCAAATGGAAAGCAGGAATCGTGCCTAAAGGCCCTGTCCTCGCCAGACCAACCCTTGGGAGAAGGGCAGGCCCGCAGGCAAAAATCGTCTCCAGTCCCTGTGTAATTCATCGCCGGGGCCGTTGGGATCCGTTCTGAACAGAGCGCTGCCATCCCTCCCCGAGCGAGCCCGGTCGGTCGGTCGGTCGTCTGGTGTGTGTACGGGCCCCTGTCAGGTGGTCCTAGGTCGACGGAGTGAGGGACGAAACAACCGTCCGTCCGTCAGTCGGTCCCTGCGGCCGTCCTAGTCAGGCTTTTTACACATCTGTCCTCCGCAGACCGGTGTGTGTGGTTCGTACGCCTCCAACAGATATCTGGTTGATCCTGCCAGTAGTCATATGGTTGTCTCAAAGATTAAGCCATGCATGTCTAAGTTCACACTGTCTCACGGTGAAACCGCGAATGGCTCATTAAATCAGTCCAGGTTCCTGAGATGACACGATCCTACTTGGATAACTGTGGCAATTCTAGAGCTAATACATGCTTACCAAGCTCCGACCCTCGCGGAAAGAGCGCTTTTATTAGTTCAAAACCAATCGTCGTTTCCCCTCGCGGGGTTGCGGCGTTCCCACTGGTGACTCTGGATAACTTTGTGCTGATCGCATGGCCTCATGTGCCGGCGACGCATCTTTCAAATGTCTGCCCTATCAAATGTCGATGGTATGTGACATGCCTACCATGTTTGTAACGGGTACCGGGGAATCAGGGTTCAATTCCGGAGAGGGAGGATGAAAAACGGCTACCACATCCAAGGAAGGCAGCAGGCGCGCAACTTACCCACTCCCGGCACGGGGAGGTAGTGACGAAAAATAACAATACGGGACTTTTTCGAGGCCCGGTAATTGGAATGAGTACACTTTAAACCCTTTAACGAGGATCTATTGGACGGCAAGTCTGGTGCCAGCAGCCGCGATAATTCCAGCTCCAATAGCGTATATTAAAGTTGTTGCAGTTAAAAAGCTCGTAGTTGGATCTCAGACGTAGGCGGGCGGTCCGGCTCGCACCGGTTCACTTTGAAAAAATTAGAGTGTTCAAAGCAGGCCTCGGCTGCCTGAATAATGGTGCATGGAATAATGGAATAGGACCTCAATTCTATTGTGTTGGTTTTCGGAACTGGAGGTAATGATTAACAGGGACAAACGGGGGCATTCGTATTGCGGCGCTAGAGGGGAAATTCTTGGATCGCCGCAAATCGAGCTACTGCGAAAGCATTTGTCAAGAATGTTTTTTATTAATCAAGAACGAAAGTCAGAGGCGCGAAGACGATCAGATACCGTCGTAGTTCTGACCATAAACGATGCCGACTAGCGATCCGCAGGAGTTGCTTCGATGACTGTGGGCAGCTTCCGGGAAACCAAAGTGTTTGGGTTCAGGGAGAAGTATGGTTGCAAAGCTGAAACTTAAAGGAATTGACGGAAGGGCACCACCATGAGTGGAGACTGCGGCTTAATTTGACTCAACACGCCAACACTGTAAAATGACTGATAGACTGAGAGCACTTTCGTTGGGTCTAATAGGGAACATGTGCTGGAATTAGATCCACGAAAGACCAGTTTTACCCTCTAAATGAAAGAGCGTTGCTACAGTAATCCTGCTCAGCACTAAAGAAATCGCAGGTTTTAGACGCTTAGTCATTGACTGACTAAAAAGCCCTCTATTGATTCGTTGGGTCTAATAGTGAACGGGTGCTGGTAGTAGACCCTCGGAAGACAGGTCAGTCTTACCTTGCTAATGACAGGGCGTTGCTACGGTAATCCTGGTCAATTCGAAATGAGTCGCAGACATTTGTCCACGTACTAAGCTCATAAGCCAACAACATCTCTGTGCCATGACCAGGCTTGTCCCTTGGTCAAATGCACTTCTTCGAGAGAAATCGCAGGTCGCTGACATTTGGTCCACGTGCTTAGCTGATAAGCCAATGGTGCGAAGCTACCATCTGAGGGACTATGGTCGAACGCCTCTAAGTCTCTCAGCACCGCTGTGATGGGAGGCTACGGCATGGCTGGGACATGGGGATCGCGTCTCAGCCCGGCCCGGTCACGCCACAGAAATGCACCTGGTTAAATGCACTCCTGCCTTGCTCTTTACCTCTGTCTGCTATCAGTCATCCCAATGGACGCAGAAGAGATGCAATCCAGCGGACATTGCACCTCCTGTCCTATTGTGACAACCTCCCGGGTGGCGGGGAATGCTAGGGGTGCCATCACTGCAGATGAGCCGAGAAAATAAAGGAAGCAAAGAGATACCTCACTCACATGCACATGCTACGTTCCTGGCAGGACGTGACGATCCTGAGACACAGTCACACTGGACTGCTTCTCTTCCGGGATAGTACAAACTAGTACATAGTCCATCATATCATATCATTGCCAAACCCTATAGACACGAGTGGGGAAGACTCGATAGTCCTGCAAGACAACTTCCCTAAGAGAGACAACTCTGACCAAAAACAACTGCTGCCTTGCAGTTAGGCTAAGGATGGCATCCCTACAGAAACGCCTGTTGAAATCGGATGCACTGAGCCACAGGCTTAACAAAATAAAACAGTGCAACGTATATCGCTGTAAACAGCGTACGATGAAGAAGAAGAAGATATCCTCTGATGGACAATTTTAGAATTTCTTTTAGGTGTGTTTCCTGAATACGAATGATGTCTATTTCGTTTTCCTTGATAAATTCTTGCAGTTCGGGTTTCTTGTTTCTTGTTTCTCCTCTGCATTCTGTTGTACCAATTTTAGGTTCCTTGTTTGTTGATCAGTCGCACTACTCTGCCTCCCCCTGATCACAAGGTTAGCAGAGGCACCGGTTGCTTGGGTGGGTCCCCTCGAGGCTGGGGACTGCGTACCGCTCATCACCGGTTGTAACTTGTAGGAGCGACACCATGACGATAGGGTAGACTGTCGCATGCCCATATCCTGTTGATGCGCGTGTGCCCTGATTTTTCCCGGTTCCTGAGCGGTAGCTGACATACTCCGTATTCCGCAGGTCGCGTTGAGTTTTCGGTTTTGGGTTGTCTCCCATAGCCTTTCCACCTCCCGATGGTACCTGCAAGGCAGTAGGTTGGTTTGTCTACCGTGGTTTCCATCCCGTGGCTAGAGCATATAGCGGCTCTTACCCGCTTGGTGTACCCATAATAGGACACATGGGGTATTTCAGTGGGGAAAGCAGTGCCAACTGTTGTCCCACCGCATCCTGCTGGAATGCACCTCCGGTTGGTCCTGACTGCTTATTCGTCCAGTTGTTATACCTGGCTTATATCGCAGCTGACGCTCCATATCTGGAGGTCGTTCCACTATCCGCCACCTGTGGACGTGCCTGGTTGGTCGCCCCTGTCCTCCAGGAGATGCACCTATCTTCAGTTTATTGTATAGATTGCACCTCGGTCTGTTGTGGCCTGTGTGGAGGCTGAAGACTACCATCTGCTCTCTTCTGTTCAACTGGTAATAAGGATAACTTTTGTTGTTGTTGAGGGGGGGGGGGGGCAGTGTGCTCTGTTTCTTATTTGTCTATGTATCTGGCCCTAATAAACCTTTTGAACACACTTAAATCTGGTTATGGTAACTTTCCACCTTCTTTCGTCAGTCTGTCTGTCTCCTCATTGCCTTGAATGTACAGTGGAATGGGACCACTGTACCACGACTCTTTTGAATTTGACCTGCTGGCATAGTTGACAGAGTACTGACCTTAGGTAATTTAGGTCTATATTTTTCTGGCTCTTTAGCGCTATAACCACGGACGTGAAATCTGTAACAAAAAAAAAAAAAATATAAACAAATATTCCTGGATTCATTGCTTCTACTGCAGCTTTGAGTACCACTGACTGTGCTCATAAATTACTTGAGAATTTTCCAGTTTCCACTGACAGCGTTATCTCTTTATCGTTTGCTAGGCTCAGAAATAACATTTTCTGTTGTGTTTATTGCAGAACCGTCATGGAATGCATGGGTCCAGTCAATACTTGGGTAGAAATAAGGTGAACGCAATATATATATATATATATATATATATATATATATATATATATATATATATATATATATATATATATATATATTTAAAAAAACACATCACACAGTCTGACCATTTTTCAAATGATGTATTTGAGAAACCTATGGTTTGCTCATTGTAAACGCTGCTTGATTAGGTATTTAGACCATCTGATTCTTTATTTTGAAATAAAAATACAAACATACCTTTGTTTTGCATTGAACAGGCCTGTGAGAATTAATTATCATCTGATTTGGGCCAGTTGTCTATGTCACTGTATTCTTTTAATCACAGAATTTACTTCCTGTTTCATATTTCTGCTCAGTTTCATCTTGTTCTGCGGTTTTTTCATTTTGACTACTCTGAACGTCATCTGTATCAAAAGCGTCAACAGTTGGTTGAATTTTCCTTGCAAGAGTTCCAACGGTTTGTGAACTATCAATGGCTTCAATCGTATTTGCTTAGCTTGTTTCAACTGTAGATAAACTTGACATTGCAAAATAGTTTGTCTTGAGTTTGTATTTTTGATAACCATTTAAGTACTTTCGTAAACTCATTATTATTGCTCAAGGGACTACTTGACCTCTGTTAATTAGGGAATCAATTTACAATAGCCACAGGACAGTAATCAACTTACCACGAGACTCAACCTTTATAACATCTGTGCTACCAACTCTCTTCTAACTCTCTACTAACTCTCAACTAAATCAAACAAATATTAATCGATTTGAGTCGTATGACCATTGACTCGAGATTTGAGGAGATACAAATGTTAGTCTACTTTCTGAGAAGTGTTTCGTTTGGTTTCAGCTAGCCTACATGATACTTTAGAAACCTTTGCATTTTTATTTCAATTCTTATTGTGTATTGACTTACACTAATTTTTTAATATTATTACTTTCTAAAAAAACCACTTCTGTATGAAAGTAGACTAAACGTTTGCAATGGGGACTAAAGTCGCTTCTTTGGCCCCATCCAGGATTAGATTCCATGAAGCTTAAGCTTCATTAGTTCCATAGCAATTCCGCCCATGCCTGGGGCACGGGTTTAAAATTTGATTTTGAGTAAAAGAAAACAACAATTTCCACACCTTATCGATGTTACATAAACTAAGCAAACTGGCTGCAAAACAAACAAACAAAAAAAATAACACAGCAAGGTTTATCAATGAATAAACAATAACAGCGCTCAACATATTCAGGACATGATATTGCAATCATTCTATTGAGTATCTTGACTTTGTAAATATTTAAATCAGGGATTGACTTTGTGTAGATTATATTCAGTAAATGACCTTGTAAAGATTCCATCCTACAAATAAATGCTTTATTCTGGACCTGATCTTGAAAAGAATAATATATCAATGACAGTGTAACTATTCTATTAAGAAAATGTCTCTTTTAAAATATTATTTTCGGTAAATTTCATTGCAAATATTAAATTTAGTAAATTACATTATATACTGATTAATACATATAATTCTATGTTCTATAGCATCCGATGTGATATGAATTGTATATGCTATTCTGCTATGACAAACAAATAAATGTTATCGACACTTGTTTCTTTCACAGTTGCCTGCCCTAGCCTGCCCACAGACGTCGTTTTTATCTACGACACTACCGCACTTAGTCGTCACCACCATGATAATGTCATCAATATCATATCTGAGGTGACGCAGTCCGGGAGGTTGAACAACCACGAACTTCGTGTGGGTGTCATGCGAGAAGCGTCCAGCGAATCTTCATTGATTCTTCATGACATTGAACTGACAAATCAATGGGATCATCTCAACTTCAAATCCAAGCTGGATCCGGATTTCAGTAAAGCGTCTGTAGATATTCTGTTTCGGAAAGCGCGTCGCAAATACTTCCACCCTACAATGCAGTTCGATTACATATCACACAAAAGAACAATTGTGGTGTTCTTGGACTCGCTTCTTCAAAACCCTTTCGGAGCAACAATAGAAGCGATTCGTCTGAGAAGATCTCATGTCAATGTTGTTGTGGTTACCCTGGGGATGCACATAAACATGAGAGATGTTCTAAGCCTGGCGTCATCTCCTCATGGTCTCCACATCATTTCTGCTGCAAACGTCCATGTTCACCAAATGCGTAATGTGGTCTCTAAGCTGTTAGCAGTTTTGTGCGAGTAATGTGGTCTCTAAGCTGTTAGCAGTTTTGTGCGAGTAATGTGGTCTCTAAGCTGTTAGCAGTTTTGTGCGAGTAATGTGGTCTCTAAGCTGTTAGCAGTTTTGTGCGAGTAATGACAAGATCAGCACATCAGATGTTTAATTTAAATACAATGGCAAAACAAACATGCGAGTTATTTATTTGACATAATCTACAACATGAAAACCAATCAAATTTGCGCTTGCAGCAGTAAAGTTGGGGAACATAACAATGATTTAAATTATCTTTTTCGAACTTTGTGGATGCCTTTATAAAGTGTCAAAAATTGTATTTTTGAATATAATCAAATATTTATATTATATTTTTGTATACCTTTGCAAGGGCCATAGAGACCTCATGGACTAGACTTCAGCTTACAAAGAGTAACGGATATTCCTGTCTGCAACCAGCCCTACTGCTTTGTTTAGTGAATAAAACTCTTAAATTGGTACACGAAAACGTGAGATAAAATTATAAGAACAAGAAAAAAAAAACTGCCAACACGAGTAAATTCTTGGAAGGACGTTATTCTGAGAAAGAGGTCTTTAGGTTTCATCTGCTTCTGATCCGCTTGTTTGAATTGCAGTAATTAATTCACTGCTGTCGTTCTCCCACATGTTGTTGGTGATGTTGTCTGTGTCATGTGAATTAATTATTTATGAATAAAACATGTCAATACGATGTCTCAAAGGTGACATCTTTCAAGAAGTGTCTGTGCTTGATAATCTGTATGACAATATCTTACACTTTGAACAGACTGATGCCTTTGTTAGTGTCATTGTTCTGGAGGTCTGACAATGATGGATTAAGAAGAACAAGATACAATATTTATATTGCATGAGTTCTGGAATTATATTTAAGTTATTTGTGTGCATACAACTGACCAACTGGAATTCATCTGGCAAATCACCAGCGGATTTTTGCCTGCCAAAAATAAATGCTGCAAAGAATGTTACACCTCCCCACGACGTTTAGTGACACAAGTCGACTGAAGATAGAGAATATAGAGAGATACAAGTGTACAAACCTACTAATATATTGTCACTCGGCTACTTAATTTACAGACAGCATTTGCGAAAGATGCTAATGTTATATGAACATTTTCATACAAATTGTTTTAAAACATTGTGCAATCACTCAACAAACAACGATATTACTAATGAAACATAAATAACATCTTGTACGATGTATACTCTTTTTTTCTTGATTTTGTCAAAAATAAGAAAATCAGTACTAACTGCTTTTGGATTCTTTAAAAAAAATTATGAAGTATATTGTAGTTCCTGTTTGTCCTGTAATATGTGCCAGATTATATTTGTCCTGTAATATGTACTAGTTTCTATTTGTCCTGTAATATGTACTAGTTCCTATTTGTCTTGTAATATGTCCTAGTTCCTATTTGTCTTGTAACATGTACTAGTTCCTATTTGTCTTGTAACATGTACTAGTTCATGTTTGTCTTGTAACATGTACTAGTTCCAATTTGTCTTGTAATTTATATTAGTTCCTTTTGTTCTGTAAAACGTGCTGCTTTCTACTTGTCTTGTAAAATGTCCGCACCTATCGACTTTTCTTACTTGACGCCCGCTCCCTTTAAACTCTCATTCCCTCACTCTGACGGCTTATCAGCCCTACTTTTCTTCCTTGACCAGAGAGTCAACCCATATGTCTCCTCACCCACTATCACCCGTCTGGTCGAATTCGTCCTCACCCTCAACATATTTGAGTTAAATGACCAGTTCTTTGATAAGATCAGCGTCGTAGCTATCGGCACCAAAATTGGCCCTAGCAACGCATGTCTTTTCATGGAAACCTGGAACACCTGATTTGACATCAGTATTAAGGCTCTTTTCCCCATGATTTACTACCGATACATCGACGAATGGATTGGCACTGCCAACATGCTCGAACAGGACCTCTTAAACTTCCGTGACTTTGTTAATGACTTCCATCCATCTATCCAGTTCATGTCTGTTATCTCCCTCACGTCTGTCCACTTTCTCGAGATCACGGTCTTTCTCTGATCTTCTAGCCTCTCCACCATTGTCTGCTACAAACCTTCTGACGCACACAACTACCTCCTCTACACTTCTTCTCATCTTCAATTCTGTTGCCCCCTTCTCACAGCTCTTCCGCCTCCGACGCCTCTATCAGGAAGACGATGATTTCCTTTTCACTGCCTACGAGAAGCTTGACTTCTTCCGTGAACGACTTTACCCTGATACCACTCTATCCTCCGCCCTTCAGCGGGTTCTCTCCAACCTCAGACACGACTCCCTCACCCCTATTCACGGTCCTCCATTTGACCGTGTAAAACGTGTTTTCCCTCACTGCGCCATTGTCCGGAATTTCTCATTCCTTCATCTTCCTATCCTGAACTCTGATCCTTCCTATCTCGAGGTTTCTCCCGATCCTCCACTTGTAGCCTACAAACGGGACAGAAAGCTGAGGGACTTGCTGGTCAGTAGCATATATACGCTAGTTCCTTTTTGTTTTGTCAAGTATTCTAGTTCCTATTTGTCTTGTAATATGCATTAGTTCAGTTTTGACTTGTAATATGTATTAGTTCCTATTTGTCTTGTCATTTGTACTAGTTCCTACTGTCTTGTCCTTTGTACTAGTTCCTACTGTCTTGTCATTTGAACTAGTTCCTACTGTCTTGTAATTTGTACTAGTTCCTACTGTCTTGTCATTTGTACTAGTTCCTACTGTCTTGTCATTTGTACTAGTTCCTACTGTCTTGTCATTTGTACTAGTTCCTACTGTCTTGTCATTTGTACTAGTTCCTACTGTCTTGTCATTTGTACTAGTTCCTACTGTCTTGTCATTTGTACTAGTTCCTACTGTCTTGTCATTTGTACTAGTTCCTACTGTCTAGTCATTTGTACTAGTTCCTACTGTCTTGTAATTTGTACTAGTTCCTACTGTCTTGTCATTTGTACTAGTTCCTACTGTCTTGTCATTTGTACAAGTTCCTACTGTCTTGTCATTTGTACTAGTTCCTACTGTCTTGTCATTTGTACTAGTTCCTACTGTCTTGTCATTTGTACTAGTTTCTACTGTCTCGTCATTTGTACTAGTTCCTACTGTCTTGTCATTTGTACTAGTTCCTACTGTCTTGTCATTTGTACTAGTTCCTACTGTCTTGTCATTTGTACTAGTTCCTACTGTCTTGTCATTTGTACTAGTTCCTACTATCTTGTCATTTGTACTAGTTCCTACTGTCTTGTCATTTGTACTAGTTCCTACTGTCTTGTCATTTGTACTAGTTCCTACTGTCTTGTCATTTGTACTAGTTCCTACTGTCGTGTCATTTGTACTAGTTCCTACTGTCTTGTCATTTGTACTAGTTCCTACTGTCTTGTAATTTGTACTAGTTCCTACTGTCTTGTCATTTGTACTAGTTCCTACTGTCTTGTCATTTGTACTAGTTCCTACTGTCTTGTCATTTGTACTAGTTCCTACTGTCTTGTCATTTGTACTAGTTCCTACTGTCTTGTCATTTGTACTAGTTCCTACTGTCTTGTCATTTGTACTAGTTCCTACTGTCTTGTCATTTGTACTAGTTCCTACTGTCTTGTCATTTGTACTAGTTCCTACTGTCTTGTCATTTGTACTAGTTCCTACTGTCTTGTCATTTGTACTAGTTCCTACTGTCTTGTCATTTGTACTAGTTCCTACTGTCTTGTCATTTGTACTAGTTCCTACTGTCTTGTCATTTGTACTAGTTCCTACTGTCTTGTCATTTGTACTAGTTCCTACTGTCTTGTCATTTGTACTAGTTCCTACTGTCTTGTCATTTGTACTAGTTCCTACTGTCTTGTCATTTGTACTAGTTCCTATTGTCTTGTCATTTGTACTAGTTCCAGGAAACGCACCTCAACAATAACCATAAATTCTCAATCAGAGAATATCAGACCTTCCGTCTAGATAGAGAAGGCCACAAAAGAGGGGTCCTGATACTGACCAGAAACTGCATACCGAGTAGCGCGGTATCTGTCAATCACACCGGACAAGCAGAAATTGTAGGAGTTGACATAATGGCTCAAGAGACGAAGCTCTGCATTTTCAATCTGTACGTACCACCAAACAGAGACCTATCGCTCTCGAGTATGGAGGTCAGAGACTCCAACTGCATAGTAGTTGGAGATTTCAACAGCCACTCGGAGAGATGGGGATACTCTGACACAGACAGCAGAGGTGACGAAGTGGAAGATTGGGAGATAGATGCAAATCTCTCCCTAATCAATAGACCGGAGGATAGCTCTAGCTTCTATTCAAGAACATGGCATACCACCTCGACTCCAGATTTGGCCTTCTCCACACAGGACATACACCATAAAATAGACCGCCAGGTGCTAAACCAACTGGCAGGTAGCGACCACAGGCCGATCAGGCTAACCATTGACATGGAAGTAGGCCCACAGGAAACAAAACCGCTCCCACGTTGGAATTACAAACGAGCCGACTGGGACAGATTTGCAATCCTGACAGATGGGCTGTGTGAAACCATCAACACACGAAACACCAAAATGAAGCCCATGGTAGAGAGCCTAAGCAAGGCAATAATGCAAGCTGCCACTGAAACCATCCCAAGAGGAGCTAGGAAAAACTATAAGCCCTACTGGAATGATGAGTTGCAGAAAGTGGAAGATGCAGTACCAAATGCTAGGAACATGGCAGAGCGAGAAAAATCCATGGAGGCAAACATCGCCTTCAAAGCCGCCGCGGCGAAGTACAAACACACTCTCAAGCAAACAGCAAGAGAAAGCTGGAAAAATAAAACGGAAAGTCTAAACCTGGACAAAGACGGGAACAAGCTATGGAAGCTAGTCAGAGCCATGAACGACGAAACCCCGTCAAATAAACAAATTACTATCAAGCAGGGCGAGAACTTGATCACAGGTAAGAAAGCCGCAAACGCCTTTGTCGATCACTATGCCAGAGCAAACCACATCGAGGTCCCTGCAGATAAGCATACAGACATTAGCGAAGAGCTAAAGGGACACGAAAACATAAATACGGCTCCCGAAGAGCACATGATGGCCAAACTAACAATGCGCGAAATGGAAGAGGCTATGAGAACACTAAAGAAAAGGAAATCTCCCGGAAAAGACGGGATAACAAACGAAATGCTGATGGGGCTGGGCCAAACAGCGAAGAGGAAACTACTATCAGTCCTGAACCAAAGCTGGAAAAGGGGTATTGTACCCCAGGCATGGAAAGACGCAATACTGGTACCAGTACCAAAAACAGGAAAGGATAAAACAGATCCAAATGGATACAGGCCCATCAGCCTACTGAGCTGTGTCGGCAAGCTGATGGAACGGATGATAAACACCAGACTGATGTGGCATCTGGAAGAAAAACGAATACTAATTCCACAGCAAGCCGGCTTTAGACAGCACAGATCCACTGAGGACCAGGTCATCCTCATAGCCCAGGAGATAGAAGATGCCTACCAGGCACAGAAAAACACAGTAGCTGTTTGGGTGGATCTGGAAAAGGCATTTGACAAAGTCTGGAAGGACGGACTTAGAGTCAAGCTAAGAAGAAGTGATGTCTGTGGGAAGATGTACAAGTGGATCAACCACTACCTCAAACAAAGAACGGCCAGAGTCCAAGTACAAGGGCAGATGAGCAAAAAGGTGACACTCGAGCAGGGAGTACCCCAAGGGGGAGTATTGTCACCAACACTCTTCCTGGTATATATAAACGATATTACAGAGAATATACCAAGAAGAGTCCATAGCTCAATGTTTGCAGACGATCTGGCTATGTGGACCTCTGAAAAGAATCTCACCATAGCAAGAAATCGGATGCAGACGGCCCTAACATCGCTGGAAGAGTGGGCGAACTCATGGCTGGTCAAAATAAACGAGGAGAAAACCACATGCACAATATTCTCGCTTTCATTAAAACCCCAAAGTACCAAATTAAGTCTAAATGGCAAAATCCTGCAGCCAAACGACAACCCAACCTATCTGGGAGTCACATTTGATCGGCACATGACATGGAAAAGTCAGATTGAGAGAAACCGAATGAAAGCCAGAGAAAGAATGGCAATCATGAGGAAACTTGCTGGCACAAGCTGGGGAGCAGACGAAGGCATACTAAAGAAACTGTACACTGGAAGAGTGAGACAAGTTCTCGAGTATGGCATTGCGGCATGGACAACAGCAGCGAAGGCGAACTTCGATAAAGTTAACAAACTTCAAAACCAAGCCATGAGAATTATAACAGGTGGCATGAAGTCAACGCCAATTGTAGAACTTGAAAAGATTACAAAACTGCAATCCATGACCGATAGAAGAGACTGCAGAGCCCAGCTGCAGTCAGAGAAACTCCGAAGACTGACGGACCATCCAATGTACCAGAGACTAAACAATTTGGGAAATGGGAAACTAAAGCGGAGAAACTTTGCAGAAATAGCCAAAGAAAAGATGCACGAAGATCCCATAAACGCACTAACAACACCAAAACCCATCACTACTGTACGAAAACCTACCTGGAGGCAGGATATATTTCCAGAGGTGGTAGAAAATATACCAGGTATTGCAAACAAAAACTGCCAGACTGAAAAAGAAAGGAGAGACACTACACTAAGCTTCATAACGAAAAGCTACCCAAGCATGGACTGGACCCATGCATACACCGACGGCTATGTAACAAACACTACACAGAACGGAGGGGCAGGAGCATTCCTGAACCTACCAAATGGCAGAAAAATAACACTGTCATTCGCTACTGGTAAGTACACAAGCAATTTCAGAGCGGTGGCAGAGGCACTGAGGGCGGCAGTGGAAGAAATGGTGACACACAGTGAAAATGAGAGCCATATAGTCCTGCTGACAGATGCTCTCGCCGTAGTCACAGCGCTAAAAAGCCAGAAAAACACTGAGTTTAATGACTTAAGAGCAGCACTCTGCAAACTGTGCCAGCAGTCCGCACCAAAAAGGGTAGTGGTACAGTGGGTTCCGTCACACTGCAACATCCAAGACAACGAGGAGGCAGACAGACTGGCAAAAGAAGGTGCAAGACTACCACAAACAGATATCAGTATGACGTACGAAGAGTCAAAACGGCTTATCAAAGCCAGATACATGACCAAATGGGAAACCGAACATACTGGTTACACCAAAAACGATGCCTATTACCAGTTGAACCGAAGAGAGCAGGTCGTTGTCTTCAGACTTCGCACTGGCCACAACAGACTGAGGTACCACCTATTCAACAAATTGAAGATAGGGTGTACCGACGAATGCCCGTGCGGTACTGGTAAAATGACCACTGAACATCTGCTGCAGAACTGCCGGACATACGAGGATCAGAGAGAGCAGATGTGGCCAGTACCAGTGGAACTGCAAGATAAGCTCTATGGCAGTGGCGAGAGCCTCAGGATGACCGCCGCTTTTTTCGAAAAAATAATGGTTACTGTCTGACTGTGTACGCAGAAGAAGAAGAAGAAGTACTAGTTCCTACTGTCTTGTCATTTGTACTAGTTCCTACTGTCTTGTCATTTGTACTAGTTCCTACTGTCTTGTCATTTGTACTAGTTCCTACTATCTTGTCATTTGTACTAGTTCCTACTGTCTTGTCATTTGTACTAGTTCCTACTGTCTTGTCATTTGTACTAGTTCCTACTGTCTTGGCATTTGTACTAGTTCCTACTGTCGTGTCATTTGTACTAGTTCCTACTGTCTTGTCATTTGTACTAGTTCCTACTGTCTTGTCATTTGTACTAGTTCCTACTGTCTTGTCATTTGTACTAGTTCCTACTGTCTTGTCATTTGTACTAGTTCCTACTGTCTTGTCATTTGTACTAGTTCCTACTGTCTTGTCATTTGTACTAGTTCCTACTGTCTTGTCATTTGTACTAGTTCCTACTGTCTTGTCATTTGTACTAGTTCCTACTGTCTTGTCATTTGTACTAGTTCCTACTGTCTTGTCATTTGTACTAGTTCCTACTGTCATGGCATTTGTACTAGTTCCTACTGTCTTGTCATTTGTACTAGTTCCTACTGTCTTGTCATTTGAACTAGTTCCTACTGTCTTGTCATTTGTACTAGTTCCTACTGTCTTGTCATTTGTACTAGTTCCTACTGTCTTGTCATTTGTACTAGTTCCTACTGTCTTGTCATTTATACTAGTTCCTACTGTCTTGTCATTTGTACTAGTTCCTACTGTCTTGTCATTTGTACTAGTTCCTACTGTCTTGTCTTTTGTACTAGTTCCTACTGTCTTGAAATGGGGACTGAAGTTGATAAAGCAAGAGGTCTCATCCTGCTTCAACGTATGGCCGAACTATTCGTCCAATTAGAGATGACGACCAAAGGCCTCGGGAACTGAAAAATGCTTTCATTGTCCACTTTTACAAGAGAAATGGAAACCGTTACTTCTGCGTCAACCACAGTAGAATATCTCTCCTTTCCAATACAGACAAAGTCCTGACCCCAAGGCCTGCTCAACTGCCTAACTGGTCATCTTGAGCAGGTTCTACTCCAAAACAGTACGGTGTATGTGCGAGTGGTGGGACGATCGACCTGAAATATGCATCCCGTCAGCTTAATAAGCTTCAGGAGAAATGCCAAGAACAGCGTTGTAACATGTACAGTTTTTGTTGAAATGATCAATGACTTTAACACCGTCTAAAGAGAAGGCCTCTGGCAAACCATGTCGAAGTTTGGTTGCCCTGACAGATTCATAGCAGCTGGCCGCCAGTTTCATGATGATTCGAGTACTGCACGAAGAAGAATTGTCTGTAACATCCAGGGTCAATAACCGTGTCAAACAGGGATGTGTGTTAGAAGCGATACTCTTTAACATGATCTTTGCAGCAACGCTCTCTAATGATGTACATGACGCTGCTACTGTTATGCATATCAGGTACACGAAGCAAGGTGAGCTGTACAATTCACTGAAGTTTTAAACCAAGATGAATGATGCCCCTATCTTGGTTTCCTGTTTGCTGATGACTGTGATCTTAAAACCTGCACAAAGGAAGACATTCAGTCCACCAAGACTGCATCTTCGACGGTGTGCAGCCATTTTGGTTTCACAATCAACACAATCAAAAGTGAAGTACTCTTCCAGTCTGCTCATGGGAATCGAACATTAAAACACAAAATCAACGTCTGCAGGTAGTCAATAGCTTCATCGACCTAGATATCTCCTTCACCAGAGATGCGAATATCGACTCCAAAGTCAGCAGCAAGGTTGCAAATGCAAGATCTGCATTTTGAAGGCTACAAGCAAATGTCTGGAACCGACAAGACATCAATGACCATACCAAGTTAAACGTGAATGGTCCTGTAGCGCTAACCCCTCTCTTGCATTCCTATAAATTATTAACATTGCATAGCAGACTGACAAATCCTTTCTAAATGAATTTGAAAATTTAACGTACATTCATCTACAACAAACCATTAGACGTTTCGACTTAATAATTATGAGGCGCTCATACAACTGTGTAGAAATGAGGGCCCAAATAAAGTGACTTAGAAAATAAATAACAAAAAGCCTAAATAAATAAAATATATATAGGAATACAAGTAAATATGATCTGAAAAGTTATGGCTGAAAAGGAGTTGTTGTTGTTGATGTCGCTATATGAACCTACCTGTACTGAGATCTGAGATGCGTTTTGTTGTCTGAACCTACCTGTACTGAGATCTGAGATGCGTGTCGTTGTCTGAAACTACCTGTACCGAAATCTGAGATGCGTGGCGTGTTGTTGTCTAAAACTACCTGTACTGAGATCTGAGATGCGTGTTGTTGTCTGAAACTACCTGTACTGAGATCTGAGATGCGTGTTGTTGTCTGAAATTACCTGTACTGAGATCTGAGATGCGTGTTGTTGTTGGTGATGATGTTTTTGTTGTTGCTGACTAAAGTCACCCGTACTAGTGTTCTTCACTGTTTAACGACTTTTCTCTTATCTCAGGCTGTAGTGTTTCTTTATATGTTCCAGGATATGCTAAATAAAGTGAACTTGGTTCCTTCTGGCCGTACTGAAATATAAAGTTTAGCAAAGATTTAACACTACGGAGATTACGCTTTGAGTTAGCGTCAGCCAAATATGCTCTTGAGACATGCAAGTATCAGAAGTCACACAAATGTCCATCAATCAAACAATGAAACAAACTGGCTGTTGTGCCTGAACAACAGTCCATCTGTCAACTACGACACAACACATTATGTGCTTCGGATTACATCCTGCTACTTACAAAGCCCATTTCAGGACTTGGTAGTGTGAGATTAATAACGAACGAAGAAGAAAGAAGTACGTAAATGAAAAAAACAAAAAAACACACACCACGCTAACGCCATTCCGCTGACGCCATATAACTATTAATAACGCGCTGACATACAAATCGAATTTTTTGCTTTTATCGATTTCTTTCTAGGAACCTCTGGACGTCTTTCACATCACCTCTATAGTCATTTCGCCGAACTTCTGGAGATCTTTCGCTGTAACTTTAGACCTTCTGCGGAACCCCTAAAGACCTTTAAGTGAACTGTCCAGGGCTATGTCTGCCCATACGATTTGCTTGTCCTGGCAGTTGTCAACTACGTAAGGTGTTAAAATAAACATTTGTCTAGACATACCCATTTGTAAAGATATGGCATATTCTTTATATCTACCGAATCCAGACTTA
Source organism: Ariolimax columbianus (assembly GCA_036924085.1). Lineage (NCBI taxonomy): Eukaryota > Metazoa > Mollusca > Gastropoda > Stylommatophora > Arionidae > Ariolimax > Ariolimax columbianus. Next base: position 24,457,722 of record JAVGWX010000003.1, read on the forward strand.
CACTAACCCATGTCAAGGTCTAACGTGAGCTGACCTTGACAAGATTCTATCTGTAAGGGAACTTTGCTGATAACCCTTCACTAAGTTACTCCTCTTCTACCTCTTGGTAGTGTAGAGGTACGTATGAATGTTCTTGTCATCGGATGTGCTAACAAGCAGGTCATGGAAGATCAGGAGTCCCTTGAAACTTGCGGTATTCGAACACCTACTCTTTCCTTTCTTAGAATTATCGAAAACCTATGCATGCATTCATCAAACATTAATTATGAAGATATCATTGATTGTGTACGAAGATCGAACGATTATTTAAAAAAAATACATTTGCTTGCAATCTAATAGGTGAGAAATAATGGACCAAGATTCATGTAAACAAATAACCAAACAAATATTTGAAAAAAACGTTATTATCAACGGGGAAAAAAAATGATTTTTAGCAAGATCTTAATAAATTGCTGACACATGGATACAGTGAGGTTGATGGAATATTGAATATTATAACGAGTATTTGCTGCTAACCTTTTTAGTTGTTGCAGCAAATAGGAATAAAGAGACCTCTCATTAGGTTAATCCAGAACCTGTATGAAAATCAAGAAGCGGTTATTTCAGTAAAAGGATATACAGATGCCTTTACGTTAAGACAAGGAATACGACAGGATTGCTTTATTTCACTAAGTCTCTGTATCACATATTCTGAGATGTTGATGGGACATGTTGTTCAGAGTTGTACTGGGGGGAGGGGATTGAATTGGGATATTTCAAGTCAAGGGTATGAGAGTTCATTTTTAATGCCATCCAATTTGCCGATGACGAAGCCATATTTATAGAATCAGATGCAGCTTTGCGATTGCTGCTAGTAAAAAGTAATAGCTCAGCTAAATGTTTTGGCATAAAAATAATCACATTGGAGAGAAAGACTGGTAATATCCAAGCAACACAGGCAAATGCATATATTCAATGGAGAAATAATTGAACAAGTACAGATGTTTACATATTTGGGGCAAACCATAACGGAAGATGTCCGCAATGAGATATCAATTACAACAAGGATTGCATTCAAAGAAAAACAGAAATTGTTTACCTTAAAAAATATCAGGATAGAACTGAGAAACGGAATACTCACCCCTCATATATGAGCACTTGCATTGTATGAGATTGGAAGTGTTTGAAGTGTGGTGCTGCCTTAGAATGGTGATTTGGACAAGAAAAGAATCAAATAACCATGTACTCACTTAAGAAGGTGACAAAGACAGAAATGGAAAATGATTAAAAAACGTAGATTGAGTTGGCTGGCTCACAATATGAGACATACAAGTCTTCTACAGAAGATACTAGAGGGCAAGATTTAGAGGGAAAAGTGAAGTGGCGTCCAAGACTCAATTTTACATCTCGGACATGCAGAAACTTAAAGTACGGGTATATGCTGAAATGAAGTGAGCGGCAGAAGAGAGGGTCAAATAAGGAGACATACTCAGATGAACTTACAATCAACCTCGATACTGATAACCAGATGATGATGACGACGATGAGACATGATGAAGTTTCTGTACTAAAATGAGATACGAAATGCCCACTGAATAGATACAAGTGTTTATAACGTCTTGTGCGAAATATGAAATTGAAACAGTCACTAGATGCTGAATTTGCTTTCTTGGTCCAGGTAGTTATCGGACTCTGGGTCCATGCCTTCTAAAGTCCAGCAGACACAGATGCAGGAACGCCCAGAAACATGTGTGGGTGTACAATTCACCCATCCATGCATGCATCCATCCATCAATGAATCCATGCATTCATCCATCCATCCATTCATCTATTCTGTCATCCATCCATTGATATCTCAATCTATCGATATAACCATCCACACATGAATATATCCATTGGTATCTCCATCTGCCCATCAGTATATCCTCTTACATTCACCCCTCCACCACCCATCCATCCATCCCTCCATCCATCCATCAATTCATTAATCTATTTGTCCATCCCATGTCACGTACGGCATACCAATACGCCCTTCCACTAATCTATATATCGCTCCACACATGTATCCATCCATTTACCTATCTACCTGTCATTCATTCTGCCTGTTTGACCGTCTTTCTGTACTGCTGGTGGACTGTTTATCAACCTTTCAGTTTTCTGCTCTACATGTACCTGCTTGTCAGATTAGCAGCATGCCTTTTCTGTTTATCTGTTTGTAAATTCTCTAAATATTTAGCTTCATTTACTCACTTCTTTCCTCTTTACCGAAAGTATTCACCCCACTCTCCACTCTCTACCTCCTATACTCACATCGCACGCGCATCAACCCACCTGCCTCTAATCCTGCATAACAGTACCTCAGTTGATCTCAATGTAAACACCCGCCGTAATGAGGTTGCCAAAAGGCTCGCGAGCACATTCTATTTTTAGCTCCCATTGCACAAACTTCTCAACCAGGCTGAGTTCATGTAGCAAGTGTTTGCACACAACACATGCTTTGACTAGCAAGCTTATGAAAACAACACTAGGAGGTATGTGCTTATTTGATTAGACTGGGATTATGTAGGTAAGTTGAAGATATTCAGTTCTTCATTCCTAGACTACTTGACGACATTAACTTAATGTTTCTTCTACCCCTTTCTTCCATCGATGAGTAAGGAATACATCCTGCTGGTGATATTAAATTTGTTACATAATACCATTGCAAATAGGGGAAACAACACGTGCTACGACAGCTATGGTTTTATGTTGCCTGATGAGGATGCATTGTAAGGTTTAGTAGAACAGTTGCAGTTTGGAATGTTTGTGTGCTCAGTGAATCACTGATGACGGTTGGCGATTATCGTTTTGCTGAAGTGAGTGAATGTGTGTGTTATGAGTTGGTCGACGGACTTAGTATGTAGAGAGATGTATGAGTAATATAGTTGGTGTGTAAAATGATGATTTGGGCGCAGTAAATGGGGTAAGTGAATATATTACATGTGCAATTAGAGTAGTGAGTAATTTTATGTAAGTAGGAAATGGAAAATAAACAACGACGTAAGTAACAAACTGGGACACATGGTGATATATTTCAATAATTTTTTAAATATTTTTGTCAGTGTCGAAAACATCGCTTCTCTGTTGTTGTTATAACACTGTCAATGTCACAAACATCGCTTCTCTGTTGTTGTTATAACACTGTCAATGTCACAAACATCGCTTCTCTGTTGTTGTTATATCACTGTCAATGTCACAAACATCGCTTCTCTGTTGTTGTTATAACACTGTCAATGTCACAAACATCGCTTCTCTGTTGTTGTTATAACACTGTCAATGTCACAAACATCGCTTCTCTGTTGTTGTTATAACACTGTCAATGTCACAAACATCGCTTCTCTGTTGTTGTTATACCATTGTTAGGATCACACACAAACATCACTTCTCTCTTGTTATTATAACACTGTCAATGTCACAAACATCGCTTCTCTGTTGTTGTTATAACACTGTCAATGTCACAAACATCACTTCTCTGTTGTTGTTATACCATTGTTAGGATCACACACAAACATCACTTCTCTGTTGTTATTATAACACTGTCAATGTCACAAACATCACTTCTCTGTTGTTAGATACCAATATGACGTACGAAGAGTCAAAACGGCTTATCAAAGCCAGATACATGACCAAATGGGAAACCGAACATACTGGTTACACCAAAAACGATGCCTATTACCAGTTGAACCGAAGAGAGCAGGTCGTTGTCTTCAGACTTCGCACTGGCCACAACAGACTGAGGTACCACCTATTCAACAAATTGAAGATAGGGTGTACCGACGAATGCCCGTGCGGTACTGGTAAAATGACCGCTGAACATCTGCTGCAGAACTGCCCGACATACAAGGACCAGAGAGAGCAGATGTGGCCATTACCAGTGGAACTGCAAGACAAGCTCTATGGCAGTGGCGAGAGCCTCAGGATGACCGCCGCTTTTTTCGAAAAAATAATGGTTACTGTCTGACTGCGTACGAAGAAGAAGAAGAACTTCTCTGTTGTTATTATAACACTGTCAATGTCACAAACATCGCTTCTCTGTTGTTGTTATAACACTGTCAATGTCACAAACATCGCTTCTCTGTTGTTGTTATACCATTGTTGGTGTCTCACAGAAACATCGCGTCTCTGCTGTTGTTTCAATAGTGTCAGTGTTAAACATACATCCTCTATTGTGCTCGTGAATTCTGGTGTCAGAGATACTGAGTGACAGCACGTAAACTGCCTGAGAATCTGAACGTCTGAGCATATCAACAGTTTGATCATGTAAGTGACAGGGTAGTTGGATCGCTTGTTTCCCGTAGTAAAGGTACTAGATTCTCAACTAGGTCACGAAAAGACCCATTCTTCTGAGCTGTAAATGATTACCTAACTTAGGATTAGTAATTGCAAGGAGGCTATAACAGAAATTAGTTACTCCATCTTGAAAAACGGCGAGACCTCGTTCAATGAAGTACAAAAAATGTTCTTTCTGACTGCAATAAGAAGTATGGTGATAAATTGTTACAATTTTAACAAAATAAAAAAGTAACACTAGATAATAAAAATGTACTATTTTCAACGACATTTTCCCAGGTTACAGATTACCATTTCAGAGAAAGATTTGCAAGACACAGAATGGAAAACCTTAAGAAGGTCCTTGTGGCTATTTACATCACGGCTAGTGTCCTCATAATAACGGCTAACCTGTTCATTATATCTATAATCCTCTACTCACCCATTCTAAGACAACGTTGCAGGAACCTTGTGATAATCAGCATTGCCTTGGCTGATCTCTTGATGGGATGCTTCGTAATCCCAATGGTTATTACTTCAATGATCGGGAGCACTCCTGGAGACTGCCACACCCACCTTGCTGTACAGGTGAGCAATAGTTTTATCGATAGAGTTTTGCCATTTCGTTGTGTGTCTATGTGAGTTTGTCGTTTCATCAAACCCGGAAACTTTTGTATGCAGAAGGTGTGGAACAAAACTCGAGAAATGAAGAGAGATAATTTTGTACGATGAAGTTTCAGAGACTGTTTTGTACATTTAGAGAAGTTGGTTAAGGTGCCGGTAACAGTGTACTAACCAAGAAGACACATGTTCAAAACGTGTGGTCGTGGAATGTATATAACAGGGGAACAAACAAAACCGAACCTTCAAACTGCACGATGGAGTTCATTTCACATTAACAACTAACATAAACATTATTGCACCTTCACGGATACAACCACTTCCGCTGGGCGGGGTAAAGTGTTCAAGACTTTATTTAACGAGGTTTAATTATTTTGGAGGTTGGAGTGACCAGATCACTACCCAGATGTCTTATCTTTTGCGGGTAAGTGTGACCGGGTCACTAAAGGGATGTCTTATCTTTTTTTGGGTTTTGGTTGGCTATCTCGACGCCTTATATTTTGCGATTTAGAGGGACCAGGTCATTATCGCAATGTCTTATCTTTTAGGGCATGGAGTGACCAGATCACTGCCTTGATATATCACCTTTTAAGGGCTGGAGTGACCAGATCATTGCCTTGATGTCTTACCATTTAGGGGCTTGAGTGACCAGATCACTGCCTTGATATATCACCTTTTAAGGGCTGGAGTGACCAGATCATTGCCTTGATGTCTTACCATTTAGGGGCTTGAGTGACCAGATCATTGCCTTGATGTCTTACCATTTAGGGGCTTGAGTGACCAGATCATTGCCTTGATGTCTAACCATTTAGGGGCTTGAGTGACCAGATCATTGCCTTGATGTATTACCTTTTAGGGGCTTGATTGACAAGATCATTGCCTTGATGTATTACCTTTTAGGGGCTTGATTGACCAGATCATTGCCTTGATGTCTAACCATTTAGGGGCTTGAGTGACCAGATCATTGCCTTGATGTATTACCTTTTAGGGGCTTGATTGACAAGATCATTGCCTTGATGTATTACCTTTTAGGGGCTTGATTGACAAGATCATTGCCTTGATGTCTTACCATTTAGAAGCTAGAGTGACCAGATCACTGCCTTGATGTCTTACCTTTTATGGGCTTAATTGACCAGATCATTGCCTTGATGTCTTACCTTTTAGGGGCTCGATTGACCAGATCATTGCCTTGTTGTCTTACCATTTAGGCGCTTGAGTGACCAGGTTTCTGCGCTGCCTTGATGCCTTACCTTTTAGGTGTTGGAGTGAGTAGATCACTGCCTTGATGCCTTTACTTCTACAACTGTTGGTAAAGTACCAATTTACAGATTGACAACCTGGAGCGTTCCAAATAACACTGAAGCTGAACCGCTTCTCTTTGATGTGAGAGACAAGCACTTCAATTTGCTCTGCCACTCAAATATCATAACTGGTAGCAGTTTGTGCGCGTGTCCATCATTACCAATTAGGCCATCTTGCCGCGAGGAGATGGCGGCATGTGTAATCATTTCTAGCACTTCCTTAAGCTAAACATACCAGAGTGTATAATTCTATCATCACAAGAGTGTATAGATGTATCATAACAAGAGTGTATAGATGTATTACCATCTGATGAATAGTTGTATCACCACCAGATGAATAGTTGTATCACCATCTGATGAATAGTTGTATCACCACCAGATGAATAGTTGTATCACCACCAGATGAATAGTTGTATCACCACCAGATGAATAGTTGTATCATCACCAGAGTGTATAGTTGTATCACCACCAGATGAATAGTTGTATCACCACCAGATGAATAGTTGTATCACCACTAGATGAATGGTTGTATCATCACCAGAGTGAATAGTTGTATCACCATCTGATGAATAGTTGTATCACCACCAGATGAATAGTTGTATCATCACCAGAGTGTATAGTTGTATCACCATCTGATGAATAGTTGTATCACCACCAGATAAATAGTTGTATCACCACCATATGAATAGGTGTATCATCACCAGAGTGTATAGATGTATCATCAATATGTCGTCCAATGTATATTTGTTACTGCGTTTCCTCTTCTTTAGATTCGCGAATTTAAAAACAAATCATTGCTAAATGCCAAGCATTTCACATCTATGTTGCGTTAACTGCGTTTCTCAGTCAATCCCAACAGCGTTAGGCAAGGTTGTTGTTGAATTAATGAGGTCAATTCTCAAAAATCTTTGGTTGTGAGCTGACAACTCACAAGATAGCAAGTGGTTTGACGTTTCCTTTGTCTTTTATGAATTATAATCTGCCTCTTTACCCCCCCCCCCCCACCACACACACACACACACAAACTCAGCACATGCTTTCAACTTAGAAATGTCGCGACGAAACGGTTTATGACGGCTCACAATGCAAAACTAGCTGGTTCGGTTTCTACTAACACTAAGATGGTACTCCTATGGGAATTAAAGCCATTTTAAAATCGGTGCTGAAGTCGAATCAACTGGACATTAAACTGAAAACAATGTTCAACACAGTCCACCAAATAGAAAAACCAACAGAAGACCCATACAATTTTCGTATTTGAGAGCAATGACACTCATCTCACGTCTTCATGTTGTGGGTAGAAACATAACCCTCGCAGTAAATGCAATGAAATAATAGTTTGCTGATCCCTATAGGGATTTTGAAAGGAATAATAGCACATACACAATTCCACTCCCGGTTATGGCAGCATTGGAACCATATACGTTTTATTGACTGCTTATTAGATTTGCTGGGATTAAAGGTATATCTTAACACCTTGGGACCAGCTTCAGATATCTGATGCTAAGCATGTTCTAAAGCGTGACTACTGAGGAGGGTCTCTATGAAACAGATAAACACTTGCTGCATACATATTTTGGCCTAGGTATGTTGTGGACGACCGCTGTTTTTAGCCTAGGTGTGCTGTGGCAACTGCAGTTTTTGACCTAGGTATGCCTTAGACAACTGCAGTTTTTGACCTAGGTATACTGTGGACAGCCGCTGTTTTTAATCTAGATATACTGTGGACGACCGTTGTTTTTGACCTAGGTATACTGTGGACAACAGCAGTTTTTGACCTAGGTATACTGTGGACGACCGCTGTTTTTAGCCTAGGTGTGCTATAGACAACTGCAGTTTTTGACCTAGGTATCATGTGAACAACTGCCGTTTTTGACGAAGGTATACTGTTGACAATTGCTGTAATGAACATATTTTTTATGGAACCAAAGAAGGAACCACCTAACAGAGAAATCACGAATCAGTAACCATCTATCCATTATGATAAATTGTTACTGTCGTCATTTTCTGAAATATTTAAACTTGATCGTTTCCTGAAATACATATTTATTTATCAGCTGGTGTAAAATATCACCATCTGACATTGTAAAATACATTCTCACTTGGCGTTATTGCATTCTTTTATCTTCATACAGTACTACACACACACATCTCCACCATCTCCAGACAGTACTACACACACACATCTCCACCATCTCCAGACAGTACTACACACACACATCTCCACCATCTCCAGACAGTACTACACACACACATCTCCACCATCTCCAGACAGTACTACACACACACATCTCCACCATCTCCAGACAGTACTACACACACACATCTCCACCATCTCCAGACAGTACTACACACACACATCTCCACCATCTCCAGACAGTACTACACACACACATCTCCACCATCTCCAGACAGTACTACACACACAAATCTCCACCATCTCCAGACAGTATTGCACACACAAATCTCCACCATCTCCAGACAGTATTGCACACACAAATCTCCACCACCTCCAGACAGTACTACACACACAAATCTCCACCATCTCCAAACAGTACTACACACACAAATCTCCACCATCTCCAGACAGTATTGCACACACAAATCTCCACCATCTCCAGACAGTATTGCACACACAAATCTTCACCATCTCCAGACAGTATTGCACACACAAATCTCCACCATCTCCAGACAGTACTACACACACAAATCTCCACCATATCCAGACAGTACTGCACACACAATTCTCTACCATCTCTAGACAGTACTACACACACAAATCTCCACCATCTCCAGACAGTATTGCACATACAAATCTCCACCATCTCCAGACAGTATTGCCCACACAAATCTCCACCATCTCCAGACAGTACTACACACACAAATCTCCACCATCTCCAAACAGTACTACACACACAAATCTCCACCATCTCCAGACAGTATTGCACACACAAATCTCCACCATCTCCAGACAGTATTGCACACACAAATATCCACCATCTCCAGACAGTACTACACACACAAATCTCCACCATCTCCAGACAGTACTGCACACACAAATCTTCACCATCTCCAGACAGTATTGCCCACACAAATCTCCACCATCTCCAGACAGTACTACAGACACACATCTCCACCATCTCCAGACAGTACTACACACACACATCTCCACCATCTCCAGACAGTACTACACACACACATCTCCACCATCTCCAGACAGTACTACACACACACATCTCCACCATCTCCAGACAGTACTACACACACACATCTCCACCATCTCCAGACAGTACTACACACACACATCTCCACCATCTCCAGACAGTACTACACACACACATCTCCACCATCTCCAGACAGTACTACACACACACATCTCCACCATCTCCAGACAGTACTACACACACACATCTCCACCATCTCCAGACAGTACTACACACACACATCTCCACCATCTCCAGACAGTACTACACACACAAATCTCCACCATCTCCAGACAGTATTGCACACACAAATCTCCACCATCTCCAGACAGTATTGCACACACAAATCTCCACCACCTCCAGACAGTACTACACACACAAATCTCCACCATCTCCAAACAGTACTACACACACAAATCTCCACCATCTCCAGACAGTATTGCACACACAAATCTCCACCATCTCCAGACAGTATTGCACACACAAATCTTCACCATCTCCAGACAGTATTGCACACACAAATCTCCACCATCTCCAGACAGTACTACACACACAAATCTCCACCATATCCAGACAGTACTGCACACACAATTCTCTACCATCTCTAGACAGTACTACACACACAAATCTCCACCATCTCCAGACAGTATTGCACATACAAATCTCCACCATCTCCAGACAGTATTGCCCACACAAATCTCCACCATCTCCAGACAGTACTACACACACAAATCTCCACCATCTCCAAACAGTACTACACACACAAATCTCCACCATCTCCAGACAGTATTGCACACACAAATCTCCACCATCTCCAGACAGTATTGCACACACAAATATCCACCATCTCCAGACAGTACTACACACACAAATCTCCACCATCTCCAGACAGTACTGCACACACAAATCTTCACCATCTCCAGACAGTATTGCCCACACAAATCTCCACCATCTCCAGACAGTACTACAGACACACATCTCCACCATCTCCAGACAGTACTACACACACACATCTCCACCATCTCCAGACAGTACTACACACACACATCTCCACCATCTCCAGACAGTACTACACACACACATCTCCACCATCTCCAGACAGTACTACACACACATCTCCACCATCTCCAGACAGTACTACACACACAAATCTCCACCATCTCCAGACAGTATTGCACACACAAATCTCCACCATCTCCAGACAGTATTGCACACACAAATCTCCACCATCTCCAGACAGTACTACACACACAAATCTCCACCATCTCCAAACAGTACTACACACACACATCTCCACCATCTCCAGACAGTATTGCACACACAAATCTCCACCATCTCCAGACAGTATTGCACACACAAATCTCCACCATCTCCAGACAGTATTGCACACACAATTCTCGACCATCTCTAGACAGTACTACACACACAAATCTCCACCATCTCCAGACAGTATTGCACATACAAATCTCCACCATCTCCAGACAGTATTGCCCACACAAATCTCCACCATCTCCAGACAGTACTACACACACAAATCTCCACCATCTCCAAACAGTACTACACACACAAATCTCCACCATCTCCAGACAGTATTGCACACACAAATCTCCACCATCTCCAGACAGTATTGCACACACAAATATCCACCATCTCCAGACAGTACTATACACACAAATCTCCACCATCTCCAGACAGTACTGCACACACAAATCTTCACCATCTCCAGACAGTATTGCACACACAAATCTCCACCATCTCCAGACAGTACTACACACACAAATCTCCACCATCTCCAGACAGTATTGCACACACAAATCTCCACCATCTCCAGACAGTACTACACGCACAAATCTCCACCATCTCCAGACAGTACTGCACACACAAATCTTCACCATCTCCAGACAGTATTGCACACAAATCTCCACCATCTCCAGACAGTATTGCACACACAAATATCCACCATCTCCAGACAGTACTATACACACAAATCTCCACGATCTCCAGACAGTACTGCACACACAAATCTTCACCATCTCCAGACAGTATTGCACACACAAATCTCCACCATCTCCAGACAGTACTACACACACAAATCTCCACCATCTCCAGACAGTATTGCACACACAAATCTCCACCATCTCCAGACAGTACTACACGCACAAATCTCCACCATCTCCAGACAGTACTGCACACACAAATCTTCACCATCTCCAGACAGTATTGCACACAAATCTCCACCATCTCCAGACAGTATTGCACACACAAATCTCCACCATCTCCAGACAGTACTGCACACACAATTCTCGACCATCTCTAGACAGTACTGCACACACAAATCTCCACCATCTCCAAACAGTACTACACACACAAATCTCCACCATCTCCAAACAGTACTACACACACAAATCTCCACCATCTCCAGACAGTACTAAAGATAACTATCTCCTCTAATGTTTCAGGTCATTGGCGATCATGGAATTTTCTTCATCGTGGGCTGGGAACTCATAACTTTCAATCTTCTGCAAATTAAAAAAATCAATGTTCGGTTTCCATGGAAATGCCTGAGGCTTCCTGTGCCAACATACCTAAAAACAATAACACTGGTTTCGTGGCCATGGTTAGCCACCCTGTTCATAATGGTACCTCTGGTCGTGACCACAACTCCAGTTGAAGCTTTCAACTTATCGGAGGATGTTTTGTGCATAATGGTACTTCCGCAGCCAGTACTCCTTACACTTTGTTTCCTCTCAATCTATCTGCCTTTCTACCTGTGCGTGGCCGCCTTAGTTACTGTGGTGGTATGTTACAGCAAGGGTTGTCACCGAGAGCAGACTACAACTCTGATGGAAGATGTCAACCCAAATCATTCAGAAGAAAACAGAGAACCACCACATGTTTCCCAAAAAAACCCTCTAGCCGCTGCAGTTCCCAACACGGTTTATTTAGTGTGTACTATGCCACTGATTGTCCACACTTGGCTACATCTTAGTGTGATTAGCACACCCAACTCTATTTACGTAATGACAGTCTTCGGACTATTCATCAGAACTATCATCCTGCCTATGTCCTGGCTGATCTTTAAAGACATCCGTCATGAAATCAGAGAATCCTACTCTAGGCTGAAGATTGCTCTGAGCTTTAGTGTCAGCAATCCACCACCATCGACTTCTTCTTCTGTGTCCTTCAGTAGGTTACAGGAGACACAAACTATGTAAAGCCGCATGAAGAAACACAAACTTTGTCAAGCTGCGTCAAGAAACACAAACTATGTCAAGCTTCGTCAAGAAACACAATGTCAAGCAGCGTCAAGAAACACAAACTATGTCAAGCAGCGTCAAGAAACACAAACTATGTCAAAGAGCGTCAAGAAACACAAACTATGTCAAGCTGCGTTAAGAAACACAAACTATGCCAAGCAGTGTCAAGAACACAAACTATGTCAAGCAGCTTCATGAAACACAAACTATGTCAAGCAGCGTCAAGAAACACAAACTATGTCAAGGAGCGTCAAAAAACACAAACTATGTCAAGCAGCTTCATGAAACACAAACTATGTCAAGCTTTGTCAAGAAACACAATGTCAAGCAGCGTCAAGAAACACAAACTATGTCAAGCAGCGTTAAGAAACACAACCTATGCCAAGCAGTGTCAAGAAACACAAACTATGTCAAGCAGCGTCAAGAAACACAAACTATGTCAAGCCGCGTTAAGAAACACAAACTATGCCAAGCTTCGTCAAGAAACACAAACTATGTCAAGAAGCGTCAAGAAACACAAACTATGTCAAGCTTTGTCAAGAATTACAAACTATGTCAAGCTGCGTTAAGAAACACAAACTATGTCAAGCAGCGTTAAGAAACACAAACTATGTCAAGCAGCGTCAAGAAACACAAACTATGTCAAGCCGCGTTAAGAATAACAACCTATGCCAAGCTTCGTCAAGAAACACAAACTATGTCAAGAAGCGTCAAGAAACACAAACTATGTCAAGCTTTGTCAAGAAACACAAACTATGTCAAGCTGCGTTAAGAAACACAAACTTTGTCAAGCAGCGTTAAGAAACACAAACTATGCCAAGTAGTGTCAAGAAAATCAAACTATGTCAAGCAGTGTCAAGAAACACAAACTATGTCAAGCAGCGTCAAGAAACACAAACTATGTCAAGCAGCGTTAAGAAACACAAACAATGCCAAGCAGTGTCAAGAAACACAAACTATGTCAAGCAGCGTCAAGAAACACAAACTATATCAAGCTTTGTCAAGAAACACAAATTATGTCAAGCAGCTTCATGAAACAATAACTATGTCAAGCAGCGTCAAAAAACACAAACTATGCCAAGCAGTGTCAAGAAACACAAACTATGTCAAGCAGTGTCAAGAAACACAAACTATGTCAAGCAGCGTCAAGAAACACAAACTATGTCAAGCAGCGTTAAGAAACAAAAACTATGCAAAGCAGTGTCAAGAAACACAAACTATGTCAAGCAGCGTCAAGAAACACAAACTATGTCAAGCCGCGTTAAGAAACACAAACTATGCCAAGCTTTGTCAAGAAACACAATGTCACGCAGTGTTAAGAAACACAAACTATGTCAAGCAGCGTTAAGAAACCCAAGCAGTGTCAAGAAACACAAACTATGTCAAGCAGTGTCAAAAAACACAAACTATGTCAAGCAGCTTCATGAAACACAAACTATGTCAAGCTTTGTCAAGAAACACAATGTCAAGCAGCGTCAAGAAACACAAACTATGTCAAGCAGCGTTAAGAAACACAAACAATGCCATACAGTGTCAAGAAACACAAATTATGTCAAGCAGCGTCAAGAAACACAAACTATGTCAAGCAGCGTTAAGAAACACAAACTATGCCAAGCAGTGTCAAGAAACACAAACTATGTCAAGCAGCTTCACGAAACACAAACTATGTCAAGCTTTGTCAAGAAACACAATGTCAAGCAGCGTCAAGAAACACAAACTATGTCAAACAGCGTTAAGAAATACAAACTATGCCAAGCAGTGTCAAGAAACACAAACTATGTCAAACAGCTTCATGAAACACAAACTATGTCAAGCAGCGTCAAGAAACACAAACTATGTCAAAGAGCGTCAAGAAACACAAACTATGTCAAGCTGCGTTAAGAAACACAAACTATGCCAAGCAGTGCCAAGAAACACAAACTATGTCAAGCAGCTTCATGAAACACAAACTATGTCAAGCAGCGTCAAGAAACACAAACAATGTCAAGCAGCGTCAAGAAATGCAAACTATGTCAAGCAGCGTTAAGAAACACAAACTATGCCAAGCAGTGTCAAGAAACACAAACTATGCCAAGCTTCGTCAAGAAACACAACTTATGTCAAGAAGCGTCAAGAAACACAAACTATGTCAAGCTTTGTCAAGAAACACAAACTATGTCAAGCTGCGTTAAGAAACACAAAATATGTCCAGCAGCGTTAAGAAACACAAACTATGCCAAGCAGTGTCAAGAAACACAAACTATGTCAAGCAGTGTCAAGAAACACAAATTATGTCAAGCAGCGTCAAGAAATGCAAACTATGTCAAGCAGCGTTAAGAAACACAAACTATGCCAAGCAGTATCAAGAAACACAAACTATGTCAAGCAGCGTCAAGAAACGCAAACTTAGTCAAGCAGCGTTAAGAAACACAAACTATGTCAAGCAGTGTCAAAAAACACAAACTATGTCAAGCAGCTTCATGAAACACAAACTATGTCAAGCTTTGTCAAGAAACACAATGTCAAGCAGCGTCAAGAAACACAAACTATGTCAAGCAGCGTTAAGAAACACAAACAATGCCAAGCAGTGTCAAGAAACACAAACTATGTCAAGCAGCGTCAAGAAACACAAACTATGTCAAGCCGCGTTAAGAAACACAAACTATGCCAAGCTGCGTCAAGAAACACAAACTATGTCAAGCAGTGTAAGGAAACACAAACTATGTCAAGTAGCGTCAAAAAACACAAACTATGTCAAGTAGCGTTAAGAAACCCAAACTATGCCAAGCAGTGTCAAGAAACACAAACTGTGTCAAGCAGCTTCATGAAAGACAAACTATGCCAAGCTTTGTCAAGAAACACAATGTCAAGCAGCGTCAAGAAACACAAACTATGTCAAGCAGCGTTAAGAAACACAAACTATGCCAAGCAGTGTCAAGAAAACCAAACTATGTCAAGCAGCGTCAAGAAACACAAACTATGTCAAGCAGCGTTAAGAAACACAAACTATGTCAGGCAGTGTCAAGAAACACAAACTATGTCAAGCAGCTTCATGAAACACAAACTATTTCAAGCTTTGTCAAGAAACACAATGTCAAGCAGCGTCAAGAAACACAAACTATGTCAAGCAGTGTTAAGAAACACAAACAATGCCAAGCAGTGTCAAGAAACACAAACTATGTCAAGCAGCGTCAAGAAACACAAACTATGTCAAGCCGCGTTAAGAAACACACACTATGCCAAGCAACGTCAAGAAACACAAACTATGTCAAGCAGCGTCAAGAAACACAATGTCAAGCAGCGTCAAGAAACACAAACTATGTCAAGCAGCGTCAAGAAACACAAACTATGTCAAGCTTTGTCAGGAAACACAAACTATGTCAAGCAGCGTCAAGAAACACAAATTATTTCAAGCAGCGTCAAGAAACACAAACTATGTCAAGCAGCGTTAAGAAACACAAACTATGCCAAGCAGTGTCAAGAAACACAAACTATGTCAAGCAGCTTCACGAAACACAAACTATGTCAAGCTTTGTCAAGAAACACAATGTCAAGCAGCGTCAAGAAACACAAACTATGTCAAGCAGCGTTAAGAAACACAAACTATGCCAAGCAGTGTCAAGAAACACAAACTATGTCAAGCAGCGTCAAGAAACACAAACTATGTCAAGCTTTGTCAAGAAACACAAACTATGTCAAGCAGCGTCAAGAAACACAAATTATTTCAAGCAGCGTCAAGAAACACAAACTATGTCAAGCAGCGTTAAGAAACACAAACTATGCCAAGCAGTGTCAAGAAACACAAACTATGTCAAGCAGCTTCACGAAACACAAACTATGTCAAGCTTTGTCAAGAAATACAATGTCAAGCAGCGTCAAGAAACACAAACTATGTCAAGCAGCGTTAAGAAACACAAACTATGCCAAGCAGTGTCAAGAAACACAAACTATGTCAAGCAGCTTCATGAAACACAAACTTTGTCAAGCAGCGTCAAGAAACACAAATTATGTCAAAGAGCGTTAAGAAACACAAACTTTGTCAAGAGCAGCGTTAAGAAACACAAACTATGTCAAACAGCCTTAAGAAACACAAACTATGTCAAGCAGTGTCAAGAAACACAAACTATGCCAAGCTTCGTCAAGAAACACAATGGCAAGCAGTGTCAAGAAACACAAACTATGTCAAGCAGCGTCAAGAAACACAAACTATGTCAAGCCGCGTTAAGAAACACAAACTATGCCAAGCTTTGTCAAGAAACACAATGTCACGCAGTGTTAAGAAACACAAACTATGTCAAGCAGCGTTAAGAAACCCAAGCAGTGTCAAGAAACACAAACTATGTCAAGCAGTGTCAAAAAACACAAACTATGTCAAGCAGCTTCATGAAACACAAACTATGTCAAGCTTTGTCAAGAAACACAATGTCAAGCAGCGTCAAGAAACACAAACTATGTCAAGCAGCGTTAAGAAACACAAACAATGCCATACAGTGTCAAGAAACACAAATTATGTCAAGCAGCGTCAAGAAACACAAACTATGTCAAGCAGCGTTAAGAAACACAAACTATGCCAAGCAGTGTCAAGAAACACAAACTATGTCAAGCAGCTTCACGAAACACAAACTATGTCAAGCTTTGTCAAGAAACACAATGTCAAGCAGCGTCAAGAAACACAAACTATGTCAAACAGCGTTAAGAAATACAAACTATGCCAAGCAGTGTCAAGAAACACAAACTATGTCAAACAGCTTCATGAAACACAAACTATGTCAAGCAGCGTCAAGAAACACAAACTATGTCAAAGAGCGTCAAGAAACACAAACTATGTCAAGCTGCGTTAAGAAACACAAACTATGCCAAGCAGTGCCAAGAAACACAAACTATGTCAAGCAGCTTCATGAAACACAAACTATGTCAAGCAGCGTCAAGAAACACAAACAATGTCAAGCAGCGTCAAGAAATGCAAACTATGTCAAGCAGCGTTAAGAAACACAAACTATGCCAAGCAGTGTCAAGAAACACAAACTATGCCAAGCTTCGTCAAGAAACACAACTTATGTCAAGAAGCGTCAAGAAACACAAACTATGTCAAGCTTTGTCAAGAAACACAAACTATGTCAAGCTGCGTTAAGAAACACAAACTATGTCCAGCAGCGTTAAGAAACACAAACTATGTCAAGCAGTGTCAAGAAACACAAATTATGTCAAGCAGCGTCAAGAAATGCAAACTATGTCAAGCAGCGTTAAGAAACACAAACTATGCCAAGCAGTATCAAGAAACACAAACTATGTCAAGCAGCGTCAAGAAACGCAAACTTAGTCAAGCAGCGTTAAGAAACACAAACTATGTCAAGCAGTGTCAAAAAACACAAACTATGTCAAGCAGCTTCATGAAACACAAACTATGTCAAGCTTTGTCAAGAAACACAATGTCAAGCAGCGTCAAGAAACACAAACTATGTCAAGCAGCGTTAAGAAACACAAACAATGCCAAGCAGTGTCAAGAAACACAAACTATGTCAAGCAGCGTCAAGAAACACAAACTATGTCAAGCCGCGTTAAGAAACACAAACTATGCCAAGCTGCGTCAAGAAACACAAACTATGTCAAGCAGTGTCAGGAAACACAAACTATGTCAAGTAGCGTCAAAAAACACAAACTATGTCAAGTAGCGTTAAGAAACCCAAACTATGCCAAGCAGTGTCAAGAAACACAAACTGTGTCAAGCAGCTTCATGAAAGACAAACTATGCCAAGCTTTGTCAAGAAACACAATGTCAAGCAGCGTCAAGAAACACAAACTATGTCAAGCAGCGTTAAGAAACACAAACTATGCCAAGCAGTGTCAAGAAAACCAAACTATGTCAAGCAGCGTCAAGAAACACAAACTATGTCAAGCAGCGTTAAGAAACACAAACTATGTCAGGCAGTGTCAAGAAACACAAACTATGTCAAGCAGCTTCATGAAACACAAACTATTTCAAGCTTTGTCAAGAAACACAATGTCAAGCAGCGTCAAGAAACACAAACTATGTCAAGCAGTGTTAAGAAACACAAACAATGCCAAGCAGTGTCAAGAAACACAAACTATGTCAAGCAGCGTCAAGAAACACAAACTATGTCAAGCCGCGTTAAGAAACACACACTATGCCAAGCAACGTCAAGAAACACAAACTATGTCAAGCAGCGTCAAGAAACACAATGTCAAGCAGCGTCAAGAAACACAAACTATGTCAAGCAGCGTCAAGAAACACAAACTATGTCAAGCTTTGTCAGGAAACACAAACTATGTCAAGCAGCGTCAAGAAACACAAATTATTTCAAGCAGCGTCAAGAAACACAAACTATGTCAAGCAGCGTTAAGAAACACAAACTATGCCAAGCAGTGTCAAGAAACACAAACTATGTCAAGCAGCTTCACGAAACACAAACTATGTCAAGCTTTGTCAAGAAACACAATGTCAAGCAGCGTCAAGAAACACAAACTATGTCAAGCAGCGTTAAGAAACACAAACTATGCCAAGCAGTGTCAAGAAACACAAACTATGTCAAGCAGCGTCAAGAAACACAAACTATGTCAAGCTTTGTCAAGAAACACAAACTATGTCAAGCAGCGTCAAGAAACACAAATTATTTCAAGCAGCGTCAAGAAACACAAACTATGTCAAGCAGCGTTAAGAAACACAAACTATGCCAAGCAGTGTCAAGAAACACAAACTATGTCAAGCAGCTTCACGAAACACAAACTATGTCAAGCTTTGTCAAGAAATACAATGTCAAGCAGCGTCAAGAAACACA
Source organism: Ariolimax columbianus (assembly GCA_036924085.1). Classification (NCBI taxonomy): domain Eukaryota; kingdom Metazoa; phylum Mollusca; class Gastropoda; order Stylommatophora; family Arionidae; genus Ariolimax; species Ariolimax columbianus. The sequence continues at coordinate 24,477,167 of JAVGWX010000003.1, forward strand.
AACTATGTCAAGCAGCGTTAAGAAACACAAACTATGCCAAGCAGTGTCAAGAAACACAAACTATGTCAAGCAGCTTCATGAAACACAAACTTTGTCAAGCAGCGTCAAGAAACACAAATTATGTCAAAGAGCGTTAAGAAACACAAACTTTGTCAAGAGCAGCGTTAAGAAACACAAACTATGTCAAACAGCCTCAAGAAACACAAACTATGTCAAGCAGTGTCAAGAAACACAAACTATGCCAAGCTTCGTCAAGAAACACAATGGCAAGCAGTGTCAAGAAACACAAACTATGTCAAGCTTTGTCAAGAAACACAATGTCAAGCAGCGTCAAGAAACACAAACTATGTCAAGCAGCGTTAAGAAACACAAACTATGCCAAGCAGTGTCAAGAAACACAAATTATGTCAAGCAGCTTCATGAAACACAAACTATGTCAAGCAGCGTCAAGAAACACAAATTATGTCAAAGAGCGTCAAGAAACACAAACTATGTCAAGAGCAGCGTTAAGAAACACAAACTATGTAAAGCAGCGTCAGAAACACAAATTATGTCAAAGAGCGTCAAGAAACACAAACTATGTCAAGAGCAGCGTTAAGAAACACAAACTATGCCAAGCAGTGTCAAGAAACACGAACTATGTCAAAAAGCGTCATGAAACACAAACTATATCAAGCAGCGTCAAGAAACACAAACTATGTCAAAGAGCGTCAAGAAACACAAACTATGTCAAGCTGCGTTAAGAAACACAAACTATGCCAAGCAGTGTCAAGAAACACAAACTATGTCAAGCAGCTTCATGAAACACAAACTATGTCAAGCAGCGTCAAGAAACACAAACTATGTCAAGGAGCGTCAAGAAACACAAACTATGTCAAGCAGCGTCAAGAAACACAAACTATGTCAAGATTTGTCAAGAAACACAAACTATGTCAAGCAGCGTCAAGAAACACAAACTATGTCAAGCAGCGTTAAGAAACACAAACTATGCCAAGCAGTGTCAAGAAACACAAACTATGTCAAGCAGCTTCATGAAACACAAACTATGTCAAGCTTTGTCAAGAAACACAATGTCAGGCAGCGTCAAGAAACACAAACTATGTCAAGCAGCGTTAAGAAACACAAACTATGCCAAGCAGTGTCACGAAACACAAACTATGTCAAGCAGCTTCATGAAACACAAACTATGTCAAGCCGCGTTAAGAAACACAAACTATGTCAAAGAGCGTCAAGAAACACAAACTATGTCAAGCAGCGTTAAGAAACACAAACTATGCCAAGCAGTGTCAAGAAACACAAACTATGTCAAAAAGCGTCAAGAAACACAAACTATGTCAAACAGCGTCAAGAAACATAAACTATGTCAAGCAGTGTCAATAAACACAAACTATGTCAAGCAGCGTCAAGAAACACAAACTATGTCAAGCAGCGTTAAGAAACACAAACTATGTCAAGCATCGTAAAGAAACACAAATATGTCAAGCAGCGTTAAGAAACACAAACTATGCCAAGTAGTGTTAAGAAACACAAACTATGTCAAGCAGCTTCATGAAAGACAAACTATGTCAAGCAGCGTCAAGAAACACAAACTATGTCAAGGAGCGTCAAGAAACACAAGCTATGTCAAGCAGCTTCATGAAACACAAACTATGTTAAGCAGCGTCAAGAAACACAAACTATGTCAAGGAGCGTCAAGAAACACAAACTATGTCAAGCAGCGTCAAGATGAAATCTTGTGTAATCCCGCTTTCAAAGCAATACATCAACGATCAAACGCGTAGAAGCGAAATATGGGAAGTCAAGACATAATACTGCTTCATTTGTCTGTGACAACGAACATTTCAAATTTGTAACTATTTTTTTTCTAGTGAGGAAAGTTAACATAAAATTGGGCCTCAATATATGCGACGTGTTTCTTCCAAAGTTTTCATCCAAAAATACATTGAATATTGTGAGAGATCAGCTAGTAGGCATAGCCAGTAAGTGTACATGTTGCAGTGCTTTTGGAAGCCTCTGCTAGAATTGATTTACTTACTTTACAGTTTGTGTTCCTTATAAACATAGGGTACAACAGAAACTTGAAACCAATTCCAAATATAGAAGCATCATCTTGATATTCTAGCATGAGGTCAATGTTGACCTGGCTTGCTCTTTTATTTATCATCAATATGTTTTATTCTGCCCCCTTTCCCTCCCTTCGACCTTTTCTAGCGCGTTTTTGTGTGCACATATATAGCATGTCTAACTATTTTGCAACCTCCTGGAATTACACGTTCCTTGCAACTTTATAATGAGACTATTCTCCATTGAGATTAGTTGCTATCGTCTTTATTTTCCACAAGGCCATATTTGTTATTACATATAACCATTAGACCGTATTGTGAAATTTACAAGTGAATGTGCGATTGTGACACTTATAAATGAAGTTCTGATTGTATCCCTTACAAGTGGAGGTACGGTTGTATCACTAACGAGTGAAGTTCTGATTGTGTCACTTACAATTGAAGGTCCCATTGCGACCGTTACAAGCGAAGTTCTGATTCTGACACCTACAAGTGAAGGCCTTATTGTGACACAAGTGAAGACCCGATTGTGACACAAGTGAAGGCCTGATTGTGACACAAGTGGAGGGCTGATTGTGACACAAGTGAAGGGCTGATTGTGACACTTACAAATGAAGGTCTCATTGTGACACTTACAAGTGAAGGTCTGATGGTGACACAAGTGAAGGTCCGGTTGTGACAAAGGGGAAGATTTGATTGTGACACAAGTGAAGGTCTAATTGTGACACAATTGAATATCTGATTGTAACACTTACAAGTCAAGGCCCGATTGTGATATAAGTGTAGGTCTGATTGTGACACATACAAGTGAAGGTTTTATTGTGACACATACAAGCGAAGACCCTATTGTGACTCAATTGAAGGTCTGATTGTGACACTTCCAAGTAAAGGCACGATTATGACACAAGTGACGGTCTGTTTCTCATACAAGTGGCCTGATTGTGACACAACTGAAGGTCTGATTGTGACACCTACAATTGAAAGTGTGATTGTGACACAAGTGAAGGCCTGATTGTGACACAAATGTAGGTCTTCTTTTTCTTCTTCTTCTTCTTCTTCTTCTTCTTCTGCTTCTTCTTCGTACGCTGTCAAACGTCAACCTGTATTTGCTCGAAGAAAGCAGCGGTTATCCTGAGGCTGTCGACACTGCCATAGAGCGTGTCTAGTGTTGCCACTGGTGATGACCACATGTGCTTTCTCTGGTCCTCGTATGTCGGGCAGTTTTGCAGCAGATGTTCAGCGGTCATTTTCCTCGTACCAAAAGTGAATTCGTCAGTGCCACCTATCTTCAGTTTATTGAATATGTGGTACCTCAGTCTGTTGTGGCCTGCGCGGAGTCTGAAGACCACGACCTGCTCTCTCCTGTTCAACTGATAGTAGGCACCATTTTTTGTGTAGACAGTATGTTCTGTTTCCCATTTGGCCATGTATGTGGCCCTAATAAGCCTTTTGGACTCTTCGTAGGTCACACTAGAATCTGGTTGTGGTAGTCTTGCACCGTCTTTTGCCAGTATGTCTGCCTCCTCGTTGCCTTCGATGTTACAGTGGGATGGAACCCACTGTACCAATACTCTTATTGGTGCGGACTGCTGGCATAGTTTACCGAGTACTGCTCTTAAATCATTAAGTAAATGTAGGTCTGATTATGTTACTTACAAGTGAAGGCCCGATTGTGACACAAGTGAAGGCCCGACTGTGACATAAAGTCTGATTGTGACACTTACAAGTGAAGTTCTGTTAAATATATATATATATATATGATATATATATAAAACTGGTATTGAAATGCAATTTTAACATGAAGAAAGACATATATTAAATTTCCTGTATGAATGGGGCTTACTGATAGCAAATACGGTTGTACCAATCTAGACATTGACTAGCTGGTTTGTTCCTGCCTTCTTCCTCGATAACAACAGACTTATGAGGATATTCGTTTTTATCGAGTATTTTGTTCGACCCCGACCTTACTTTCCAAATAGGACAAATTGTGCATCTCATAAAACTATGTAGACCTGTTTGTGTTGCTCATACTGTTTGATGGTATTTCTGGTTATTCTTGTTATTTAAATCAGTGTTTCCCAACCGTCGGTCCGCCAAAATATCATGCCAGTCTGTGAAAAAATGATTACGGCTTAACCTTCTAGCTGCAGAGTTCACCTTAACTGCAGGGTTTTATTAAGCTTTTTATTGTATATTCGACTACCAATTTGGCATTAGAAGACCTTTTCAGCTCTGCGAGAGATCAAAACCAAACTGAGAAATCAAATGGATGTCAATACAGCGCTTCGTCTAAAATAGGTGTTAAAAAAAATAATTTATTTTATGTGTTTGTCTCACTAGTTTCTACTGGCGGAGACGCGCTTATTCCACCCCAGACCGTTGTCAATTTGGGCGGTATAAAGACGCATAAAACCAGTGTTTGGATGCGTATGTGTATCTGTTTGTACCTAGCCTGGTGTTTCTGTGATGATCCTCCCGTTATTCCTAGCTTTTTGATAGATGTAGCCACGGTTATCAAATATTCTAGGAATGAAGGAGCAACAGATTCGGCACTAACTTTACGTGAATGAAATGTTGAAATTAGCATATTTCGGCCAAATCAAACGCCACAATGGCTTAGAAAAAAATGATATTGTAGGGTTTGGTACCTGACAAAACAGACTGAGGAAAATGATATTGTAGGGTTTGGTACCTGACAAAACCGACAGAGGAAAATGATATTGTAGGGTTTGGTACCTGACAAAACAGACAGAGGCAGACGACGGAAAAGATGGACAAGAAACATTACAGAGGCTCTGGTATTCACATTGGCAGAGGTGGGATCGCTGTCCAGGGATCGAGTGTCTTACAGATCACCTGGCATGAGAGCGACGTTCTGCAAAGGATATGCTACATGATGATGATGATTGCGTTCTCTAAAGTTAAAGACGTTCTGTTTAATAATAGAAATTAACATTGTATAATATTAGATTTTAAAACGAATACACAAAATACTATAAAAATATTGTGTTTTTAAAATTCTGAATGATTGGTCCGCAAAAAATTATTTTTATTTTCACCGGTCCGCAGGTGTAAAAAGGTTGGAAAACACTGGTTTATAAAACAAAAAACACTGGTTTTTAAACAAAAAAAACCCATGCATACACCGACGGTTCTGTAACAAATACTACACAGAACGGAGGGGCAGGAGCATTCCTGAACCTACCAAATGGCAGAAAAATAACACTGTCATTCGCTACTGGTAAGTACACAAGCAATTTCAGAGCGGAGGCAGAGGCACTGAGGGCGGCAGTGGAAGAAATGGTGACACACAGTGAAAATGAAAGCCATATAGTCCTGCTTACAGATGCTCTCGCCGTAGTCACAGCGCTAAAAAGCCAGAAAAATACTGAGCTTAATGACTTAAGAGCAGCACTCTGCAAACTGTGCCAGCAGTCCGCACCAAAAAGGGTAGGGGTACAGTGGGTCCCATCACACTGCAACATCCAAGGCAACGAGGAGGCAGACAGACTGGCAAAAGAAGGTGCAAGACTACCACAAACAGATACTAGTATGACGTACCAAGAGTCAAAACGGCTTATCAAAGCCAGATACATGACCAAATGGGAAACCGAACATACTGGTTACACCAAAAACGATGCCTATTACCAGTTGAACCGAAGAGAGCAGGTCGTTGTCTTCAGACTTCGCACTGACCACAATAGACTGAGGTACCACCTATTCAACAAATTGAAGATAGGGTGTACCGACGAATGCCCGTGCGGTACTGGTAAAATGATCGCTGAACATCTGCTGCAGAACTGCCCGACATACGAGGATCAGAGAGAGCAGATGTGGCCATCACCAGTGGAACTGCAAGACAAGCTCTATGGCAGTGGCGACAGCCTCAGGATGACCGCCACTTTTTTCGAAAAAATAATGGTTACTGTCTGCCTGCGTACGCAGAAGAAGAAGAATAAACAAAAAAACATTGGTTTCTCAATTGATTTTTTAATTCTATATGAGAGGTCCGCAAAAAATTGTTTTTATTTTCACCGGTCCGTTGGTGTAATAATGATGGAAAACACTGGTTTATAAAACAGAAAACACTGGTTTTTTAAGCAGAAAAACATTGGTTTATAAAACAGAAAACACTGATTTATAAAACACAAACCAGAAAAAAATGATAATCATATCCAACATTTGTCAAATCAAAAGTCTGCTGTATTCTTGTTTTCTATTCATCATTTGTTTGTCACATCCTTTTTTACATAACCACGAGGAAGAGTTCAGGATAGCAGACATCCTTGTATAATACCAGAATTGAAGAGGTTTTTTGGTGTTTCATCTTTGCTGATTATGTCATCTTATAAACTGTTTCTATTGTTTCATAATGTCTTTGAAGAATATGAGATATAGCTGGTGGGTCTGTAATTTAACAAATGTTTTTTAGAAATCAGCACCAGTTCATATTAATAACAGATGTTAGTCTTTCAAATAAATGATGCCGTTCCAAGTATTCACAACTTTGTTGGGATCCCTGAAGTAATAAGTTAAAATCTCGAACCAACAAGGGACCAAACTCCGATCGCTCGACTGGGAAGCCAATGCACTATTCACTGAGATGTCTGTCTCAGCTCCCTTTAATCCCTGAAGTGCTGTTTCTGATATTGTACATTATTGTCCAGAATGCTGTGATAGGATGTTTGTGTTGATATGTAATTGAAGTTCTAAAACACATATGTGGAAAAATTAACAGAAATATGCATGTAGCTTGATCTTATTCGTGTTTGAATTCCAGCTCTTGAAACAGGCTATGGTCATCCTCGACTTCATGTCACAATTGTCGCTTTAAGTTTCATTAAAGCTATCCGTAAAAATATCTTATTCTTCCTCGTTTGCTACCATACAACTACACCAACAACTCTAACAAAAGGGAAGTCAGTTCAAGGCTCCGACAAAGCTCTACCTAATCTCATTTAGGAATGTATGTCAATCTTTCTCTCCTTTCACCAGTGACAGCCGGGCAGGTCTGCAACAAGCGATCAGCTAACCTGTGCTACAAGTCACATTAGCATCGTGCCAAACCTACATATTCTAGCCATTGACTGCTTATTTAGATCACAGTTATGAACTTCTTACATGGAACAACAAGGAAGACCCGCTATCGACTGCTTACGTGGAGCATTCAGGAAGTATAGCTATGGACTGTTACCTGGAGCTATGCATGGATTGCTTACTTGGAGCCCAACCATGGACTGCGTTCTTTGAACCCAGCCATGGATCGCTTGTCTGGATCCCAACCATGGACCGCTTGCCTGAAGCCCGACCCTGCATTGCGTACTTGTAGCCCAACTATGGACTGCGTTCTTTGAGTCCGTCCATGGACTGCTGGCCTGGAGCCTGCCCATGGACTGCTGGCCTGGAGCCCGACTTCTGGTCTGGAGCCAGACCATGGACTGCTGGCCTGGAGCCAGACCATGGACTGCTTGCCTGGAGCCAGACCATTGACTGCTGGCCTGGAGCGAGACCATGGACTGCTGGCATGGAGCCCGCCTTTGGACTGCTGGCGTGGGGCCCGACCATGGACTGCTGGTCTGGAGCCAGACCATGGACTGCTGGCCTGGGGCAAGACCACGGACTGCTGGCCTGGAGCCCACCTTTGGACTGCTTGCCTGGAGCCAGACCATGGACTGCTAGCCTGAGGCCAGACCATGGACTGCTGGCCTGGAGCCCGCCTTTGGACTGCTTGCCTGGAGCCAGACCCTAGACTGCTGGCCTGGGGCCAGACCATGGACTGCTGGCCTGGAGCCCGCCTTTAGACTGCTTGCCTGGAGCCCGCCTTTGGACTGCTGACCTGGAGCCAGACCATTGACTGCTGGCCTGGAGCCAGACCATTGACTGCTGGACTAGAGCCCGCCTTTGGACTGCTTGTCTGGAGCCAGACCATGGACTGCTGGCCTGAAGCCCGCCTTTGGACTGCTTGCATGGAGCCAGACCATGGACTGCTGACCTGGAGCACGCCTTTGGACTGCTGGCCTGGAGCCAGACCATGGACCGCTGGCCTGGGGCCAGACCATGGACTGCTGGCCTGGAGCCAGCCTTTGGATTGCTTGTCTGGAGCCCGCCTTTGGACTGCTGGCCTGGAGCCAGACCATGGACTGCTGGCCTGGAGCCCGCCTTTAGACTGCTTGCCTGGAGCCCGCCTTTGGACTGCTTGCCTGGAGCCCGACCATAGACTGCTGGCCTGGAGCCCGCCTTTAGACTGCTTGCCTGGAGCCCGCCTTTGGACTGCTTGCCTGGAGCCCGACCATAGACTGCTGACCTGGAGCACGCCTTTGGACTGCTGGCCTGGAGCCCGCCTTTGGACTGCTGGCCTGGAGCCAGACCATGGACTGCTTATCACAACAAGTCGACGCGATCAGCCTGTCGTAAAATGAGAACTCGAGTCTATGGCCAGAATCACCCTGCCGTGAACTCCAAGAGGAAGGCGACTAAGAGGCTGACCTAAGACAACTTGGCCTAATGGAAATTATGAACCAAAGCTAGGACACTAAATGAAGGATGATCGCAGACCAGAGAAAGTGAAGAGAGTTTTGTTTTCGCTCTGATAGACACAATTAAGCGTGATGGTCACTGATGAATTTACCAGTCAATTTACTAGAAAAAGAACACGTTACTTTTTTGTAAGGGAAAAGAGAGATGATTTGACTGGACCCTTATTGAAAGTCCAGAGATATGTATCATCGCATGCCCCTGTGATGGAACTCTACATATTTAAAAAAGAATGGGTGACCATGAAAACACAGGTAAAAACCTGACACACATACACACACACGCGCACACACACACAGATACACACACACGAACACTTATATACTCACAGAGGAAGACTAATTAAAAGAGAAAGACAGAGAGAGATAGATAGAGAGAGAGAGAGAGAGTGGGATATGAGGAGCAGAGAGAATGATATGTTTTAGTCACAGCCCCATTCAAGCATGTGTCTCAGTGCCTTGTGCTTCCATGAGACTTTGATGAATTAAGAAGTGTAAACTTTAATAATTGTGTTTTTAACAAACTTCTATTGAATAGAAAGCATGTGTTGGTGATGTTTTAAAATTGGACCGAACCATTCTGTTACTGCTGAGAACTGTATCTCCTTCATATACTTTGTAAATAAATTGACATATACTGGCATACCTTGTCATAGTAAGTGTGAATGCATACGTGTCCGTGTCCTGAACATGTGTCTTTGATAACAACAATCTATCACCGTCTTAAAGAAGCTCATTGAAACCCTTGATTGAATACGTTTGGTAATTAAATATATTAACAAACACACGAGCCAAACAATATTAACCTATGGCTCTAAAGTTCTCACAAGTAAATGTGCAAACATCACACAATTCTGTCACGCACACAAGCACAGAACATACATCACACAATTCTGTCACGCACACAAGCACGGGACAAACATCACACAATTCTATCACACACACAAGCACAGAACAAACATCACACAATTCTATCAAGCACACAAGCACAGGACAAACATCACACAATTCTGTCACGCACACAAGCACAGGACAAACATCACACAATTCTGTCACGCACACAAGCACAGGACAAACATCACACAATTCTGTCAAGCACACAAGCACAGGACAAACATCACACAATTCTGTCACGCACACAAGCATAGGACAAACATCACACAATTCTGTCACGCACACAAGCACGGGACAAACATCACACAATTCTGTCACGCACACAAGCACGGGAAAATACATCAAATTGATTTTATAATTTAAACAATATTATTTATTATTGCAACAGACATGGTTATCGACTTCTTCTTTCGCTCGTTTGAAAATACAATGTACGTGTCTGCAATATTATTTATTATATAAACTTCACTGCTTTTTGTAGTTCACATAAAGGTCCATACAGTCTCTTTTCCAGTGTTGTTTCTCTGGGCCAGTGGGTTTGCCTCTGTATATCACATTCGGGGCAGTTCTTTAGTACGTGTTCTGCAGTATGATGTGCCTGTCTGCACGTACACATAGCTGAGTTGACAATATTCGATTTTGCGTTCATGTGACTGTGAAGTCGATTGTGTCTTGTTCAGAGAGAAAACACAACGGTTTGGCGGTTTGCAAAAGAACAGTAAGCCAACCACAGCTAAGGTACAAGGATGTGTATAAGCGGGACATGCAGGCATTGGACATAGGTCTGACATCCTGGGAAGACGAAGCTGCAGGCTGATTCAAGTTGGAGATGCCCCCTGAAGGGTTATCTCAGACAGGGTAAAAAAAGGAAAAACAAAACCGAAAACCTAGTAGTGAGCCACCACTCCAAGATTACATCATCCTATAGCGAATCATGATTTAAAGGGGCAGCTATACTATACTATACTATACTAAACTATATTGCACTGTACTGTACTGAACTGTACTGTACTGTAATGTACTGCCATTCTTGTCCGCTGTCAGCAGAACTATATCATCTGCATACCTGAGATTATTTATTGACACTCCATCGACATTGAATCCTAGTATTTCCATCGTCTGTTGAAAATGTTTTCTATGTAAATGTTAAACAGAACAGGAGACAGTGCTCACCCTTGTCACACTCCTCTATGTACATCTATACATGGTGAGTAAACAGTCTAGCCAACGAGTATGATTATATATGGGAACCTGATCACTCAGCTGATATGAACACGTATGTGACTCATCCTACTCAAGCCATGTGAAGCTTAATGTAAATATTTCTATTCAATGGATATAATCATTCATGTGAACTTATCCACTCAACGGATATGAGTCTTAATGTGAACTTTTATGCTATATTGATATACTGAGCGAATGTGAACATCTATATGAACATGTATGCTCTATGGATATAAAACGTGATGTAAATATGTCTACTCAACGAATGTGAACATTTATATGAACATGTATGCTTGATGTAAATATCTCATCTCAACGAATGTGAATATGAACACGTGTGCTCTACTGATATAAAACTTGATGTCAATATGTCTACTCAACGAATGCGGACATTTTGAGAACTTGTCTGCTCTACTGATATAAAACTTGATGTAAATATGCCTACTCAACGAATATGAACATTTATACGAACGTGTCTGCTTGATATAAATATCTCATCTCAACGGATGTGAACCTTTACGTGAACATGTCTACTCAACAGATATGAACCTTACTGTAAACTTGTCTGCTCGGTGGATATTATCACTGTATTCGTCAACTGAACGGATATAATCATTGGTGTGAATTTGTAAACTCAACGGACATAATCCCACATGTTAACCACTATCTTTAACTAAGTTGATAATGATTATTGTTGTCAAGTAACTACAAAAACGTGACCTCCGGATCTCTGTAGAAATGCTCTGTTCTGAAGTCACAAAATGCTCACAAATTTGGCAGGTGCTTGCTGTAATAAGTTCACATTTGATCACACGGAAATGAAATTGAATTATTAGGTTTTTTTTTGCTAAAAGAAATATACATTTATTTATAAGTGTCTTTTAGTATAGGATTTTTTTTAAACCTTATATTTCTAATCAATAAATGTAAATTCCTTTTTCGTGATTTGGTTATTTCCTTTCTAATAAATGTCAAAACTTGGGAAATAAAGTTACAATAGACAGGGGAAATAACAATGGTAAATATATTACCAAATTAGTGCACATTTATTCTCTCCAATTCGCACTTAATAGCGGAAAGCCAATGTTTATTCTTTGCAATACTTCCTAGTGGATAGCCAATGTTTTCTCCAATTCGTACTACCTAGTGGAGAGACAATGTTTATTTCTTGCAATACATACTCACTACGTAATGGAGAGCCAATGTTTATTCTCTGCAACACTCACTTCGTAGTGCAGGGCCAATGTTTATTCTGTGAAATACTTCATAGTAGAGAGCCAATGGTTATTCTCTGCAATACTTTATATTGGAGGTCAGGTCAGGTCATCCCGTAACCGGTGAGGTCGTTGGGGCACACATGAAGACATCCTCACAACCCCACGCGACCCCTCTCTGTCAGATGCCCTTGTCTGTGACTCTTCTGGTCGGAGACTGGTGCATTCTTTTATGTTGTCCTCCCATCTCTTTTTGGGCCGGTCTCTTCGTCGTCTGCCATGCACCTTGCCGTGGAGGATTGTATTTGCAAGACCATTTAATCTCGATATGCGGCCGTACCAAATGAGTTTCCTTCTTTTGACAGTTGCCATTGTAATCCTATCTCGTATTTCCTCATTTGTAACTCGATCTTTGTACGTGACGTTTAAAAGTTTTCGGAAACATCTCATCTCCAAGGCCTGTATCCTTCGTTGAAGGTCAGCTGTAACTGTCCATGTCTCACACGCATAGAGGAATATTGACATTACCAGTGTACGCATTAATCTGATTTTCGTGCATAGTGCTAACCGTTTATCTTGCTAAATTTTGTTAAGCCGTGCAAGCGCCGCTATTGTCTGTGCTATTCTAGCCAACACTTCACATTTTGATTCTTCATCACTGACAATCGACCAAAGATATTTAAAACGGTCAACCACTTCGAGTTCCTGACCGTTAGCTTTTATCCTGCTTTTGAAGCCCATGGCGTTATTGGTCATTAATTTTGTCTTTCCAGCGTTTATCTCCATACCATAGTCAAGAGCTGTTTCATCGAGCCTTGTGACCCATTCCTGGAGTTCTGCTTCTGAACCCGCAAACATGTCAATATCATCTACAAAACGAAGGTTGGTAATCGTTCGGCCCCCTATCTTGATAGTACCAACGTGACCTCCAAGTGCCTCACTCATAATTCCTTCAAGGAAGATATTGAAAAGAGTTGCAGAGAGGAGTTTTCACGCCTGTCTCACACCAGCTGATTTGCGAAACCAGTCCCCTCGCCTCCCATTCACAAGAACTGCGCTAGACGCCTTGTCATACAGGTGTTCAAGGACCGTTATAATATTTCCGTTGATATTATACACCCTCATGGTTGCCCAAAGCGCTTTATGCCATACCCTATCAAACGCTTTCTTAAAATCCACAAACACATGATACAGTGTTTGCTGCTGTTATAGATATTTCTCGCTTAGCAGCCTTAAATTAAATATATGTTCTGTGGTGGTTCTTCCCTGTCTGAAACCTGCTTGCTCCTCGGCAATGATGTTCTCTGCTTGGAGTTTCAATCGGTCGAGGATTAATTTAAGCATGACCTATCTAGGGTGGCTGATGAGGCTTATTGTTCTGTAATTTTGGCACAGCTTTAGGTTTCCAGACTTATGTAACGGTATAACTATTGATTTCATCCATAAGTCCAACCAGTTTCCTGTCGCCCATATTTTGTTGCAGATGTGTGTCAGGCCTTCTAGCACTACCTCTCCACCAGCTTGTAAGAGCTCTGCTGGTATACTGTCCACGCCGGCCGCCTTCCCTCTTCTCAATGTCTTTACCGCTGCAATTAAGTCTTCCTTCGTTATCAGTTGGTTATCCTCTATATTTATGGTGTTGGGGGGATTGTTTTCACAGGTTCATTTCGCTCTACATAGTTATATAGCTAGGAACAGTACTCTGTCCATCGTGCCAGTACGTCATTTTCCTCAATAAGGCACTTGCCGCTTTTATCATGGATCATAAGGTTCCTGCCTTGTCTTGGTGTTACCAATTTTTTGACAACCTAATATGCTCCTTTAGCATCATTTCTATTTAGTCTGTCTTCGATGTTTGTGCATTGCTCACATATCCACGCTTCTTTCGCCTCTCTCATCTTTTGTTGTATGGTTTTCTCCTCTTCATAACTGCCGACCTCCTCCAGAAGGTGATTGAATTTTTTCAGTGACCTTCTTTTATCACAAAGGTTTAGAATTTCCTTGGTCACCCATGGCTTCTTTTTTGTTTGATGGCATCCCAGGAGCTCTGTTGCAGTATCTATGAGAGCTGCGTTAAGAGACTCTGTAACTGTATCTGTATCCAGTCCTTCTCTGAGAGCCAACAGTGGCGCAAATCTCCCTCCCACCCTTGCTTGGAACACTTCGGTGATTTTTGGGTCCATTAGTTTGTCCAGGTCAAACTTTAGCCTGGTCACATCCTTCTTTGCGACTCCCTTCAATCACAGACGCATGGTTATGTAGTGGAGAGCCAGTGTTTTTTCTTTTCAATACTTCATAGTTGAGAGCCAATGTTTATTATGTGCACTACTGCGAAGTGGAGAGCATTGCTTCTGCCACTGTAAATGTTAGAAAATAAGATTCCTGTAAATGGGCCAACTGTAGTGGGCACCCTGTGCTCCAATTAGTGTAAGCTTGAGAAACATAGCCATTCAACACATGTACAGCTGATAGTTTGACTGGTAGATCAGTTAGAGCTATTGTCTCTAACAGAAAGACACAAGATCGATCCTTCATCAAGATCAGAATGTCAAAAGAATACACACTTTGATGTACCTTAATGGGATCTAGTCAAGGCGATTGCTAGCTGTTGGGGTTGTCAGTGTAGTGGTACGTGTAAATCTGAACATATAACAAAGAAACAAGTGCGCAGATCGTTCACTGAAAGTAATAATAGAAGCAACTAGGACAACACTAGACTACTGCCATTGTAAGTTTATTAGAGAGGATTAGAGGAAACTAGAGGTGTAATACTGGATGAAGGGAGAGATATAACAGAAAAAGAGAAAGAGAGAGAGAGAGAGAGATAAGGGAGAGAGAGATAGAGATAGATTGAGATAAAAAGGAACATTTTAATATAACATCTAGAAACAAGATAATGAAAACATAAAACACCTCAAACGGATGCAACAGCTAATTCACACAACTAAAAACGTCTTGGAATTTGAAAGAGATAATGTGTACTATGTACGAAGATCTTCTGACGTGCGCCTAGTTGCTATCGAAACATACATAGTGATGGCATTTACGCAGAACATCATAGGCGTTTTAGTTTATGTAGACCATGCGCGTGGCGATCTGTGAATTTTGTCCAGCTCTGTCTCCTGTATTTCGACACTGTCTGCTATGGCTGTAAAGGCCAATCCGTGAGTAACAGTTCCTGCCACAGATCGTACAACCAAGCTGAAGAGGCTGGCTTGCTGGTTTCTTTTTTGATATATTCAGTAGTTCTCTTTTCTCTGTGGCCAGAAAGCCAGCCACGCTGAACCCTTTCAACTGACTGTTTCCAAACAGCTTAATTCCGAGCAATCGTTTCCCAGCCTTCGGATAAAAAATGGCATGACTTCATATCGCAGTGTGGTACGGTTGAATCTTCTAGCTCCAATGGCCAGCTGTCCAAAGAGGATATCTTTTATCAGCCTCTCATCTTCCATGCGGTAAACATGCCCCAACCATCGATGGCATCGCTGTCTAAAAAGTAAGTACATGCTGTGAGTGTTTGCTTTCTGTAAAACCATATATGTAGCGCTCTCTCTTGCCACCCAATCCTCAATATACGCCTTAGACACCTCATATAAAAAGCTGTTGAGCCACCGTTCTTGCTTAGTGTAAGTGCTTCAAGTTTCGCTTCCACTCATGAGTGCCTCAAGAACGCAAGGCTGATAGACACGGACTTTGTTATGGTGTGATTATTATTGTTATTATGTGTGTTTTGTTATTGTTCTCCCAGACTATCTTCGTCAGCCAGGCCATGATGGTACTCGCCCTGTCACGTATACTGTCTATCTCCATCTCGAGTGAAGGTGCAGTCCCCTAAGATATGCGTGACAAAAACAAGGGTGACCGTGGGGCTGCAAACATTAAAAAGTGATCTCCCTCCTGAGCTGTAAAAGCAAGGTTTAGCCCGCACGTTACTCAATATGTTGAGGCGGCTCGCGAACAGGACGTATCCAGAATCCCAGTGCGACTTTAGAGTAGTTAGATCAACAACGGATATGGCTTTCTCTCTTCGTAATATCCAGGAGAATGGGAGATAACAGGACCAGCCTCTCTATTTGATGTTTATAGAACTCAGTATATTGCAGGCCATAACGATGAATACGAGCATTACCAAGCACTATTTGAAAGTCACCCTCTCTTTGATGAAACCATCCAGGCTGGGGAAGACCTTATATATGCCATATCAGAGTCAAAAACAGAAAAATGGCGCCACTTGGTGGAAGACTGATATGAAACAAAACAATAGACGTGCCTGGAAACTGATTAACAACTTCAGTAATGATCCAGCGAGAGCTCCTACAGGCATAACACGGGTCATCCCCAATCAAATAACCCACCAATTACTACTGAACGGGAAAACCACTCAAAAAGCATAGCAAACCAATATCCAGTGAGATTGTAAACAGGAGAATGACATATTGGCGATACCTTTCTCTTCGCAAGAAAGACATGTTGCAAAACATAAAATGAAAAACAGCAAAACAACTGGCTCAAGTGACTTGAGGACAGAGCAAACTAAAAGCTTTGGATTAGAAACTATGACATGGCTGATGAAGCTTTTCAACACATGCATCAGTTCTATGCAAATTCCTAAAATATATAGAAAATCCCATGTGGTTGCTTTAGTAAAACCAGAAAAAACCCCATCAGACCCTAAGAACTTCCGTCCGGTTTCACCTTTATTGACTTAAGCGCCAGTATATTACACCATAAACCACCAGAAGTTGCTTGCTAAACTATACTTTATGACAAAGAACTGGCGTCTCACAAACCTCATTAAATGTATCCTGCAAAATAGGCGATTCTTCGTAACTTTTTTTTTTGAGAGGTGGGGATGGGAGGGGGGGTGGGGGGGTGGGGGGGGGATGTTACAAATAAAAAATTGGGCTGGCACAAGAAAGAGTTTTGATTCCTAAAAAATAAAAACATACAAAGGCCGCCGTCCATCGCAGACGATGATGGCATAATTTATTTGCTAGCGCTACTTTTAGTAAAGATTAACTGTGCTACTTTTTTATCCTCACTCTCTCGTCTCGAGCCGCCTAACCCCATTGGCAAGTTAAGGACAAGACGTCTAGGGGACGACTACGTGATGCAGGGAACTCCGCATACAGCACCCGTGAAAAAGACGGCCGCGTCGGGAGTCGTATCGACACCACCTTATAACGAGGCCGATAGCTTAACCACTTCGCCACGGAATCCTGGCGCCTAAGCTGTGTAATATATACACCAACGATCAATTTATAGATACATAATAATAATAGCTGTCCATCGTTGTCGATGAGGACCGCCGACATCATCCTTGTCACAGATTTACCTGTTAGGTGTGGGTGCGCATGTGGCTGAACAGGCCAATGCGAGCACGAAAACATCTGCTACATATCGGGCACACGAGGTTTGTAGAAGGGATGGTGTTCCCGCTGCTCGGGATTTCCGCGTCTCGCGTCTGTTCTGGGCTTTCACAACACGGTCATCTTCACCGGCAGCTACACTCGATTTGACTGCACTTCTCCAGTCAGATCTGTTTTTTGCAAGACATTCCCAGGTGTCGAAGTCCTATCTGGCAACTTTTTAGTGAGTCCTTCAGACCGTCTTTAAAACGTTTCTTTGGGCGCCCTCTCTCGCGCAATCCGTCTCTCAGCTCGCCGTAGAGAAGCTTCTTTGGGAGCCGCTCGTCTGACATACGGACGAGGTGTCCGGCCCATCCTAGTCGTGCTTTTTCTAGCAGTGCATGTATGCTGGGCATGTTAGCCCTCGAGAGAACCTCGATGTCAGTGACATGATCTTGCCATCGGATGTGGAATATTCGCCTCAGGCAACCTGTGTGGAAGTGGTTTAACCTCCTTGCATGTCCAGAGTATACAGTCCAGCTTTCGCAAGCGTATAGTAGGGTTGGAATGATGGTTGCACGGTAGACTTTGAGTTTGGTCTTGACGCTGATGCCACGACGTGCCCAGACCATCGAGCGCATTCTACCAAAGGCTGTGCTGGCCTTTGCTATTCTGCTTGCCACCTCATCGTCTAGGCTGACAGATCTCGACAGCGTGTATATAAATATAGATACAGAGGTGACACAAATCATATATGCCGATGATACAGCAGTAGCTGCCCAGGGAAAGGCCTTAGAAGAAGTCGGACAGAAACATTAACGCTCTTGATGCCCTTGCTCTATATTTTTTTTTTAAATCACCCCAATTCAAACCTCCACAAAACTCAAGTATGTGCCTACCATCTCAGAAATAGAGAGCCGAACAGAAAGTTGCAGATCAAATGGCAAGGACAGAGTCTAGATCACAGCACGGCCCCCAAATACGTGTTAGTAAGGTTGGATCGCACGCTGTCCTATGGAGACAAAACAGAAAATACATGAGAGAAATAGTATCATACAAAAACGGACTGGCACAACAAAGGGAGCAAAGCCAGATGTCCTCAGAACATCAGCACTCGTTCTGTGTTTCTCTGTAGCTGAGTACGCCGCACCAGTCTGGCAGAACTCTGCACATGTCAAACATATAGATACAGCAATAACTCAGACAGGCCATATAGTTACTGGATGCCTAAAACCTAAACCAACTAAAAAAATATACCCACTAATCGGTATAGCGCAACCACGAGATAAGAAGAACTGTCGCGTCAGAGGTAGAAAGAGAAAAACAGGTAAATGACACAAGACACTCTATGTTCGGACATCAGGTGCACAGGCCAAGACTAAAGTCAAGACGAAGTTTTTTTCAGTCAACCCAGCCCTTACAGACTAGGCCAGGAAATCGACGCATTGAAAGTTGGAAATAGCTGACACAGGTCCCCTTGATCGAGTTACGGGAGGAACCTGCGCCTGGACATACATCTCATGCCCTACGCAACGTGGAATTCACTAAATAGACTTCGAACTGGTATATCACGATGCAGGAAAAAGCTGAAAATATGAGGATACAGGAAAAAGCTGAAAATATGAGGATACAGGAATAATGAAACATGCAGATGTGGAGTAACACAAGACCAGGACCATCTGACGATCTGCTCAAACCTCTCGGAGACTTGTAGCATGGCTGACCTGCTGAGTGATAGTAACAAGGCAATCCACGTGGCTGAATACTGGAAGAATGATGTGTGACATAGTGCCTAGGAAAGTACGTAATAGACCTCACCAAGGCCTTCGACTTGGTTAGCAGAAATGATCAATTCAAACTACTGATTAATATCTGATACCCGCCCCTCCCTACCCCTTGCGCCATCTCCCCCTTCCCCTCCCCCCCCCCCCCCCATAAAAACAAAAAAAACAAACACAAAACAATGGCGCAACACAGAGCTACCCCACATACACAGCTTTTGTAAGCTAACTGCATTATCGTATTGTCTCATTAACTGTTATACAATAAACACATTAACATATATATGTTTGTGTCAGGTTTAACTTGAACAGGTGTCATGTGCGGCTTAACCATGAAGATTTACCTGATGGTTATGGTAGATCATTATCATAACTATTGTTTTGTGTTGTTTGTCAGTACCTGTCCAGACGTCTGTTCAATATTCATGTCCAAACTAAGTTCACTAGAACTTTTATTGTTTCTTGTTTATTGTTCTCCTTTTGTATAGTCCCTTGTGATTGTCTTGTCTTTCTGTTCTGTCACGTCTTTCAGAGTTCATTATCTAGTATATTCTGTTCTATAATCCAAATTAGGATTTGTTATTTTTAAAGATTGTTAAAATGAAAAATTTGTTTTGCTTCTATGGTTTGTAATTACGTGTTGTGACTGGTCCCGCATTACTACTTGACTAACGAACAAAAGCATAATGTTTTTGTCTGCAAAACTGAATTAAAACTGTATTGCAAGCTCCTTCTCTCTCTTCTCACCTCACTATGTTTCACTTGCCTGTCTCACAGTCACACTCCTGCACAACTTTCACAAGCGCCCTCAGGGTGAGGCCCTTCCATTGCACTTTGGTTGGGCTGGCTTCTGAGGGCGCACAAACCTAGCACAGGTACATCTTCTTCTTCTTCTGCGTATACAGTCAGACAGTAACCATTATTTTCTCGAAAAAAGCGGCGGTCATCCTGAGACTCTCGCCACTACCATAGAGCTTGTCTTGCAGTTCCACTGGCAATGGCCACATCTGCTCTCTCTGATCCTCGTATGTCGGGCAGTTCTGCAGCAGATGTTCAGTGGTCATTTTACCAGTACCGCACGGGCATTCGTCGGTACACCCTATCTTCAATTTGTTGAATAGGTGGTACCTGAGTCTGTTGTGGCCAGTGCGAAGTCTGAAGACAACGACCTGCTCTCTTCGGTTCAACTGGTAATAGGCATCGTTTTTGGTGTAACCAGTATGTTCGGTTTCCCATTTGGTCATGTACCTGGCTTTGATAAGCCGTTTTGACTCTTCGTACGTCATACTGGTATCTGTTTGTGGTAGCCTTGCACCTTCTTTTGCCAGTCTGTCTGCCTCCTCGTTGCCTTGGATGTTGCAGTGTGACGGAACCCACTGTACCACTACCCTTTTTGGTGCGGACTGCTGGCACAGTTTGCAGAGTGCTTCTCTTAAGTCATTAAGCTCAGTGTTTTTCTGGCTTTTTAGCGCTGTGACTACGGCGAGAGCATCTGTCAGCAGGACTATATGGCTTTCATTTTCACTGTGTGTTACCATTTCTTCCACTGCCGCCCTCAGTGCCTCTGCCTCCGCTCTGAAATTGCTTGTGTACTTACCAGTAGCAAATGACAGTGTTATTTTTCTGCCATTTGATAGGTTCAGGAATGCTCCTGCCCCTCCGTTCTGTGTAGTGTTTGTTACAGAACCGTGCGGTGTATGCATGGGTCCAGTCCATGCTTGGGTAGCTTTTCCTTATGAAGCTTAGGGTAGTGTCTCTCCTTTCTTTTTCAGTCTGGCAGTTTTTGTTTGCAATACCTGGTATATTTTCTACCACCTCTGGAAATATATCCTGCCTCCAAGTAGGTTTTCGTACAGTAGTAATGGGTTTTGGTGTTGTTAGTGCGTTTATGGGATCTTCGTGCATCTTTGCTTTGGCTATTTCTGAAAAGTTTCTCCGCTTTAGTTTCCCAGTTCCCAAATTGTTTAGTCTCTGGTACATTGGGTGGTCCGTCAGTCTTCGGAGTTTCTCTGACTGCAGCTGGGCTCTGCAGTCTCTTCTGTCGGTCATGGATTGCAGTTTTGTGATCTTTTCAAGTTCTACAATTTGCGTTGACTTCATGCCACCTGTTATAATTCTCATGGCTTGGTTTTGAAGTTTTTAACTTTATCGAAGTTCGCCTTCGCTGCTGTTGTCCATACCGCAATGCCATACTCGAGAACTGGTCTCACTCTTCCAGTGTACAGTTTCTTTAGTATGCCTTCTTCTGCTCCCCAGCTTGTGCCAGCAAGTTTCCTCATGATCGCCATTCTTTCTCTGGCTTTCATTCGGTTTCTGCACAGGTACATAAAGACGCACACATGCATCCAAGCACTGGTTTATGCGTCCTGACATCGCCCAATGGACAACGGTCTGGGGTAGAAAATGGCGCGCCTCCGCCAGTATCTAAGCAACAACAACTCTACAAATTAATGGTAAGAATACAAACCGGCTTATCCACACTATTGAAGATTTCACAGGGACTCCTGAACAGAGATGATGGGAAGTGTCTCGGATTTTGTAATGGACATTTTGCGGGGACAGAGAAAGGGAATGGAAATATCCACCAGAAAAAACGGAATTATAGTCTAAACTCCCACATCAGGAAAGAAGTTAATTTAAGTCTGGTAGTTGAGTCAAGGGTGACATACATTCTAAGCTCCAACCTACTAGTTGAGACAGAGGTGACATACATTCTAAGCTCTAGCCTACTAGTTGAGTCAGGGGTGACATACATTCTAAGCTCTAGCCTACTAGCTGAGAAAGAGGTGACATACATTCTAAGCTCCAACCTACTAGTTGAGACAGAGGTGACATACATTCTAAGCTCTAGCCTACTAGTTGAGTCAGGGGTGACATACATTCTAAGCTCTAGCCTACTAGCTGAGAAAGAGGTGACATACATTCTAAGCTCCAGCCTAATAGTTGAGACAGAGGTGACATACATTCTAAGCTCTAGCCTACTAGTTGAGACAGAGGTGACATACATTCTAAGATCCAGCCTAATAGTTGAGACAGAGGTGACATACATTCTAAGCTCCAGCCTAATAGTTGAGACAGAGGTGACATACATTCTAAGCTCTAGCCTACTAGTTGAGACAGAGGTGACATACATTCTAAGATCCAGCCTAATAGTTTAGACAGAGGTGACATACATTCTAAGCTCCAGCCTAATAGTTGAGACAGCGGTTACATACATGTATGCGCTGTATGCGCGGAGTCTGCACATGATGTCTGTGTCTGTATATTCAATCTGCATATTTGTCTGTATGAAAATAACAGTATGCTGACAAGTAATCTCGTTATTACAGAAACCACAATCACAATTTTACCTCGTCTCCTGTTTAGGTATTCTTTTGTTGTTAATATCCATCCCGGTCCTTTTATAGCATCTTCTAGATCAATGCGCGTAGTTTATTCTAGCCCATTCGCTGATGTTGTCAAACCACATCCGACCTTGTCGCCTTTTAATCCTCTTGCCATTAATCTCCCCTCTCTCTCTCAGATTTTCCATTTGCTTTTAGAGTGTGATCAATACGTTTCAAACAGCAGCACAAAATAGCTGAGCTAATATTTTAACCACAAGCTTAGCCTTTCATTTCACGTACTTATTGTTTTCAAAATTATAGTTATGTTATTTTAGGTTTGGATTATCACAAACTTGTTGGATGAGTTTCTTTTAAAAAATGTATGATGAATTATAGTTTTAGGTTAGTATACTGAACAATTTTGTGGAATGTGTAGCCGTTGCTCAGAACTTCACAATTAGGCTTCCAGAGAAAGGAGAGGATATATGGATGCTATATTTACGTGCATACAGTTGAGGGAAAAAACCCATAGAATGAAATAAGAAACTCCACGCGACCTTCATTGATCAAAGAAAGGCATTTGACTGGTGAAAACCGATGTAGACGATAAAAGGTAATGGAGGAATATGGTGTAGAGGGTCAACTACTGGATAACATTCGGGCCTTGTATGTAAACATTGAAGGAATGGACGAACGAATGCAGGAATGACAAATTGGTTTCAAATGCTGAGTTGTGCACGACAGGGGTGTGTTCTTTCTTCACTTTTGTTAATTAGTTTCATGGATAAAATGACACCGTTAGCTAGCCATCGTGAAGAGTACTTCTGTTAACTGTTGTTTGCTGATGATCAGGTCATCTTTTATCAACATGAAGAAGACATACAACACCACCTGAACTATCTCCCTTTCGCTTGTAACGAATATGACATGAAGACCAACACAGGCAATACAGAGACTATGTTCGTTCCACGTGAACAAGTGCAGTGAAGTTTCCATATCAGTGACATTTATATCAAGCAAGTACGGGAGTTCAAATACCTTGGTAGTATGTTCACTGAGAACGGCAGAGTGGACAGGGAGATTACAAATAGAATTCAGAATGTGAACAGTGTCCACTATCAAATTGCACCGATTTTGAAACACCCAAAAGTGCTTCTTTCAACTAAGTGAAGGCTGATAAATATACTAATTATTCCTACATTGTATTACCCATGTCAGTCTTGGTCCTTACTAGCAACACAAGTAAGATCCAGAGCTGTAGGATGCGCTGTGCCATAAGTGCAGCAGGAAAACAATCCTATAAATTTTACACAAATGGATTGTCGATTCATATGTACTGGTTGAATCCGGGACCAAATTCGCAATACCAAGCTCAGACATACAGGGGGAACAAACCCAGTTACTTGAGGATGTTGTCATGGTGACCGGAAGTTCCAGCAAACCTCCTTTTCAGCCTGAGCAAGCAAAAAGAGAGCACTCAAATGGCTCCTCCTCGCAGACAACGGGATACAAAGAAGGCAGTCACCAATGAAGTCATAACCAAAGAGTGTACAATCCACATGCACGAGAGGGTTCAGGGCATTGGATTCAAAAAGAAAGCTTCCAGGACTATTTAGGAGATCCGCAAATTTGCAGAGAAAATCATTAACACGCCTGATGTGCGCATTGACATTCGCCTGAACAAGCATATCTGGTCTCAGGGAATCAGGCATTTGCCTCATCGGCTCCGAGTACGCCTGACCCGCAAGCGCAATGAAGACGAGGACTCCACAAACAGACTTTACACTTTAGTGACACATGTACCATGTGCCGACTTAAAGGGAAAACAGACAATCAATGTTGATAGCGAATAAAACAAAAAGAACAAACCCAGCTAGTGCCTACATTGACTCTCAACAAATTAAGAGGTTTGATCATTTAGTGAGAATACATTATGACCAGCCTGTAGCAAGAGCAAATATGCATGTCTTCGGTCCACGAGCAAGAGGCAGACCTCGACGTCGATGGACCGAGGATGTCTCTGATATTCTGAGGAAAGTACACATCAAACGACATCACAAACCTCCAACTTGGCGATACAAAATCTACGCATCCCACCTTTCTGCAACGCCGTATGGCAAAGGCAGTAGGACAGAGGAAGAAGAAGTGTAGCCTAATCGACAGCTAGCTGGCCTGCTAGACTGGGATTACAGCGTGTCAGGATTGGAAATCACGGACGGACAGAAAAAAACCCACCGCTCCTCCATTCGACCCAGCTGTAAATTGGTAACTGACGTATGAGTTGGCTAAGGTGAAACCAGCAAGGAAGGGAACAGGCCCCACTCACCTCACAAAGACTGCAGCTTAGTACATGCAAAGTTATCTTCATTCCCGACTGCAATTGTTGACATGGGACTAACCTTGACCTTACTGAACAATTGAGAGTTACGTGCATATAACATAGACGTCCTATGAAAGAGCGCAGACGGGCTACATCCTTAACCCCTTATGTACACCTCTTGGGCGGGTTGTCACTACCTCCAACCATCATGTACTCTTTATGTATCCCTCTTTTGCGGGTTGTCACCACCTCAAACAATCATGTACCACTCTTGGGCGGGTTGTCTCCACCTGAAACCATCATGGACCTCTTATGTATAACACCCGTGCCGAATTCCTAGACCCCAAACTATCCTGTACCTGCAACAAAACCTATAGGCCACTGGAAGAAGGCAATTTATTTATTGATGACAATGTGTCCTTACTAGATGCAGTGGTAGAACTGTTTTACTATTTTGTCGATTACAGCATACAACGGGTAATTAAATCTAGGTCTGTCTACCAAGTTGTTAATGATTAGCTGACTCCTAAAGCCATACTGATGTTACCTAGTTAGTTCAAGTTAGTTTGTTACAGTTTATTAATATTATGGTTAATGAAGACAAGGCAGCAAAGGAATGGTACTAGACCTTTCACTTTGCAGGAACGGGGACACATTACAATGATAACTCATTATGTTATCGCAGTGGTCTGAAATGGGACATCTGTTAACTTTAATTTGATAAGGATGCAGCATTATCAACATGCGGCGAGGTCATATTACATGGATGTTACAGGTCCACGTGCAAGAGGTCGATCCCGGCGACGATGGATAGACCGGATCGAAGTAACACTCCAAAAGTTGCACATGCCGGCAACACAAGTCTTCCACCTAGCGTAAACCAGAAGTGCGAATACGTTCTCTCTGCGACTCCGCAAGACAATAGCAGCACTGCAAAAGACAAAGGAAGAAGCTAACTTTCATACTACTACTGAAGTCGACTATATATAACTTACAGCAAACGTTCGTGTCAATGGTTATCACTAACATCATATGTCTGTATTGCGTACAGTTCGAACGATAAACAGAGTCCTTGTAGATATGAACATTATCAGAAACAGATAAGAGTCAAGTTTTCGTCGAAGTGAACTCCTGGCAATTTGGCTATCACTTTTTCATGTTTATGTAGTTCAGTTTTAAAATGAAATGTACTTTAAACTTTTAATTACAGACAAATACATTTTGTGTAAAATGACATTTTATAATATTCACATTTGATTAAGTTTTGTGATACAATTTATAAATAATTTATATCGTTCATTTAATCAATGTCTAATTACTCGTAGTTAATATAAATGGTGAAGTACAGCTGTAGGTATTGAATATTATACTATAAGATTAATTGAAACCCTGGTACATACACACATATATCTCTAAGGAGATAAAAGAAACGAAACTGCAACTACTTTATCTTGAATTGGTCGTTATTTATCTGGCAGTACATAGTTCGTTTATTAAATATGACTGATCGATTGTTAACGACGAAATACTAGTAGAGATTATGTAATATTCAAGTACTGTAGCCAAAGTTAAACAGAAAGCAAATCACGTTAAGGGTAAGTAGATACTTGTATGTAATCTTATATGCCATACTTTGTGTAAGCAGGTTGGCGAGGCAGTACAAGACTCACAGATAGAAGACTAGCATGATGTCTGTGGAAGAAACGTTCGTATATCATTGGATTGTGCTGTTTCGGCACTCAATTGCCAGAAAATGTACAAGCAAGTATTTATTATATGTTATTGTTTCATCTCCTCTCGTTGTTTATATAAAGATGATCTCTAATCTCTTTTTCTGATTTCATTAGCTATATCCACCCTTTTTAGACTGTTTACTGTGTGTTTAGTTATGATTTATGGAGCGCTATATTCACTCTCTTTTAGACTATTTGCGTCGTGATTATTTTCATGCACCACGCTAGAGTATGGGTGGGTTTAAAACTTTTAATTTTCTATGCACTCTTTTTTCCCTCGATTTTGTTTGTACTAGATTTTTCTTGTATTATGCAGTGTCCTCTAATTTTACACGTTTTTACTTCGGCGTTGTCTAACCACTTGTAACTGCAGCGTTGTCTTACCACTTGTAACTGCAGTGTTGTCTTACAAGTTGTAAATGCAGTGTTGTCTTACATGTTGTGAATACAGTGCTGTCTTACATGTTGTTAATGCAGTTTTGTCTTATAAATTATGAATGCAAAGCAGTCTTCCATCATTTTCTCGTTCTCTAGTTATTCTTATGGTAATCATTATCCTCTGTTTTTATCTTCTCAAATTATGCTTAAGCCCTCACATTTTCTGTCTCTCCTTCTATAATCCGCCTCACGTCATTTTAAGCTGTGGCTGCAATGCATCTAGTTTAACTGTCATACGTTCTGATAACATTGTTCATTTTATGTTTCTGTGCTTTGTTTTCACTGTGTCGTAACATTTTATTTGCATTCTTTCTTTATTGTTTCTTTCATGAAACGGCTTTCTTCCGTTATTTTTCGTCGTTTTTCCCATCCGCTTATAACACACACAGTACTCAGTATCTTTAATCGAGCATTCTCTATTGCTCAGAATGTCTCTTTTGTCAACAGACTTATCTAAATAAAAACTATCATAATATGTTATTCTATTGCACATTTGTTTATGCTATCTACTTTCTATGCAATGTTAATATCCAATACATTAAAGTTCTGACAAGTTACGGTTATCTCAGGCCGTTTATCTTAGAAGGAACCTAGCAAAACATTTCACGAGTCAAGCCCTACTTTCAATGGTCCAATCTCTAGGGACATTATTGACTACTTGTGATATTACTTTCATGGTAGTTATTGTTATTGTTGTATATTATTTAAACAGTACAACAATATATTCTTCAGTATTGATGTGCTGCCTGGTGTGTCGTCATCTCATTTGAGTCATTATCAAAAGCTATCATATAAATATTGTTTTAAATTTCGTCTCAATAAATAACTTCTCACCTTCATCAAACAGCTGAAGTATTATAGTGTATTCTGTTGCTTCCATTTGGGCATATATATATACTAGGCGTGTTCAAATGGAACCGGACCTACTTATGATGCGCATGATGATGTCACTTCAGGTGATAACAGCACATACCAACCGTCAAGTTTGCAAAATGTCATCACCTTCCGACTCAAAGTTTCCTCCACAGACCGTTGAAAACATGGCGTGATACGCAATCTGTCCAGAGTTAATCAGCGAGCGGTGATTCGATTTCTAACAGTTGAAGGATGTCGATAAATTGATATTCATCGCAGAATGCAGGCATTGTATGGTGACAAAAGTGTGCCGAAAACAACAGTGAAAAACTTGATAACGATGTTTAAAGAAGGACGAGAGTTAACGAAAGATCTTCCGAGACCAGGTCAGGCGCATATTGTTGCATCAGAAGATGCCATCGCCAAAATTGGTGCAGCAATTTGGGTGGACCGTCGCCGCAGCTTACGTTTGCTAGCAGAGAAATTCAGTGTGTCGCTAGGGAAGTTCAAATGGTGGTTAGCATAAAACTGAAGTATCTGTACCCATTGAGAACACCTTTCGATACTTCAGTTTCTTGCTGATGTCAACTGGTCGACATCCCTCAGCTGTTAGTCACCGCTCGCTGATCAACTCAGGACAGATTCCATATCACACCCGCCATGTTTGCAACAGTCTGCTGAGGAAACTATGGGTCGGAGGATAATGACATTTTGCAAACTAGACGGTTGGTATGTGCTGTTTAAACCGGAAGTGACGTCATCATGCGCATCATGCTAATATTCACAGGTGCAGTTAGGTCCGGTTTAATTTGAATACGCCTCGTAATTGAGAAAAACAGTTTTGGACAACAAAACATACAGAGGTAACAAAAATACATCTCGCCATTAGATATACTGTCTGTTGTTGAAAGTGTCATACTTTCGTCACAAAACAAAGTAAGCATTTAACGAACACCATCAAAAAGTGGCAAATCAACAAAACTATCTTTGATGTGCGCTACAATGATGATTGATCTTGTTTCAGAGGATCCTTCTATTCGTGGAAGTTGGTAGAGGACTGATGGCTTCCATATGTATGCGATCACTGCTGACATTGCTGCACGGCGTCATTGGCGTGGCGGCAGGTTTCTTCTGTCTCTACACCCTGTTTTCCTGGAATACTCCACCAACCTGTTTGCCTACATTATTAGAACGTTCTGGTAGCTCGGTGCCGTTCGTGAGTCTTTGTCATTATCAACACCATCACCTCTATCACAGTCACCATCATAATCATAGTTACCCCAATAGTGACAATCACGATCATAATCATTACCACCATCACTATCACCATCACCACCAGCGTGATCACCAACATCAAAATCGCCGTCACCTTCACACGCTACATCATCATCATTGTCGCGAACATCACCATCATTATAATAACCACAATCACTACAACTACCATCACCGCCATCACCACAGCCTCCCTCACCATCGCCATAACCACCACCATCACCACCACCATCATCCCTATCACCACCATCATCATCACCACCGTCACCGCTATCACCATCATCATCCCAATCACTATCACCACCCAAATTTCCACCACATCATCACACCAATCACCATTATTACAACCATTTCCCAAACCATCAACACCCCAACCACTATTACCACAACCTTTTCCACCACCATCACTACCATAACCACCATCATCACTCCAATTACCATAACCACTATCACCACTATAACCACCCACCATTACCGCCATCTCCACCATAACCTCCACCACACCATCACCACCCCAACCACCTTCACCACCATAACGACTATCACCGCCATCACCACCAACGTTTCCACCACCATCACTACCATAACCACAACCACCACCATCACCATTGCAATCACCATAACCACCATCGCCATTATCCCCACTATAACTACCTACCATTACCGCCATCACCACCATAACCCTCATCACCACCCCAACCCCCTTCACCATCATAATCATTATCACCCCCCATCACCACCATCACCGCCACCACCACTGTAACCACCATCACCACCCCAACCACCATCATCACCACCATAATCACCCACCGTTACCACCATTACCACCATTACCGACATCATCACCATAATCACCATAACCACCCCAACCACCATCACCACCATAACCACCCACCATCACTGTCATCACCAAAGAACCACCCACCATCACTGTCATCACCAAAGAACCACCATCACCAGCCCAACCACCATCACCACACCATTATCACCATCACCACCATAACCATCATCACCATCATCACCACCATCAGCACCCCAGTCACCATTACCACCATCAGCAACCACTATTACTTGTGTACTTGTATTGACGATGTGCACATGTGACATCAGATATACGCCTGTTCTGTACAAAAGTTCCGCGGAATTACACAAACAAGTTTCACAAACAGAACAATAATAACACATAAATTCACATATACAATGTTCAAGTATGTGTTTGTACATACAGTTTCGTAAAAGTTGAAAAGTCACAATGGTAAATATAACATTCTTGATCATTTGATAAGCTTCATTATCAAACACGCTCAAAAACATGTTCATTTGTCAAAGAAATGATTAGCATACACGACAGGAACAGTGTAGTGAACACTCACTAACAAAACACATTGGTATATGGAATACACAAACACAAACAGTTTATCCTTTAGACATATATCACGCAATTGTTATTGTAAATATACAATTGAAAACTTTCAGCAAAATGGTCTGCCTATTCTATGTGAAAGTCTGGTGTACGGAATGGGCGCACTCTGCCTCCTCAACTTCATCATGTGTATTATAAACAACTGCTTACATGAGAGCTCTTGGTGAGGACTTTATATTTTGTTGCTGCTCGTAATTTCATTGTTCATCTGAAATCTGTGTGCCCATGTATTTAATCACCCGAGTTTTAATTTGGTTGATAACAGTAGGGCCACTGTTACCTCTCCGTCATTTGGTAAAAGACGACTGAAAAGATTGCGCATGTGGATAGCAACTTCGTCATGTAGAACCACTGCAATAAAACGAACACAGTAATTGCTTGTATACAGGCTTCCTGAAATGAGACCAGCTGTAACAGTGACAACCTGCTTCACATGGGAGTCAAGAACGAATCATCATGTATTTAACTACATCCGTTAGTACTCTGAAGCCTATTATTGTTACAATGTATTAGTCGTGGCACTCGGTTTGTTAAACACCTTTCGCTTGATTGAAAATACTAGTGGTACACTCAGTTTGTTAAACACCATTCGCTTGACTGAATGTACTATTGGTACTCTCAGCTTGTTAAACATTCCCTAAATAGGATGTACTAGGGATGCACTGCGTTGATGTTACTGATGTAGTATCGGATTACAATTGCCATAATGTTGTGCATGTGCCATGTGTGGCATATTATAGAGGTTCCTAGTGTTAGGTTTGGATATAGAAATCCGTTGATCTACCTACATGGAAGCTGGTACAGTAAGAATAGGTGTCCTCTTGCTCTTACATTGGAGATTAATGTCGTACTATGTTATTCATGACGACGATGATGATGATATTGATGATGGTGAGGGTATTATACAGGGGTTGATAATAAAAAGACAATTGTGGCATGGATGAAGCGCCTTAGCAACAAAAAAAAACAACAAAAAAAAAAGCAATGTTACAGCCACCAAGCCTTCATCAGGGACAAAGATCAACACAAACAAAAACCAATGGTTGCATCTAGATTCGATCGTAGGTTGAGGTCTATGCCTTTTGTTGTTGTTTTGATTTGCTGGTTTTACAAATAACAATGAACATAAAATACGACAGGGTGTCGGCGGCCATTTGCAAGAAACAAAAGTAATGTTACAATAGAGACAGTAAACTGAAGTGATACGATTATCGCCAGTTGCGAACCAAAGGTGGCATACTGATAACAGTTCTCCATCGCAAGTAAGATGGAAAATGTGATCTCCAATGACTGTCGCACTTGGAACACACAAGCGAGGAGTCGGCTGTGTCGTTGTTGTGCGTTCTGCTCTTTCGGAGGCTCGCTTACTCCGAGCCTCGGCAAAGACGTTTCGATCTGCGAACTGAGAACGGTTACATGCACTCATCTCCTAGGAAGTGACATTACTGTTGTAGCTTTCCCGATCCTTTTTTTTCAGTAGTATCTGACGTTTTCTCTGACCTTCTGACAAGCTTCTGCCTGTTATGAACTCACAGCAAATAATCTGCTAGATGAGGCGATTATCAAACATGCGAACACTTACGGTCCAGCTTATCTGGGCTTTTTTATAAATGCGAAAGGATACTTATTAAGAATTTCAGAGTCCAATAATTTGTCCTGTCACCTCATCCTGTGCAGTTTGCACTGAAAGCACATGTAGAAACGATTTAGCTGTCTAACATGTCCGTGTTTCGCAGACGTGCGACAGAGTGGTTAGCACTACAGCACAATGCACTTTCACCTTGGTGGGGATAGAAGGAATTTAACCTGTAGCAGTGCCATGTGCAAAATTGGAAAGCATTACTGTAAAGTGTCGTTGACAGAATACATCCTGGTTTGACATCTTTGGTTTGACACCTACAGACAATTCTCCTTCTTGCAGTACTCAAGACACCAGGCCATCATGAAACTGGTGGTCAACTCTAATGAATCTGACGGGGTGACCAAATTTGGCCATGATTTGCCACATCCTTCCCTGTTGACGGTGTCAAAGGTCAGGTCACGACCGCGGTATCTCGTCAATTAAAATGGAATAGGTCTGACAGCTTATCAAGCAGGATGCAACCTCCTTTTTTCGTAAACTTCACAAGGAAGAGCTTCTGACGGGGGAGTCTTGCGATAGACATTAAGCTGCTTGCTATCTTGACCCGTTCAATGCTCGGAGAATATCTAGAGCCTTTTGTGCTTATGTTTTGTGACAGACAAGCTATGACTTGCTCGCTGATGGATTTCACTC
Source organism: Ariolimax columbianus (assembly GCA_036924085.1). Taxonomy (NCBI): domain Eukaryota; kingdom Metazoa; phylum Mollusca; class Gastropoda; order Stylommatophora; family Arionidae; genus Ariolimax; species Ariolimax columbianus. The sequence continues at coordinate 24,509,869 of JAVGWX010000003.1, forward strand.
ACGATGTTGGCCCTTGTCTGCCATTAGTGTCGTGTCATCAGTATTGAAAACATGTGATTGGATTGGGGACCGTTTAGCGATATGATTCAGTATGTGAACTAGTATGTGGTCTAATGGGATTCAGTTTGAGAACTAGTCTGTAATATAATGTTATTCAATGTGTGAATTAGTCTATTATCTAATGTGATTCAGTCTGTGAACTAGTCTGTGATTTAATGGGATTCAGTCTACGACTAGTTTGTGATCTAATCGGGCAGTACTATCTTGTTGAACGCCATAGTTGCAGAGTGGGAGAGGGTTAATTCTCACGGCAGAGGTACCAGTTTCAAACCATCTTTATCCACACATTCCAGCTAACCCAGCTGTAAATAATTACCTGACTTACTGGTAAGAAAGGAAAAACAGAGAAGAATTTTTCCATCCAATCCACCTTATAAAAAAATTAGACATACAACAGTCTCCAACCCTTCATCCTCGATAGCAGGGTGCAATGGGAAAACATTGACCTCTTAAATCTTGTTTCAGTGTGGCCTTCTTCCATATGATGCTGACAACCGTGTACATGGCCTACTCAGTTATGGGCGGCTCAGTTGTGACTGTGTACTACATCGTGTGGTGTGACATGCTACAGCAAGTGGTTCCATCCACCAGCGGGTAAGAAGTAGATGTCTTAAAGAGCCATGTCACCACTAACCCTACCAACATCGACAACCGTAGTGTTACCTTATTGTAAGATAATGTGGCTGGTATTGAGAGAGGGAGGGAGAGAGAGACAGAAAGAGAGAGAGGGAGAGCTTCGTTTATTAAATATATGTGCACCTAGGATAAGAGTGGTTAAGATGACGATGGATAAATACGATAAAAGCATACAAACAGATGCCGAAGAAAAAACTTGTTAAATCATAATAAATAAAACATAAAATATTCATTAAAAATGAAACAGTGAGAGCCAGTGTCATGTAAACTGGCAAAGATATTGACTCATGTTAATCTATCTCTGTTTTTGACATGTCAGAATATACCAGTTATAATCCATATTTATTTTTTAGCAAAGAAACTGCTCACTTTTGCCAGTTTTTAATTATTACTATAATGAGGAAATCGTAAGATGAGGATGAAAGAACAGAAAAACTATGGCACGCCAAGAAAGACACCAATTGTAATTGATGAACTGTGCACTGAGACAACAATTAAATTATATTTAGTGTAAAATAATTTGTCGGAAATAAAATAACTGCCCATGAATTCAAGTATTTGGGCACGGCAGCATTTTTTTGTTGGCAGGCGGGAATATCTACAATGAAGTCGAGACTACGTGTCAGAAAGCATTTTCGGTGTCGACATTGGCCACGTAATCATTGGTTTGATAGCAAGACAACGGCTGATAAACATTATGTTTATGCCAATTCTTTGCTACCAGTGTCAAACATGGCCTCTGTCTAAGGCGCGTGAGAGCAGAATTTCGACGTGTGAAATGAAGTGTTTGAGAAATGCCATCGGTGTTACCAGGAAAGAAGAAATGCGAAACGATGACATTTGCAGTATGGTCGGCACTACGTCTTGTATCGAATACACTTTCAGGCACAAAATATGTTGGTTTGATTATCTCATGAGAATGCACGCTCATCAACTTCCACTGATGGCTGACAACGTTGGCAGATCGGACTACATGGTATGGGGGCGGCCGCGAGGCGGGTGGGCAGATAACATTAGCGTGATTGTACAGAAACACGGCTCATATTGAAAGTAAACTAATGAACTACTCAAACAACTGCTACAAATGTAAATGTATCCGGTATATCATTCATTACATAGAGCCATCAGTATTTACATCAAATCTCATGAGAGTATACATCTCATCTCATCTCATTAGCATAACTCATCTCATCAGCACATACAGTTCCTCTTATTTTATCCTATCTCATCTCATTTGCAAATACGGCTCATCACATCTCTTTAGCAAATATAACTACTCTCTTCTCTTTTCATCTTGTAAGTGTATACATCCAATCGTATCTCATCTCATCGTATTAGCATTTACAGCTACTTTCTTCTCCTATCATATAATTTCATCTCGCCTTCTCTCATCTAATCCCATCTCATCTCGTAATCATATACAACTCATCTAATCACATCTCATTTAATCTTATCTCATGTGCAAATATAGGTCATCTCATCTAATCTCATCTCATCTAATCTTATATCATCTCATTTAATCTCATCTCATTTAATTAGCATATTCAATCCATCTAATCTCATTGCATTAGTATATACAGCTCATATCATCTCATGTGCTCACTTATGTCGCTAGACGTTATGGCGAGATGAAATCTTATTTCGAGTGAGTATGTGTGCCCGTTGATATTTTCAATCCATGCCTATGTAGTGTTTAATCAGCACCATAATGCATATTTTTCTGGCTCTTCCTTTTATCTAAAGCCCTATGGACTGTTATTATATCTTCAAGCAGTTGGAATGTTTGCAGACATTTGTGTCATGTGACGAAACTATTTCAATCTCTCTCTTTCTTTGTCTGTCTGTCTGTCTGTCTGTCTGTCTCTCTCTCTCTCTCTCTCTCTCTCTCTCTGACTAGTCTATTATATGCCAGATATATAATTGTTTTGCACTTTCTGTATTATGTCTTCATTTGTTCCATTGTCTCTTCTAGTGACACATTTTGTCATCACCTTTCACATGTTGCAATCTGTCGTTCGTTGACCTCGGTCATGGGCCGTGTCTAACAGTAGTAACAGAGATTTGGCATGAACATACTTCTACTCATTTGTTCATTTGTCTTTTTTGCTCTATTCGAATGTTTGGATGTCTTATTAAAGATGGTAACTGTTAATGCGTTTTCTTTGTGAGTTTTGCTCACCAATCATACTGCCGTCACCTGTCAGCAAGTTCACCAAACATCTTCATTCTCTTATACGTTGAAGTTCTATATTTCTGACCTTTGTATTAGCTGTTTTATGCTTTCTTGACTTTAATTTACTTCAGTTTGTTTGCTTTTTAACGATGTTTCCTGTTTCATGTTTTGATACTGATCGTAATTAAAAAGGATTTTATTTTATTTGATAGTTTCTGGGTTTATCTCGGATGTTAATGACCAACAATGCCACGGGCTTCAACGGCAGGATAAAAGCTAACGGTCAGGAACTCGAAGTGGTTGACCGTTTTAAATATCTTGGGTCGATTGTCAGTGATGAAGGATCAAAATGTGAGGTGTTGGCCAGAATAGCACAGACAATGGCGGCGCTTGCACGGCTTAACAAAATCTGGCAAGATAAACGGTTAGCACGATGCACGAAAATCAGATTAATGCGTACACTGGTCATGTCAATGTTCTTCTAAGCGTGTGAGACATGGACAGTTACAGCTGACCTTCAACGAAGGATACAGGCCTTGGCGATGAGATGTTTCCGAAAACGTGTATACGTCACGTACAAAGATCGAGTTACAAATGAGTAAATACGAGATATAATTACAACAGCAATAGGGCCTTTCGAAGACCTCTTGGCAACTGTCAAAAGAAGGAAACTCACTTGGTACGGTCACATATCGACATCAAATGATCTTGCAAATACATTCCTCCATGGAAACGTGCATGGCAGACGACGAAGAGGCCGGACCAAAAAGAGATGGGAGGTCAACATAAAAGAATGGACCAGTCTCCGACCAGAAGAATCACAGGCAACGGCATCTGACAGAGAGGGGTGGTGTGAGATGTGAGGATGTCTTCATGTGTGCCCCAACGATCTCACCGGTTACGGGATGACCTGACCTGACCTAACCTGTTAGTCTGTCCACATAAATTATGAACAACCGAGGGTATGGTACACGTCCTTAACGCTCACCGGCTTTGGCCTCAAACAAGTTTGCTATTTTGTGTGGCATTCTCACAGCGCATTGACTTTTCTTATGTAATGCTTTTACAGTGTTCAAAGGCTGTCAGGTGCTGAAGATTTGTAAATAATAAACGATAATTTTTACCTAGGGACACTATCGCAAGGTTGATTCTTGTCAAGAACGACAATGTTCTGTTCCACACTGTGTTCAATAGTTTCTGGACAAATCTGTCGTTTCGCAAAACAATGCGTCCGTGCATTTCATTTTCTACTTGTTGCAGATCTGTACTTCTCACCATTTAGGTGGGATCAAATTATAGGAATTGTTGTTTTTTCTAGGATCTTTGCAAACATCTTTGCAAACATTTTTGCAAACATACGCGAATGATCAACATGCGAGTGATTAACGTCTCTTTTGGTTTAAATGAGATTGTCGATGCTAGAAATAAATCCCTTTGCTTAATTTTATTTAAAATGTTTTTAAGAAATGCTCACTAATTGCCAATTTAAAATTATTATGTTAAGACTACTTTACCCATTCTCAACTCCCTTCCACACAATTAACTTTTATGTGACGTTGTGTTCAATATTAATACTTGGAATACTTGGAATACTTGGAATCCTGGTATTCAAACAGGCATGTTAATGTCTGTTACCAGGTAGCCGAATGCTTTGGCTATATGTATTAGGTGTTTTACAACTTCCTACAGCTTACTAGGCCTGGGGGAAGATACACATAATTTGGGTAGATTTTAACTATAATTTTTGTCTAGGCAGCGACATTTAAGCCTACTCTTTTCGAGTTCTAACTGCCAACGTATTTTTAACGAACTTGAAACCGAACACGGGAGTCCGATCTCACTGCCCAGAGATCAGGGAACCGATCTAACTACCCAGAGATCAGGGGTCAGATCTCACTACCCAGAGATCAGGGGTCAGATCTACTACCCAGAGATCAGGGGTCAGATCTCACTACCCAGAGATCAGGGGTCAGATCTCACTACCCAGAGATCAGGGGTCAGATCTCACTACCCAGAGACCAGGGGAATTGTTAACAGAAAATGCACGTGAAAAAATCACGGTCTCCCCCGTTATTTGAACCCGCGACCTCCGCCACTCGAGATGGACACCTTACCTAGAGACCACTGAGTCCCCACTGATAACGATAATAATAATAATACAAATAATAATAATAACAAAATAAACTATATAACAATATGTTACTTATAACAGGTGACACTAAACGAAGATTTAAATATCTGTAACGACCGAGGCGCTATTGTCTGCTAAATCGTTATGAAATCTCTCACTGGGAATCTAGATATTAGCTGTTCTACTGACGTGTGTGTGAATGTGAATGTGTTTGTGTACGTCTATGCGTGTATGTAAGTGTTATTGTGTGTGTGTGTGAGTGTGTACGCGCTCGCTGTGTTGGATTATATCATCTGTCAGTCTGAGGGACGCTGTTCGCTCTTATATTATTGGTCAGTCTGAGGGGCGTTGTTTTGTCTTAAATCATCTATCAGTCCAAGAGACGCTGTTTTGTATTATATCATCTATCGGTCCGACAGACGCTGTTTTGTTTTATATCATCTATCAGTCCGACAGAAGCTGTTTTGTATTTTATCATCTGTCAATCTGAGGGGCGCTGTTTTGAATTATATCATCTGTCAGCCTTGGGGTGGGGGAGGGGGGGGGAATGAGGAGGGGGTGGTGCTGATTATCCTATATTATCTGTTAGTCTGGGGGCGTTGTTTTGTATTATATCTTCTATCAGTCCGAAAGACGCTGTTTTGTATTGTATCATCTGTCAATCTTAGGGGCGCTGTTTTGTATTATATCATCTGTCAGCCTTTTGATGAGGATGAGGAGTGGGGGGGGGGGGGGGGTGCTGATTATCCTACATTATCTGTTAGTCTGGGGAGGATTGTTTTGTATTATATCATTTGCCAGTCTGTGGGGAACTGTTTTGTGTTATATTATCTGTCAGTCTAAAGGGCGCTGGTGTTCTCTGTCAGATAATGCATGAGGTTAAAAGGGCTGTACCTTCGCCAACAAATGTAATGTACGCCTTAAACAAACAAAAGCAGCTTCAGGTATATCAACAATGTTACTGTATAGCATTTTTCGCTTGTTCCGTATGTATATTACTATTTCAGCTGTAGCCTCGTGCCGTACTCCATCATAATCATGTTCAAACCACAATTTTGATTTATGTCCCTCCATCCACCCTGTAGATGTGACCAGGCTGCAGCCATATACGACACTTATAACACGACTGCTTACATGACTTCACATAAGTCACGGATGGTGATACAGATGGTATGAATTCTCTTGTCTCATTCGTACTTGTTCTCTCTACAACCCAATATTACTGCTAGTATTGTCCCGATTATTATTTAGATGATCCTTTATTTGTTTGTAGTCACTGCTTTGTTTGTGTGTAGCCACTGCTTTGTTTGTGTGTAGTCACTGCTTTGTTTGTGCGTAGTCACTGCTTTATTTGTGTGTAGTCACTGCTTTGTTTGTGTGTAGCCGCTGCTTTGTTTGTGTGTAGCCACTGCTTTGTTTGTGTGTAGCCACTGCTTTGTCGTGTGTAGCCACTGCTTTGTTTGTGTGTAGCCACTGCTTTGTTGTGTGTAGCCACTGCTTTGTTTGTGTTTAACCACTGCTTTGTTTGTGTGTAGTTACTGCTTTGTTTGTGCGTAGTCACTGCTTTATTTGTGTGTAGTCACTGCTTTGTTTGTGTGTAGCCACTGCTTTGTTTGTGTGTAGCCACTGCTTTGTTTGTGTGTAGTCACTGCTTTGTTTGTGTGTAGTTACTGCTAATTTTTAACCGTTCTTTTCCGTGTTTGGTTTGGACTGTATTCCACTTCTGTGACTTTCAGTCCAAGGAATGTAGGACTATATTGGTATTCTGTTCTAGAACGTCCTTTTAAGTAAGTAAAGTAAGGATTCCGTCACGACATGCGGTATAAAGGAAATATGAGGTAAGGACAATATTATTTGGTGACTCTCGGCACATAGTGGATGATTGAGACAGTATCGCGTCGGCCGCCTGTACTTCTCAGATGTTATCTGGTACCCAATTACTGTGGCTGGGTCGACAACGGGGGTTGGGTTGCGATTAGAAAACAAGTCTGCATCGACTGGGGATTGAACCCTGATCGCTTGACTGGGAAACCAGTGCACTAACCACTGCAGTACCACGGCCCTGCAAACAATTCAACGGTACGCTGCGCCTTGATTGTAAACTATTCACGATCGTCATTTTGAATCTAAACTGAGTACGTGCGTGCGACACCTAACATATGATACCTATATTAATCACAAAGCTGGATGTTGCTGCCACTGAATGACACCTTGAGAAACTACCAACTAAATTTTTCAGCTATCCTATTTTAGTTGGTGACATACTTACTGACTTATCATCGCAACTAAGGAATGGTCGTGCAGTCTACGTTATGCTATTTCATTGAATGCAGTGACGGCCAATATCAATCAAGCAGCCATTGATTGATGTCAGTGTGTCTCATTTATCCAGTCTAATATCCTCAATATTGTTCTTTCGATTATCAGCTTTGTCCTTATATGAACCTCAGCCTGACCAGGAAAAACGTTTCACGAATGCTGTTATAGCAATCCACAATTTCATTGTGTTCGTAGTAGTGAGCGTAACGCAGATAAAGACATGCATAGCATAACCGCTTGGAAGACGCTCAGAATGTGAGGGAAGTTACTGCAACCCACCATTTAACGCTTTTTCCATGGCTCACAACAGAGTTAACTTATTCATTGTGACCATTAACCAATAACAACAACAACAAAAACAATATATCGGTTTACTTGGTCACATAAATGTAGTTATAAGAGAAATGTTACGAATTTCGTGGGCAGTTGTGAAATGTGATGGAGATGTGTTACAAGAAAATAGCATTCAAACATTACGTCTGAGAAAGATGGCAGACAAATCTATTTAAACGCGTATTCAGAAATGAGAACATACGAATGTCTTATGACAACCGGAAACAAATATCGAGAGCAAGAAAGGCAGAGGTACACACAGAGAGCAAAAAACAGGGGCAGCAGGCAGCCTGGATGGGTAAATAAACATCACTTGAAGTACTGTTCAAAGGACAGACTATTGTAGATGGATTTGATCGTCCACGCCTTGAGGTGCGACACATGATGATTCTTGAATGCTTCTACTGCTTATGTTGCTTATATATTTATCAGTAACAACCTCGACCATACATGTTAGAGCTAGTTTCAGTATTATTTACTTCTAAGGTAAACATTTACATGTAGGAGTTTTCTCTATGTAAATGTTGACCTTGAAAGTCAATGTCACCTACAAAGACCGTATCAAAAATGATAGAAGTTCGACGAACAATCGAAAGTGCTGGTGGGCTTTACGACGACCTCTTTATAGCGATCAAAGGAGGAAGGCAAACTTGGTATGACAATGTGGAACTCTTTCGAGGCCCTGGGAGTTGGTAGAGGTGGTAGTCCGACAGGGCTGCGGTGTCAGTTCTACGCTGCACCTGCGAGAAGTGTTATCAACTCGACACTGCACAGAGCTGAGTGCACGCAACTCGACACTGCACTTCGAAACATGTGTCCCTTGTCCATATGGAAATCTAAAACACGGCAGAACTGTCGATTACGGGACTTCTCTCAAAGCCCCCATATGTTGGTGAAGATGGATTGAATTGTTTTAGCTCGGCACTCGACTCTGCGCACCGTCGAATGCATCACAACCCCCCGCCAGCCCCTATCCCCCGCCCCCTCTGTGGCCAGGAAGTAGCCAGATACCTCTCTGGCTTCTGATCGGGGTGGGATGGAAATGCACAGGAAACCCTAAATCCTCCCCACACCCACACATACACTGTTAATCTAGATTCCCTATGAGCAAATCACTTGGTGACGTTGATTATTATTATTATTAAGAAGAAGAAGAAAAAGAATTAGATACTTTAATATATCCATGATTACATAGATTACTTTGCATATCTTGATACTCATAACACTTTTTCTCTGCCAGGCAAGCCTCTGGTCAATATTCCCTATAGCCTGCTTTGCATTACTCACGTATGTGCTCATCTTCCGCGACTTTGCAACAGAGGACAATAGAGATGAGCAGATTCGGTACGTCATAATGCAACATGAAGGAACGCCCCTGCTCACACCAGTAAACAGACCTATGTACGCCAGACGCAATTCAATCGGCGAACATAGCCAGCGCGCAGCCCAGATTGAGTCAACCAGTCAGTCGACTAGTTGAAACAAAATCAAGTTTGAGACTCCCAGCACTCTTTTTCTTCAAATAAAGTGCCTACATATGACCAATTTAATTTCTAAACCAACAATATATGTTTGGTTATCATTAGAAAGAACACATTATTAATTATATTGTTTATACTACTGTACCTGTTTTATACTCTTGGAAACAATACAGCTCTTATATACCTGTGTTATACTGTTAGAAACAATACAGCTCTTATATACCTGTGTTATACTGTTAGGAACAATACAGTTCTTCTATGCCTGCTAGATAAGTTTTGAAATAATACAGGAAGACATAAGGTTATTTTATAACCTTAAGAATAATATATTCCTCTATAACTGTGTTATACTCTTTGGAACACTACAAGTCGACTATACTTGTTTTATACACATACTGAAAAATAAAGAAAGAAGATACATAAGGGACGCCCAAATAGATATATCAGCATTAAAACGACCAGGCATTAAACAGAAATATTCGTGGGAGTCAAAATTAAATATGATAGCGTATTGCCATCAACCACAAGCATGACCAGTGGTTTAAATATATGGGAAGCCTTTTTGCAGAGGATGGAAGGTTATTAGAGAAATCGAAAATTGATGTCAGAATGCCTCTGGTATGATTTATATCGTTGTCGCCACTATTTAAAAGCCCGAACATCTGATTGTCTACTAAACAACAACTGACAAACAAAATATTTATACCACCTCTGTGCTACTAGTGTCAAACTTGCTGCTTATCCAAGACGCAGTTAAGGAAAATGTCTACGTGTGAAATGAAATGGCTTCGAAATACCACCTTTGTCGCTAAGAGAGATCAAATGATAAATGAGGACATTGGACTTTGAAAATTTGATTGGAACTTGCCCTTGTGTATATTGCCCGAGTATATTAGCAGACAGAAAATACAACGGTTCGATCATCTCACGGAAATGCGGCCTGATAAACTTCCCCTGCTTGCTTATAACACTGGACGATCTGGTTGTAAGGCAAGCTAGGAAGGCCATGTTGTAGATAGAAATCTGACATACACTGATATGGTCTTACAACACCGGACTATCTGGTTAAAGGGCACGCAAGGAATGTCAATGCTTATACCGTTACCTAATTCTGAAAACCTAAAGCTGTGCCAAAATTATAGAACAATAAGCTTCATCAGCCTTCATCAGGGAATTACGAGTGAGGCACTTGGAGATCCCGTTGGTACTGTAAAGATAGGAATCGAACGATTACCAACCTTTGTTTTGCAGATAACATCGACGGGTTGGCGGACTTAGAAGAGGAACTTCGGGAATGTGTCAGAAGGCTCGATGAAACAGCTCTTGGCTATGGTATGGAGAATACCGATGAGAAGATACAAGTAATGACCAACAACGACTAGAGATTCAACAGTAGGGTAAAAGCTAATGGTTAGGAACTCCAAGTGGTCGACCATTATAAATATCTGGGTTCGATTGTCACTGATGATGGATAAAAATGTGAGGTGTTGACCGGAATAACACAGACAATAGCTTCGTTTGCATGGCTTAACAAAATCTGGCAAGATAAACGGTTATTCAAATTCACGAAGATTCGATTAATACATACATTAGTCCTGTCAATATTCCTCTATGCCTGTGAGACATGAACAATTAAAGCTGACCTGCAGCAGAGGATACAGGCCATGGATATGAGATGTTTCCGAAGACATCTAAACGTCACATAGAAAGAATTATAACAGTTATAGGACCTTTTGAAGACTTCTTGGCAGCTGTCAAAAGAAGGAAACTCGCTTGGTACCGGCAGATAATGAGAGATATGGAGTGGGGTTGTGGGGATGGCTTCATGTGTCTTCACTCATTGACGTAATTGGATGGATACTGAGCTGAAGTGAACTGAGACTACTGTCGGAAAAGATTTACAGAAAAAATTAGTAAAGATCCCTAAATCACGATGTGGCAGCATGTTGAGAATATAAGGTGTTAAGCCCATATTTCTCTTGACAAGCTAGAAACTAGAGGGGATGTGATGAACATCACGCCGGCTGCCTTTACTTTCCCAGATAATTATGATTCTCAATTTTGAGGCTGGGTCGACCTCAATTCTGTTTTGCAATCGGAAAAATCCCGTACCAACTTGGAACCGACCCCGATCGCTCGGCTGGGAAACCAGTGCATTAACTACTGCACCACCTCGGCTCATGCCAGAATGCAAAGACAATTACATAATAGAAAGCTCAGAAGCAGGTGTAGACACTAAGTGGAACTTTCTTAAAACTAGCATAGAAGCAGCAAATAAAAAATACAGAAAAAAGGGTTTAAGAAAAGTCAAAAGTGAATGACAAACAATATCTTAAGCAAACTGTAAGAAAGAAAAAAAAAGGGAAAAAACCCCAGAATATATGCCATGGACAGTGAGAAACGTAATATATGCAGACGTGGATAGTTCGAAAATACACAATAATTGACGATGAGAATGAAAGGCAGATTACACGAGCGAAGAGTCCAGGAATAAAGCAGCCCTCAAACACGACAAGGGTGATCTAATGAGGAGCATATATTTAGTACAGGAATGGTAACATCTTGATTTAGGAAAAAGACACATTGAACACTTGGACGGAATATATGGGTAAACCATTTGATGACAACAGAGGTCCCAAACCATCCAAATTTAGTCATGACGACCCTAGCTATCTCATTTCAGAAGTAGAAAAAGCAATAAAAAATATACGTACAATGAGAAAGCCACATGTATGGGCACAAAAAGTATAGGGATGATAGAGACTTCAGAAGATTTCGGTGTAAATGAAATCACTTAAATTTATAATGACATTTATTATACATAATCTTATAACCCACGACCTGATTACGTAAGTCCTTAGACCACTATCCCAGAAATACAACCGGACGTTTAGATTGTACAAGGATCAGCCCGATGTGCAGCACCATTAAGATACTCTTCAAATTTTACCGGACAGAGCTACAGGTAGATTGAGCAAAGAAGTTCTGGGTAAACAATCGGGATTTCGACAGAACAGTGGAACAAGAAAAGCAAATTATATATAAGGACACTAGCAGAAAAATATACCTATGGACAAAACAGAGTTCATGTGTGCTTTATAACCTAGAGAGCTCATCATGAGAAACTGATTACATGTTTAGAAAACATGTATGCACGTAAAAAAACACATGATTACTTGGTAACCTATATGTCAGTAAACTTTCACTGCAAAATCTGGCAATATTTACTGATCATGTACAGATGTAAAAAGAGGGGTGCGACAAGAATGTGGTTACACAGAACTACATATTAAACAGAAAAAAGAAATGCTAGGAACCATTATATGCAGTGTCAATCCTCATATGTGGATGACCCAGTTCTGCAAGCAAACACAAAATACAGAAATGTCTGATTCAAGTAAAGAACAAAAGACAGCTTTCAGAATTTGACATTAGCACTCGGACAACAAAAACTATGATAATTTGCAATGTAGAAAAGTGATCTGCTCTACAGTTGATGTTTTTATTGTTGCTGAGCGTCCACAATGTAGAAAGGTTATCTGCTCTACAGTTGATGTTTTTATTGTTGCTGAGCGTCCCCAATGTAGAAAGGTTATCTGCTCTATAGTTGATGTTTTTATTGTTTCTGAACGTCCACATGGTAGAAAAGTTATCTGCTCTATAGTTGATGTTTTTATTGTTGCTGAACGTCCACAATGAGTACGATTACTCTTCGTGTGCGCACTGAAAGGGATGTTTACATCTTGTAGCTTTCTTCACATCCCGAGCGTCCTGATGAAGGTAAACTTGAGTCTTCCAGGTGTTTGTGCAATGCTGGGTTTCATTCGCGTATCGTTCACTAATACTATGATCAATCGATATCCCACCTCGTCTGCCATGAAAACAACCTGCTTTCAGGAGAATTACTTTGCAGTCGAGGTGGGAGGTCTAGGCCATTATATTTTGCCTGACCCTGACTAACATGTCTGATCAGTATATTGTGCCTGACCCTGACTAACATGTCTGATCAGTATATTGTGCCTGGCCCTGACTAACATGTCTGATCATTATATTGTGCCTGACCCTGACTAACATGTCTGATCAGTATATTGTGCCTGACCCTGACTAACATGTCTGATCAGTATATTGTGCCTGACCAGGTGTTAGTCTTCCTTCCTTGCTCTATAGTTAAAAATAGACGACCAATCATCTAGAACGGGTCAAGTACTTCTACAACTTTGGAAATATATTTACGGAGGATGGATATGCGAAAAGGAAATCAGAAAGACGATATGACTCTAAAATTAGAAGAAAAGGTGAGGGCCTATATGCTGTAATTAAACAACGATATTATTGGAAAGACAACATCAACAGATGGACAGGGAAAGTCTTAAAAAATAAGAGACAGAGAAAGTTGAAAATCCATTGCAACGACCTTCGTTGTGGAGATGAACATGGAGATGACACTTGAACTGGCCAGCCTACCTTCGTTGTGGAGATGACACTTTAACTGACCAGCCTACCTTCGTTGTGGAGATGAACATGGAGATGACACTTGAACTGACCAGCCTACCTTCGTTGTGGAGATAACACTTTAACTGACCAGCCTACCTTCGTTGTGGAGATGAACATGGAGATGACACTTGAACTGACCAGCCTACCTTCGTTGTGGAGATGACACTTTAACTGACCAGCCTACCTTCGTTGTGGAGATGAACATGGAGATGACACTTGAACTGACCAGCCTACCTTCGTTGTGGAGATGACACTTTAACTGACCAGCCTACCTTCGTTGTGGAGATGAACATGGAGATGACACTTGAACTGACCAGCCTACCTTCGTTGTGGAGATGACACTTTAACTGACCAGCCTACCTTCGTTGGGGAGACGACACTTGAACTGACCAGCCGACCTTCGTTGTGGAGATGACACTTGAACTGACCAGCCGACCTTCGTTGTGGAGATGAACATGGAGATGTCACTTGAACTGACCAGCCTACCTTCGTTGTGGAGATGACACTTTAACTGACCAGCCTACCTTCGTTGGGGAGACGACACTTGAACTGACCAGCCGACCTTCGTTGTGGAGATGACACTTGAACTGACCAGCCGACCTTCGTTGTGGAGATGAACATGGAGACGACACTTGAACTGACCAGCCGACCTTCGTTGTGGAGATGAACATGGAGACGACACTTGAACTGACCAGCCTACCTTCGTTGTGGAGATGACACTTTAACTGACCAGCCTACCTTCGTTGGGGAGACGACACTTGAACTGACCAGCCGACCTTCGTTGTGGAGATCACACTTGAACTGACCAGCCTACCTTCGTTGTGGAGATGACACTTGAACTGACCAGCCTACCTTCATTGTGGAGATGATACTTGAACTGACCAGCCGACCTTCGTTGTGGAGATGACATTTGAACTTAAATAAATGTACTCTACAACAGTGTGTTCATGGCAAATGTTGGAGTGGACTCAGAACTGGTTTCTTGTCTCATTTATTCAGCGAAATCACCATCAAACTCAGCATACATCTGATCTTGATGTCGGGTGACTGTATTAGCACATCGTTTGTGTGTAGACAAATTAAGCATTGAGCTTCAACCTTTAATTATGGGTAAAATAATGAGAAGTCATCTTATGTGCTCATGACCATTTTACTTTTAATGTGTTTTTTTTGTTCTCTGCGATTTGTGTTGCTTTTTGTTGTTAAAAAAATGAAAGCGGCATAATTTGTGTAGAAATGGTTAATACTTAATCTAAAAAAATATATTGTTTATAAACGAAATCAATAAAAAGAACAAACTCAATGCATTGCTTCATACATTACTAGTAGCAGTTAATTTTCTACGAGGGGCTTTAAATGGAAACCTTAAATTGATCTTTTTTGGGAAATTTATTCTGAAAAAGTAAAACACAACTGTATCATTTTTCGACGTAGTTGATGGAAGTCTCCAAGCGCCTATAAATTGCAAGGATTATTTTAGAAAAAAAATATCTTGGTCATACACCACCAGCTGGACCTGCTAGACCTGCTGGATCTCTTCATTGGACCTGCTGAACCTGCTGGGCCTGCTAGACCTGCTGGACCTCTTCATTGGACCTGCTGGACCTGCTAGACCTGCTGGACCTGCTAGACCTGCTGGAGCTGCTAGACCTCTTCATTGAACCTGCTAGACCTGCTGGACCTCTTCATTGGAACTGAAATTATTTCCTCACAATGTCTCTTTTAGTCGCCTAAGGACGTGGAAATCAGCTGGGACTAGGTCTGGCGAGTACGGCGGATGTGGGAAACACTGAAAGTGGAGGTCGTCGATGTTTGTAAACGTTGCAGTATGGGGTCGAGCATTGCCATGTTGCAAAAGGAGACCTTTACTCAGAAGTCCACTTCGTTTGGATTTTCTTGTAAGTCGAAGATGATTCTTGAGAAGATCTTTAAACGTGCCACTCGTGACAGCGTTCCCCCTTGGTATGTAGTGCTCTAAAATAACGCCTAGCTCATCCTAACAGAGAGCCAGCATAACCTTCCCTGCAGATTGCTGCGTGCCAAACTTCTTCGGTTTCGGTGAGAAAGAATGGTGCCATTCCTTGTTCGCTCTCTTCATTTCAGGCTAGTGGTAGTGAACCCAGATTTCATCTTCAGTAACAATTCTTGCTAGGAAATGATCACCTTCTACTTCAAAATCATCGCTGTTTTAATTCAGGAGTACACTGCAGTGGCACCAACCTTGCAGACACTTTGTGGTACTGTAGCACATCATGGATAATGTGGTGTGCTGCACTTTGACTGATGTTCAGATGTGCGGCTATTTCA
The DNA here is from genome assembly GCA_036924085.1 of Ariolimax columbianus. Taxonomy (NCBI): domain Eukaryota; kingdom Metazoa; phylum Mollusca; class Gastropoda; order Stylommatophora; family Arionidae; genus Ariolimax; species Ariolimax columbianus. The sequence goes on from JAVGWX010000003.1 coordinate 24,525,803, forward strand.
TTCACAGTTAATCGGCGATTTCTCTTTACGAGGCGGTCAACAACTGCAACCGTCTCTGTGGTTATTACTCAATGTGCCTGAGCCGGTCGTGAACAGTCTGTCACAGATCTCACGCCGTTTCAGATCTTCCTACTCCACTCATATGCATCGCCGAATTGGAGTATCATTCACCGATGAATTTATATACCATTCACATTTGATCTGCTAAAAATAAACGGATAACAGAACACTGCTTCTCTTTGGTGCATGTCAATCGTGTGGCGGCCTTCTTTTAACTGCAATTATGATGTCATGTTGTTTGTCTGCGCCGTATGGATGGCACGTGCAGCAAACTCTTGACATCCTTAGCAACCATATTGATAATGTACAATACAAAGGCATGGTTTTTCTAATTTCAATTCCACTTTGAAGGTTTCCATTTGAAGCACCCTCGTATTTTACGAGAAAGAACTGTACAGATCAAACAAACACATAAGGAATGGCGAACTGCAAGAACTGAACAATGCTATATTTGAGAATGTCACCAAACCGAACAAACTCGAGAAGGAAAACACATATTTATGAACGTAATTATTATGAGGCCGTCGTGAAAAACATACATGGGTTGTAACAGCCAAAGAGAAAAGAACTGGGCTAACATTTTGACGAAAGCCTACATTTGTGACAGCTGAAGGTAATGATACATTCAGTGGCCATAATTCGTATCTATGGAGAAGCGTTGCGTCTTTCTTAACATGTTATTTTTGTCTGAAAGCCTGCTTCAGTTTGCAAAGTACGGTTATTTATTATTTGATGCAGTTCACACAGGACATATCGCTTGTTTGAATGTTTTTGTTGTTCTATCATTAACTGACATTTAGTTATCTTTTCCTGATAATTTTCCATCTTTTATTGTAAATAATACACATATATTTGTTAACCTTTTTATATCCCATATCATACATTGAAATTATGATCACACCTGAGAGCGCAGAAAACGTTTGAAACCCTGTTTAAATGTCCGCTGAAACTATTATCACATCTAAGGGCGCCAAAAACGTTTGAAACCATATCTAAATGTACTCTAAATGTATTATCATTTCTGAGGACGCAGAAAACGTTTGAAACCCTGTCTAAATGTCCGCTGAAACTATTATAATATTTGAGGACCCAAAAAAACGTTTGAAACCATGTCTAAATGTCCGCTGAAACTATTATAATATTCGAGGACCCAAAAAAACGTTTGAAACCCTATCTAAATGTCCGCTGAAACTATTATAATATTTGAGGACCCAAAAAAACGTTTGAAACCCTGTCTAAATGTCCGCTGAAACTATTATAATATTTGAGCACCCAAAAAACGTTTGAAACTCTGTCTAAATGTCCGCTAAAACTATTATAATATTTGAGGACCCAAAAAACGTTTGAAACCCTATCTAAATGTCCGCTGAAACTATTATAATATTTGAAGACTCAAAAAACGTTTGAAACTCTGTCTAAATGTCCGCTAAAACTATTATTGTATCTGAAGGCGCAGAAAACGTTTGAAGCACTAACTAAATATGTGTCTTATCTCTCAGATCAAAGTGAAGTGTCACATTGTTTTGGGGTTATGCTTACTTTGACTACAAAAACACTTGTCAGCTCCTTCACGTCTAGAGCTAAAAGAATTTGACAATAATATCGATCACTTGAAATGTTCCAAGTGCCGATCATTAAATGTTGATCACATTTTCGATGTCTGCGTCATGATGTTAAACAAGCCAGTGCCCTCCTTCTATTGTGCCATCTGTCTCTTACATATTAAAGATGACAATTCTAACATATTATACTAAACTACATTGTTAAGATAGAAAGTGTGTATGAGAAAGTGGGAGTTGTGGAGTGAGATAGAGAGAGGGATAACAAGTGTGTATGAGGGAACGAGACAGAAGTAGATTGTGTGTGTCTGTGAAGGAGCGAGACTGAGGGAGATTGTGTGTGTCTGTGAAGGAGCGAGACTGAGGGAGATTGTGTGTGTCTATGAGGGAACGAGATACAGGGAGATTGTGTGTGTCTATGAGGGAACGAGATACAGGGAGATTGTGTGTGTCTATGAGGGAACGAGATACAGGGAGATTGTGTGTGTCTATGAGGGAACGAGATACAGGGAGATTGTGTGTGTCTATGAGGGAACGAGACAGAGAGGAGATTGTGTGTGTCTGTGAAGGAGCGAGACTGAGGGAGATTGTGTGTGTCTATGAGGGAACGAGATAGAGGGAGATTGTGTGTGTCTATGAGGGAACGAGACAGAGAGGAGATTGTGTGTGTCTATGAGGGAACGAGACAGAGGGAGATTGTGTGTCTCTATTAGGGAATAAGACACAGAGAAAGAAGTGTGTACGTTGTGAGGGAGTGGGGGAAACAGACATACAGAGGGAGATAGAGAGAAAAAGATACAGAGAATAGCAGTTTATAGAAAGGACATGGTAAGGTTCTGGTTTTCCTGTAACAAATGAATGGGGAAGAAAGAAAGCAACAATACTGATACAACACCAAGTAACAGGATCTGGAATGAGTCGATAAATGCAAAGTCGTTATTAACCACCCACTAGTGATACGAAACGTCGCACACGAATAACATATCAGAACGACTTCAATCACAGCAACAAAGACTCACCACTCACCGCACATACGGGGTTAAACCAATGCCAGGAAAACAACGTAAAAACAGCGATAAAACACCGTAATAACAGCTAAACGATTTGCTAGCTGTTCCCCTGCAACTCTAACGTCATCTCTTGAGAGCAACTACTTTACAAAGCCCACATTGCATCATTACATAAATCCTGCAGCAAATTATTTATTTACAAAGTTGGTTACTGTAACACATTCTTTACATCATGATGTTGCCACACCCCTTATAAACCAAGTTTAGTGGCATTTAATGACATGCACCATATGATGCACTAAACCTATTTTTGTCTCTACAATAACTGACGTCGTCAAACAATACTACAAACTTTTCTTATCTCCACAATAAATTATACAATACTACTAAATCTATTCTTGTCTCCACAATAAATTATACAATACTACTAAATCTATTCTTATCTCCACAATAAATTATACAATACTACTAAATCTATTTTTATCTCCACAATAAATTATACAATACTACTAAATCTATTCTTATCTCCACAATAAATTATACAATACTACTAAATCTATTCTTGTCTCTACAATAAATTAGACAATACTACTAAATATATTCTTGTCTCCACAATAAATTATACAATACTACTAAATCTATTCTTGTCTCCACAATAAATTATGCAATACTACTAAATCTATTCTTGTCTCCACAATAAGTTACCTCATGATGCAATAATGCTAACTATTAGAAATGAATACAATGCTAAAATTTAAAATACTGACCGCAATGCACCATTTAGTGTTATCCAAGTATCACCCCTATTTAGAGTTGCATATGTTCCTCCATACGTACAATATAATACCTTCACTAAGAAGAATTACAACTGATCCTCCATACGTACAATATAATACCTTCACTAAGAGGAATTACAACTGATCCTCCATACGTACAATATAATACCTTCACTAAGAAGAATTACAACTGATCCTCCATACGTACAAAATAAAACTATCACTAACAAGAATTAAAGGTCCTCCTCCATACGTACAATATACCATTACTAACAAAAGTTACATTCAAACACACTATTTAGAGTTATCGGTCCACCAGTGGTTGCAACTACCTTTGTAGTTACTGGACCTCTGTCTATGACGGTCCGAATCGGACAACTGCAACCTACTATACATGTTGCTACAGGTTGCTGAGTAGAGTTTCGTCTGAGACTGGCAACCTCATCTTGTAAAATAAAGTACCACAGAAATTGCCACCACGAAAGTACATAAATGCTTTAACATAGATTTCATTCAAGATGGGCAACACCTGTAATGAGAACCCCGTGCTCCTACTAAAGCGACAACGAGCGTATGATGATATTAGCGGTTGCAGCAGCGAGATAAGCTATAAAAATGCCAACATGTAATGGATCTTTACTGTGTGGTGGCAAATTAGAATTTAATTACGGTCATGGTCGTTGAGAAGAACACACCACAACAAATTCCAACATGAGAATCGAGAATGAGGCAGCGACTGCGGCTCTGACCTACATCCTTGTTTCGGAAGGTACAAATGTGCTGCTACGGTCTATGGTGGAATAGGCGCTTCTCCGCCAGTAGAAACTAGTGAGGCAAACACGTAAAATTAAAAAAAATAAAAATTGGATTACGGGCATAGAGGTCTTGAACCTTAGGATTCCTGTGTGAATCTACTGTCCTGCTCATTCTTGGGTTTGTGGAAAGGATAGAGCCGACACCATTGCTTCAAAGATACCCTTATGACGGATGTTGCATATAGTGAATAGAAGTGATATTTTGAGGCTGACAAACAACACTGCACTTCATGAACAGACAATCTACAGATTTCAAAGTTTGGAAATGATACTGAGCTCAGCAGAGAAGGGCGTCTGAGAGGAGGCAGGAGTGTGTACAACAAGCGAGCTACAGAAACCATCAATGTCTATACACGTTTCCATTTGCGGACAAAGGTTGAATACCTGCAAGTCTGCTGGAGTGCAGTGATGTCGATTCTTAAAAGAACAAAACAGAATGCCACAGGCTATCATATTTGTAGCGAATTCTCACCGAGTTTCTGTTAAAAAGTAAGCCAACAATAATGTGTGATTTTTTTTCAACGACAGTTTTATTTTCCCTTCACCTGTACCAACCTGGTCCAGCCTAGTGATATTCCCAAATCAAAAAATTAAGAAATAAATGTTCTAAATTTATAAACAAACAATGTCTGTTTGATCTTTAACCACACACATCTTAGTAGATAATAATAACAACAATAATAATAGTAAAAGTAATTTAAATAATAATAACAACAATAATAATTTAAATAATAATATAAATAATAGCAATAACAATAGTTAAAGTAATAATAATTATAATAGCAATAGTAATTGGAATAATAATAGCAATAGAAATAATCATAACAACAGTAATAATAGCAATAATAAATAAAGTAAAAATAATAACAATAATAAAGTAAAATAATGAAAATATGGACTAAAAATAAGAAATAAAATACAAATGATCAATGTTTATGTTAAACAAATCAGGATAATTTCGATTTCTGCAGAAACCAATCTTGTTCGTTCTGCACTAATAATTCACCATTTTTAGTTATCGTTCAACTGATTAAGACTACACCTCACGTCCTCGCTCGTGCTCCTGCAAACAGTCTGCATCATAGTGACTTAGCAGTCTGGGCAACGAATCAGATGGTGACTGACACTGTAATCTCCATTGTGACAATCATACCAAGGAGCTTTGCATGCAGTACAGCCAGTAGTACCTTGGTCCAATTTCTGTAGTACCCCTTCACTGTAACCAAAAAACGTTGTTACGATATTACTCAACTGAGCACTAGTATCTTCAAACTACAACAGATGTCAAGTTGACAGTAGTCAGCGACTCAGCTGACTGCCTGCATCAGCGTCGGCGTGCCAGAGCGACCCAAGACTCATTTTCGCCTCCAATTGGTAGCCCTGTAAACAGACAGTATTCATGCAGCATGGCTGAGAGAATAAGCGGGAATGTATATGCTGTCCCCAAAACACGCCGTGCTGAAACCAGATGTGTCGGGCCGAAATGCCAAATATTGTAGTCTCGTTGTAAACTGCGACACAATGTAATAAGACGTCCTTTCTACGATGAAGGAAGAAAGATCAACAAAAATAATAACAAGACATGACTACGTGGGGATGTGTATGGTGCCGGCACACTCATCATGTCAAACAAAAATCACACTGTGTGCAACAATAATAACAATAGTAAAAGTCAGATTCTTATTTCACGCCATGTGACACATTGGGATAATGGTCTAGAGCCATATTTTGTATCGAACATTGGCACACTAGGGGTGATGTGGTCAACATCACGCCGTCCGTCTTTCCTTTACCAGATTATTCTGGTACCAAATCTTAGAGGCTGGGTGGACCCCATGATCCGTTTTGCGATCGGGAAAAATCCCGCAACCAGCTTGGGACAAAACCCCAATCGTTCAGCCGGTAAGGAATTGCACTAACCATTGCACACTACCTCGGCTCCTTAAAATAATAATAATAGTAGCAGTAATACTAATAACATTTATATTAGACTTGGAAGAAGACAAAGAGATGATATGATTGGCGTTACACAAGAAAAACGAAAACAAAAACACAAGAATATCTTTACTTGTGAAGGTTAACCAAGTCAAGTATCAAACTTGTTTGTCTTGTGATGAGCAGACGTTTCCCCATTTGAACTTATCATGAGAAGACTGATCTAATTACTTACTATTATTCTTTGGTTTTCTTAATTTCACCTTCACTTCTCTATGCTTTGTGTCTGTGGATCGTGCGTTTTGAATAAAAACAAGTTCGCTTAGGCGTCTGAGACCCGTTGCATCGTTTCGCCACATCCATGACTACTGCTTCGGCACGCTCAAGCCTCGTCCAGAGCGGATGGGGAGAGCTGCTATTTGCTAGAACCATAGTGCACACTGTACAGGGAAGGTCTTTTATGAGCCTCCAACTGATTGGGGAAAGTCCATTTTTTTCTCGCCAAGGAACAATCTGTGAAGTATGTTGTAGTCCGTGGCTTGTGGCCTTATGGCATGATCGAAAACAGGAACTCGGCAGCAGTCCAATGCTTCCGAGCTTGGGTATAGCACTGTTTTAGCAGAGAGCTCCACGTTGCGGATGTAGTTATTTTATCAGATGCACAGGGTTACCGCTGGTTGCGCACATCAAAGGCCTCAAATGTTGAAATGTCAATCTTGAGTAATGTTCAGGTTTAGGAACCGTAATGTAGGAATGGGACCACGCGAGAGTTTTGCCTCAACCTTTGTTCAGAACTATAAATTTTGTTATTTTAAGAATCCGTGGGTAAATTTCCGATCAATCTGCAGAGGCTTTACGTGACTGCATCTTCATGTTTTTGTCTTGGTTTATTTTCTCGATTAGTTCCACATCAAAGTTCATATCAATGCAATCTTACTAAACTGTGAATTCACCATTTTACGCAGTTTATTTTGATGTCCAGTGAATTGTTTCAGTTATCTATCATCTGTATTTTCACAAAGAGTACAAATGGACTAACTTGTCAAAAGGACCTGAAAATTTTAATGTTCGTTGAGAACTTAAACGTGGTATGCATCGTAAAGTGACATGCATGAAGACTATCATGCAAAAGAGACAACATGGTAATCGCCATGTGTCAGAACACTTGATTTCAGGTATGTACAAAATGACCTCTACATTTCCAAGGGGCTTGGAAGAAGTGACTAAGTGTTTGTTCCTCCATTGTCTGTTAGTTCTAAAATATTTCTACCTTCTACAATTGTTTTCCTACAACCATCATATTCGCCTTTCAAGAATCAGGTTTAATGTTTTCGTTAACTACTACTAAACTTAAAATTACGTACTTGCCAATTTTGAATGTATATAAATCTTGTTTCTTTGTAAACATGGCGAGCGAAAAGTGTTTACTTTAACTGACATAACTCTTTGCAATTTTTCCATAAACAGTCAATGAGATATCGCAAACCTGAATGTATATATCATAGAACCTAGTTTATATTTACTTTAAAGCGCGAAGGTAATGAGGATATTTTTTTAAATACCACAAACAAAGTCTAAAATACGAAAAAATGAAAACTAACCGATTTACGAAGAAAGTTTGGAAACACAAGTGGGCCACAGTTGGATTTGTCTCATACTTACTGTTCTCAAAAACTGAGTGAAGAAATTGCAGTCTTCTAAACTAAGTATAAAGACGTTAAGTTAAGCTGCGAAACATTGTCTCGTCCCTTGACTGTGTCTAATATCACCGGTGTAGTGAAATGTTAGTATGACTGCTTACAGCATGGCCATCTAAGGCAGAGTTTGTACACGTATATCACCGTCTCTGAAGCGGTGGTTGCATAATATATCTTCAATGTTTATAGTAACGTACTTTTGACACTAGCACAGTTAAAGGCTATACGAAATATAAACGCTTCACTGGATGAGACATCACAAATCTGGGCAAATGTCGATGATCGTAACTGTAGCTGTCGAAGCTCTTCTTGGAGTATCAATACGTCCCACAGGGAAGGCAGCTGTCATTGAAGATCCCAAGTATTTAGATAATGGTGAAAGTAATAGTTCTGCAGTTGATTTTTTCTACAAACCTACGACTTCTCCCACGGAACAATATTTAGTGATTCTGTATAATGAACTATTGAAGTGATCGCCTGTTAGGTGAGGACACCGCAATAGAAAAAGCAGCAATCCACAGACTGCAAAGTTTTGACATTAAAAGAGGTTCTAGGGGAGTATGGCGCATGAGAGGATGGAGCAGGAGACTGTACAACCAGCGAGCTACAGGGACCATCAGCATTCATACCCTCTTTACCCCATTTGCTGAGAGAAACTGAGCACCTATGTATATGCCCGGAGTGCCGTGACGCCCATTCTTAGAAACAGAAACAAAACATATTATGTAAAAGCAAATCGTAGACAAAATAGTAATTTAGTATGTCCGTGTCAGATCAACCAGACAGCAAAGAAATGATGACAGTACAATGAATAAACACCCGTCTGTTACCGGGGCCAGAAACTGGAGCGAAGAATAGTAACACTGTAACCTGCAACTGCTATTGAACGAGGCGACAATGGAGTAGTCTGCATGGAGCAAGCTACAACATCATTCTGAAACTGTAAGCATCAAGATAAAAAGAAGACCACTTTACCAACATCAGTTAGTTGAGGAGTCCCTCACTAAGCCAAGTCAACACAAAAAACAATGTTTTCATCTTTGAATTAAATAAATTTTCTAGCATTTCGAGATCTAGTAGCCGTTGATGAAACGTGCTCCAACATAGTTTCAAAAAGAGAAAAGGTAGATAAATTCTGCAGTCGGGGATGAAGTACTGAAATAGTTTTAGTGTACTTGGTATTGGCTGTTCTTAGGCATGATAGAAACAGTAAACTTCCTCCCTGACTTTCCTTCCTTTACCTTAAGCTAGGTAGCCATTTACAGATAAGTACACTGGAGTGTGTAGAGACCTGAGAGAAAACCTAGTTTTCTTTACTTTGAAAGACAAGAACTTCAGTCACTCTGCTGCTGAGATGTTCACAACCTACATCAGTCATCATGTTAACCATGAACTCTTTGAATAGTTTGTACTGAAATCTCACAAACAAACTCTGACCTTTGTAAATCTCTGACTGACCTTTGTAAATCTGTGGTTTTGTTACAAACATTAGATCTTTATTTCAACATTTGTGTCACTATATTTCCAGTAATTTATTAAATACAAACTCCGTACCTGAAGTGAATTATGTTGAACTTTAAGCGTTCTGGAATAAATGGAACCGTTAATACGAAAAGTCATTTCTCTATTACCGATTATTCCCTATTAATGATATTTTTTGTGTGGTTAAATATTACTACCGGCAAACAAGGATTTTTACTGCTCCCCTGTTTGTTGGATCATATAAGCGCGGCGACATCAATGTTTAGGGGGGGGGGCGGGGGAGGCAAACAACGAAGTTAATGGTGTACACTGAGTTGAGAAAAGAGGTTGTAATATCAGGATAGACGAGAGCACTGATAACATGCACGCCTCCAGGCTCAAGAGAAAGCGCTAAATGTTTTCAATGACAACAATTCTAAATGATGAGCCAGAAGACCTGATGCAACTAGGTTTACTTTTGGTAAACATTTCAGTCACCTTGTAACAATATCAGTAACGTTTGGCTAACTGGCAACACACATAAATTCAGTCGGATTGAATAACATGATTACAGATTACAATATAGTCTATGGGAAGGCATAATGCCAACGGAAGACATAAATCCAAATAAAGACATTACCCTACTGGAAGACATACGCAAACATAAAAACATTAGATTACCAAAAGACATAAGTCCAAATTAAAAGCATTACCCTACCGGAAGACATATGCCAAAATAAAAGCAATGGGTTACCAGAAGACCAAAGCCCACATAAGCCCAGGGGATGACCTTAGTCCATATAACGATATTAGTCCAGATAGTGACATTAGCTTATTGAATGACAAGACCCCACTGTAGGACATAGCCCACCTGAAGTATAAACCCACAGAAAAGACATAAGCTCTAATACGTAGATTGAAAATACAACATGCTCTTCGTTATCAACATCAAGCAGTCATTAGTTTTGTTAATGTACAGTTCTGAAAACACATACCACGTTTCGGCATGGACAAAAACAGTTAATGTACAGGTCATAAGCTTTACATCCTCAATCTAGGTCATGCTACTCATACCAACATTCATCAAGGACAAATAAAATGTTTATTCCTGCTTATGAGCAGCTGCAATAGCTGAACATGGCTCATAACATATATACTATGAGATATAAATCAACTTCACCGCTACACTGGTTTCTATATATGATTAAGTATCATTGTAACATGTTAACATAAAGGTTTTTTCATATTAAACACTGAAATGGCGAATGAAGTAGTATACACTGTTTACAACACGTATTTATCTTTCTTAACTCTTATAGCCATGTACCAATATACAACTGGATAGACTGGTGCGTGACACATTTAGACTGCGTCGAACTAGTCATGTTGTGACATGACGGATGTTTAACTTAACATTTTTATACTGGTTTAGAAGACTGCAGAGTCTGTAAACAACCAGTTTCATTTTACATTTCCTTGCTTTAAAAGCTATGGGCAACCAATCTTTTTTTAAAATACATTAATTGTCCCTGCCTCCACTACTTCTTGTGGCAATGCATTCCAAGCACTCACCACTCTGACTAAAAATATATTTCCTAATATTTAATCTGAACCTTTCTTTAGTCAATTTGTAGCTATGTGTTTTAACGTGTTATAGACTAGGAAATATATGAGAAGATAATTATTATAATTAATGTTTATATATATATAGTGTGTGGATAATTGTATTAAATGTTTGCTGATGTGGGACAAACTTGCTTGTTGTTTAAACAGAATATCAGGCTTCAATTGCAATATATCGTAGTGTTTCGAAACAGGCCACTACTTCTTTGTCGCGAAAAATCATATTTGATGCTTTTAACCTATATGACTGAATACAAGATGTAGTGAAGTTTGTTTTCTATCACGACCAATATTTTATAATCGGCAAACCGGCTTTATCAAGTCAAGGACAGATTGTTGTTTCTTTTTGTGTTTCTGTTTCTGGGGAGAGCAGGATCAATTTTGATAAACTATCGTCTGGTAAGCTGACTTTAATATACATATAGCACCCATTATTTCAGCTATTAGTTTAACATTTTAAAATTCAGCATTTCAATGCTAAAATATAAATATTACAAATCATGATTTGTCGCTGAAACTTAACTTTGATGAAATACAGTTCGTTGATTGATTGGTTTAAATAGGTCTGGAGTACTTCAGTCAGGCACAGAAAAAACGTATTAGATTTGGGATCGCAAGGTACAGTTAACATTATCACCCATGGATGATGTGATGCATTAATTAACATGATCGACTCTCATTGATGATATCGTGTTTTAGTTAACATTGTTGTAATTGAAGATATCAGATGTACTGTCTGACATGTCATCGGCCTGGACGTGCATTAGAGAATAAGCTGTCCATGTGTTGATATTTCTGTTGTAGCAGGTTGCGTTTTCCTGATGGCTTCCAGATTCTGACATGTTGTCCTTATTTTTGCTACTCGTGGATAAACTGGTGTCCAAGTAGATACAACGAGCAGGCGCTGTGCTTAATTCATTGTCGTGTTCCTGTTCATTATCTGGTTTCTCACAAGCTGTATATAGGCTTTTGAAAAAATCTCGTCTAAGCTTCTTCATCTTGGCCTTGTGAACGAACATTCTACTACCGTATCTTGTGTCGGAGGAAAGAGAATTGACGTCATCTTGTGTTGAAGATACATCGTCTCCGTCGGATACATTCTCAAAGCGGTCACTTTCTGGTGAGGTGTAAATTGTTTCCACTGAGCTGAACGACATGGATGATCCACTTGCAACGGTCTGACAGGAAATGACGTCAGGGGACGGCATACGAGTCTCCAATTTTGCCGTATACAGGTTCATGATTCTTTCGTTGCAGACGTGAGAGATGTTAGAAGTCAAAGACTTTGGTCGGAGATTGAGGTTCTGGTTTGACACTCCTGGTTGTTGGTTAGTTTCAGTGTTCTTCTCATGGAAAGAGTTTTCAGAGTTTTCTGAAAATGTCAGACTGTCACATGTGTCAAAATCAGTGTCGTCTTGAGACAATTCTTCATTTATCCTCTTTTCAGTGATGACATTATCAAGAGCTGCATCAGTTCTTGTCAGAACTAAAAGGGTTTTGCTGTATACCAGGGCACTCGTCCGGTTTGTATCAAAGTTGTTCGAGCTGTCAGCAAGTATATTTATGTTCTTATCCATCACTTCTAAACTTCCCAACACGTTACCTTGATGGCGACATACATCTCGTGTGTCAAGAATCGGCAACTCATATTCGGGATGGCCATCAGACTTTATACCAACATCCCAATCATCCTCCTCGTATTCATTATCAAAACTGACGTAGGTTTCGTTCAGAACATCAATACTATCAATGGCGTCACAAGCCTCTTCGAAAGATTCAAAACCTGCAACGTTTTCCAAAACCGAGTCAAGTATATTTTCGTAATACCCGCAGTATTCACCGGATGTAACATTGCAGACATCACTGCAGTAAATATGACTCCCAGCTTGGCCGTATAAATCTTTAAAGTGCATCTTTGGACTGGACATGTAAGATCGATTGACGCTAGTCACTGGTGGTACGATGATTCCTGACAGTCCAACAACATCATCATTTCTTGTTTGAAACAGATGAGCGTCTTGATATCCCTGAATGTGCATCAAAGGAGCAATGTTTGTATCAATAATCTTTGTTGGCTTATCTCGGATGATTTTGTTACCAGCGAGGTTCAAATACGACCAGTCAATGAAAGGAGTTGCACATTTCCTATCATGGTACTCGATGGCCGTGTCAGAATCTAGGCCACTTTCCATGCTGTATAAACAGCTTTTGAAATGGGACCGTTGCAAGGAGTCAAGAGATCCACTGCTATATGAAGATGTCTGGATTCTGCTTTTTTCAGACTTTGGTGACCAATCTTTTAATACTGAACTATTAAAAATGGGATCCCAGGTTTGAGTTGTTGGCGAACAACGGACATTTGAAAATGTATCTGTGGGATATTTGCGACTCGAAGTTTCATACATAGAGCTTCTCTCGGCTCCGGCTATTAATTGTATATTTGCGGTCATGTTATCCATCTCTGCTGGTTGGCTGATTGTAGATATTTCAACATTATCTGCTACTGTAATTATATTTTTCGATTGTTTTCCTTTAGAACGCTCTGACTGAGAACCGTTTTCTGTAATCTGGAAAACTTCTGAGCACAGCTCAGATGGCGACTGGGGCTGGAAGTATTTGAAGTAAACGGGTGTTGCCCCTTTTTTATACCTTTCTTCGTTCATTTTGTACTTGACAGGCTTGATTTCTTCAGTAGGTATTTGATGAAGCATATTTTGAGCTCTGCTAGCTGTTGAGTTTTTCTGTTTAGAACATATCTGCAAAATAAATTTTTCATTATAATCTTGTGCTTTACTCTCAAAATTGTCCGGCCTTTTGATACCTGATGCTTCCATGTTGGCATTGACTGGTTCAACTGATGCATTGTTTACAATAGTAGGATAGACGATTGCAATAGCGCCATTCTGTGACATTGACCCAAATCCATCTCTTGGGAACTGCCTGAAGCTATTTATAGGGAAGGACAATTTTGTCTCACTTCTCCGGTGATGGCTAAAGCGTACTTCGCTACTGTGGGGTCTCAGTTTTGCCAGTTGTTTCAAAGGTGATGCTTCCTCGTCTTTGGTTCTGCTGTAACCATTTACTTTCAAAACATTGTGCCCTGAATTACCACTTGATAGTTGATACCCTTCTTCTGGAGACATTAGTGTGTCAATTTGGGGGTTCAAAAGGCTGTTCAATGTGATATCATTCAACTTCGAGCTATTATCATACTGACGTTTTCTATGACAATCTTTGGTTGCAAATTGGCTTCTGCTTTCCTTCTGCACCTTGCAACTCTTATCGATTCTGTCAGTGACAGTATCGATATGCTCGACAATAGTCGTAATTTCTCCCATAATGCCATGAAGATCGTTCAGAACGGATTCCATATTGACGACCACATTTCTGACCACGCTGCGCATGACGCTATTCTCACGTGCAACATTTCGGAACTCGTCACTCCCAGACAGATGCTGACGTACTTTCTGCTGGTCGTTCATGCCTGCTCCAGTCTCTTTGATTAACTTAAGTGACCATCAGCATATCTGAAATCAGACAGACAGGAAACCATAAACATTCAAACATTAATCTATTAATTGCAATTGTCTGTTTTAATTTACGTCAACGTTAGATCTAAAGTAGAATATTGGCGTACTAATATATTATATTTTAAAAATTAGAAGGTGGAATGATACCAGATGAAAATAAAACTAAAGCCCAGAATCTCAAAATGTCTCATGTTTGAAACGTTGTTTAATTAAGCCTTGGCTTTATTTGTTATGTTTTTCATTAAAACCAAGCCCGAAATTTAGAGCTAAACAAAGTAATCTAAAATTACAAATGACATACATCCCCGTTCATATCAATTGATATCTTAGGTAAAGTATCAATATTGTCACCTGGGCTCTAATTTCCACTTAAAACAGAACTCTACGCAAAATATGACCTTTTATTACTTGTAGGCGTTTATTATTAGTTTCACAGGACGAAATCTCCATTCGTTGGAGAAATTTTCAGCACATTTTAAAATTAGTAGTGAAAGAGTCCACTTGTGTAGCTTCTTTTTCTCATTAGTCTCTCAATGTCTCACTCTATATCATTTCCTCGCTCTCTTTATTTATATATATATATACACACACACACACACACACACACACGCGCACGCGCACACGCACACGCACATGCACACGCACACGCACACGCACACACACTCACTCACTTCCACACACATACACTCTCACACACACACACACATATATATATATATATATGTAATGTAATATAAGTAGCATGTCCTTTGCAGAACGTCGTTTCTTACAATCACCTACCTATTTTACTGGTAAAAGTTTCTCGGCAAGTGCGCAGTAAGATAGGTTACGGCAAGCGCTCAGTAAGATAGGTTACGGCAAAGTGCGCAGTACGATAGGTTACAGCAAGCGCGCAGTACGATAGGTTACGGCAAGCGCGCAGTACGATAGGTTACGGCAAGCGCGCAGTACGATAGATTACCATTACTTTCCGTTCGCGCTCCCACCGAGTACATATCCGTGTATGCCTTACTGGAAACAGCGTTATTGGAATGGGTTTCGTTGGAATTGTGAAACGGATGTTTCACCCCACGCTGCTTGACAAATATATATTTCACTCATTTCGCTCTGTATAAATGTATGTCAGTCTTCAGTTCATCCTTCCTATGTATCAGTTTGCTCGCCCCCCCCCCTTCCACCGGCCCATACCTCCACCCATCCTAACACACCCACACACCTATCCAAGACCCAAAAAACTCTACCAAAGACCATCCAACCATCCACCAAAACCCACCCAGTCAGTCAGACAGACAGACAGACAGCCAGTCTGCCTGCCTGTCTGTCTCTATATATTAATATTCATGTATGTCTATCTCTGTGTTTTCTTCTTTTTCTCTCTATCTCTCTCACTCAATCTCTATTCGCCTCTAACTATATATTTGCAACTCCGTCAAGTTATCCAACTTAACAGACGGATGTATTTTTACACCAACATATATCAACGGTATTCATCATCAACTAGTTCTATAGACCTGAGATTGGTTGTAAGGATGTCTGAGCATGTTCTCTACATTTGACCCCATCCTCTGGTTGGTCAGTCTTGAGACTTGTTTGTAAGGTTCTCTCTGAGCGTATCTCTCCATTGTACCCTATCCTCCGCAGCTCTCTTCATTTCAGCGTAGGTTCGTACTTTGATGTCTCTGCATGTCCGAGATGTAAAGCTGAGTCTTGTTCACCCCTTCCTCTTTCCTCTTGTATATTGTCCTCTGCTATATTCTGTAGAGGACTTTAATATCTCATATTTTGTCCCCGTCAACTCAATCTTAGTTTTTGTCTCATTTTTAATATTTGTCTTTAATGCACTTAACTCAGTGAAGACACTGTCATAAATCTTCTTTATTTCCAACTCAATCGTTCCATTCTACGATTGCGCCACACTTCAAACGCTTCCAAGCTTCGGCCATCATTCTTTGCTAGAATCCATGTTTCAGCGGCACAGTGCAAGTGACCATACACGACTAGTGATTATTCTTTTCGTCGGTTCTATCTCCTAATTCTTTGACCGCAATTTTTCTTTTTATTTTCCATGTCCTAATTTACGTCTCAATGCAGGCATCTTCTGTGATAGTTTGTGCCTCAAGTATGTACACTTCTATACTTGTTCAATTATTTCTCTATTGAGGAATTTATTATTTGCGTATGTTGATTGTCTATTACAATAGCCGTTATTTTCAATGTGTTTTTTTTCATGTCAAACTTTTTGACTGTGATTTAAATTTGTTAAAGCATGTTTTGCAACGTAGCTATTGATTCTCCCAAAATGGCTTTGCCATCGGTAGATTTGATGGCATTAACTTTCATACCATTGACTTTGACACCCCTGTTACAACTTACATTGTCTTGTGATTTGTGAAGCAAACCTTTCATAGTTATAGTTATGTTGCCCATTATTCATTGTAACATACTAGCAACGTCTGTTTCTACAATTAAGAAGGAAATCTTTCATAGTTATAGTTTTGTCACTGAGAACTGAGAACATACAAACAACGTCTCTTAATACAATTAAGAAGGAAATCTTTCATAGTTATAGTTTTGCCACTGATAACTGAGAACATACAAACAACGTCTCTTAATACAATTAAGAAGGAAATCTTTCATAATTATAGTCTTGTCACTGATAACTGAGAACATACAAACAACGTCTCTTAATACAATTAAGAAGGAAATCTTTCATAATTATAGTCTTGTCACTGATAACTGAGAACATACAAACAACGTGTCTTACTAAAATTAAAAAGCACATCTAGCTTACTTATATTTGTAATTTTAAAGACACGTGAAGCTGGCGTGGAAATGTCATTTAGAAGGTAATAGCACAAGTGGACTAGAAGAATAATAGATTTGGTTCAGAAATAACATTACAGAAGCACTTAGATATTCGAAGATATGGGAGAAACAAGCGAGGCCATTTGTTAAAATGTGTCTAATACACTGTTCTTCAGATATGTTTTTCATCAGGCACTGAAGAACATATTATAAACGTGACACAAACAAACTATGGCATTGTACAATAATGTATCCAACACTTTAGCCTTGACATCAGTTTATTCTGTCCCACTCTACTCCCCTTGTAGAGTGGACAGATTTAGATGACATATTCATCTAGATGAACCATTATTACAGTCGGCTACAGTTCAGTCTATTTACAACTTAATGCCGATATCCAGTCCTCCACTCGAATTCTATCTACATTTAATAAATGCAAGCTTGCTGAGATACCGGACTTACTTGAGAACTGTTCTTGCCGTATGTATGCGTCGTCTGACGCTCATCAACCCTAGAAGCTCAAAATCAATTTCTTGTGCGTGTGTTGTACTAATGTATATTCTGAAATAGTAAACAAAAGCGATACTTTGTTACACAAGAGCTCTTGTTATAATCTGCTTTGTAATAAATGTTATGATAAAACAAAATGGACACATTAAAAAACACACACATTTAAAGTAGACGATTACAATAACAACACCAAATCAAAAGCACCAAAAAAAAAACTACGCTACAACAGACAGAGGCTAAAGCATGCACAAAGACAAATACATATACCTCTCTGTAGAAGGACAACACTCATGCTTTATTTGTTTCCCCAACAGAATGTTAGGTCAGATACTATTTGAACACACATCATATATATAAATATATATCTATATATATATATATATATATATATATATATATATATATATATATATATATACACACACACGATGAAAATGAACAACATTGACACATTGGCACAGGAAGCAGTAGACAGAGAAAGCAGAGTGTGATATACACATCTATCTGCTTATGCATTGATAGGCATTGGTTTGGCAAATTGCCCTTTGATCGAGGATTTGGTGAAGATACGCATTGGTTCGGTAGATTTCACTTTGAGCAAGTGGAAACCATTCAGAAGATTCAACAAACTTTCCGCGACTATGCTACGAGCATCTAACAGATTAAAAAGTGGTACAATCGCATCAAAGATGCCGAACATTGGTGGAGAGCGGATCAGGTTTCGGTAGGCACTCAATAAGCCGAAATGATTAAATCATGGACTAAGTACTGACCTTGATCTTACGTGTCCCCATCCGAGAACATGCGAATGAGTTGAGGATGTGCATTTGGTTCGACATACTCCATTTTGAGCGAGGATTTGGTGGAGATATGCATTGATCCGGTACACTCCACTTTGAGCAAGGATTTGGTGGAGATATGCATTGATCCGGTACACTCCACTTTGAGCGAGGATTTGGTGGAGATATGCATTGATCCGGTTCACTCCACTTTGAGCGAGGATTTGGTGGAGATATGCTTTGGTTCGGCACATTCCACTTTGAGTGAGGATTTAGATTTGCGGAGAGTGTCCACGAAATTCGTGCCGAAACTGGCATCGATGGAGTGAAAATAACTCCGCCTGGAAGTACTGCAGGACATGCGACACGGACTCTCTAAACATTGCGATCACTGGCGATAAGTCGTTGGTTTGTGAGTACGGCCCAGAAACTAAAATGCAGTCGTTACAGTGGAGACATTCATCACCCCCGATACTGAAAGAAGCAATGCCAAAGTCATGTTGACCGTTTTATTTGACTCCCGTGGGGTTGTGCATCCCAAGTACGCACCACAAGGTCAAACCATCATAAAGAGTACTACCTGGGTGTCATCTGTCGCATGTTTTCCAACACAAATTACCGAACCTGTGGACAACGGGAACTTGGCAGATCCATCACGACAACGGGAACTTGGCAGATCCATCACGACATCGGGAACTTGGCAGATCTATCACGACAACGGGAACTTGGCAGATCCATCACGACAACGGGAACTTGGTAGATCCATCACGACAATGGGAACTTCGCAAATCCATTTCGACAACGGGAACTTGGCAGATCCATCACGGAAACTTGGCAGATCCATCACGACAACGGAAACTTTTTAGATCCATCACGACAACTTGGCAGATCCATCACGACAACTTGGCAGATCCATCACGACAACTTGGCAGATCCATCACGACAACTTGGCAGATCAATACCGACAACGGAAACTTGGCAGATCCATCACGACAATGGGAACTTGGCAGATCCATCATGACAGCGGGAACTTGGCAGATCCATCACGACAATGGGAACTTGGCAGATCTATCACGACAACGGGAACTTGGTAGATCCATCACGACAAAGGGAACTTGGCAGATCCATCACGACAACTTGGCAGATCCATCACGACAATTTGGCAGATCCATCACGACAACTTGGCAGATCAATACCGACAACGGAAACTTGGCAGATCCATCACGACAATGGGAACTTGGCAGATCCATCATGACAGCGGGTACTTGGCATATCCATCACGACAATGTGATCTTGGCAGATCTATCACGACAACGGGAACTTGGCAGATCCATCACGACAACTTGGCAGACCCATCACGACAACTTGGCAGATCCATCACGACAACGCACTCGCTCTTGCATCCGATTCAGATTTTCTTTGCAAAACACAACCTTCCTCTTGTTCGTTAGACACCCTATTCTCCCAACATGGCTCCTTGCGATTCGTGGCTATTCCTCAAGCTGATTATTCCGCTAACAGTGACCCGATTTGAGTCACGAGAAGACATAAAGCGGAGTGTGTCAAGCCAGCTGTACTTCCTTCGAAAAGAATTCCTCCTGAAATGTTTCCAAAAATGTCGGGACTGCTAGGAAAAGTATGTGGAGTAACAAAAGAGAGTAATCTGAAAATGGAATTAGGGTTTCAGATTTTCAGGGCAGTAATTATATTTTTCGGTCCGAAGGTCGGATTTTTTTTTGAACACACCTCGTGTATTTGTATATATATTTATATATATATATATATATACAAATAGAGCTCTTTACTCGCATATACGACTCGTGTGAGTGTGTGTATATATATATATATACACACATATATACATGTACCTATATATATATATATATATATATATATAATAGCTGTCCATCTTTATCGATGAGGACCGCCGACATCATCCTTGTCACAGATTTCCCTGTTGGGTGTGGGTGCGCATGTGGCTGAACAGGCCAATGCGAGCACGAAAACCTCTGCTACATATCGGGCACACGAGATTTGTAGAAGGGGATGGTGTTCCCGCTGCTCGGGATTTCCGCGTCTCGCGTCTGTTCTGGGCTTTCACAACACGGTCATCTTCACCAGCAGCTACACCCGATTTGACTGCGCTTCTCCAGTCAGATCTGTTTTTCGCAAGACATTCCCAGGTGTCGATGTCTATCTGGCAACTTTTTAGTGAGTCCTTCAGACCGTCTTTATATACAACAGAGATACAGCTACCACACAACAGAGATATAACTACCACACAACAGAGATACAACTACCACACAACAGAGATACAACTACTACACAACAGAGATACAACTACCACACAACAGAGATACAACTACTACACAACAGAGATACAACTACCACACAACAGAGATACAACTACCACACACCAGAGATACAACTACCACACAACAGAGATACAACTACCACACACCAGAGACAACTACCACACACCAGAGACAACTACCACACACCAGAGACAACTACCACACACCAGAGACAACTACCACACACCAGAAACAACTACCACACACTAGAAACACAACTAACACACAACAGAGACACATCTACCTCACAGCAGAGACACAACTACCACAGACCAGAAATACAACTACCACACAACAGAGACGCACCTACCACACAACAGAGACACACCTACCACACAACAGAGACACACCTACCACACAACAGAGACACAACTACCACAGACCAGAAACACAATTAACACACAGCTTAATCCGACAAAACTGTACTATCAACAACTCGGTGTCTCCTGTTTTGGGTTATATTTAGTCGAGCTCGTAAAAAGTCAGTATGAAGTCCCTAGATAATGTCTCGTGTATGTTGACTTTTTTTCAAGGGAAACACTAGGAATAATCGTTAGACGTGACATTACAAAAAGTTGGATGTGTTTCCTGGCTCGTGACACATTATTGATAAAACTGTAATGCTTGGAAAGTCTCGTTTCCATTGCCATGAGTGCCATGCTATCTATCCATTAAGTTAAAATCTATGTTTTGTCAGTTTTACAGACACACTTCCACGGTGTGCAACATACATGAGCGAACACCCTAGTAACCTTGATTACCTGGATTTCAAATGATGTTTAACACAGAAGTAGGAAATGAAGACTAACGTCTGGTCAGGCAAGATATACTGATCAGACATGTTAGTCAGGGTCAAGTAAAATATACTGGCCAAGACCCTCACCTCGGCTTCCTAGTAGCACTCCGTGTAAACGGGCAGTTTTCATGGTAGCCTGGCTAACAAGTAGATGGATCGACGTGATCCCCATATTAGTGAGGGACAAGCATAGCACAACCAGCTAGAGGACCCAGGTCCACCTTCATCAGCACGCTCGGGATGGGAGAAAAGCTACTGCAACCCGCCACCTAACGTCTTTTAAGGGCGCACAAAAGAGCAACCTACTCATTGTGGGCATTTGCAAACAACAACACACAAGTACTTATATCATTTCTATGGGGCTAACAACATCATCGTGTAAAACAAATTGCTAAAAGTATAACCAATACAATGACACACAAAACACTTTGACACAGGTCACCAGTGCTTATCTCTGGTATATAGGCCATCTGCAGTGATTGGTTTAAGCTTTTGTCCGTACGACTAAGAGACACACACACCTTTAACACAGTCTACATTATCTGGCCGATATCTATTGATAGTGTCCGCTCTTTCGTATCTCAATTGTGATTACTTTAAGAGACACTACACGTTAATTGCATTATTACAACACACACACACAATCACACATTAGCTGTTAGCACACATGCATATATAGACAAGCAGCACATATACACAAGTAGCACGCACACACAGGTGGCACATATATACAAGTAGCACCCACACACAGGTAGCACATATACACAAGTAGAACGCATACACAGGTAGCACATATATACAAGTAGCACACATACACAAGTAGCACGCATACACAGCAGATATACATATGTAGCACACATACACAAGTAGCACATATACATATGTAACACAACTACACATGTAATACAACTATAAAAGTAGTACACATACACACATAGCACACACACACACAAGTAGGACAACTAATTTTCAAGAGGATTGCATCAAACGTCCGGGATATTACCTTTAAATAGTAAGACATAGGGAAGTATTGTAATACACATTCGATTTGACAGTTATATGCGATTTGGGCAATTCTTATTTCGATAATTTAAAAAATAATCACAAAATAAAATTCCAAAACATTGTAACGTCGAAAATGAATATGAACCGGACATGCAGAAGCCCACACCCACCTATAGTAGACAATCGGTGTAAATTGATTAACTGAGATGCGATTAAATAAGTCGAGTAAATGGTTCAACCAGACACGTTGAAATAAGTTGATGTAAATGGATAAATGGGATATTGGGATATAAAAAGTAAAGTAAAGTAACCCATAGCATTACTGCCGTAGGAGTGTCAGGTGTTAGCGATCTCACATTTCAAAGGCTCGGCTATATGAGGGCGGTAGCCATCTCCTCTCCCTCGCTGCTTTTACTTCTCGGACTGAACCGGTACCCATTTAAGGCTGGGTCAACTCGGAAGCCATTGCGGTCTGAAAAAACATTACCGCCCCAACTGGGGAATGAACCCAGGACCACTCAGATGCGAAGGCAGCGCGCTAACCACTGCGCTACGCGACTCCCTATTGTGATATAAGTGGGTGTAAATGTATAAATGGATAAATGAGATGTGAAGAAATAAGTCAGTGTAAATAGATAAATGAGATGGGATGATATAAGTCGGTGTAAATGGCTAAATGAGATGGGATGATATAAGTCGGTGTAAATGGCTAAATGAGACGGGATGATATAAGTCAGTGTAAATAGATAAATGAGATGGGATGATATAAGTCAGTGTAAATAGGGCGGTAGCCATCTCCTCTCCCTCGCTGCTTTTACTTCTCGGACTGAACCGGTACCCATTTAAGGCTGGGTCAACTCGGAAGCCATTGCGGTCTGAAAAAACATTACCGCCCCAACTGGGGAATGAACCCAGGACCACTCAGATGCGAAGGCAGCGCGCTAACCACTGCGCTACGCGACTCCCTATTGTGATATAAGTGGGTGTAAATGTATAAATGGATAAATGAGATGTGAAGAAATAAGTCAGTGTAAATAGATAAATGAGATGGGATGATATAAGTCGGTGTAAATGGCTAAATGAGATGGGATGATATAAGTCGGTGTAAATGGCTAAATGAGACGGGATGATATAAGTCAGTGTAAATAGATAAATGAGATGGGATGATATAAGTCAGTGTAAATAGATAAATGAGATGGGATGATATAAGTCGGTGTAAATGGCTAAATGAGATGCAAGGAAATAAGGCGGTGTAAATGAATACATGAGATGCGATGTAAAAAAAGTCAATGTAAATGGATACATAAGATGCGATGATATAAGTCGGTGTAAATGGATACATGAGATATTATTATATAAGGACTTTAATTTTATGATAGTGTTACTAAGATAAGTGTTACTCTACAGCTTCCGCTCATAACAGTAACAAACGAGATTTTTGTTCTACCCCACAAATATTTAACAAGTACTAGATGAACGAAACATGCACAAAAAGCAAAAAGAAAGCATGGAATTAAATTAAATGAATATGGGAATGAAGATCTAATGATGAAATAAATAGAAAGATATAAATGAATTAACACAACAGGCTGTCCCTGGCAGGTAATGTTGCTTTTCCATACGACCGCGACACATGAAGTACATCATCCAAAGGGAGAGTGTCAAATGTATCATATGACCTGTTTACATCGTGGCGTCCGTTCGCTCCAGCAAATATTTCTTGGAATTATTCAGGTAAACAGGGTCTTTATCTTTCTCATTCTTTTTGTTAGAATTCAAAACTACTCCATGAAAGTAGTATCACTAACATGCTATGTCAAGAGGGATGTTATGCGTGTTAAAATAAACTAATCAATGATTTGACACGATAATTTATCTTAGTAGTGTAGTAATTTCTCGACACAAGGGAGTAATCTAACTAAAACTCGTAAAGCTATTTTCTAATTGTGGCAATAAGGTCACACACGCTATATGTTCAGACTTTTCTCTGGATAAACAATAATTTATATGATTTCATTAGTTAGATAAATGGAATCCTGAATGCAGTATTGTGCGTTGCAGTCTTCGGATGACCGTCTGTTTTTTTTTAACCAGTGGCCAGGAATGAAGTGTTCGAGACTTCAGTATACCCAGCCACAGCTTGTGTCGGGTGGGGTACCAGTTCCATTCCTTGTTACCCTTTACTTCCGTAACCGTAATTAAGGTATCCAGTTACAACTGTCACCAGAGCATATGTATTGGAGAGAATAGACAGTGTCAAGGTCTTTTCCATGCTTAGTTTTCGAAGGCTCCGATGGACAAGACACACTCGAATGATTGAAAATGGCAGAATACAAAAGGATCTTATCTACAGTTGGGAAAAAGGTTATTTCGGTCCTAGGATGCGTGCAAGCGGGATATGAATGATGCTAGTATCGATATGGAATCATGGGAACAGGACGCCGCGAATCGTGTTGAATGGAAGGGCAGGATTAAACGGAATACAGACAAAGGAGATAGTGATTTCGTATAGGCTAAGGACTAGGCATTTAAGAAGGCACACCACACCATGCAATGCCGCAAACAGTTCTGATGTTCTTTGCACGCACTGTGGAAGACGCGTCTCTGCTTGAATTGGTCTTACGAGTCATATTCGTTAAGTCATGGACTGAAGTTACATCTCTTTTTTTCAAAGCACAACTTACTATCGTCTGACAAGACGGAAAAAGTGAATGATTTACAGCTGTGTTGACTGAAGCGCTGTTCCCGTTGAACCCCGTAATGTCAGATCAGGTCATCCTGTAATCGGTTAGGTCGCTGGGGCGCACATAAAGATATCCTCACAACCCCACGCCACCCGTCTGTGCCAGCAGCCGATGCCTGTGCGTGTTCTAGTCGGAGATTGGTCCATTCTTTTATGTTGTCCTCCCACAACTTTTTTGGTCTCGATATGTGATCGTACCATGTGAGTTTGCTTCTTTTGACAGTTGCCAAGAGGTCTTCAAAGGGCCCTATTGCTGTTGTAATTCTTTCTCGTATTTCCTCATTTGAAACTACATGTTTGTACGTGACAAAGTTTAAAAGTCTTCGGAAACATCTCATCTCCAAGGCCTGTTTCCTTCGCTGAAGGTCAGCTGTAACTATCCATGTCTCACAAGCATAGATGAATATTAACAGGACCAGTTTACGCGTTAATATGATTTTCGTGCATAGTGCTAACCGTTTATCTTGCCAGATTTTGTTACGCCGTGCAAGCGCAGCTATTGCCTGTGCTATTCTGGCCAACACCCCACATTTTGATCCCTCATCACTGACAATCGAACCCAGATATTTGAAACGGTTAACCACTTCGAGTTCCTGGCCATTAGCTTTTATCCTGCTGTTGAAGCCCTCGGCGATGTTGGTCAGTAATCGTGTCTTTCCAGCGTTTATCTCCATACTATAGTCAAGAGTTGTTTCATCGAGCCTTCTGACCCCGTACATTTGCCATCAATAACAAGTGTTCTATCACAGCACTAATAAGACGCTCAAGGACCATCTATCAAATAGCAATATTGTTTTGTTAGCAATTAATTTATAAAAGTCTTGTCCTTTTGTGTTTTCTTATTTAATATTATTTCTCAGTGGTCTCAAGTTAAGGTGTCCGCCTCGGGTGCCGGAGGTCGCGAGTTCGAATCGCGGTGAAGATCGGAATTTTTTTACATGGATTTTTTGTGGTAAAAATTCCCCTGATCTCTGGGTAGTGAGATCGGACTCCTGTGTTCAGTGTCGAGCATGTTAAAAATCTCTTGACAGTTAGATATTGAAAAGAAAAGGCTTAACGAACGCTGTCAGGTCAAAATTCAAAATTCTAGTTAAAAATCTACCCAAATTAGTTAAGGAATTTCTAAAATGCCTACTTTGCATAGACGAAGCCTTCGGCTATCTGACAAGACATAAAAATGCCTGTTTGAATACCAAGATTTCAAGTATCATTTGTGCACATGGTGCGCTGCATGTTGTCTATAAAATGGGCCATCTGTTCACACACATAGTAATAGTGAAACATGTTAAGCTGGTAAATTACAAACAGTGTAACGACATGAATAGTAGCAACCACTATTTGAACAGGTAATATACATTTAACATAATATTACATGGCGTCCATTGTTGTTGTTTGGTGTGTATGTTTCTTCAGCCGGGAAGAGATGCCAGACTCACTCACACGCTGAGGGATGTCCCTACGACCTCTTGTGGTTATGGAAAAGGCAGGACACACAATGTTATATGTCATCCCCCCTTCCGCTGCCTTACGGGATACCTATTTACGGGAAAGGTTTCGGGAGTAAACCCTCAGGAAAAATCTGCATCCTTGATACATATCTTGCCACTGGCCAAAGGTAGGTCAGGACTAGAGAGTGAGGTTGACACAAGGCTCAGTTACTTCTCACTTTAATCGAAATCACCGCGCAGGTCACAAATTTTAGCAGACGCAGAAAGAGAAGAGACGGTCCACACGGCTGAACAAAGAGAGTGGTCTTCATCACTTGTGACGGGCGAACATCATGTTTCTTCTAGTGCTTTTAGACAGACTTGTATTTATGAACCGTGACGCTATTCGCTTTCCATCTTGCTAATGACGTGTTATGTCTGTCTTGTGTGTGCTTCGTCTGACTAAGATTTATTTAGAAGCTGTCTATGATGCAGTAAAAATATTTATGATGTCTCCCAAGCTGTCTGAAGGGGTGCTAGCTGTCTGTGATATGCTACAAGCTGTCTATGAACAGCGGCACAACTTGTCTGTGATATGGTAAAATCAATTTGTTTAGGATATAATTCACGCTTTCTGAG
This sequence comes from Ariolimax columbianus, assembly GCA_036924085.1. Lineage (NCBI taxonomy): Eukaryota > Metazoa > Mollusca > Gastropoda > Stylommatophora > Arionidae > Ariolimax > Ariolimax columbianus. The sequence goes on from JAVGWX010000003.1 coordinate 24,553,327, forward strand.
ATGTTCTAAAAGCTGTCTACGATGTAGTACAACCTGTCTGTGATGAGGTACAAGCTGTCTGTGATGTGGTACAAGCTGTATGTGATGTGGTACAAGCTGTCTGTGATGTGGTACAAGCTGTCGGTGATACTCTACACACTATTTGTGATATACAAGCTGTTTGTGATGTTGTAAAAGCTGTACATGATTTTGTACAAGCTGTATGTGATGTTGTACAAGTTGTTTGTGATGTTGTACAAGCTGTTTGTGATGTTGTACAAGCTGTTTGTGATGTTGCACAAGCTGTATGTGATGTTGTACAAGTTGTGTGTGATTTTGTACAATTTGTGTTTGATTTTGTACAAGTTGTGTGTGATGTTCTAAAAGCTAGCTGTGATGTTGCACAAGCTGTTTGTATGGGCTACATGTATGTGGTGACTAATGCTGACTATAGCATGCAAAGCTTTCTTCCTGGGAGCAGCCAAATAAAACTACCCCACATTTTGACATTGTATTCCTTTGTGGATTTGATTATTTCATGTCTTATATTCACATCGATAAAATATCCCATTGTTGTACTTTCTTATATCACAGCGTAATAACAACGCATAACAACTTTTATTATATTATATTCGTCTGTATGCCACTTTCATGGTTAGTGCACGTGGCAGCAACGTGACTACAGGTATTAATCTATTTATCATAATGTGGTATCAGTTTGTTTGTCATGCGTACTATCTTCAACCACATTGATACGTATTTAGTAATCCAGCATGCTTGTCGATATTGGCATACTTCTGGAAATGATAATGGGAAACCCCCATTAGTACCCACAATGACAGCTTAGCCGATAACAGCATGGCCGCATGCAGACCATATACTGAGGGATAGGATAAATCAACAGGGAGGCTGGAAACCTCAGAGACACACTTTCTCAAGGCCCAGTGAGCTGCACAAATGAAATCAACTGATAGACAAATGAAAGCCCAGAAGGCAATTAAGAGAGGACACGAAATGGCACCCTCTGATGGTCAACCAGATGGATTTTGAAAAACAAAATAAAAATATTTGGTTACCTTATTACGTGAGTTGTTTCATGGCGGAGCAGACCTGGTATTCAACGCTTCCTCTATAACATGTCTGACAGGTGAAACTATGCCTGGTCTCCTCTATATCATGCCTGTCCGATTGTAGTGAAACTATCTATTCCTGGTCACCTCTACAACATGCCTGACAGGTTACAGTGAAACTATCTATCCTTGGTCATATCTATAACATGCATGACAGGTTACAGTGAAACTATTTATTCCTGGTCACCTCTGTAACATGCATGGCAGGTTACAGTGAAACTATCTATTCCTGATCACTTCAATAACATGCCTGCTAGGTTACAGTGAAACTATCTATTCCTGGTCTCTTCTATAACATGCCTGTCATGTTACAGTGAAACTATCTATTCCTGGTCTCATCTATACATGCCTGTCAGGTTACAGTGAAACTATCTATTCCTGGTCTCCTCTATAACATGTCTGCTAAGTTACAAGGAAACTATCTATTCCTCGTCACCTCTATAACATGCCTGACAGATGAATCTATGTCGGTCCCCTCTATAACATTCCTGCTAGGTTACATTGATACAATCTATTCCTGGTCCTCATCAATTCTATAACATGCCTGACAGGTTACAGTGAAACTACTATTCCTGGTCACCTCAATAACATGTCTGACAGGTTACAGTAAAATTATTTATTCCAGGTCACCTCTGTAACATGCCTGACAGGGGAAACTATCGGTATTCAGGCCCTGGTAAAGCACCGGAACAGTGGACATATCTTCAGTTATTGCTATAACTATTGTCCCTCTCACGTTCCGTGTCATTAAAAGTGTCCTACTTACAATCTGCAACTCTTCAGTTTGTCTGTGCCGTTATCCAAACACTATTTAATAATCAATTTACTATTTGAAGCAGGTTCCTAAGTTACCCAGCAAATTAAAATGATGATAATGCAAAGTGCCGTTTTTGCATGGAAACCTCATCAAACATTCTCTCGTCTTGATGATACACTATTACAGACTGATTTTGATCCACCTCTCCATATTGCTTCTCTCCCATTTATAGCGCTGCCCAACTCTTGCCCGCCTGAGCTCAATCTTCGCTTCCAGTGTAGTTTTCGACGGGGAATGGTGTCTTTTTATATGTCCAAAATATTTGATTTGCCTAATCTTAATGTCTTTTATTATTTCCCTTCTCATTTCTAATCTCACAAGAATTTCTTTTACTTGATTGTTTCTCTTTCTTCGAAATGTGACCAATTCCTTCACATATCCACGTTACAAAGACATCTAGCTGGTCCTCCAACTGATGGCTCATGGTCCGCGTCTCAGCCACGTATAGTAAATGATGAAGATAAATATTTATTTCTAACACCAGATTATTATGATGAAGATAAATATTTATTTCTAACACCAGATTATTATGATGGATATAAATATGTATTTATACCACCAGATTATTATGATGGATATAAATATGTATTTATACCACCAGATTATTATTATGGATATAAATATGTATTTATACCACCAGATTACTTTCAAACAACAGTAAATTTCTAGTGCAGGTTTCTGCATCTGCTTCAATTCTCATTGTGGTCATCTACTATTTCTTAACTCAGCTTAATGTTTTTTTTACTGGGTTAGAAGACTGCTGTACACAAATATTATGTTACTTCAATTGATCTAAAACGTTGGGAATCCAATCTATTCTTAAATGCCATAATTGTTTCTCTCTCCATTTTTTCATGTGGCAATGCATTCTAAGCATTCACAACTCTCTGACTAAAAAAAATATTTTCTTATATCTAATCTGAACTTTTCTTTAGTTAATTTGTAGCTGTGATCTCTTGTTCTTGTAAGGGGCTGTATTTTGAAAAAAACATGTTATTGTCTCATTTATCTTTTCCTTTGATTATCTAATAAACGTGTATTAAATCATCTTGAATTCTATTTCTTTTCTAGATACTGTAGGCCGGTTTTTCTGAGTCTTTACTCATAACTATAATTATGGATTCCCACTATGAGCTGTGTCGCTTTTAATTGTATCCTTTCCAGTTTGTTTATATCCCCTCTACGAGAAGAAATCCGCACCTGAACACAGTACTACAATTTAGTTCTACCAATGCTTAATACAATTTGACTATCACTGTCTTTATCCTATGTTTAATATTTCTAGTTATCGTACATAACATTGCTTTTGCCTTTTAACTGCTACCTGGACTTGCTCGCTCACCTTACTTGTGTGATCTATTACAACCCCCTAGGTCCCTTTCCTTTTCATCTTTCTAATATTGTTTTCTCTCATTCTGTAATCATGCTCAATATTTGATCTACCCATTTGGATGACTGTACATTTATTTACATTAATTTTAAAAATGCATCTCCCAGCTCACAGACCACACGGACTCCTAAATTGTATCTAAATCCGACCTCAATATATCCACCTCCGCTTTAGATGAGACATTTTTGTGTCATCCGCGAATTTTGCAATCTTGGATCCGATGTCATTGTCCAGATCGTTTACATATTTGTGTATATATATATATAAATATATATATATATATATATATATATATATATATATATATATATATATATATATATATATATATATATATATATATATAAAGAACTTAATTGGTCTCAAACCTGTCCTGTGGGACTCCATTTTTTGTACATCAAACCACGCAGAGTACTTGCTCCTTATTTATGTTCACACCCTCCTTCTTCACGTAAACACATTTTCTATCCATTTAAAAACTTCGCCACATATTCCATGTGATTTTCTCTTCCTAAATAATCTTTAATGATGTGCAGACTGTGCCAAAGTAGTGATTGAGTAGATAAGCAGCGTCTCTAGTCGCACTTATTATTTTTCCTGTGCTGTCTTTGGGAGAGTCTACTTATCTTTCGTTCTCTGTTTATTTCTAACATAAGAAAAGACGCTCCTGCTATCAGTCTCCACCTTTTTTCAGTGGTCATCAACAGATGATTGTTTTTTGGCACTAGAAAGTCACATAACATGTTCTATATTAGTTGGTGTCAATCCTATTGTATAAACACTGATTGCATTGCTATACACACGTGTTGTAGATGGGCAGGTCAAATCGTAAACAACATTATTTCCAAATTTAATTTTCTAATTAAAGCTAGACTATGCATGAATAATGTTGCATAATATCACCAGCTAAATATACATATATGTAAAGCGTGGTCAGATGCATGCTAGAAATGTCCATATTCATCTGTCCTTGGTCAAAATACATGTTCGGGAAACAAGCTATAATAATGATATAAAGCCACTGAAAGACAATTGTTTTTGAAACACCAGTGTAACATACACACGAGCCAATAAAAGACATACTCACCAGACACCAGAAAACATACACACAAGAAAACAAAGAAAAATACACACACATACGCAAAATAAAACATATACAGTAGACAACAGAAGACATACAAACCAGACAACAGAAAACATACACAGATGACATCATACACATACATACTTGACAACAGTAAACATTCACAACAGAAAGCAAATACACCAGGCAACAGAAATCATACATGCTTGACAACAGAAACCATACAACGGACACCAAAAAACATACACACCAGAACATATACACACCAGACAACAGAAAAATACACACCAGACAACAGAACATATACACACCAGGCAACAGAAAATATACACACCGGACACCATAAAACATGCACACCCGACACCAGAAAGGGAAGATAATTAGACAATCCGAAATCAAACAACGAACCTCCATTTGATGAATGCTTTTATAGAATGTAGTATATTGTTTCTCATAGCAAAGATGTAAACACGTGTAGGATTGCACAGATCACGCTCAATGTTTGCTGAATTTAGCTGAGACAGGTTTACTAATCAAAATTCCGGATTCCAGAGACTAAAGTATACACATTAACATCCCATAAATCTAACCTACTTTTACTAAACAAAATTTGGAGTCCAGAGGCCTGAAGTAAACACGACATCAACAACAAATGAATTCACTAATAGCTAACTGCAGCTAAAATCTACAGGAATCTTCTAAATAAGATATATTATTTACGTTGCTCTCTGCTCTTACGAACATTCGGCCCGAGATTAGGAACGACACCTGTAGAGACGTACACACCACTGATGCAACACCTTGTGCACACACCTTTCCTTGCTGAGGACTTCAAATACTAGGGCAATAATCGCACGAGCAAAAGACGCGTAGATAAATCCATATAAGCTTATATTCAAACACACAGAAGGAGAGATTCTGTTCCTTCTCGGAAAGCCGCGAATATTTTTTTGTTGCTTATCCGCGATTGGCACGTGACAAATGGCTCGATGGCTGATTATTGATCACGCCCAGAAATACTCAAAATACAGAAAAACAAAATGTTAAGGATATAATGATACACATATATTTCCTTAGATTTCATACAAAAATTAGTTGAACTCCACAGACAGTTAACCAAATGTATATTCCTTGATTCCGCCTAAATGTGGGGTAATGGTGGAAGAAAAGAACTGACGATACTGAAGAAACCGAACATGGAGGTAACATACATCTTGTCTTTTAATTGTTGAAGCTACAATAAGTAACTACCGCCCTATTGCCAATACTAATGGCAGATAAGCAATACTACAACAATGATACAATAGTCAATGCCTGCTCTAGTAAAAGGCCTACCGCTTAGGTCAGTGACGTCATTATTTCCGTCCGAGCTGTAATTTCCGACATGGAAAGTAGCCATCTTTGAACCGTTGATTTTCAAAGTCGTTATTATTTGTGATACATTTTTGCAATTGTGTAGAATTTGTGTGCATTTTGATTAGAAGGATTATTAGATATGCCTGACCGGTGTTGTGTGCCTGAATGTAGACCACATTACAAAGGCGAAGAATATATTACAATCTTTCAATTTCTACCGGAAACACGCAGCCTAGGGCTTCGAGAAATATGGATCGCACACATTCTTCGTTAAGATTGGTTTCCAACCAAACGGAGTGTAGTGTGTATAAAACACTTTCACAAGGAAGACGTAATTAGATTCGAGAAATTCAAAGATGTTGATGGCTTATAACAAATTATACAACGTAGTCCGATTTTAAAACGTGAAGCATATCCTACTGTGTTTCCATATCTGCCTTTGTATTTATCAACAGAGATTGGACTGCAACGCACGAGTTCTAATAAACGAGTTGATTAAGTTAAAAAAGACATGACAGCTCTGTTTTAGAGTGGCTGGAATCAGATTTAAAAAGGGATTTTAAGACCTTGCAAACCAGTTATGAAACAAAGTTAGGGCAACAGTTTAAAGGACCGTGGCATTACAAATGCTTGAGCAATGAATATGTTCTGCTTTCTACAATAAATATATAACCCAACACAGTACCTGCCCTAGAACTCAGTATCAAAATTGTCCAAGATGTTTTTAAATGTTTATATTAAGACTGACTCAATTGATACTAAGTCATTACATTGGCTTTCTTGCAATGAAAAAATTGAGAGATGGTCCCAGGTAGAAAATGTGTTAAGTTATTATTTATGCAAAGATGTAAAAGAAAATATTGATGTCTACCTCACAAAAGCCCACGAGAAGTGCAGGCTATCAATTTATTATCTACTTTAAATAACACAGAGCGTGATGTTACATATCGAAATCTGCAGTTTCTGGGCGAGCAGTTGGTGTTGATGAAATCTCATGATAGCAGAAAACGATATAGCAGCAGAACTCAGTGTTTGGCGTTTATGGCTTATATCAAGTCTCCCATATGCTACAGGTTTATACGAAAATCAAAGTTGTTATATCTTCCACATCCTGACATTTGGAAGAAAAACGAATACTAATTCCACAGCAAGTCGGCTTTAGACAGCACAGATCCACTGAGGACCTGGTCATCCTCATAGCCCAGGAAATAGAAGATGCCTACCAGGCACAGGAACACACACTAGCGGTTTGGGTGGACCTGGAAAAGGCATTTGACAAATTCTGGAAAGACGGACTTAGAATCAAGCTAAGGAGAAGTGAAGTTTGTGGGAGAATGTGCAAGTGGATCAACCACTACCTCCAAAAAAGAACGGCCAGAGTCCAAGTACAAGGGCAGATGAGCAAAAAGGTGACATTCGAGCAGGGAGTACCCCAAGGAGGAGTACTGTCACCCACACTCTGCCTGGTATATATAAACGACATTACATAGAATATACCTAGAAGAGTCCATAGCTCAATGTTTGCAGACGATCTGGCTATGTGGACCTCTAAAAAGAATCTCACCATAGCAAGAAATCGGATGCAGCAGGCCCTAACATCGCTGGAAGAGTGGGCGAACTCATGGCTGGTCAAAATAAACGACGAAAAAACAACATGTACAATATTCTCGCTGTCAATCAAACCCCAAAACACCAAATTAAGTCTAAACGGCAAATACCTGCAGCCGAACGACAACCCAAACTACCTGGGAGTAACATTTGATCGGCGCATGACATGGAAAAGTCAGATCGAGAGAAACCGAATGAGAGCCAGAGAAAGAATGGCAATCATGAGGAAACTTGCTGGCACAAGCTGGGGAGCAGACGAAAGCATACTAAAGAAACTGTACACTGGAAGAGTGAGACCAGTTCTCGATTATGGCATTGGGGCATGGACAACAGCAGCTAAGGCGAACTTCGATAAAGTTAGCAAACTTCTAAACCAAGCCATGAGAGTTATAACAGGAGGTATGAAGTCAACGCCAATTGTAGAACTTGAAAAGATTACAAAACTGCAATCCATGACCGATAGAAGAGACTGCAGAGCCCAGCTGCAGTCAGATAAACTCCGAAGACTGACTGACCATCCAATGCACCAGAGACTAAACAATTTGGGAAATGGGAAACTAAAGAGGAAAAAACTTTGCAGAAATAGCCAAAGCAAAGATGCACGAAGATCCCATAAACGCACTAACAACACCAAAGCCCATCACTAATGTACGAAAACCTACCTGGAGGCAGGATATATTTTCAGAGGTGGTAGAAAATATACCAGGTATTGGAAACAAAAACTGCCAGACTGAAAAAGAAAGGAGAGAAACTACCCTAAGCTTTATATCGAAAAACTACCCAAGCATGGACTGGACCCATGCATACACCGACGGCTCTGTAACAAACACTACACAGAACGGAGGGGCAGGAGCATTCCTGAACCTACCAAATGGCAGACAAATAACACTGTCATTCGCTACTGGTAAGTACACAAGCAATTTCAGAGCGGAGGCAGAGGCACTGAGGGCGGCAGTGGAAGAAATGGTGACACATAAAGAAAATGAAAGCCATACAGTCCTGCTTACAGATGCTCTGGCCGTAGTCACAGCGCTAAAAAGCCAGAAAAACACTGAGCTTAATGACTAAAGAGCAGTACTCTGTCAACTATGCCAGCGGTCCGCACCAAAAAGGGTAGTGGTACAGTGGGTCCCATCACACTGCAACATCCAAGGCAACGAGGAGGCAGACAGACTGGCAAAAGAAGGTGCAAGACTACCACAAACAGATACTAGTATGACGTACGAAGAGTCAAAACGGCTTATCAAAGCCAGATACATGACCAAATGGGAAACCAAACATACTGGTTACACCAAAAACGATGCCTATTACCAGTGGAACAGAAGAGAGCAGGTCGTTGTCTTCAGACTTCGCACTGGCCACAATAGACTGAGGTACCACATATTCAACAAATTGAAGATAGGTGGAACCGACGAATGCCCGTGTGGTACCGGGAAAATGACCGCTGAACATCTGCTGCAGAACTGCTCGACATACGAGGATCAGAGAGAGCAGATGTGGCCATCACCAGTGGAACCACAAGACAAGCTCTATGGCAGTGTCGACAGCCTCATGTCCGCCGCTTTTTTCGAAAAAATAATGGTTACTGTCTGACTGCGTACGAAGAAGAAGAAGAAGAAGAAGAAGATATGTTTTACATCCATCAACGCTTAAAACTATGATTCCCACCTTGTCAAAATCTTCTGAGTTTGATATGGGCACATATTTACAGGCCAAAGGCAGCCACTTGTTTTTAAGAGAAAGAGTAGTTGCAATTTAGATAGATGAAATTTATGCGAGGAGCGATTGGCGGAATGGTTTCGTGGACGGGTTGCCGACAAGGAGGGCAGCGGTTCGAATCCCGTATGGCATATGTTGTTTTTCTGTTGGGGGTGAAATAAAAAAATATAGCCAGCAAACGACGTGGCGATAGCAGTGGCGAAGCGGCCTGTAGTTCTCCGCCTAAAAAAATAACTCTCGACTACCCCAGCAATGGGGAAAAGTCGTATTAGAGAGGAGATACATGTATGTGAACTATGCTTCAAGCTACACAGGAGGAAAACTGGGACAGTCTCCAATGCAAAAGAAAGGGCCACTACTGTGCAGGCATTTATTATATCATCAATATTCAGCAACTACACCGGGGTAGTAGGGTTAATCCTAATGAAAAAGATGACAGCGGGTCATTTGCAGGCCAATTTGCTTCAAACTATACAATGTGTGCAGTCTGCTGGATTTACTGTACTTTGCAATTATTACTGATACTGTCATTGCTGATCATTGCTCTCATTGTTGATAATAATACAGTTAATAAAATACAGCTTTAACAATCCTCAGCATACCGGTAAGCCAATATTTCTACTCTGTGCATTTGTTGAAAAGTAGTTGGCATAACTAGCTAAATCTAAAGGATGCAGACAAGACATTTGCATGCACACCATATCCTGCAAATGCTGGCTTTTCAAGGTTTGAAAGCTACAATGTCCAGTCTAACATCTGTGTACTGTCAAGACAGAGACACAATTCTTAAATTGACCACTTGCCCTAGGTGTGTTTAATGTCTATAATATAGCTGGTCAGAATGAAAACGACAATTTCATCTTCAATGGTGGAACATTGTAAATGTCAAAAGTTAATGTAGAGTCATCAAAACACGCAATCCTTTTGCACAACCTGTCATTAATGAAGACCGGAGTAATTTAATGCACCTGGAGCAGTTTGGTAAGTAGCTGTAGGTTTAATTACAGATGGTCGTGCAAAAGTGTAATAAATACAATAAATCAGTTCTTGTCATTCGTGTGCAGTGCCGATAAGCTAAAAGACAAAACATGGAAACTAATGACATTTAGGACTGGCATGAGAAGAGGGAAGGCGGCCGGCGTGGACAATATACCAGCAGAGCTCTTACAAGCTGGTGGAGAGGTAGTGGTGGAAGGCCTGACACACATCTGCAACAAAATATGGGTGACAGGAAACTGGCCGGACTTATGGACGAAATCAATGGTTATACCGTTACATAAGTCTGCAAACCTAAAGCTGTGCCAAAATTACAGAGCAATAAGCCTCATCAGCCACCCTAGCAAGGCCATGCTTAGATTAATCCTCGACCGATTGAAACCCCAAGCAGACAACATCATTGCCGAGGAGTAAGCAGGGTTCGGGCAGGGAAGAAGCACTACAGAACATATATTTAATTTAAGGCTGCTAAGCGAGAAATATCTAGAAGAGAAGCATAAAACTGTACATGTGTTTGTGGATTTTAAGAAGGCGTTTGATAGGATATGGCATAAAGCGCTATGGGCAACCATGAGGATGTATAAAATCAACGGAAATATTATAACGGTCCTTGAACACCTGTAGGACAAGGCGTCCAGCGCAGTTCTTATGAATGGGAGGCGAGGAGACTGGTTTCGCACATCAGTTGGTGTGAGACGGGGGTGTACACTCTCTCCAACTCTTTTCAATTTATTCCTTGAGGTAATTATGAGTGAGGCACTTGGAGGTCACGTTGGTACTGTCAAGATAGGGGACTGAACGATTACCAACATTCGTTTTGCAGATGATATCGACGGGTTGGCAGGTTCAGAAGCAGAACTCCAGGAATGGGTCAGAAGACTTGTTAAAACAGCTCTTGACTATGGTATTGAGATAAACGCTGGAAAGACCAAATTAATGACCAACAACGCCGAAAGCTTCAACAGCAGAATAAAAGCTAACGGTCAGGAACTCGAAGTGGTTGACCGTTTTAAATATCTTTGGTCAATTGTGAGTGATGAAGGATCAAAATGTGAGGTGTTGGCCAGAATAGCACAGACAATAGCGGCGCTTGCACGGCTTAACAAAATCTGGCAAGATAAACGGTTAGCACTATGCACGAAAATCAGACTAATGCGTACACTGGTCCTGTCAATATTCCTCTATGCTTGTGAGACATGGACAGTTACAGCTGACCTTCAAAGAAGGATACAGGCCTTGGAGATGAGATGTTTCCGAAGACTGTTAAACGTCACATACAAAGATCGAGTCACAAATGAGGAAATACGAGATAGAATTACAACAGCAATAGGGCCTTTTGAAGACCTCTTGGCAAATGTCAAAAGAAAGAAACTCGCTTGGTACGGTCACATATCGAGATCAAATTGTCTTGCAAATAGAATCATCCATGGACAGGTGCATGGCAGACGACGATGAGGCCTTCCCAAAAAGAGATGGGAGGACAACATAAAGGAATGGGCCAATCTCCGACCAGAAGAGTCACAGGCAGCGGTCGGTGACAGAGAAGGGTGGCTTGGGGTTGTTAGAGTGTCTTCATGTGTGCCCCAATGACCTCACCGGTTACGGGATGACCTGACCTGATACAAACTTTGGAGTCTTCTAAACCAGTATACAGACGTTAAGTTAAATTAAGTATTATTGGATGCCCATTTCATGTCAAGCCCCTATTTTTATAATGTGAATGTGTGTGCATATATGACCTTGTAATGTACTGTATGTAATATGTGTATTGTAGGCAATGTGTGTGTAATATGTATAACGTATGTGTAATGTAAGTAATGTGTTAATTGCATGCAATATGCGTGTAATGTATGTAATGTCTATGTAAAGTATTTAACGTATGTATTGTATGTAATGTATGTAGTGTATGCAATGTGTGTGTAATGCATGTAATGTGTGTGTAAAGTATCTAATGTGTATGGTGTATGTAATGGATGTGTAAAGTATCTAATGTGTGTAATGCATGTAATGTAAAGTATCTAATGTGTGTAATATCTTTGTATTGTATTGTATTGTATTGTATGTAATACGTATGTGTAAAATGTGTAATGTGTTTGAAATACATGAAATGTGTGTCATGTCTGTAAATATGTGTGTAATGTATGTAGAGTGTGTGTGTAATGTATTTAATTAATGTGTAAATTAACTAAAGTTTATAAAGTATGTAATGTGTGAAATAATACGTAATGTGTCTGCAATGTGTGTAATGTGTGTGTAATGTATGTAATGTGTCTAATGCGTGTATTGCATATACTGTGTGTGTAATGTATGTAATGTGTATGTACTGTGTGTAACGTGCGTGTTATGCATGTAATGTCCGTACGGTGTGCAATGTGTGTGTAATGTACCTAATGTTTGTAATAATTGTAATGTCTGTAATGTGTGTGAAATGTATCTAAAGTGTGTATTGTATGCAATGTATGTAATGTATGTAACGTGTATATATTGTATGCAATGTGTGTGTGTATGTAAAATGTGTAATGTGTTTGTAATGTATGTAATATGTGTGCAATGTTTGTAATGTGTTCATGTATTGTGCACGAGTAATGTATGCGTACGTGGAAAGTGCCAATGTAATGTGCGCGTACATGTAATGTGTATCTACCTCTAATGTGTGTACGTGTAATGTGTGCGTACATGTAATGTGTGCGTACATGTAATTTGTGTGTACATGTATTGTATGTGTGCGTGTAATTTGTGACTGCGTTCGTGCATGCTGAAAAAATTGTAAGACCAACTTCATCTGCCTCCACCCCATACCCCCAAATAGTTAGATACTGTTATATATTTATTTGTATACCCAATTTACCTCCAAGACCTGGTAGAATATACGGATCAAAACACACACACACCCCATCCTTCTTTCAACCTCACGTACTCGTCGCGTTTACTGTTGCCAAAAGACAAAATGTGTCATGAAACTGATCAACGAGGTGGGGATCCCACACTGTGATCCCCATAGAGTTGAACTGACCGGTGAGATTTGCATTCCACTTCAGTCAGGAGGACTCCAGTTAACCTTCTAAAGTACGTCTCCAGATGTAAGAAGAGCCGCTGGAACCCACTACTAAATAAGCGTCAATAGTTAACTCAGAAGTAGTAGCGTCGAACAATATTGCATTGTTTAGAAATAGTAATTAGTTAATTGAATTGAATCAACCATTTATTTTTTGAAAGTTAAGAAAAAATTACCTTTTGTTAGAAAGCGTCCCTTGAACTATTGCGCTCTAGGCGGCCACCTAAGTTAGCCTAATGATCGGGGTAGCTGAGAGTACGCTTCCAGACAAGAAAATAATAGCTACAATTCAACCGGCAGACCAAAGAAGACGGAAATAATATGAGAAAATAGGGCTCCAGGATACTAGCAGTGCTTATCGCCGTAAATATGTCTTCTATTAAGAGGACCAGACTTGTGTGCCACTTGGCTCCCAAGCAAGGAGACAGACAGTACATCAGCGGAACTGTGAATCACTAATTGTCTTCTAGACCTGTCTAGCCAGCGGAGACTATTTACAAGAGCTCGACAAACGGAAGACACGATAGCGGTAATATGGCGACATCTTAGTGGTATGGATTTGGTACCACTAGTTGGTGGTGGCCTATTGTGTGGCTTTCAAGGATTACAGATACTGCAATAAAATGACATTTAAGTAGGAGATTTATTGACTGGATGTCAGATGTTTGTGAGATGCAAAAACTAATGTTTGGAAATTCATCATTGACTTCGTCTGATCCGCAAGTAGAAGATGCATAGACTAAATTTCAGCTTTGGAGATGCACACACTAATGTTTATCTGACCCACATGGGAAACGAAATGTTTATTCTTGTATTTCTCAATCGCATATGATACATTGTTTCTAAAACATTCTTTCAACCTTAGAAGACTACACAACACACGGAAGGTGCAATAAAGCTGTAAGTTGTAGAGTTGGAAAGGCATCTACTTAGGAGGAGTTAGCCGGTAATATTAATCGTTTCTGACAGCAAGCTTTTATCGTGGCAGTGGTTCTACCCCTGTCTCTGAAACGACTACAACCACCCTGAAAGCTCTCCATGCCTGTGTTTCCGCACAAATAACATAGCAGGCCAATTGATCAATTGAAAAAGAGCCATTGTATTGGATACATAAATATAAAAAATTTAGCCAAAACAACAGTAACCTACATGTCACAAAACAACCTGATACGACATAATAACAAAAAGAGAAATCGCATATTATTACAATAACTAAAAGAAATACTACAAGAGCTGACGAAGCACAATCACGAAGGCAAAGTTATCCTATTGTGAAAGTAACCAAAAATCTATTTCTGTTTCTTCTTCTTCGTATGCTGTCAAACGTCAACCTGTATTTTTTCGAAGAAAGCAGCGGTCATCCCGAGGCTGTCGACACTGCCATAGAGCTTGTCTAGTGTTGCCACTGGTGATGGCCACATGTGCTTTCTCTGGTCCTCGTGTGTCGGGCAGTTTTGAGCAGATGTTCAGCGGTCATTTTCCCGGTACCACAAGTGCATTCGTCAGTGCCACCTATCTTCAGTTTATTGAATATGTGGTAACTCAGTCTGTTGTGGCCTGTGCGGAGTCTGAAGACCACAACCTGCTCTCTTCTCTTCAACTGGTAATAGGCATCGTTTTTTGTGTAGCCAGTAAGTTCTTCTTCTCATTTGGCCATGTATCTGGCCCTAATAAGCCTTTTGGACTCTTCGTAGGTCACACTAGAATCTGGTTGTGGTAGTCTTGCACCTTCTTTTGCCAGTCTGTCTGCCTCCTCGTTGCCTTGGATGTTACAGTGGGATGGAACCCACTGTTCCACTACTCTTTTTGGTGCGGACTACTGGCATAGTTGACAGTACTGCTTTTAAATCATTAAATATCTATTTAAAAATAAAGCAACTAAATATTAGTATTTTCATGGCACGTACATCTGATATTTTTCTTCCTCTTTCAATTCTGCTAAAGCAATACAGTTACATACACTTATTCATTCTTTCTTACTATCTCTCTCACACACAAAATCTGTCTTTCTCTCACTCCCTCACTCAGTCACTCACTCACAAACACACTAACACACATACGCGAACACACACTCACACACATATATATATTTATATATATATATATATATATATATATATATATATATATATATATATATATATATATATATATATATTATCATGTAGCATGTCCTTAATATAACGTCGCTCTCATCACAGTGTGTCTGAAAGAAACTATTTCCCTTGCCAAAACTCCAGCTTCCGCTACAGTCATACCCAGGCATCCCTGGATTTCTTAATGCCATCGTCTTCTTGATCTACCCCTGCCTCTTTAATTTGGAACCGTACCTCCCATCACTGTTCTCTCAAGCCCGTTCTGCCTCTTGATGTGACCAAAGTATTTGCATTTTCTAGCCAAAATGCCATTGGTAAACCAGTTATCTTCTATGCTCAACTCTTGCCGAATGTCTACATTTGTCTTTTTCGCCGTCCAGGGTATTTTGAGGATCTTTCTGTAACGTTTCGACACGAAAGATTCGATTCTTGGTCTAGAATTTTTGGTAATCGTCCATGATTCACAGTCATAAGCTGCCACAGGAAAAAGACAGGCTCTCAAGACTTTTACTTTTGTTGTTTTGTTCGTGCTGTACCATAATTTCTTCAGGTTGTTCAGCCTCTGCATTGCCGTGGCTAGTCTTCTTCTGATTTCTTTCGAGCAGTCGCCATGTTAGTCAATTCTGGAGTCCAGATATTCAAAATGTGTAACCTGATCTATTTCCTCAACACCAACTGTAAATTTATGTTGACATTGTGTTTTGTCGATGGTCATTACCTTTGTTTTCTTTATGTTTAAAAACAGGCTTTGATCTTTACTGTGTTCATTTATGGTTAAAATTAGCTGCTCTAGCCCTTCTGCACTTCATGATAGTATCACTGTGTCGTCTGCGTGTCGTAACTCTGGAATCTCGTACCCGCCAATCGTAAATGTATCAAAACTTTTAATGTTCTCATTTTCTCGAACCTTTCTCATTATACATTCTGCATATATGTTGTATAGATAAGGTTAAACAGTCGAGAGAAACGAAACTCAAAAATCTGATGGTGAGGCCCTCAGGCCAGGCACATTATCGACGCCAGCTGGGGAAGAGGCCGATTTCAGAGTCAGTACAAGTAATAGAGATGACGGCCTAAAGCCTGACTGCATTACAGTGGACAACTCTGAAATGGGACTAAAAACAAAACTAAGAATAGGCACCTGGAACGTCAGGAGCCTATACCAGAGCAAGTTGTTCATGATGGGAAGAGAAATGGAGAAAACCAAGTTAGAGATTCTTGGAGTCTCTGAGCATAGATGGGCCAGTCAAGGGCACTGTACGAGCTCCTTAGGAGAAACATATATATACTCTGGGACGGACAAGGGTGGAAAAAGCGGGGTCGGCTTTATTCTGTCAAAGAAGACAGCACCTTCACTACTCGGTTACAATCCAGTCAACGACCGAATAATTGTAATCAGACTAAAGAAAAAGACTAGAAATCTAACAATAATTCAAGTGTATGCACCAACATCAGCAGCAGACGATTATGAAATGAAGGATTTCTATAACACCTTGCAAGAAGCGATGGAAAAAGTTGAAAAAAGAGACATCTTGGTCATCATTGGCGATTTCAATGCGAAAGTCGGAGAGGAAAGAGCCGAAGAGGAGAGAAGTGTTCGAGGACCTTTTGGTTTGGGACACAGAAATGAGCGAGGAGAAAAACTGGTTGAATTCTGCACAGAAAACAATCTCTCCATTGCGAACACCTTCTTCAAACAACATCCACGAAGACTGTACACGTGGACCTCCCCTGATGGCAACAGCAGAAACCAAATAGATTACATCCTAGTGCAACAAAGATGGAGATCAAATGTGCTGGCGACAAAAAAGCTGCCAGGAGCAGACTGTGATACGGACCATGAATTACTGTTTGCAGTTTTCCAAACAAGACTACGTAGGATCAACAAAGGTTGCCAGCCAATACGCTTCGATGTATCAGCAATACCTACTGAATACAACATTTAAGTGGAAAACAAATTTGAGGCGTTGCTTGCTGTACATGAAGAGATGACATCTGATGAGTTGACATCGTACGCACGGGATATTTTGATCTCGACAGCAAAAGAAATGATTCCAAAGATATTGCACAAGACGCATAGCTATATAACAGAGGAAACACAGAAACTCGTTGCAGAAAGACAACAATTAAAACAAATGGAAAGTAAGGGGACCAACACAGCATATGAAAACTGCGCAAAAAAAGTTAGAAGAGAAATAAGAAAAGATAAAAGAAGATACATAGTAGAAACGTGTAAGGATATAGAAAACCTACAACAACAAGGCAGAGAAAGAGATGCATTTAAAGCAATAAGAACACTGACAAGGGAATTCCGTCCGGTTCCACATGTCATCAATGACAAAGACGATAACACATTAAAAGAAACCAAAGACATACTGAATAGATGGAGAGAGTACTGCAGAACCATGTATGGAGATAGCACAAAGCGCTCAGTTACAATCCTACCAAAGGATGAGAAAGAACCTGAACCAACATTGGAAGAAGTACGCTCTGCAATTAAAAGCCTGAAAAAGGGAAAGTCCCTAGGATGTGATGATATCCCAGCAGAGCTAATACAAGCAGGAGGAGAGGCATTTGCTCGAGTCTATCACAAGCTGTGTAAACAGATATGGCACAGTGTAGAGTGGCGAGAAGCATAGAAAAAATCAATTTATATTCCCCTCCCCCAAAAAGGCAACCTGAAGCTGTGCACGAACTACCGAACTATCGCGCTGATCAGCCACGCTAGCAAGATACTTTTGCGAATCCTATTAAGAAGGATAGAGAAAAAGTTTGAATCTGAAATTCACGAAGTCCAGGCAGGTTTTAGGGGAAAAAATGGACGGCAGATGACATGGTAACTAAAATGGCAGATAGGAAGAAGGCTAAACTCACTCCTATAAATACATAACTATACAAAGAGATTAGGACAATGTGCAGGCTTCCAAATAACAGTAGTGGGGAAAAAAATGCAAAGGTAATAGAAGATATCTATGCTCTCCAAGTATATAAGTAAAAGAAGAGTGAGATAGGGATGTATATTATTCCTTTGTCTTTTTAATAGCTATACACAACAAATATGCAAGGAGATAACGGGAGTGCCAGAGCTTGCCATTGGAGGAATGGCAATGAATAACCTTAGATATGCGGATGATACAGTTTTGATGGCAAAAACTGAACAATAATTACATGAGCTTGTGACAACAATACAAAAAATAAGTCAGGAGTTTGGATTAGACATACATATAAAGAAAACAAAGACTATTATACTTGGGAAAATTGACAAGAAACCATGAATACAGGTACAGAGTTTTTCCAATCTAGGTCATGTGTGGGGAAAAAAATCAGATATAGAATAGCTATGGCCAGGATCGTATTCGTCAACATGTGACATATACTGACATCCAAACAGATAAACCATGCATGTATTTTCGTTACTACTTTATGTCGCAGAAACATGGACACTAAATAGCAAATTGAAAAAGGGTATAGAAGCCTTCAAAATGTGCGTATACGTTGGAAAGAAAAGAAAACAAATGTGTAGGTAATGAAAGAGTTGAGCTTGAAAAGAGAACTACTGACGGAAATCAGGGTTAGACAGTTACGTTATTTTGTTTATAAAACAAGACATACCTGCTTGTTAAAGACCATACTAGAATGTAGAGTGGAATGCAGTCGTTCAAGAGGCAGACGACGTTTTTAATTAAGTGTATAACATCAGTAGATGGACTGTCAGATTGCACCATTACAGCAAAATATAAGAGTACACTGAAGATCCATTGCAGCCGATCTTCGATGCGGAGATGGCACGAACTTGAAAACAATACACTTTGACATACTTAGTCGTGTGTAATGGTATTCCTGCTCTACAGGCACGCAATGGCAGCACACAAGTCATTTTGTTTTACAATATGCCACGACTTTACCTTTAAATGTCGCTGAGGGAGCAAAGGGGTTGGAAGGCGAAGTCCAGAAGCTTCTGCTTTAATAACGTTTGTATGGTGAGCAATGAGTTATGTCTGGCGAGGGCTGTTTTAGGAGGATTAGAGGAATGTTTTAATTTACTTCTCCAAAAAACAATGAGTATGTTTACAGCCGCTCTCTTGAATGAGCTATTATTGGCGTACTCGTGATGTCAGTTGTACACAATATCACAGCTTTGAAGTCTGGGATAGGCTGACTAACCTGGCTTTAATGGCGATTGAAAAACGCCTACTTAATATTTAGCGATTCCGGTATGATTTTTTTTTTACACGGCCATTTATTAATTTGTAAAGGAGGAGCAGGGTGTAGATTTTTACTTACACGTAAAGGAATGCATTTATTTTTTACAAAAAATAATAATTTGAAGAAATAAAATGTGCGTGTGAAATAAAATTATAATATACGAGGAACAATAATTAAGTAGCAGCAATTATATCAATAACAGTTCTACAAGAGTACGAACCATAAATTGTGTGTGTCTTATTTGGCGACATAGTCCCCGCCTAACAGCACACTTTGTTCACCTGTACACTAACTTGAAGCTCTCTAGAAAATAGTATTTTGGTTTGACCTTTAACCAATTTTGCACCGCCTCCATTACCTCGTTGTCATTTGCAAACCTCTGACACAGCAAATATTTTATCAAGGATCCAAACAAGGCAAAGTCCGATGACGCCAAGTCAGGACTGTATGTTGGATATTTCAAGACCTCAAATTTCCTTGCACGAACTGAATCCACTGTATGCACAGCCGTATGTGCACGAGCGTTGTCATGCAGGAGCATTAATTCTTTCAAAAGAAGTCCACAAAGATTTGATAGAAACACGGACTTCAGTCTGTTCACTAATATATAACAAAATCGAGCACTAGTCACCGTTTCACCCATTCCCTGGAAATGCGCACATGAAGGGTTATTTATTAACATTCCATAAGATGGCCATCATGACTTTCCCAGCGGAAGCATGTGTTTTGAATTAACTGGAGAAAACGGGTGTTTTCATTACGCCGACTGTCGCTTACTCATTGGTTCGTAATGGTGCACACAGGACTCGTCTCCTGTCACAATTTGATGGATAAAAACATCTGCTTCCTAAGCATGGCGGTTCATGTGCCTCCGATAGATCGTCTGTTGTGCACGCTTGTGAGCATTAGGCAGCTGCATTGGGACCCATCTGCTACACACTTTCCTACAATCTAGGTCATTTTCGACAATTTTGTGCTGCAGCGCCGTGGATCATGTTGAAATATATGGCTATTTCATAAATAGTGACTAGTATGTTGCAATGGACTATCTGGTCGATCTACTGTTTCACTGCTTTAGTTGTCACGCTTTCTGGTCTACCCCGCCACGATTCATCAATGACGTTTTGTCTTCAGTTTTGAAATCGTTATACTAATTTATATACTCTCCTCTGACTCAAACAACTGTCTCGATACTGAACCTTCATTCTCCTGTAGATTTTAGAAGGTTTCAGACCGTCTAATCACAAAACAAAAATAACGCCTCGTTGTTCTTCCAGGTGCGAGTCGACAGTCGAGCGACCATGTTGTATACTATATTTCGCAGGCGCCTACTGCTTGATCATCACAATCTCTACATGAAGTATTGATATAGAGCCATTTAGTGTTTTGAATTACGAATTTTCGTTTTACATTCTCTTCCCTCCTGGACGTTATCATAACAATTGATGTTCATTAATCACTATTCCTGGTGCATTTTATAAAGCCTACAGGATTAATGAGTATTTAAACCAAGTATTTAAAATAAAAAATCTGAATCAAAACAGGTCAGGGAACATTTCTACCCACACAAGAACAAACTTCACATATTTTCAAAGGTGCTTGTCTAACTCCTGAGTTCACCAACAGGTAACTGATACATGACACCGCATCATAGTCCGACACAATATACTGACCAAGACCAGTATATCTCTTTCATGTTGCGTTCCCTGAAAACAGGCTGTTTTCAAGGTGGTCTCTTTGACGAGTTGCAGATCAACGTGAGCCCTGTTGTAGTGAATGCCACGCAGATGAAGCCAAACATAGCACAAACGCATTGAGGATCATTGCCCACCTTCAGCAGCACACTCGCTCGGAATGTGAGTAAAGCGACTACAACCCGTCACTGTTCAGGAGGAACAAAAATAGTAAACATACGCATTGTGGCTATTACAATATATATATTATTCGTTGTTGTTATTGTTGTTATTGTTGTTATTGTTGTTGTGAATACTCCAAATGAGAAGGTTTACTCTTTTGTACACCCTGATAAAGACGTTATATGGCGGGCTGTGGTAGCTTTTTTACATCCCGTGCGTGCTGATAAAGGAGGACCGTGATCCTCAATGCGTTTGCGCCATGTTTGGCATCATCCGTGTGCCGCTCACTGCTACGGGGTCACGTTGATTCCCACCTCGTCAGCCAGTATGCCAAGAAGAACTGTCCTTTCCAGTGAGGCTTACATGGAAGTTGATGTGGGAGCCTTGACCAGTATATTTAGTGTGACCCTCGCTGACATTTTTGATCAGTATGTTTTGCCTGACTAGACGTTAGTCTCCCTCATATATATATATATATATATATATATATATATATATATATATATATATATATATATATATATATATATATATATTTATATATATATAGGAATGTTTATATTTGCGTGTACGTGTGCGCGCGGGCGGGCGGGCGTGCGGGCGTGCATTCGTGCGTGCGTGTGTGTGTGTGTGTGTGTGTGGACGTGTATGTATCTAAATGTGTATAATGCACAATATGCATTTACTCAAACGCAGTCCCTGTGTCGTACTTCCATTTGAAACGATGACACAAACATCATTTTCGCTGTTTTTCGTATGGCTATTCAGAGCATGCCATTGTTAGTTCAACATAATTATCATACAGTCTTGTGTGAATCAACTGTCATAGTTCTGGTGGGACTGATGACAATTGACAGATTGTCATTCTATCTATGTACGTACACATAATTGGGGTATAAGACATGGATAAATCAGTTAATAACCATGTGTAATACGATACTGCAATAGATAAATCAGTTAATAACCATTTGTTATTACGATACTGCAATAGATAAATCAGTTAATAACCATTTGTTATTACGATACTGCAATAGATAAATCAGTTAATAACCATTTGTTATTACGATACTGCAATAGATAAATCAGTTAATAACCATTTGTTATTACGATACTGCAATAGATAAATCAGTTAATAACCATTTGTTATTACGATACTGCAATAGATAAATCAGTTAATAACCATTTGTTATTACGATACTGCAATAGATAAATCAGTTAATAATCATTTGTTATTACGATACTGCAATAGATAAATCAGTTAATAACCATTTGTTATTACGATACTGCAATAGATAAATCAGTTAATAACCATTTGTTATTACGATACTGTAATAGATAAATCAGTTAATAACCATTTGTTATTACGATACTGCAATAGATAAATCAGTTAATAACCATTTGTTATTACGTTACTGTAATAGATAAATCAGTTAATAACCATTTATTACGATACTGCAATAGATAAATCAGTTAATAACCATTTGTTATTACGATACTGCAATAGATAAATCAGTTAATAACCATTTGTTATTACGATACTGCAATAGATAAATCAGTTAATAACCATTTGTTATTACGATACTGCAATAGATAAATCAGTTAATAACCATTTGTTATTACGATACTGCAATAGATAAATCAGAAATAATGCAGGAGTTTGTAATCAGGCAAAGGTCAACAGGATTAGGAACGTTTATAAGAAACGTTCAGCTGCGTTCAACCAGAGAGAGACAGGAATTAACAGCACCCAGACCTTCTGCTTTCCACTGACAGAAACGGACTGCCTATGACTCTGTCCGGCATATTACGATGTTGGTTTAGCTTAACATTACATAGAGTAATATAAAGACAGTTGCACAAGATTAATTCCACTTCCGTTGAGATACAAATAAATGAGATTAATCAGTGTGTTGTCCTCGTGTCTATCTTACAGCTGTGGAGACAAGACTAACTAGCAG
Source organism: Ariolimax columbianus (assembly GCA_036924085.1). Lineage (NCBI taxonomy): Eukaryota > Metazoa > Mollusca > Gastropoda > Stylommatophora > Arionidae > Ariolimax > Ariolimax columbianus. The sequence goes on from JAVGWX010000003.1 coordinate 24,576,577, forward strand.
TAGATGGATTGCCAGGCACAGACACCAGCCGGAGAAATATTAATAATTGTAATCAGACAATCAGAAAATACTATATATATATATATGTCTATGTCTGTGTGTGTGTGCGCGCGCGTGCGTGCGTGTGTGTGTGTGTGTGCGTGCGTGTGTGCGTGACTTAGGTTCAGCAGGTGTTGCCAGAGTGCATGAACAAAATAGCTAATAAGAGGCATATACATATATATTTATGATCATGACAAGTATGATATTTAAGACAGTCACGGGATGCCAATATAACACTAAAATACCATAGATTGAGGTGCACACAACTGAACAGCATTCAACACCATAAACAATCACAAGACGGATGACCACGGGCTTAAAATAAAATGTAAACAAGGACAGTTTGATATGCGCTTGACATTATATGGGCAACAACGATAGACATACACACAGATCGATAGAGAGATTGGACTAGGTACAGAGTAAGAAACAAATCCTGTATGTGTATGTTTATACCTACAGTTAGACAGACACACACAAAGACAAACTATTTAGACACGCAGACTGACAACCAGTTGATTTGGCTGTTAATTATAGATTAGTTGGCTGGTTAGTTGCATTGGGTTGGGTTGGGTTAATTAGTGTTGGTTTGTATGTTGGTTGGTTGGATTGGATTGGGTTGGGTTGGTTAGTGATGGTTGGTATATTGGTTGTTTGGTTAATTGGATTGCATTGGGTTGGTTAGTGCTGGTTGAAATGTTGGTTCGTTGGCTGTGTTGGGTTGGTTAGTGTTGGTTGGTATGTTGGGTTAGGTTGGTTACTTTTGGTTGGTATGTTGGGTTGGTTAGTTGGCTGGTTGGTTGGGTTGGTTAGTGTTCGTTGGTATGTTGGTTAGTAGGTTGTGTTGGGTTAGTTAGTGTTGGTTGGTTCGGTTGGGTTGGATTTGTTAGTGCTGGTTGGTTGGGTTGGGTTTGTTAGTGCTGGTTGGTATGTTGGTTGTGTTGAGTTGGTTAGTGTTGGCTGGGTTTGTTCATACTGTTTGGTACGTTGGTTGGTTGATGAGTTGTTTGCTAGATAGTTTGACATTTAGTTAAAATTGTTTGTTTCTTAGTTTGTAATGCAGTTAAAAAATGAACTAGATCAGTGTTTAATTAATCAGTTAATAAGTGATTTAATATGTTAGTTCGTTGGTTAGATAACTTAATGAGCGAGTGAATGAGTGAGCGAGTGAATGAGTAAGCGAGTTAGTTAGATAGTTACTAAGTGACGTGGGAGTCGATGCGTGCGTGATTGCCATAATTAGTTCATTAGTTACTTAGGTAAGCAGACAGATTGACATGCACGCATACATACAAATAATCAGACAGACAGACACAGAGATACAAATATAATACAATAGACACGGATTGACAGACACACTGGTTAATCAGGATCATGTGCAGCATTCTTACCAAGATCCCCTTTCAGTTTCACACACAACTTTTAGAAACACGTTTGGCCAACGAGGTGGGAATCGACAGTGGAATTATATTGAGAAGCATGGCATTACACAACAAATAAGAGGACTCGGCCCACCTTCTTCAGTTCAGTAAAAAGAAAAATCAGAAGTCACACTGAACCGGCTACTAAAGTAACATCGCCAATAGTGAAGACCGCAGGATGATAAACGGGAAAGAACAACATGGTTAGATAGAAGAAAATGTACACAAAAACTAACTAAATAAAAAACAGCTGATGCCTGACCCACCTGGTTTTATAGAGGAATCCCGATCAGCAAAGCCACAGCTCTGTCGGTATCATTATTTCACGTGGCTCTGCTGTTAAGGTGTATGAAACACCTCATATAGGTCATTTGATAATGCTGAATAGTAGCCACGACAAACATTCACACACAACGTCTGGGGTACACATTGTAACGTGGCCGTCTCGGCAAAGGGAGATAGCGTATTCAAGACCAGGTGTGTCGCTATGATTAATTACTGTAAAACATCCTTTGTTTGCCAGGTGTTATCGCTATTGTTTGAAGTTACTCGTGCTGAGTTGAATTAACTCTTGATACGTTTATTGGTAGCATGTTATAGTGGCCCGTGTTATTTCCTGAGACTTATTTGAGAAATTTAGCTACGATCCTTCAGTCTGTCGTGCAATACGAGACTCACCAATGAGTTAACCACTATAGGGATCACGGTATCGATCCCCAACTTTTTGAACAGACTGTCGCGACACAGTTTGTTTCTAGAAGCCATGGCGAGGGCGTGTGGTGGGTTCTTGATCAGCGAATTTCCCCTGACGATGACTCTATGTTTCTTTAAGAAACGTGTGTCATCAAAATGCATCAAACTTCTCCAGAATTCAATAACGCACCAACATGATTTGTTTGCACGTTCGTACGTTTGTCAATACATCTAGAGTCTGTTAATTAAAATTACGAAGGCACTTTCAATATATAAAAGCAGATGGTTTTGTAAATCTATTTCGACTTCGAAAATATTTAGTTCCTCTAAAAAAAACGTTACTGTATTTGTAAAACCAGCATAATGTTTTGAGCCAAAGGCGTATCTTCAACTACCATGTAGGGAACATTTATATATTTCAAAATGAGAATCACATTGATATTTATCTTGTATTTATGTTACGTTCGTAGCGGAGGGTGAATGAAGCTATATGTCAACTGTACGAGTAGGTTTGTGTGTATGTGCGTGTACGTGTTGCGTATGCGTGTGTGTGTAATATTATGTAGTGAGTTTCACGAGGAGTATGAATAGGAAACAATTCGCAAGATCATTTGTTGTTGTACGTATACAAAGAGTATGATGAATGCGCAGATGACATTTAGGAAAGACAGGAGCTGTACACTTGTAATCATCGCACTCAATGAAGCTTGCAGAGAAAACAATCGAGTACGATCAGCCACTATATGCTGCTTTCGTAGACCAAGAAAAGGCATACGATCTAGTGAACATATACCAACTATAGACAACTTTAGATCGTCATCGAGTAAATAAATATTTGACCAACCTTTGTAAAAATAATTTATGTGAATAGATGGTGTACGGCAATGTTGTGTAATATCTCCTTTACTGTTTATCACGTATATAGACGAATATACGAGGCGTGTTCAAATTAAACCGGGCCAGGTGTCTTTATTACAAACATATGAAAGTTGCATCATCTGGTGTGACAGAATTAAATATAGCAATTGTTATGAAGCAAACATTCCACAGAGTTAGAAAAAGTCGCCAGGGTCATTCAGACAAGCATCCCACTGCTTGAGTAGACGGAGAATGCTGTCCGAAAAAAAATTACTTTGGCTGCTCTTTGAACCACTTGGTCACCGAAGCCATGACGTCTGCATCGGAGTCGCATCTTTGTCCTTTCAGAAACTTTTTTAAGGGTCCGAACAAATGGAGTCACAAGGGGGCATATCGGGGGCATTAGGATGGGTGTGGCAGTACTTCCCGCCTTTTCTTTGCTAACGCGCTTTCTGAACAATGTTCGCGACATGTGGACGCGCATTGTCCTGCAACATAATCACTCCACGCGAAAGCAGACCGGGTCGTTTATTCTTGATTGCTGTATGCAGCTTGTCTAGTATGTCATTGTAGTGGATGACATTGGTGTTCTCGCCAGGGTCTTTAAAGTCTACCAACAAAAGTCCCTTATGGTAAAAAAAAACGCTGTCAGCATAACAATACTAGCGGAAATGTGTGACTTATTTTTGGTTTCGGTGATCCGGGATGTTTCCATTGCTTGCTTGTAGTTTTGCTGCTCGGTTCAAAGTGGTGGCACCAAGATTCATCACCTGCCATTATGCACAAAAGAAACGAATGACCCTCCTCTTCGTATCGCAGTAAGTGGTCCAAACTCCATCCCATGCGTTCTTCCTTATGGTGGTTGGTCAGCAACCGAGGTACCCATTGTGAACACACCTTCCGATACTTCAGTTTCTTGCTAACCACCATCTGGACTGTCCATAGCGACACAGTAAATGAATTCCTCTGCTAGCAAACGTAAGCTCCGGCGACGGTCCACCTGTAAATTTTTGCGATGGCATTTTCTGACGCAACAATATATGCCTGACCTGGTTTCCGAAGAAGTTTCGTTAACTCACGTCCTTCTTTAAACATCGTTGTCCAGTTTTTCACTGATGTCTTAGACACACTTTTGTCACCATACACTGCTTGCATTCTGCGATGAATGTCAACTGGTCGACATCCATCAGCTGTTAGAAACCGAATCACCGCTCGCTGATCAACTCTGGAAGAATTTCGTATCACACCCGCCATGTTTTCAACGGTCTGCTGAGGAGACTATGAGTCGGAAAATAATGAAAATTGTGAAAACTAGACGGTTAGTATGTGCTGTTTACACCAGAAGCGACGTCATCATCATTTGAAAACGCTGCATATGTTAAAAAAACACACAAAAAACAAACAAAAAAACCAACTTAAGCGGGGAAAAAAACCTTCATGACCACTTGAATGAACTTCGCTTTGTTGATGACCAAGCACTAACAGCAACCTCTGAAAAACAATTGCAAAAACACATGAACACGCTTAATGAGATCTGAACGGATTACAGAATAAAACATAGAGAAGAGTTAAGTTATGACAATTGCAAGTAAAGAAATAGAAACAACAACATTAATACAGTAATTAATACAGTAAAACATTTGGACAATTTCATCCACAGGGGTAACATAATTTCAGGAGATGGAAAAGACGAAACTGAAATCCAAATCAGATGTTATAAAGCAAGTCAAACCATTGGGCAAATGCCCCTGATATTATAATGTAAACACGTGACAATATATACAACAAGAGCACCACATGACACGATATTTCTACGCACAGTGTGCTACTAATGTCTGAATTGGACATTAACACAGATAAAAGAGGAATAGGAAAAACAGAGATGAAATGCCTGCGACGAATGCTTGCAGTAACAAGGATGGAAAGAATCAGAAACGAAGATGTTAAGAAACAAGTAGGCACAACACCAATGCTAGATCTCATCTAGAGACAGCAAACCAAATGGTACGGCTACGTGATACGACAAACACAAGATAGTATTCCTCAGAAAGCTATGCTATACAGATACAAAGGATACAGCACCAACGGCCGGATATAAACAAAGATAGATAGTAAAAATAACAGAAGCAGAGAAGTTCCCCATGTAAGTAAAATATACTAGGGTACGGTGAAGAAACCTCTTCATAACCTGAGGCTGGGATCAAGACGCTGACTGATAGTGTCAGGACCAGCGAACCAGAGCTGCCAATACCCTTCTACATCTTCACGTGGTGATCATGAATAACAGACTGCAACAGAGCATACTGGCTAAAGAGAAGAGGTTGAAGAGGAAATGCTAATCCGTTACTAAAAAAATGCCTGCTGAAGTCGTATGTGTGAGACCGAAAGGTGCAAATATCGCAGTCAAGCTGTAAACTACGACACAACTCATTCCGTTCTCCAGACTACATCCTACTACATGCAAAGCCTTTTCAGGGCTTGGTAGCGGGAGATTGGGAAAAGAAGAAGAAGAAGAAGAATCTGATGCTGAAAGGCACAAGCGGGCCAAGAAGCTAAAAGATGGGTGATTGCTAAGGTGGCAGACTCCAACTGCTATGATCATGCTCCTGGATTATCTTGCCAATAATAAATGCCTTTGTTTTGTGTCTTTCCTTTGCAAGGCACAACAATTCTGGTTTGATGTACATTTCGCTAAAATCAATGTGTTTCTTTGTTAGTTACACCTTTATGTCATCTTCTTAGATGATGACGTCATGACTTTGTCTTCTCGTTCTTCTGCATTTTGGTATGATGCATTGTCCAATATGAGGCAAGGTTTGTATGTTGGTATGGACAAATTGTTTTTTCAATCCACTCTCGAAATATAGGGTATCTATATGATAGTCTAGATTGTCGATTTTTAAACCAAAAAACCAATGTTATAATTCTGTAAAGACTTCTTTAACTTCATGTAAGTACTTGATTTTGAGTGCATATTTTGTTCGCGAAAGGTGAAGCCCGTACAGGTAACCGTTCTTCATAATGTCAATTCTGATCCAGCATTGTCGTTGTTATTTCGCAGCCAGCCTTGCAATTTATTTATTGCAACTGTTTCTTCAAATATTCTATAAATTTCTCGCTTTATAACTTATTTGACAAAATTATTATACCTTATCTTTCATTCTTGCTTTTTCGTGTTTGAAGTTGGGCGTCTATGGTCTTTAAGCCAGCATGAGAATGACAGCTGACTTATACTCAAGGCGTGCGTTGTTCTCTTCTCGGGGTTTGACAATACACAATAATGACTGACTACGTTTAGTCTTTCTGGAAAAACATGTATACAGCTTTATTGTAATATCTTTGAGCGTTATGAATTCAAATTGTATTCCAATTGCAATATTCATGCCAGACTAAAGTTACTTTTCGCCTTCGAAACAATGTAAACATATTGTAGTGACGCAACTTTGACATTTCTCGTGCATTGTGAAACATCTGGTGTAGTGGTGATTGAACGTTTTCCATGTCCGTGAGAACACGAGAAATGTTTTGTTTCTCGATTTTCAATCAATAAAATTACAAACGATTTGCTAAAGAGCTTTGAAAAGACGTTTCAGCAGAAGTGATGTATTTTGTGTTCATGTATATCAGAGACAAGCGAAACTGAGAGCGAGTTCCGTGAATGTGACTGAGTAGTTATTTAACATCATGCTATGATGTTTAATATTTCGAATGCACATTTTCTGCAATGTAATTGTCATGTTGGCAGAAGTACAGTGATTTTGAAAGTTGCACATGTTTCGAAATGGGTGTAGTCCTGATTCTCCGTGTTCTAATTTAACAGTGCATTGAAGTTGTCTGAACTTTATTTAACATTGTTTCGTGTTTACAGCAAAACGTAAGCCGTTTACGTCAGCGTCTTCTCGGTTATTTGAAGATTTTATTGGGCGGGTGATAAAATCAATTGCCCAATGAATAGGTGAGTGTGTGAATATATGATCAACATATTGGTATGTTTTACATATCACGCCGATGTGTTCCCATAACACTGCTCGTCCTCGTGCTCGTACCTTAAGTCAATAACCTCGTATCCGCATATAGATCCAACAATAAATGTTTTGCTGAAACCAGGACAATGCTTGTGACCTTCAGGGGCGGAGTATTTCTATTTTTTAACAATCAACCGAAACAATGTTTTCAAAATATTAAATGGAGAGTGTTAGCAACAGGTAGATAAAATATAAATTTGTTTCACTACTGTCAAACTATTGATGATGATATATATATATATTTATATATGAACATAAGAGCGATTTGATAAGTGTACCTCCAACGCCATGACTATGACTACAGTGCTCAGAACTACGTGGCACCAAATGTGAAAATAATCTCTAATGAATTGACTATAGGGGCATACAGTAGCATGTGCATGGAACATGATGTATGCGCACAGCAGACAGTAAAATGGCGGTCTACATGAAAATACGGCTGAAGTAATGTTCTGTGATTGAATTTATGACCTCGGAAGGTTGCATGTCCCTCAACATGCATCGAAAAATGACTGGCTTATTTAGTGACGCCTGTGGGGATGTCAGTAATGCCAGAAGGTTGGCACGGAATGTAAAAGGTTACAATCCAGGCACGACGAACCTATATGGCAAGGCACACAGCTGGCGACCAACAACAGCTACGGATGCACAGCACCAAGCTCGCGTGGACGAACTGATTTGTGCTAATCGTCGTGTCAAGCAGAAAGATATCGAGATGCTTATGATTTCGATTAATCGAGCCCATCACATTATCCATGCCCTGCTCGGGTATTGGAAAGTGTGTGCGAGATGGGTCCCCCGCATGCTGACACCGGATATGAAACAACACCGATAGCAGGTGTATCATGAACTTCTGAGGCGAGATTAACAGGAAAGCAATCCTTCTTTCAGCCAAATCGTCATAGGCGGCAAGTCATGAGCACATAATTACGACCAAGATAACAAGCGCCAGTCTATAGACTATAAAAATAAGAACTCACCTAGCCCAAACAAAATCAAGGTCGTCGCCTCTGTCGGAGAAAGTGATGCTGACTGTCTTTTGGGCTCTTTGATGGCTTAGTCCACGCTGAATTTTTGAAGCACAGCAAATTCTTCAACTCAAATTGATATGGGAAAACTTTGAAGAAATTTGAGCACGATTTATTGTTTGTTGTGTGGGCAAGTATGCAATTCCTCAGCACGACAAATCTCGCCCACACACGAGTCGACGATCTGGTACATTGTGACTTCTTCCTCTTCGAAGCGGAAAAGACACCTTAGGGGAACCGTTACGCTTCTGATGAGAAGGTGCAGGTACCTGGTTTCGGGAGAAGATGTCTGATATTTCCTCACCGGAATGCCATAACTTGTCCAACGTTGGCGTTTATATCTGTACCGGGATGGTGACTACGTTGATAAATAATGACACATCACCAAAATGGCACTCCAAGCTTCAAGACAATATAAAGCTCATGTGTAAATCTTGCACACACATTATTGAATTTGTTTCCTGAAAGGTAAACTTATCAAATCGCCATCGTGAATATCTATCTATCTATCTATCTATCTATCTATCTATCTATCTATCTATCTATCTATCTATCTATCTATCTATCTATCTATCTATCTATCTATCTATCTATCTATCTATCTATCTATCTATCTATCTATCTATCTATCTATCTATCTATCTATCTATCTATCTATCTATCTATCTATCTATCTATCTATCTATCTATCTATCTATCTATCTATCTATCTATCTATCTATCTATCTATCTGTCTGTCTGTCTGTCTGTCTGTCTGTCTGTCTGTCTGTCTGTCTGTCTGTCTGTCTGTCTGTCTGTCTGTCTGTCTGTCTGTCTGTCTGTCTGTCTGTCTGTCTGTCTGTCTGTCTGTCTGTCTGTCTGTCTGTCTGTCTGTCTGTCTGTCTGTCTGTCTGTCTGTCTGTCTGTCTGTCTGTCTGTCTGTCTGTCTGTCTGTCTGTCTGTCTGTCTGTCTGTCTGTCTGTCTGTCTGTCTGTCTGTCTGTCTGTCTGTCTGTCTGTCTGTCTGTCTGTCTGTCTGTCTGTCTGTCTGTCTGTCTGTCTGTCTGTCTGTCTGTCTGTCTGTCTGTCTGTCTGTCTGTCTGTCTGTCTGTCTGTCTGTCTGTCTGTCTGTCTGTCTGTCTGTCTGTCTGTCTGTCTGTCTGTCTGTCTGTCTGTCTGTCTGTCTGTCTGTCTGTCTGTCTGTCTGTCTGTCTGTCTGTCTGTCTGTCTGTCTGTCTGTCTGTCTGTCTGTCTGTCTGTCTGTCTGTCTGTCTGTCTGTCTGTCTATCTATATCTATCTATCTATCTATCTATCTATCTATCTATCTATCTATCTATCTATCTATCTATCTATCTATCTATCTATCTATCTATCTATCTATCTATCTATCTATCTATCTATCTTTCTATCTATCTATCTATCTATCTATCTATCTATCTATCTATCTATCTATCTATCTATCTATCTATCTATCTATCTATCTATCTATCTATCTATCTATCTATCTATCTATCTATCTATCTATCTATCTATCTATCTATCTGTCTGTCTGGTCTGTCTGTCTATTCTGTCTGGTCTGTCTGTCCGTCCGTCTGTCCGTCTGTCTGTCTGTCTGTTTATTTATCTATCTATATATATATATATATATATATATATATATATATATATATATATGTATATGTGTGTGTGTGTGTGTGTGTGTGTGTGTGTGTGTGTGTGTGTGTGTGTGTGTGTGTGTGTGTATATATAGTTGTGGTTTGCAAATCTTGATACAAACAGCCAGTTATCAGTCCCGACTCATGTGAGCTCACCAAACATTCTTCTACGCAGAGGTCTTTTCCCGACAAAAGGTTTAACTTTTAACAAAATTGTTATTGAACATGGAAAAAGGAGGCACATTAGCTGAAAAGACAACTGAAACTAGCATTTTTTGGTGTGACGTATTCAAGATAACAACGCAGGGAGAAGTAGCTTTGCCCTGACACTGCAGCAAAAGAAGTGTTTTCAATGGAGCTTGATAAAATTATAGACGACTGTGGTTACATACAGCAGCAGATCTTCATCGAAGATGACATGAGCGTTTTTTGAGGTACGATAGCCTGTCGGAGACGAGACACTAATGTCTGAATTTAAAACTGCCAAGAATGGGCTTACTCTACTGCTAGGTCCTCATGCGGATAACGGCTGCAAGCTAAAGCCTATGCCCATTTATTATTCAGAAAATTCTCGTACCCTGAAAAAGTATTTAAAGTGTTCCTTTTTGCTTCATTTCAATCCTGGCTGACTGGTGAATTATTTACGATTTGGTTCATTGATAATTTTAAGCTTGCGGTTGGGGATTATTATGAAAATAAAATATTCCCTTTAAAATTATATCTAGGATAATGCAACAAGCCACACAAGACGTATGATTCAGGCAGACAAAGAAATCAAAGTTGTTTCTACTTCCAACCACAACATCTGTGTTTGTCTGCCTCCAACCACAATATTTATGTATTTCTACCTCTAGCCACAAAATCTCTGTTTGTCTGCCTCTAAACACATCTTTGTTTGTCTACCTCCAAACATAACATCTCTGTTTGTCTACCTACAAACACAACATCTTTGTTTGTCTACCTACAAACATAACATCTTTGTTTGTCTACCTACAAATATAACATCTATGTTTGTCTGCCTCCAAACACAACATCTTTGTGCTTCTACCTCCAAACAAAACTTCTTTGTTTTTCTACCTCCAAACACATCGTTTTCGTTGGTCTGTCCCCAAACACAAATGTAATGTTGTAGACTGTGGATCAAAACGTAATGTCATAATCAACATCTGAGTGTATCAGGCAGACGTTTGCGAAGGCTACAGCTGCGCTAAATGCTGATGTTGATGAGGGGGTCTGAACAAAGTGGATTAAAGGCTTCCGGAAATGTTTCAACATTCTGGATGGCAACAAAAACTATCAGAGATATGTGAGCCGAGGCTTAAGAATTCAATGGCAAAGGAATTTGGAAAGTTGATCCATTCCCAAATGGAAAATTTTGAGGGGTTAGAAGAAACAGGGGAGGAAATGGTTTGTTGTTTCGAATGCCAACAATGAGTAGGTTTACTCTTTTGTATGCCCTGAAAAGGACATCTAGTGGCGGGTTGCAGTAGCTTTCCTTCCATCCCAAGCGTGCTGATGAAGGTGAACCGGGGTCCTCCAGGCGGTTGGCCTATGCTTGGCTTCATCTGCGTCTCGCTCACTACTGCAGGGATCTCGTCGATCCCTCACTTTGTTAGCCAGACTGCCATTAAAACAGTCCGTTTCCGGAAAGGGCTACGAGGAAGCCAAAGTGAGAGTCTTGTCTAGAATGTTTTGCCTGAACCTGACTAACATGTCTGATCAGTATGTTTTGCCTGAACCTGACTAACATGTCTGAAATGTATATTTTGCCTGACCAGTCGTTAGTCTTCCTTCTCATAAAAACGACAGTCTGTCATGAATATAGGAGCAATCATTGGCTGCGTTGCGACCACATTATTTTTACTAGAGGCGTAACGAATAGGACATCGTAAATGACAGTTATACAATGAAAACTAACAAAAACAGAATACAATGAACTATTAAAGGTATGATATACAAGAGAATAGCAATCAATATATGTTTATAAATATGAGATATAATTCGTAATAATATAATAATAACAGTCATGTATCTAGCATGAATATATTTTATCCACTACAGAATTAAGAAAATAATGCATCATTGACATGTATGAAAGAAGCCAGTACAGAATTCAGAAAATAATGCATCATTGACATGTATGGAAGAAGCCAGTACAGAATTCAGAAAATAATGCATCATTGACATGTATGGAAGAAGCCAGTTCAGAATTCAGAAAATAATGCATCATTGACACGTGTGGAGGAAGCCACTATAGAAGGGATACATTGATGCTTTATTGACCAGTATGGAGGACACCTACACAATGAAGAAATTAATTCATCGTTGAAATGTCAGAAGGATGCCACTACGGAATGAAGAGATTTATAAGCACTTAGCATGTATAAAGGATCAAATGCATGTATAGTATAAATAACAACCAGGACGGGCACTTGTGACAGAAGGACTTACGTTCATAAATAGATAAAGAAGTAGCACGCGCCAATCTGTTAAGTTGGAAACATCAAACTTTGATAGGCTTATTTTTCTTTTTCTGTCGAGGTTGAAATAAAACGCATAGCACGTTCACAACACATCGACCGTACGTTAAAGTAGCTTTTATTCTCCATTCATATCTTCTTCTCTTTCATCGATCAACTGATGTTATGTTTCTAGCCCGGTGAAATTCACGATCAACTGATTCTATGTTTCTAGTCCGGTGAGGTTCACGATCAACTGATGCTATGCTTCTAGTTCGGTGAGGTTCACGAAGGAGACTGTCCGTTTCAGGTCTTCGTCGATCCCCAACATCTTTTCAAGCATGGTTACTTCCCCAGGCCAGACTGCCTATTTGGTCTGCAACGGGTGGGACATTCTTGCAGAATATGTTCTGGTGTTTGCTTGGGTGCTCCACAATCGCACGTGGCAGTGTCTCTGAGACCCATCCTGTGGAGGTTGGCCTTGACTCTACAATGTCCCGTTCTGAGTCTGAAGATCTTTGTCTGCCAATCTCTGCCAAGTTTGTCTATGCTGTCACTTTCTGGTGTGTATTCTTTGTACTGTTCTCTACATTATGTCCTCATGAATTGTTTGATGGGTGTCTTTGCTTCTTTATAGCTATGTGGATGGGGAATCTGCGTGCCACCATTTCCGGCTTTTGAGAGCTCATCTGCTGTCTCGTTTTCAGGGAACCCATAGTGGGTCAGAATCCACTGTAGAACTAAATCTGTTTTTTGAGACAGCAATCCTATGTTGTATTGTATTTCCTCTGAGAGTCTTTCTTGTTTGTGGCTTCAGATGGCTTGGAGTACACTCCTAGAGTGTTAGAATTACAGTTTTCTTTGTATTTATGTTTTGACTGATAAGAATCTGAATTGCTGCATGAACAGCTCTTGCTTCAGCTCTGAAATTGGTACAAGTCTCTGCTGCTGGTATGATGATTTTCTATGTCGCCATTGGAGTATTCAATGTAGATTCCACTGACTCCCCTTGTATCGCTCACCGATGCATATCCATCTGTGTACACGTGTGTCCATTCATACCAAACTCACCCTAGTGGTTTCAGTGACAAGCATTAAATGCCCTCGGTTTCCTTCCGTTTCAATCGTTAAAATCGTTTAAGAAAAGTTGTGTATGGGGTTGGGTATTTCACCACTAAAGAATCACAGCTGGAATCAGTCTTTCCTAAAAGCTGGTTAGGGGAGATAACTGCAGGGTTGGAGCTGTGCTTCAATAAATTGAGCGATGGGAAAGGTTCATATCTATCTCTTGATCCCCAGAGACCTAAGTTATTGCCAAATTTCTTGTGAAACGTATTTTTTATAGCATGAAATATAAATTACTATGCAACTTCACATTGGATGAATTAGGAGATCGAAAATGCCGTCATTGAGAAAATAGCATCTAAACAAATAAATGAAATTTACAATTGTGAATACAAAGTTACGATATGTTTATCTCTATTTAAAAAAAAAAAAAGTATCAAGTGAATGTGATTCTTAGGGTCCGTGAAGATTGGTCAGAGTGGTTGCTTAGTAGTTGATATGACCAAAGCATAATAAAGAGAATAGAGCAAATAAAGTAGACACAACGATCAGCAGATCAATCCTTTCACTGGGAATGTTTTGCCACCGGCATTGGACAAATTGACACCTTGACAAATAATATACTTTGTGTCGTGCATTAATTTTGTATGTTTGTAATGTATTTGAGAGGAAAACAAAAAGCAAACGTATTTTTATACATTTTGTAAGAAGTACTGACTCTCAGACACCAGCTATGCATTTAACAGAGTGAAAACACAGTGAATCCCTGCTCACAGCAAAAGGTGCTCTCCTTGCTCGATCCACAACTAGCTTCTAACTGCTACAATCTGCACATTAATTAATTACTATGTTATCACCCAACCAGCAGTTATGTTCTCATTTCGGAACGTCTCTCAGATCCATATCTAACATTCGCACTATTTCTACTTTTGAGTAGAAAATAAATGCCCGCTCTTTTATTGCTGCTAACTCTTATAAAAACAGATTAACTTTGTGTACCCAAAGAGTTTGTTAAGAAATGGTACACGTGAGAGCTTAAAATATAACACAGGTGCATATCTATCCTCCGTATAGATAACATTAATGACGTCAGTGCTACCTATCTGAAAGATTTAGTCCAAGATTCGCCGAAAGGCTGGTCACTCTGAACTCCAATGAGCAATATCCCAGCTGACACTTATAATGCACTACCTGAGACTCAGATAACGTTATTTATTGAATGCTTAAGCATTGATCGGTAACTTTGACCTCTTGGTGTGCACGACAGATTGGATAGGAGGCGTGTGGCTGTGTTGGTAAGTGTGTGTGTATGTGTGTGTATATACGATGATAGATGTACGTGTGTATGTGCGGGGAAGAAGGAGGGATTCGAAATATAGAAAAGTGATTGCATGTGGGAGAGGAGGATGTGTGTGAGCTGTGCATATTTTGGAGAGGGCTTGCATGTTAGAGGATTGAGTGTTTTGGGGAGGTAGGTATAGTGTGGGTACTTGAGCTTGCATGTTAGAGGATTGAGTGTTTTGGGGAGGTAGGTGTAGTGTGGGTACTTGAGCTTGTATGTTAGAGGATTGAGTGTTTTGGGGAGGTAGGTTGAGTGTGGGTATTTGAGCTTGTATGTTAGAGGATTGAGTGTTTTGGGGAGGTAGGTTGAGTGTGGGTACTTGAGCTTGCATGTTAGAGGATTGAGTATTTTGGGGAGGTAGGTGTAGTGTGGGTACTTGAGCTTGCATGTTAGAGGATTGAGTGTTTTGGGGAGGTAGGTGTAGTGATGTAGTGAGCGCGCTGGAGCTTGCATTTTCATGAAGTGACTGTATGAAGATGTTGGCATAGTTTGTGCGTGTGGACATCCATATTGAGGTGGGGGGGGGGGGGGGGATTTGTGAGAAGATGGGGATAGTTTGTGCTTGTGTATTTGGCAGTATATATATAATTACACTCATACACCCATCCCTATATATATATATAGGGATGGGTGTGTAAGTGCTTACGCACTTGTATATTACGAGAAGGAATGTGTGGGCAGTGATTGTGTTAGATCGTGTGGGATTGTATATTGAAGACGTGTGTTTTTGGGGATGAATGTGTTAATGTCTAATAGATCTTAGCTGTGTAGACATATTGTATGTAGGATTTTTGACATGATTTACAGTTAAAAGAGTTGGGAATAAGGAATGGAAAGTGGGTAGGCAATCACTTTTTCTGGTATTGAACTAATGGACCAAGTTAGTACAGCTGAGCTCAGTCCCACCAACAATTTTAGTAGTTCAATCGAAGAGCTATGCTTTGTTCCTCGTACACACGTGGGCCGATAGCGTTTTCTGGAATCTCGCGGAGATAAACTAACGAACGAGAGCAGAGAAACCAGTGTCGGTTGAAAACCACGTGATCTGTCGAAGTAAAGGCAATATAGGAACCAGACCAGACCATGAGGAGATATTAGTTAGCCGAGAACAGACGAATAGGACAGATCAACGGGCAAGGAGGAATCAAGGAAAAACTCCTCCACGACAAAGACGAAGTGAGCCCCCATTAGGACAGACTGGTAGCAGAGATAATCTAGAGTTGATTCTCTAGCGAAATCCATCTTAAAGTACTAGCAACAAGAAGAGTAAATATATATATTTTGTTTATCGGTCGAGCAAACAGTTTTAAATATCACATTGAACCAGTCTTCACTATCACGTTGGTACAGTCTTCACTATCAGGTTGGAACAGACTTCACCATCACGTACAAACAGTCTTCAACATCACGTTGGTACAGTCTTCACTATCACGTTGGTACAATCTTCACTATCACGTTGGCACAGTCTTCACTATCACGTTGGTACAGTCTTCACTATCACGTTGGTACAGTCTTCACTATCACTGTTAAACAGATAACTGGTTTAAAGTGAAAGTAGAGGATATGACACCCGTCTGATTAAATACAAGCAGTTTCAAAATACAGGTACTCTGCACACCTTCAAGTCCACGAAAAGACTGTTGCAACAATCAGCTCGCCGTTGTGCAAATTAGTGCTGGCTACAGCTTAGTAAAAACATCTAGACTGCAACACAAACAGGGAACATTAGACAAATGTACGATAGCATAAAGAAAGCTATTGGTCTTGCGAGTAGGAAAACTGCTCCGCTCAAATCCATTACTGGCGAAAAAATTACAGATAAAGGAAAGCAGATGAAGCGATGGGTGGATCACTATTCTGAGCTCTACTTGTGTGACAATATAGTCATTCCCACAGCTCTTTACGCTGTATAAGCTATCTCAGTATGAACTAGCTGAACATCGAATCATCTACAGAAGATCTGAATAAAGCTTTCGACAACTTGACCCTGGACAAAGCAACAGGCAGCGACGGGATCCCACTTAATTTGATCAAACGCTGTAAAAATACACTTTTGCAACCTGTAACCAGTCCTGGAAAGAGATCACTATACTTGAAGATATGAGAGATGCACAGATAATAACATTATACAAAAAATTAATGTGATAGAAGTGACTGTAATAACTATTAATGTGTCTCTCTGCTCAGTATTGTAGGCAAAGTCTTTGCCAGAGTAATCTTACTTAGACTACATACATTGGCTGAGCGTGTATATCCGCACATAGTGTGGACTCAGATCTGGAAAATCAATGATCGACATGACTTTCTCTTTTCGACTACTTCAGGAAAATAAACGTTAGCAGAGCAATCCGTTCATTCACCTGACAAAGGCATTTGATCTATTTAGTAGGAATGAACGTTTCAAAATCCTATCTAAAATAGTCTGCCCATATGAACGAATACCAACCTTCGTTTTGCAGATGACATCGACGGGTTTGCTGGCCCAAAAGCAGAACTCCAGTAATTGGTCAGAAGGCTCGATGAAATAGCTTTTGACTATGTTATGGAGATAAACGCTGGAAAGACACGATTAATGACCAACAACGCCAAGGGCTTCAACAGTAGGATAAAAGCTAATGGCCAGAAACTCGAAGTGGTCTACAGTTTTAAATATCTGGGTTCAGGTATTGCAAACAAAAACTGCCAGACTGAAAAAGAAAGGAGAGATACTACCCTAAGCTTCATAACGAAAAGCTACCCAAGCATGGACTGGACCCATGCATACACCAACGGTTCTGTAACAGACACTACACAGAACGGAGGGGCAGGAGCATTCCTGAACCTACCAAATGGCAGAAAAATAACACTGTCATTCGCTACTGGTAAGTACACAAGCAATTTCAGAGCGGAGGCAGAGGCACTGAGGGCGGCAGTGGAAGAAATGGTGACACACAGTGAAAATGAGAGCCATATAGTCCTGCTGACAGATGCTCTCGCCGTAGTCACAGCGCTAAAAAGCCAGAAAAACACTGAGCTTAATGACTTAAGAGCAGCACTCTGCAAACTGTGCCAGCAGTCCGCACCAAAAAGGGTAGTGGTACAGTGGGTTCCGTCACACTGCAACATCCAAGGCAACGAGGAGGCAGACAGACTGGCAAAAGAAGGTGCAAGACTACCACAAACAGATACCAGTATGACGTACGAAGAGTCAAAACGGCTTATCAAAACCAGATACATGACGAAATGGGAAACCTAACATACTGGTTACACCAAAAACGATGCCTATTACCAGTTGAACCGAAGAGAGCAGGTCGTTGTCTTCAGACTTCGCACTGGCCACAACAGACTGAGGTACCACCTATTCAACAAATTGAAGATAGGGTGTACCGACGAATGCCCGTGCGGTACTGGTAAAATGACCGCTGAACGTCTGCTGCAGAACTGCCCGACATACGAGGATCAGAGAGAGCAGATGTGGCCATTACCAGTGGAACTGCAAGACAAGCTCTATGGCAGTGGCGAGAGCCTCAGGATGACCGCCGCTTTTTTCGAAAAAATAATGGTTACTGTCTGACTGCGTACGAAGAAGAAGAAGAAGAAGAAATATCTGGGTTCGATTGTCAGTGATGAAATATCAAAATGTAAGGTGTTGGCCAGAATAGCACAGACAATAGCGGCGCTTGCACGGCGTAACGAAATAGGACAAGATAAACGGCTAGCACTTTGCACGAAAATCAGATTAATGCGTACATTGGTCCTGTCAATATTCTCCTATGCTTGTAATACATGGACAGTTACATATGATCTGCAGAGGAAGATGCAGGCCAAGGAGATGAGATGTTTCCGAAAGCTTCTAAATGTCACGTACAAAGATCGAGTTATAAATGAGGAAATATGAGGAAGAATTACAGCAGCAGTAGACCTTTTGAAGACCTCTTGGCAACTGTCAAAAGAAGGAAACTCGCTTGATACTGTCACATATCGAGATCAAATGGTCTTGCAAATACGATCTTGCACAGAAATGTGCAAGGCAGACGACGAAGCGAGCGTCACAAAAAGGGGTGGGAGAACAACATAAAAGAATGGACCAATCTCTGATCAGAAGAGGCACAAGCAGTGACCGCTGACAGAGAAGGATGGCGTAGGATTGTGAGGATGTCTTCATGTGTGCCCCAACAACCACTCTGGTTACGGGATGACCTGAAAAGCTATGCACTTCCAATCTATTCTTGAATGCATTAATTGACCCTGTCTCCACTACTTCCTGCGGCAATGCATTCCAAGCATTCACCACTCTCTGACTAACAAAATATCTCATTATATCTAATCTGGACTTTTCTTTAGTTAATTTGTAGCTGTGCCCTCTTGTTCTTGTCATCATCATGAAGCATGTCCTTTGTAGAACGTCGCCCCCATCACAGTCCGTCTGAAAGAAACTCGTTCCCTTGCCAAAACACCAGCCTCCGCCACTGTCATACTCAGAATTCCTGGATAATTTGGTGCAATCGTCTTCTTAGTCTACCCCTTCCTCTTTTGCCTGGCACCATACCTTCCATCACCGTTCTCTTAAGACCGTTGTGTCTCTTGATGTAACCAACGTATTTGCATTTTCTTGCCAAAATGGAATTGATAAACCAGTTCTCCTCTATGCTCAACACTTGCCGAATGTCTACATTTGTTTTTTTCTCTGTCCATGGTATTCTGAGGATCTTTCTGTAACATTTTGATTCGAAGGATTCGATTCTTGGTCTAGATGTTTTGGTAATCGTACATGATTCACAGCCATAAGCTGCCACAGGAAAAACACAGGCTCTCAAGACTTTTACTTTTATCATTTTGTGGGTGCCCTGCCATAATTTCTTCAGGCTGTTCAGTCTCTGCATTGCCATAGCTAGTCTTCTTCTGATTTCTTTCGAGCAGTCGCCATTTTTGTCAATTCTGGAGCCCAGATATTCAAAATGTGAGACCTGATATATTTCCTCATCACCCACTGTAAATTTATGCTGACATTGTGTTTTTTCGGTGGTCATTATCTTTTGTTTTATTTATGTTTATAAACAGGTTTTGATCTTTACTATGTCCATTAACGGCTGAAAGTAGCTGCCCTTCTGCACTTCTTGATAATATCACTGTGTCATCTGCGTATCGTAACTCTGGAATCTCGTCCCCCCCCAATCGTAAACGGGTCGAAACTTTCAATGTTCTCATCTTCTCGAACATTTCTCATTATACATTCCGCATATATGTTGCACAGATAAGGTGAGAGGATACATCCCTGCCGGATTCCCTTTTGTACTGCAAACCAAATATGATGTTTGCCCAGATACTCGGACAGCCGCTTGTTGATCTTGGTATAATGTTTCATTGAGATGTATAATGTGCAAATGAAACCCCATTTCCTTCATGATTCTCCACAGATGTTGATGTTTTTCCGTGTCGAAGGGCTTACTGTAATCAATGAAACATGTGTACAGGTCTACATTAAACTCTCTATATTTTTCATAGATATTCCTTAAATTCAATATGTGGTCCCATGTCCCTCTGTCTTTCCTAAAACCTGCCTGGACTACGTGAATTTCAGATTCAAACCTTTTCTCTATCCTTCTTAACATGATTCGCAAGAGTATCTTGCTAGCGTTGCTGATCAGCGCGAAAGTTCGGTAGTTCGTGCACAGCTTCAAGCTGCCTTTTTTGGGGAGAGGAATATAAATTGATTTCTTCCATGCTTCTGGCCACTCTGCACTGTGCCATATCTGTTTACACAGCTTGTGATAGACTCGAGCTTATGCCTCTCCTCCTGCTTGTATTAGCTCTGCTGGGATATCATCACATCCTGGGGACTTTCCCTTGTTCAGGCTTTTAATTGCAGAGCGTACTTCTTCCAATGTTGGTTCAGGTTCTTTCTCATCCTTTAGTAGGATTGTAACTGGCGCTTTGTGCTATCTCCATACACGGTTCTGCATGCTCTTGTTCTTGTAGGTAGTTGTATTTGGAAAAAACTTGTTAAAGTCTAATTTATCCTTTCCTTTGACTATCACATAAACCTGTATTAAACCATATCGAATTCTTTGCTGCACTACGCACTTTAGGCCGGTTTTTCTGAGTCTATCATCATAACAGGGGGTAGGGCAGAAGTGTGTAAGGGATAGCACCTCACGGTGAGAGGCAGCCACATCCTTGATGGCCAGGATCCTATTTGGTTCCCCCACTTCTGTCTAGCTCACGTATGGCTCCTAGAGTCTGCCTGTGTACGGCAGCGCCACCCCTCGGGCAACGGCTTTGGCTGGCCGGCTAAACTACGTGGGTGAAATGACAAGAAGGGGAGTCCACCCCTGACAAGTACACACAGCTGCTGGTGGAAGAGGCGGAAGATCGACCTGTGCGACAACGACTCTGAAAGCGGGAGCTGGAAACGCCTGGTATCGGGCTAAGGGCGCACCAGAGACCATAGTTGGTAAGCGGCCAGAACAATGTCCAGAAAGCAATGGCAAACTACTGGATGTAAAATGCCAAGAAACCTATGACAGTCGAGAGAAACGAAACTCAAAGATCTGATGGTGAGGCCCTCAGACCAGGCAGATCATCGACGCCAACTGGGGAAGAGGCCAATTTCAGAGTCAGTACAAGTAATAGAGATGACGGCCTAAAGCCTGACTGCATTACAGTGGACAACTCTGAAATGGGACTAAAAACAAAACTAAGAATAGGCACCTGGAATGTCAGGAGCCTATACCAGGGCAAGTTATTCATGATCGGAAGAGAAATGAAGAGAACCAAGATAGAGATTCTTGGAGTCTCTGAGCATAGATGGGCCGGACAAGGGCACTGTACCAGCTCCTCAGGAGAAACATTTATATACTCTGGGACGGACAAGGGTTGAAAAAGCGGGGTCGGCTTTATTCTGTCAAAGAAGACAGCACCATCACTACTGGGTTACAATCCAGTCAACGACCGCATAATTGTAATCAGACTAAAGAAAAAGACTAGAAATTTAACCCTAATTCAAGTGTATGCACCAACATCAGCAGCAGACGATTGTGAAATGGGTGATTTTTATAACACCTTGCAAGAAGCGATGGAAAAAGTTGAAAAAAGAGACATCTTGGTCATCATTGGAGATGTCAATGCGAAAGTCGGAGAGGAAAGAGCCGAAGAGGAGAGAAGTGTTCGAGGACCTTTTGGTTTGGGACACAGAAATGAGCGAGGAGAAAGACTGGTTGAATTATGCACGGAAAACAACCTCTCCATTGCCAACACCTTCTTTAAACAACATCCACGAAGACTGTACACGTGGACCTCCCCGGATGGCAACAGCAGAAACCAAATAGACTACATCCTAGTGCAACAAAGATGGAGATCAAATGTGCTGGCGACAAAAACACTGCCAGGAGCAGACTGCGATACGGACCACGAATTACTGTTTGCAGTTTTCCAAACAAGACTACGCAGGATCTACAAAGGTTGCCAGCCAATACGCTTTGATGTATCAGCAATACCTACTGAATACAACATCAAAATAGAAAACAAATTTGAGGCGTTGCTTGCTGTACATGAAGAGATGACATCTGAGGAGTTGACATCGTACGCAAGGGAGATTTTGATCTCGACAGCAAAAGAAATGATTCCAAAGATATTGCACAAGACACAGAGCTATATAACAGACGAAACACAGAAACTCATTGCAGAAAGGCAACAATTAAAACAAATGGGAAGTAAGGGGACCAACACAGCATATAAAAACTGCGCAAGAAAAGTTAGAAGAGAAATAAGAAAAGATAAGAGAAGATACATAGTAGAAACATGTAAGGATATAGAAAACTTTCAACAACAAGGCAAAGAAAGAGATGCATTCAAAGCAATAAGAACACTGACAAGGAAATTCCGTCCGGTTCCACATGTCATAAATAACGAAAAGGATAACACACTAACAGAAACCAAAGACATACTGAATAGATGGAGAGAGTACTGCAGAACCATGTATGGAGACAGCACAAAGCGCTCAGTTACAATCCTACCAAAGGATGAGAAAGAACCTGAACCAACATTGGAAGAAGTACGCTCTGCAATTAAAAGCCTGAAAAAGGGAAAGTCCCCAGGATGCGATGATATCCCAGCAGAGCTAATACAAGCAGGAGGAGAGGCATGTGCTCGAGTCTACCACAAGCTGTGTAAACAGATATGGCACAGTGCAGAGTGGCCAGAAGCATGGAAGAAATCAATTTATATTCCCCTCCCCAAAAAAGGCAACCTGAAGCTGTGCACGAACTACCGAACTATCACACTGATCAGCCATGCTAGCAAGATACTCCTGCGAATCCTATTAAGAAGGATAGAGAAAAGGTTTGAATCTGAAATTCACGTAGTCCAGGCAGGTTTTAGGAAAGACAGAGGGACCCGGGACCACATATTCAATTTAAGGAATATCTATGACAAATGTAGAGAGTTTAATGTAGACCTGTACACATGTTTCATTGATTACACTAAGGCCTTCGACACGGTAAAACATCAACATCTGTGGAGAATCATGAAGGAAATGGGGTTTCCTTTGCATATAGTCCATTTCATTGAAACATTATACCAAGATCAACAAGCCGCTGTCCGAGTATCTGGGCAAATATCAGATTGGTTTGCAGTACAAAAGGGAGTCCGACAGGGATGTATACTCTCACCTTATCTGTACAACATTTATGCGGAATGTATAATGAGAAATGTTCGAGAAGATGAGAACATTGAAAGTTTCGACCCGTTTACGATTGGGGGGTACGAGATTCCAGAGTTACGATATGCAGATGACACAGTGATACTATCAAGAAGTGCGGAAGGGCTAGAGCAGCTACTTTCAGCCGTTAATGGACATAGTAGATCAAAATCTGTTCATAAACATAAACAAAACAAAGATAATGACCACCGATAAAACACAATGTCAGCATACATTTACAGTGGGTGGTGAGGAAATATATCAGGTTACACATTTTGAATATCTGGGCTCCAGAATCGACACAAATGGTGACTGCTCGAAAGAAATCAGAAGAAGACTAGCTATGGCAATGCAGAGACTGAACAGACTGAAGAAATTATGGCAGGGCAACAACAAAACGATAAAAGTAAAAGTCTTGAGAGCCTGTGTTTTTCCTGTGGCAGCTTATGGCTGTGAAGCATGGACGATTACCAAAACTTCTAGACAAAGAATCGAATCCTTCGAGTCAAAATGTTACAGAAAGATCCTCAGAATACCCTGGACAGAGAAAAGAACAAATGTAGACATTCGGCAAGAGTTGAGCATAGAGGAGAACTGGTTTATCAATTCCATTTTGGCTAGAAAATGCAAATACTTTGGTCACATCAAGAGAAACAACGGTCTTGAGAGGACGGTGATGGAAGGTATGGTGCCAGGCAAAAGAGGAAGGGGTAGACCAAGAAGACGATGGCACCAAGATATCCAGGAGTGCCTGATTATGACAGTGGCGGGCGGAAGCTGGAGTTTTGGCAAGGGAACGAGTTTCTTTCAGACAGACTGTGATGGGAGCGACGTTCTACAAAGGACATGCTACATGATGATCATCACAACTTTAATTCTGGAATCCCACTATGAGCTTTGTCGTCTAAATGCATTACAGTTGTTCTTGGACTTTACATATTTCATTTATTTTTGTTCACACAGGTACGTACAAAATATTAACACGTCCCCACAAAAATCGCTTCAAAATTGAAAACAACTCATACGACAACAATTTATCAAGTTGAATCAAATGGATTTAGAAAAATCTCGTCCACAAATTTTGATGACGTCGTCTGCGAATCACCCGCTTTGAGTTATAAATAGTTTAAAGTAGCTGAGTAAGCCAAAAGAAGACAGATTAAGATTTGAGAATCTTCTCCTTCGTCGTTCATCCTCATATCAAGGGCACAGTTTCTCTTTCAAAAGACGCGTTGTTTGTAAGGCTGTTTAATCTCCATACATATTTTTATCATGTCTCGCGAGACCAGTATTAACTTAACTTCATAATACTGGTTTAGAAGGCTCTAAAGAGTATGTATACAACCAATTTCTTTCACTCCACGGATACCGAAACTACTGTGAGCATCCAATCTATTTTTGAATGCATTAACTGACTCTGCTTCCACTACACTCTGCGGCAATGCATTACAAGAATTCACCACTCTCTGACTACAAAAAATACTTCCTAATATCTAATATAGACCTGTCTTTAAACAATTTGTAGCAGTTCCCTCTTGTTCTTGTAGCCGGTTCTACTTTGAAAAACTTGGTATAGTCTAATTTAGCTCTTCCATTTATTAATTTATACACTTGTATTAAGTAGTCACCTCGAATTTTTCTTTGTTCGAGACATTGAAGACCAGTTCTTTTTAGTTTTTCCTCATAACTATAATACTGAAACCTCACGATCATTTTTGTAACTCTTATGTGTATCCCTTCCAGTCTGTTTATATCCACTATATTATATGGACACCACACCTGAACACAGTACTCAAATTTCGGTCTCACTAATGATTTATATAACTTGATTATTACTTCCTTGCTCTTATGTGAAATGTTTCTTCTTATCATTCCCAAAATGGCATTGGCCTTTTTCACTGCCGTCTGGACTTGCTCTTGCACCTTTCCTGTATAATCTATTATAATTTCTAGTTCTCTTTCCTTTTTTATCGTCCTAATATTGTTCTCTCCCATCCTGTAATTATATTCATTATTCGATCTTCCCATGTGGAAGACTACACATTTTTCTACATTAAACTCCATTTGCCAGCTTTCATACAATTTTTGAATCGTTTCTAAATCCGATCTCAATGGACCCACCTCTTCCGGAGAAGAGACCATGCCGCATAATTTTGTGCTAACCGCGAACTTTGCAATCCTGGATCTAATGTCAATGTCCAAATCATTGATATATATTAAGAACAAAATTAGTACCAATACCGATCCCTGGGACACACCCCTTATTACATCACACTGCCTTCTGCCTGTCAATCAATTGGCAACTTCACCACCTATTCCATGGTTGATGAAGTACTCAATCAAAGGCCTTTGTAAAATCCAGATAGATAACATCCACCGGCTCTCCACCATCTAATATTTTGGTAACCTCCTCCATGAATTCTAATAGATTGAATATCCACGATCTTCCTATATGCTGACTATTTTTGATTAAATTAAACTTGCCCAAGTGCAGTACTATGTTGTCCTTGATAATGGACTCTAAAATGTTGCAGAGTATGTTCCCTCTTTTCCTGCGTGAGCATGCAACTGTGTAGGATGTGTTCCACGGTCATGGTATGCTCCCCCCACGGACACTTGTAATATGTCCAGATCCTCATTTTGTTGTAAAGATGACCCTTGCCTGTTAGGCCCAGTTCTCATTCTGAAATTGATGACTTGCTCTTTTCTAGTTAAGTTAAAGTAGATATCTTCTTTTCGGAAGTCGGGGTGTTGATCAGCCAATTTTCACATGAAGTTGGCTTTAATTATGGTCTTAGCTTCCATTCCTTAGTCTGTAATAGACCCCTCCACCTCCACTGGATGTAGCTTTGTTAGAGGAGCCATCTGTATATACGTGTATCCAATGTTTCTGGTGGATATACTCTCCTAAGATATTCTTCTGTAATAAATTTCCTTTCAAAATCCCTTTTTTCCTATTTCCTCTATGGTTTCTACCATCTCAGTGGATTTGTTTTTTTTCCATGGTGAGATTTGGGTTTTTTGCAGAAAATTAGAAAGCAATGAGTATCTGCATAAATTAAATGCTTTTTATAATGGTGTATCACGATTCTAAAATAAATATCGTAGACGTCACAGGTTCAATCGACCATTAGACAACGAGTAAGTGCGCATACGCTGAAAATAGAGCAGTAGAACTGCATTTACTAGAAAATTCATGGTTAACCGGATATCCGTTCTGATCATTCATAGAAAAGTAGAATTGATGTTTTATTTTTACTAATTTTAGCCAAACTTACAATTACTAACTACAGCATAAAAATAACTCTTGGCGAATTTTCTAAGAATTGTTGTGCTTATAAGAAACATGTGATTAAATACAAGTGTCGACAGGGAATCAGTAGTTTCAGTTGAGTATCTAACCCTATTATAGTGTAGGAGACTATTTCAAACTGAATCAGAATCACAGTGGCAGTGACAATCACAAAATAAATATGGGTCGTGTTTCTTCACCATATGAAAAATTCAAGTCTGCTAGTGCTAGTATGATTGACCGTTTTCATTATAAATCTATTCCTACACTATCACATATCAGAATGCGCCCATACTTCCTTGGGTCTGTCTTTCATCATAGCAACAATCCCCGAATTATTCGGCGAATAAATGAAGGATTTGAAGGTAAGTGAGACGATGAAACTATATAATATTTTCTTCTGAACTCAGAATAATCATTATTCAATAATCAGATAAATCATTTTGATTAAATCAATTAATATAATCGGTATATCTCGTCTGGGCGTATCCAGTATACTGTACAGTAATTTGTACAGTAATACTGGAGTAGCGTATGCTCACGTGTATACATAGTACAGCTCTATGTTAGGTACAATGTCATCTGTTTTCGGTTTCTCACCTCTGCTCTAGTCTAGACTGCCTAGATTACAGTAATTGGTGGTTTAGGGTTTAGTCATGTCCATGAACGATTGTACTGTAGATCTAACTAACTGTTCACACTTTTGATATTTCCTTCCAGTTTAAGCTCTTTTGACTTCACTGTGTTGCTAACTATACCAGGGTTAGATTCACGTTCCTGACATGTTTCAATTTGCCCATTTGTGGTTAAGGGTACTTTACAAACAGTTTGAGTTTGGCATTAAACATGGGTCATGCAGTTAAGGGTGCCTAAAAGAACTGAGCACGAATGTGTACAACCAGCAAGCTAGAGGAACCATCAGTATCCTTATCCTTTGCAATCTGTTATGTGGGAGAGAAAAACAGCACATGTATATAGATCTCTCGGAAGGGCATTGATCTTAATTTTATATAACATTTTAAAAAAAGTAAAGATCCCATTAACATGCCAGTGAATGTGGTGTTGAATCATATTTTTCATGACTTACGGCAACCTAGGGATGACGCATTCAACATCATGCCGGTTACCTATACTTTCCCAGATTATTCTAGTACTGGGTTGACCCCAGAGACCATCTATGTAAATGAAAAAATCCTACACCAAATGGGGATCGAACCCGGATCGTTCGGTTAGTAAACTAGTGCGCTAAGTACTGCACTACCTCGGTTGCAAAATCTGGAAGTCTATAGTCGCCATGCCAGGAAATTAAGCCACTTCCACATGTATTGCTTGCGGAAACTGTTGAGGATTAGATGGCAGGACATGGTGCCAAATATAGATGTGTTAGCTCTATCGGGCATACACAGCTTGATATGTGCAACAGAGCTTAGATGTGCTGGCCATATGGTGCCCACGTTGGATCAACGTCTACCAAAAGAGCTCCATTATGATGAACTCTAAAATGGCAAGAGAGCAAGCGGTGGGCAGCAGAAAAGGTACAAGGACACACTAAAGAGATCACTGATCCAGTGCAGTATTAACCACGATGACTGGGAAAGAATTTCCACCAATCGCACAGACTGGCACAGCACTATTGCTGAGGGATTCAGAGACATGAGGCAACATGAATAGATGAGGCCATCCAGAGACGATCGCTCCGCAAGTCACTCACATCAACCCTTCTTCAACCCTGGTGGAAGGAGGTGTCTTATTTCCCTGTACAAAGTGCAACAGACAATTAATAGCTCAGGTTGGCTTATTTAGCCATCTTCGAACTCATGAAAATAATTTACAGTCAGTCCTGACAAAGTGATCCTCATCGATTACGATGGACAAACAACACCTCAGTTGTAAGAAAGAACACCAAGAAATTATGATTCAGCTTTCGTACTAGTAGTCATGACCTAGTCATGTTTCAGAACTAAAGATCCGCAAACAATAATATGGGAGTGTGTGCACACCAAATATAAATTTTTAAAAGTTTAATTTATGTTATTGCTTAATATTTATTAAAATGTTTTCTATTCATGTTTACATGCGCCAAAAAGGAAAACAAAGAATAGCAACACTGTAGTCTACCAGACGTGTGGTAATTGAGGGGTCACTGTGGTTGAGAGGTAAAGCACTTGCCTCTTTAAGTGATGAATGGAAGCAGGAGGCGATCGAGTCTCACAGGTTTTAAGCAACTCCTGGTCTCGAGGGAGATAGGACCAGAGTGTCTGCATCCTGAGGTACCTCAAGTCGTCTCGACTTATGTGTTGCCACTGATCCCAGAGAGCGAGGTTGATGACCAGTGCATTTTCTTCCTCATTGTAATCCAAATACAGCACATGCTACATCATCAAGACAAACAAAAAACGGCTGATGATGTCACCATCATTGCTTGTGATGGGCAACTAACTAACTCTTAAGCATGTCAACAGAGCGTTAATGATCGTTAACTTATATGTATCATGATCTCAGAAAAGAAAGACTTAAAATGACCACAGATGACTTTGTTGGAGCCATTGATGTGGGTGTCTGACAACGAATGAAGAAGAAGATATACCACAATAATTATTATTATATTAAAAATACTTGATAGTATCTTTGTCTAATGAAGACTAATCACTAATATACGATGGCTAGCATTTCAGATTCAGTAATTCCCAGTTTTCAAAAAACTTTTTGTGTACTCAATTTTATACCTTAACAGCTCTGTATCTCTACATGTTTTATGTGTATCACCATACTTTTGTGGGCTATATTTAATATTTCAAGACTTATTTTTAATATATTTTTGTTTGTTACTTGTTATATTATTTGTATGATGTATTTATAGCCTTGCATATTATCTCATTGACTTCTGTTTTCATGTTTCATAATGTCCATTCTTAGCCAATCAATCAATTAAAATAACTATGGAAGTTAATATAGAACAGTAGTAAATAATAAAGAGATAATGAATGTGTTTTTACTATAGAATGCTAGAATTTAGATGGACAGACAAACAGATTACTGACTAAGTATCATCTGCCTAAGAAGTACAAGGAAAATGTGATACACAGATCTGATACATAAAATGCGCTATTTTTTGATAGATCTGTCTTGTAGCAGCAGAAATATTATATGAAAATGCTGGAAAAAAAAAAGATGGAAAATAGCAGAGAGAAAACAATATCAGTTTAATTTTGTGAGAGCAACAGTCAATTACAGGATTATTAAACAGTACTAAAAACAGCAATTTGTGAATAGACTTAACCGATGAAGCCAAAAAGAATATACTTCAAATTGATTCATAAATAAACTTAACATTGTCAGGTGATATATAACTGCCCAGAACAGACAAAGCATCAGGCTTGAAAACCTCAGAGCTACACCTTCCAGGCGTCTAGTAAGCCGCACGAAGAAACCAAACCAAGAATCTACTATATATAGCCAAATATGGCAGATAAAGGGAATACATGATATGATACATTTTAATAGCCAACATGACAGGCTCATAGAAATAAAGGGTAAATATATCGAAGCAGGCCAGGAAAAGATATCCTGAAAAATAATTCAGGGCAATATCTTGAACCTAAAAAGCAGGAAAGTCTTCAATCTCAGAATTATGACATCATTGGGCCCAGTGTGTTCGGGCTGAGTTGCCCCTCTTATAGTTTGAGATGAAATGTGTTGGAAAGAGTTGGACCCGGCACTTCCCAAATTTGGAAACTAAGGCCGTGTTGACTACATGGTAAGTAATGATATCAAATTTGTAACCTGCGTTAAAAAAAACTGCATCTGCTAAATATAGACAGTCACCACAGACCAGTTAGAGTTGGAGGCGAATATCAAGGAGACAGGGAATGTGTGGACATACGGCACATGACAGGAAGACTGCGTTTAAATGTAAAAGAACTATGATCCTCATGGAGCGATCATGGTTCAGACGACTGACTCATGAATTATATTATTATATTTTGTATAAAATTGGCTTGAACATTTTAATAACACAGAATTTGCTTTTACATTATATTAAATGCTAAAATGATCTACTTTCATCCTTTTTCTTCTACAGATATGAAGCAAGAGCGCATTGTAATAGGGTCCATGTTTCCTTCTTTGTATAATGGTATCAGACTTGGCAATGGACACAGAGCTGTTTCTGATTTTGAATTGCGTACTGCCAATGAACCAATTCAAGCGTCTTCAAATTTCCAAAATATACCAATTAAAATCCATTATGATCAATTTAAGAAAAATACCAAATCTTTATGTGAAGAGAGTCCAATTATACTGGATGATGATTTCACAGAAGTGGTTGACTGTACTACAGAGGATTTCACAGAAGTGGTTGACTGTACTACAGATGATTCAACAGTAGCTCCCACAAGGGACATATATCAATTTAAAAGGAGTGATGCTGCATCTAATAAAGGGAAGACAAAGACAGACACTCCTTTTGTACTTGATGATGAAGACACACAGGAGCTGTTACTTCAGGATGGTTTGTCTCAAATTGGTTCCAAATGTGCTTTGCTGAAATTATCTACTGGATGTCCTTCAGAAAAGGGGAAAGCAAATACCAGGAATGCAGTAATTGTGGAGGATGCAGAATCAACAGTTGTTTCACCTGTTAGTCAAAAGTCCAGTAGAGACAACACTTGTTCTGGAAAAAAGCACTTTTTTCTCACAAACAGCATTATCATCGAAGATGATGCTACAGATCAAGATGTTGATATCTCTGACACAGACACCTCAAAATATCCAAGTTCTTACAGAATATCAAGTATGAAGGCTACAGATGACCATGTTAAAGAGTTAGGAGATAGTCTGCCTCCAGGTCTTCCAGTATATGAAATGCTAATGAAGACACTAGCACGTGAAGATCGAATGATTCATCATATTACTGGTGACGGCAACTGCTTTTTTAGAGCTTTGGGCAAAATTCTTTATGGTTGTGAAAACTACCACAAGCTAGTGCGAAGACACATTGTTGGTATTATATCAACCAATAAAAGTAAATTTGCGCAGTTTATTGATGGGAAAGATATTAAGGTAAGTTCAGTTCAGGATAAGTGCACTTCGGTTTATCTTGACCAAAGAGTCAATCATTTAAGTACTTTTCAACTGGCGTTTTCAGCTTTTTTATTAGTCACAATTTCATTCTTCTACTTCTTTCATAGTGACGCACTTCCGAAATATTTGTACAACTTATGATACACAGTCTTTGCATGTTGTCATTTGTATCACTTCAACATACCCACCACATGTATTGCGAATACATTTTAATTGTTCTTTATTTAAGCCTGATGTTATGTCTTCTGAGGAATGATATATGCTTTGTCTTTCAAATATTTATCACATTATTATATTCTATTTCCGTATATAATAATAAATGCTCACATTTGAACTGGTGATCCTCCTGCCTCGCTCTTTACCTCTGTCTGCTATCAGTCATCCCAATGGACGCAGAAGAGATGCAGTCCAGCGGACATTGCACCTCTGCCCTATTGTGACAACCTCCCAGGTGGTGGGGAATGCTAGGCGTGCCATCACTGCAGATGAGCCGAGAAAATAAAGGGAGCAAAGAGATACTTCACTCACATGTATATGCTACGTTTCTGGCAGGATGTGACGATCCTGAGACACAGTCACACTGGACTGCCTCTCTTCCGGGATAGTACAAACTAGTACATAGTCCATCATATCATATCATTGCCAAACCCTATAGATACGAGTGGGGAAGACTCGACGGTCCTGCAAGACAACTTCTCTAAGAGAGACAACTCTGACCAAAAACAACTGCTGCCTTGCAGATAGGCAGGGGACAGCCAAAGGCTAAGGAGGGCATCTTTACAGAAACGCCTGTTGAAATCGGATGCACTGAGCCACAGGCTTAACAAAATAAAACAGTGCAACGTATATCGCTGTAAACAGCGTAAGAAGAAGAAGAACTGGTGATCATATTGGTTTCTCACTGTCACCTAGTGCTTTATCTTTTCAAATGGTTTCTCATTGGCATTTTTTGCTTCCTCTGTGATCATTGTTCATTTATACTGGGACTCCAGATTCTTCAATAAATTCTGCTGTCTTTTTTGTGTGGTCTTCTTTCTTCTTTATTCATCCTCAGATCAAGGTTCCAGTTTCTTTCACAGAGGACACTTGTTTAAGATTGTTCTAAATGTTGTTATAGCCGGGGGTTGCGTTGACGATGAACTCTCCACACCAACTAAATGTGCGTCTCATATAGCCTCTGACAACAAAATCTATCTCCTGGCCTTCGCGCGCCAGAACTGTTTTGACTAACAGGAGAAATGACGGAAGGCGAGCCACTGGCGCCTTAAAACCTGTAGTTTCAGGCAGATGGGGTTCAAAAGCCTAGGAAGGCAGCTCATCTAGGAGAAGGAAAACTCTGATTTCAAACCACGTGAAGCCTTGCAGATAAGATACTGGCGTATTTTGTCAGATATGGCTATAGCAACCTATTTTCTGATAACTTTGAAAGTTGGTCAGTGTGTACCAAATCTGATAAGCGACAATGTGCGAAAGAGCACATGCAAGAGGATACAATGCCTTATCCTAGAGCAAGGAAGGGCAACTTCAGCTGAATGTTGTGGCAGGGCAAACCAGGCCCTTAGCCTTGGTTGGCGGCTGGTCTAGGAGTTCAGCCTCGACAGGTGAGCAGATAGAGCATTGCTCTGCTGATCCGGCAGTTTCTGCAGCTTGCCTTGTTCCAAATGTATTGGTATCACCTTTACCTTGGAACAAACAAGGCAGACCGAGAGAGGGACCATACTGCATGGGCAACACGTGCTCTCTATATTTCTGCCTGGCTTTGTGCTTAAAGCACAATTATTATCGTCTTACAAAATGAAAAGAGCTGTTGATAATCTTTGTACAGCTTTTTGTCTTATATGTCTCGCAAGGCCAGTATTGTTCTCTCTCCTCCTGCATAAGCATGCAACTTTGTAAGATGTGTTCCATGGTCATGACACCTGTCATCTGTCCAAATCCTTATTCTGTTGTAAATAGGACCATCAAGTCTATTATGCCCAGTTCTCTGCGTTAAGATGATGTGTTGCTCTTCTCTAGCTAAAGCATAGTAGTCATCTTTTCAGAGGTGAGATCGTTGATCAGCCCATTTTCTGCTGAAATTGGCTTTAATTTTGATCTTTGGCTCATTACACATGATGCTCAGGTTTGTTTGTGGGGAAGAGGCTCCACACTTTGCTAGTCTGTTTCATGCTTCATTATGTTGTTTTAGAGCTGCTAATTCTGATGAGGCACCAGTCAGAATACTATATTTTCTTGTTGGATATCTTCATCTTGGATTATAAGCTCAGTTTTGCCGTCAGTATCTCTGCTTCTACATGGAAGTTAATTGGAGTATGTTACCATTGTTAGTACTAGAATTTTACCTTCTCCGTTCCTTAGTCTGTAGTAGACCCCTCCATTGGATGTGACTTTGTTAGGTGAGCCATCTGTATAAATGTGTATCTATGTTTCTGGCGGGTATACTTTTTTCTGGTAAATTTCCTTTCTAAATCTTCTTGTCTTTTCCTTCTATGGTTTCTACCATCTCTAAGATCTTTAGCTACTGCCTGACTTATGTTTGGTCTGCTATTGCAAGATCTTTTGTTTTTTATGTAAAGTGGTTTCTCTTTAGTCTCTGTCTTCCCATGTGATTTATCTTGTCATATATTGGATGATCGAACATAGACAATGCTGGTCAGGGTCAGGTAAACATACTGACCAAGACCCCACCTCACTTCCATGCAGCTCTCCCTAGAAACAGGCTGCTTCATGACAGTCCGGCTCACAAGGTGGGGTATCACGTGATACCTGTAGTAGTGAGCATTACTCAGATGAATCGACATAGCACAACTGCCAGAAGGACCCCAGTCCACCTTTATCGGTACTCTCAGGGTGTGAGGAAAGCTACTGCAACACCTTATTCAGAATGCACTAAAGGGTAAAGTTGGCATTTATCAACAAACAAAAAACATACCATTCTTATGTCCATCCATATGCAGTCTGTGGGTGTCATATGCTCTTATGCATACTCTGTGTGTGTTGGGGATTAAGGTGGAATTTCTGGATGTATGCAATATGTACTCTTTTGTCTAGTAGTCTTCTGGATAGTGCTTATTTTTTATTTTTGTATATACTTTCAGTGTCTTTGGTTGTGCGGGTACGTTATGGTGTCTCTTTGTATAGTCCAGATCTTTAATTTTCCTTGGATGAGTTATGTAGTGCCAGGTTTGCAGCAGCAAACTGTTTTGTTTGCACTTTTTGATCTAACACTTTTGTTTTCAACAATCATTTTCGTCAATGTTTGCAACCTCAGCCTTTGGTTGTCCCAAACCGGCCTGTAGGCCAAACCTGCAAGGCAGCAGGTTGTTTATTGATAGCATGTTTATATATTATTTGATGGGGTATCTATATCATCACTGTGGCAGTTGAATCTTGTTTGGAAAGAGACAGGGATGTCCTATTTGATGTCTATGAACCTGGTGTCACACCACTTGTTAATCATCTATGCAGTCCCTTAACATGTTGATACACGATGACTTGAGGTAATTTTTTTTACATTGACTAGGACCATTTTCTGTCAAATATTGGGGTGTAGGGATAGTTTTTCCTTTGGACTTCTCCTTGTTAGATTTGTTAGGGTATACTGCCCTTAGATGTCTGTCCTCCCAGGTTCTTGAGCTCCATCTGCCCATAATTTGCATAGAGTTTTTCTCTCTTATGTGGTCTGTCTTCCTGGACTCTTGAGTACTACCTGCCCAGTGGTCGAGATCTGTCAACCTTGATGGCGAGGTTGCAAGCAGAATAGCAAAGGCTAACATAGTGCTTTGATTGCGCTCGATGGTGTGGGAACATAGTGTCATCAGTGTCAAGACCAAACTAAGCGTTTACTGTTCTGATTCCCTACAAACCCCACTCTATGTCTGCAAGAGCTGGAATGCATACTCTAGGCACGCAAGAAAGCTAAACCACGTCTATACATCGTGCCTGAGGCGAATACTCCACAACCGATGATATAATTGTGTCACTGACATTGAGGTTCTCTCAGGGACTGGCATATCCATCATCCATCTTGTTTAGCAAAAAACATAACTGGGATGGGTCAATCATCTTTTACACATGCCAGATGAACGTTTCCCAAAGAGACATCTATGCAGCAAGCTGATAGAGGGTCAATGAAAGATAACGGTGCCCAAAGAATTCAATAGAAGTCTAAGGGCTTCACTGAAATGTTACCAGATAGATGTCATTACTTGGGAAGGGCTTACACAAAATGAACCTACCGGAGAAGCGCTCATAATGTGTGTTGCAGTCGGTGAAGACAACCGTATTTGGGAAGCCCAGAGCAGCTATGATAATCGAATGCTTCGCACAGCGGGATCATCAATACCATCTGCAGATCTTGTGTGCCCATCATGCAAAAAAACTTGTTGTGCCTGCATGTGTGCCCACATACTCCAGGATATTTTGTGACAAGGATTATGTCAGCGGTCCTCATCCATGACAATGGACATTGATTATAATACTTGCATATTTTTCACCATGTGCAAATCCTGATTGTGCTCTGTGGTTATTGGTGGCCGGCTGCTTTTTCGTCATCAAGGGCCGTAACCAGTTTACAGAGTTTATTGCTTTCTTTGTGTCCAGAATTTTTTGCGTCAGATTTCTTTACCCCTCGTCTGTATCTGGCAGAGGCTGACATTAGATCTCATAACTGTTTTCAGTCTGACCTAAATTTGCTTATTTGCGTCTCATAGGAAATGTCGTAACTCTGTATGCCAAATAGTTTTATCCTTCAAAATAAATTAAATCAGTATAAAACAAATTGATTTAAAATTATGATTAATTAAAACTCTTAACTGCTGAAAGAACGCTAATTGCATGTGGTACATTTGTTTCGTTTTATGTTTTTAGGATTTTTATTATATGGTAAGGGAAACTCATTATATTTTCATTCATGGAACCAGTGAGTCGTATTTGCTACAAAAGTCAATTTAAAATTCAGGCCACCTTTAAGGCACATAAACTGGATTATAGTGAGGAAGAAACTGCACCTGTCATCAACCTCACTCTCTGGTCCTGAGCTACCTTGGACCAGTGGCAAGACATGAGTCAAGATGGACTGAAGGCAACTCAGGATGCAGGCACTCTGGTCCCACCTCCCGTGAGACCAGGGGTCACTATAAAACTTGTGGGATTTGAAAGTCCACCGTTTATATTCATCATTTGGTAGGCAAGTGCCTGACCTCTTGACAACATCAACCCCAGAAGACTCTGCAGAGTCTGTAAACAATCAGTGTTACATTACAGTTGTGCATTTTGGCCCAAAAGGGTTCAGCAGACGATTGGGATGTTCATGCCCCCCGAAATCACCCCAGCGTGATTGATGTATGGTATGATGTATTCATAATGAAAATATATATTAGTATTAGCAGATTGGTATGCAGCCGGGCGGAACTAGTGAAACCATCGTCTCTGATCAATACTGGCCGTCTGATCTGGAAAGAGATGGCCAATGACAAGCCAAGATTCATCAGCCGAACCCCTACAACTTCAGCATGACTGTGCGGGAGTGATTACGGGGGGCATGACCGATTCTAATTATCCACTCAACCCTTTTGGGCCAAAATGCACAACTGTAATGTAATACTGGTTGTCTACAGACTCTGCAGAGTCTTCTAGGGTTGCTGTGGTTAAGAGGTCAGGCACTTGCCTCCCAAAGCGATGAACATAAACGGTGGACTTTTGAATCCCACAAGTTTTATAGTGACCATGGTCTAACGGGAGGTGGGACCAGAGTGCCTGCATCCTGAGTTGCCTTCAGTCATCTTATCTCGCCACTGGTCCAATGTAGCTTGGGACCAGAGAGGGAAGTTTATAACAGGCGCAGTTTCTTCCCCACTATAATCCAAATATAGTGCAAGTTACATCATCAAGACAAAACCGTCTGTTGATGTGGCCATCATTGCTTGCAATGGGCAACTAATATTGCTCTCTGCGCTTTGTTCTACTGCTATTACTTCTCCGAGGGAGCTCAGTTCTTTTTCCAGCCCATATACATCTTTTGTCCAGTGTTTTGTAATTTCTCCTAGCTCCCCTAGGTACAGATTTTTTTTTGCGGCCCTTAGAATTGCCTTGGTTAGCTCCTCTGTCATATTCCTTGCTTTCCATTGGTGGGTGTTTTTCTGTTTGTTTATTTAAAGTTCCATCAGTGAAGTGATTTGTGTTACTTAGGTACATAGTTAAGAATGATTGAGAATTTGACTAGTTTTTGGTCACTGTCTTCTAGCTGGTTTATTGCCATTCTATCTGTCTTGTAGGACATGTTTCCTGTGGTAAACACCAAGTTCTGGTTTCTTTGTAGTTGTCCACCTTCTTGAGTAGAGGGTTAGGGAGTTTTTTTTTGGTTATTTACCGGTGGCAGATTTGATTATTTTCCATTCCTGCAACCCCTCTTGTATATGGTTTCCTTGAAGCCTCATCTTTCTGTGTGCCTGTAGAAGTCACATGCCATGATGCAGTGTTTCTGTTATCTCCATCGCCTCTAGCATGAGAACTCAGTCCACATGTCTGTATATATTAAACAGTCGGGTACTTCTAACTACATAGCTGTAATGGAGTTGTGGGTTAATATGAGTACTCCTCCCTTATGGCCCTCTCTGTCGTCCTGTCTCTGGTATACACAGATAGAAAATCTATGATTGGGATTTACATGTATTTTTTATATGAAGTTTGGCATTGTCTGATCTCTTGACTCATTATTTTGTTCTAAGGGAAATAGCTATGGGGAAAAATGCATGCTTGTAAGCGTAATAGGTTTGTTGTCGTTTAATGCCCATGATGAGTATGTTTATTCTGTCATGTGCTATGTAAAAGGCATAAAGTAATGGGTGGTAGTAGCTTTCCTCACATCCTGATGAAGGTGAACCATGCTGTTGTATTATGCTTGACTTCATCTGCACGATACTCTCTACTTCGGGGATGATGTTGATCCACATCTCGTCAGTCAGATTGCCAATAAAAACAACCTGTTTCCAGAGAACGCTGCATGTAAGAGAGATATGGTCTTGGTCAGTACATTGCACCTGAACCTGACGTGACATCCTGTTCAGTACGTTATGCCTGACCAGACTAGCATCTCATTTCCCACAAGCTTAATGGGTAATGTATTGATTTCTAGACATTTTCAACATGGGCTGGTTTTCACAAAGCTGGTTGTGCCTGCCTATTTTTGATAGCGAAATGATTGACAGGACTGTTTTCAATAACTGTATGAAAAAGGTTATCAAAATACACATCCTTAATTTAATTAATTTGATTTATTTTACAGGCTGTAATTGCTGAATTTTTTTTTTTTTAAAATGACACTGTGACACAGGAAATACAAATATATACATAAGTTTGTTACAAATGTGGAAGTGCTACATCATTCAGACATAGGCAGTGACCACAGGCCAAACAGAGACTCAATAGACCTGCGCTATACCTCTTAAAATCAGAAATACATAAGTGTTGCTTAATGGTACCAGACGAGTCATTGCCAACAGAATAGACAGGTAACTTTATGTAGTCCAACCTTGAGAACACGGCGGATTCAGAAAAGGATTCTTGACCTTTGACCACCTCCACACAGTCAATCAACTGATGGAGAGGGCACATGCACTGTGAATACCCTTATGTCTTGTATTTTTATCGGTTACAAGAAAGCCTTTGACAGTATCGAGACCAATGTTGTAGTAAATGCTCTTAGAAACTAGGACATTTTTAAAACCTATATCAAACTGATTGAGGAAACTAACAAAGACTGCAATACAGCCATCACGTTATACCACTGTCCAGTATATGTTCGGATAGCAACACCATCTCCCCAAAAGTACTTACAACAGCTCTTGAAAAGATTTATCAAACCATTATATTGGATCAACAGAGGTGTACATATAGATGGCAAATGGCTTATCCATTTACAATGTGCAGATGACATCGTGCTCATCAATTATACAATTGAGGAAGCCTAATCCTTGAACGGCCTAAATGTCGACAGCCTCAGGATGACCGCTGCTTTTTTCGAAAAAATAATGGTTACTGTCTGACTGCGTACGATGAAGAAGAAGAAGAACGGCCTAAATGGGATAAACAGAGCTGCTGGTCTGAAGATAATAATACAAGTAAAACTCAATGCCTCAGAAACACTTACTGCCCAAAGCAGGACATCGAGTTAGGAGAGGAAACCATCAAGGTTATCTACTTATAATCTAACTAGGCCAAGAGATAAATGCCAACCACAAAAAGGAGCTTATCCCTTTAACTCTGTTAAGTCAATATTTCAAGAGATGAAAGGCACCGCGGCAAAAGCACAAACTTTCAATTGTTGATCATTCCAGCAATAATGTACGGATGCCAAGTGTGGAACAGCAAAACAGATGCTGAGAAGCGTACTGGGGATTTCGATAGAGGATAAGATCCGAGACAAAAAACTTCAACATCAAACTTTGTATCCAAACATCATGGAGGCAGCAATATCACGCAAACATTGTTGGGCTGCATATGTGGATGCCTGGCAACAGATGGACACAGAACAATGTTTTGGTCGTCATATGCCTGTACAAGTCCTATGTGATGACGCGATAGACTGGCCAAAGACCCAGGCTGCATAGGTACAGCATTACAAAAGATCAGGACGCATACAGAATATTGTTGGCTTCCTCGAATACAACACATCTGCCAGACAGACGCAGAGGAAAATGTTATGTATATAAATATATATGTGTATATTTATTTATTTATATTTATATATATATAGGTTTTTTCCTTTGATGAGTTTTATTACAAATAAAGTATCAGTATATAATATATACGCACACATACAAATATACATTTTTTTGTAAAAACAAAACTCATTAAAGGAAAAGAATAAACCCAGTACATCCTTCTTGTACCGGTACTGAGTTATTTCAACTCTGCCGTTTCTTTGGTGGCGCGTTACAATGGCTCGTCTCACATCCGTAAACACACTTGAATAGGTCCTCCTGGATGTAGTGGAATTAAGAGCACTATAGGAATTACAGGTTCGATCCACAACCACTCGTTGACTAGACTCCTGTGACAATAGTTTCCATGGTACCTCCTGTGGATTTGAGGTGTGTGTTTTGACCAGAATATTTCACCTGACCTTGCCGTTTGTCTACTCTTCTTACAAAATGGTATAAGATTGGACAATGATGGAAATGCTAAAAAAAATTTGCTCGAAAGAAGAAAAACATTGTTGAAAAGAAAAGAAATTTAGTCAATGACAACAGAAAATGAAGTAATAAATTTACAATGAGAATTAAATAAAAGAAAAGACAAGCGGACAATCAAATTATGATACATTATCGGTCATACTGAAGGTGACATCTAGGTCAGACAGCACCCAGAAAACATTTTAGTATGAACAAAGTATTGAAACAATATTTTATAATCAACTTAGTATTGTAATGGTAAGATTTAAAATGAATTAATATTTGTGAAAACACTACTGTTGTCATTCTGCAATAGTGACATGTAAGATTTAGAATACATTTTAGTGTGAAAACACTACTGTTGTCATTCTGCAATAGTGACATGTAAGATTTAGAATACATTTTAGTGTGAAAACACTACTGTGAATGGAGAATGTCAAGTGGGATAGCTGCTAAATAACCTAGACATATTCTTATTTATATCAGGTAAAGTAATAAATGAAAAATGTATGTTTCCATACATATGGCAGCATAAAAGTGTTGTAAGATGATATAAATGACATTACACATTTCAGAGTTGACTGATGCAAATGATAGAATTTTGTGAAGTTTTTATGTTGTGTTCCATTTGTCTTTAAATGGATACTAATAGTATTTACCAAAATTTCTGAGTTTAAATGTGTTTGTTTTTTTACATTAATATATTGTTGATTGAATATTCCTACTGTGGTAG
This sequence comes from Ariolimax columbianus, assembly GCA_036924085.1. NCBI lineage: Eukaryota > Metazoa > Mollusca > Gastropoda > Stylommatophora > Arionidae > Ariolimax > Ariolimax columbianus. The sequence goes on from JAVGWX010000003.1 coordinate 24,618,101, forward strand.
TCTTGTCACCATTACAAAAATCCTTTGATTGAAAAACTGTACTTGTATTATTACTGTCCTTTGTAACGGAATAACTACTTCTGGGAATGTTGATCATATGTTGTCAATTATTGACCAATTTTTGTGATGTTAATCATACCTTGTCAATCATTGACTAACTTTGTGGATGATGATGTTGTCAGCCATTGAATAATTGTATAAATGTTGATATTTTAAATCATTGCCTGATTTTGTGAATGCTAGTTACATGTTGTCATTCATTAACAATATTTTGTGAATGCTAGTTATATGTTGTCATTCATTAACAATATTTTGTGAATGCTAGTTATATGTTGTCATTCATTAACAATATTTTGTGAATGCTAGTTATATGTTGTCATTCATTAACAATATTTTAGGGGATTTTTATCAAATGTTTTAATTCATTCTTCTATATAATTCTGTTTTGTTTGTTTCACCAGGACCACGTTGTGAATATGTCTAGGGACCACTATTGGGCAACCACCTGTGAAATATATGCTGCTGCTACTATTCTACAAAGAGACATCTTCATGTTTACACCCGACCAACTCAACAAGAACTACTCCTGGCTTTTGTTTAAACCTTTGCTCAAATTATCACAAGTAAAAGGTGATTTACCAAATCAACAGTGCTACATCACTCTCTGTAACACAAACGGAAACCATTTTGATATCATCATGGCCAATCATGGAAAGTGTAATTGCTTCTTGCCACATCCAGAATTGGAAGGGATTAATGCAGTTATAGATTTGACACAATGAGGATCAATCACCTCCATTTATTTATTTATTGTTTTAGTCATATTCTCATTTTGTACAGTATATAAACATTTGGTTTTTGCAATTTGAAATAAACTATCCCAATGAAGGTAACACTGGCAGTTGTACGAGGAAAAGAGACTCATAACTCAATAGTAACAATGTTTGATAAATGCAGTGATCTAGTCTTGTGATTTGATTCCCTATTGCAATTGATTTTCTGGAAAGTTATTTGTTTAATCATTGACATTATAACAACATAGAATACACAGATTAATGACCTTCCTTAGATATCTAACCTTTTCGCCCTAACCTACTTTCTTACCCCTGTATTTTTGAAAAGCTTCTATTTTAATATATTATTAATTTTTGGATGTGAAGATAACACTTAAAAACCAAGAAATATGAACATTTCATGAACCTAAATCTGACTTTTCGTGATGAATGATGGTACTACGAGAGCATTGTATTGTAACATCTAGACTCTGACTGCACTCAAAAAAACCAAGGTAAGTTGTTGCTGTCATTCTGTGAGGTAAGCGATGGAGACCTCGAGGTGGATGTCAGTATAGAAGACTTTCACATTGTTTACCCATTCATGTTCATAGAACTGCTTGGCATTAATGTGTATAGGATGAGTACCCACAACAAATATTTTGTCACTCACCATTTCATTGATTCAAAATCTTAAACATCTTTCTGGTTTTTACATTCTCTCATCAAAAACTACAGATGTAATTATATTATTACTCATTCTGTAACTATTTTATATACAGCTCTACAAATACTATCGTCCTGATGGTGGATCAACTGAGTTGTGGATTAATTTGCACCAAATTCATCCCAGACATCTGAGCGGGAGGTTTGTCTAACACTAATATTGTATCACAGCACTAAAAACTATGTGCCTGCTGTGAAAGACTATGAGTTGCCTCTGAATGGTGAAAAAGTTAAGTGGATGAGCGGACACAAAATATACAAATGGCGAGGATTAACTGTAATCACAGAATATGTGACATTGTCTTCTTCTCGGTCGCCACGTTTTTTTCATTTTGTTTACATATGAAGTCCAGTCCTCTTGGTGAAGGTTGATGTAGTGGAGAGTTGTTCTTTCAAACAGCGTTGTCTGAGTGTTAGCCTATGTGGGTCAGTCTCGTCAAACAGCTTTGTCTGAATGTTAGCCTATGTGGGCCAGTCTCGTCAAACAACTTTGTATGAATGTTAGCCTATATGGGCCGTTCTCGTCAAACAGCTTTGTGTGAATGTTAGCCTATGTGGGCTAGTGCTCTGCACACAATTGGCTAAACATGTAACAGTCATGCAGGACATGTTTTTTGTCTGTGCTGCTTATTCACACATACACATGTGGCCAATCTGTTATGTCCTGTAGTGATATGGAAGATCATTTGCTTTGCTCAATCAAGGCAGTGATAGTTGGCTCTTGTTTAGTTAACCTTTCCTTTTTGCTTGGATAATGGCCTTCTTTACTATAAAGGAAATGTTTGTTCTTTTTATTCTTGTGCTGCTCCCTTCTTTGATAACCTGTCTGCTGTCTCATTGGTTTTTTTTTTGGTATACCACAGTGTGATTGTATCTTCTGTGGCACTACCCTTCTCTTGCCTTTTTGTTCACCCAAATCGTTTTTAAGCTCTGGCGGCTAATTATTCTCGGAGGGCTTGCAGAACTGACATTGCATCTGTAACGAATAGTCTGCTGGCATTGACTTATTATGTTGATAAGGTAGTTTAAACAGAATTTTCCTGTGAATAAACTGGTGGTTTTATTTTTTTTATCTGGGTAGACAACATGTATTCCTGTACCTCCATTCTTCACTGTTCTCGTTACTGATCCATCAGTATATCCCTGGATCCATGCTTCTATGGGGTATAGTTCTTCAATCACGTTTTGTTTAGGGAACATTTTGATCTCCCCAAGTGGTAGTTATGAATATTTTTATGCTGAGATTATGGGTTTGGAAGGGGGTTATTGGATTTACCTTCTTGGTAGTGTCTGGTAATTCATCATTATTTGTTCTGTCACATCACAGAGACAAATTGTAAATATAAAAACAGTTTTATGGCCATTATAAGCAGAAGGCATTTGTGGTCCTTGTTACACAAACAACAGGCATATTATGGGCCATTAAAACTAACACGTTTTAGAGATTTTTGTTTGTTCAAATATTTTATTTCAAAAGATCATATCAAATGGTACAGGTCACAAGTTTAAAAAAAAATGTACCTTATATATAACTGAAATGTAACAAATTCGTGACCAATTCAGAAACAATGCTGAAGTAATAAACTTATACATGATTTTCTTACAACCAAATTCTTCATTCATATCTATTCTGTGCTTTAATTTTCATTAAATATTATTTACTAAAATGAAAGTAATTAAAGCAACCATTGTTGTGATTCTAACTGTTAACATCTCACAGCATAACCATATGTCATAAACCTTGACATCAGAAAATTAATTTACTTTGTGAATAACATAAGAACTGTAGTGGTGTTTCAAAACTTGTGCTCTAATTTTAAAATGGATAACTCTGCAACCATTGCTTCTTTAAGGTATGCAAAAACCAGCAACCGTGAACAGGACAGACATTTAAATTTGTTACAGTATTTTATAGGTAGGTATTGATTTCATGTGCAATTTTGAAAACATGAATTTGCAACGCTTACAGCAAATAGCATTCATTTTCAACAGTTGAATAGTAAATTCCGGTGTTCTGCGTACGTCATTACAAGAAATTGTCTTAATTAGATAGGCGTTGTACATTAAATTTGATCTGAGTGAACAATGAATCTGAAGATAAAATTCATAATACTTCAAAACATTGCAATGAAAGTATATAAATATTTGTTTGCAGAGATGCTAACCGAGAGTATCTTTATCAGTGTATATCAGAACCCAAAAAAGAGAACAATACACGCTTTAGTAAACACTCAATGCATCGTTGGTTTCAAGGTTGGAAGTTCATATTCAAAGAAGACAGGAAATTGTAAATAGTGTTGGCGCAGACATTATTAGGAGAGAAATTGTAGATTGTTTGTTTTGAAAGACAGTGAGACTGAGGAAATTTTGACTGATAAGCAGCAAGGGCATTGATGTATCAAAATCTACGTCGTGTAGAACTGCAAGTGGTGCAGGCTTTGCCGGCAGAAAGACATTTGCCAGAAGTCACACTTAGTTGTTACGATAAGCAAGTATTTACATAAAGTAAGAGAAATGCATAAAGAATGCTATGATATTGTTTATTTGAATGAAACATATATCAGTACTCAACACACAGATAAAAAAAGGAATGACAATCAGCAGATGAAAAGATTCAGATATTTGTACCAAGTAGCAAAGGATAATGACTGATAATAACACATGTTGGTAGCAGACACAATGAGCTGGTGAATAATGCTGAACTCGTTTGTAATTCAAAGTCGACAGAAAATCGGGACTACCACACAGAGATGAATGGCCATATATTTACAGAGTGAATTAAAAAACTGTTCTTCCTTTCTTAGATAGACCCTAATTTATTATAAAGGACAATGCATCATACCACAACGCATTGTCACAAGAGGACAAAGTTCCTATTGAGTACAAAAGATGCAATATAGTTATGACTCAAGTAGGAACACATACCATTTAAAGCAGACACAAAAAGCAAAGATATGAGTATTTCATCTAGACAGAATAATAATGGAGTATGTACCTAAGTGTTTGAGACTGCCACCATACCATTCCAACTTAAACCTAACAGAACTAGTGTGAGGAAAAAGTTAAAGGAATTTTAATCAAAAATATACTAGCAACATGCAATTGAAGCGAATACTCACTCACATTGATGAAATTTTTCAATGGCAATTGAAGATAAACCTAAGACTCATGAAAAATGAGAAATATTTTAGACGTGCAATAATTATTTCACTACCAAAGATCAAAGAAACTTGTCAGTTTCAGAAAGTGGTGGTTTCTGCACTATTATAAATTATATAATCTTAACGTCATGGGAAATGTAAGACCACATGCAAAAATTCATGGTGATAAGAGCAAGTGTTCTGGAGATAGATGAAATCTGAGGGCATAAGTTTTGAAACCCACTGTAATAATTATGTCGCTGGAAGTGAGAGAGAAGACTTTCAATACTATTATATGGGCATGAATGTTAGACAATGTCTACTTTATTGAATACCATTCTGTGGCATTCATTTTACTGTCACATATTTTCACCCTATGGGGAGTGTACAAACTATGTTGTCATTTTTTAAATGAACATATTTTTTATTAATAATATGTCATATTGAAGATAACCGAATGTGCTATTTAAAACCAGGTTCACTTAACAAACTTCTAAGCAATATCTATTTTAAATGGACCCAAGAACTCAAATATCTGGGAAGTATTTTTACAGAGGAAATTAGATGCAGATGTCAAAAAACATCTGATGTGACTTATCAACTATCACCTCTGCTAAACTCCCAAATATCAGCTTGACAGCAAAGCAATAACTGATAAACAGTTTTATTATACCAACTCTGTGCTACCAATATCAAACTGGGTCCTCATCCTAGCCACAAGAGAAGAAGATTACACAGTGTCAACTGAAATATCTCAGAATAAAGGCATTGGTTTCACCAGAAGAGAAATATTAGAAATATGTTGAGTGATATCCCTTGTGTTGAATACTTTTAGGACAGAAAATATGGTAGTTCAGTCAGCTCATGAGAAAACAAACTGATCAACTACCACTTAACACATACAGCACAAGCAGATCTGGCTACAAGACATGAGGAAGGGAAGACCATGTGTCAGATTAAAAGATGATATAAACAAATCCTACAGCAGCACGGATATACAACAACTAATGTAACACACTTGTCCCAGGAAAGGCAACTTAAGCAGCCTACGTTGCTTAACAGCACAAGTCGATGAACATAATGTATCTCACAAGTTAGAGTATGATAACTTCTCTGCTACTCTAAGCATCTCATGGTAGTTAACGGGTTCAAGAAACAAATTACTTGCAGAAACAGAAATTGTGATTCCTGAAAATACTGCACTATATATAGTACAGTCATTCATTTACTACATTCTTAGAAATTATGTTCTGGAAAAGTACCTCATAGTGAGAATGATCTAGCATTGAATATAAAGAGGAAAGATCTGTAAAGCCAACAAGATGGTTGAGAAAACAAGTATCACTGATATGATACACGATTATGGAACAAATTGTTCATCTGTGTCACTTGTCATGACGATCATATGAAATATGCATTTCACATGTCCTATAGGATTTTCCATTGAAGGAAGTTATAACTATTTTATTCTCTTGAGTATTTCATATAGCTATAAAACAATTATGATCACCTTATTGCCCCTTACTTTGACATGTGTGTATGGAAGAAAGAAGTTTAGATTTTATTACTGATAATGTAGAGATTCCTACAGGCTTTCATCTTTGCTACATGAACATGTATCAGTATTTGAAAAGTCACCTTCAGGATTTATAAGTGCCATATGAATCTACGGTTTCCTATTAACAACTTCAAAATCTTTGTATTGAGTCTAATTTCTAAATATGTGTTAAAATATGTCGTTTTTAAAATAATTAAGTGTATGTTTAGTTTACTTGGGCACCAACCATGGATGGAGACTTTTTGATGGCTTTGCTCTGATATAAGCAAAAAAGACTGTCTGTGGTTGAAATTATGAGAGTGCCTTCACCAAAACAAGATTTAAACCTGGACAAAGAACAGTGATGTCATTTGTATATGAAATCATTGATGTCTTTGTGCATATAGCTGTGTTTATTTGTTATATGTCTGCACGGGTATACAGAGCTCTCTGACATTGAAAGTATGCCATGGAAGGTGACCAGCACTGCAGAGTAACCAAATAGGATAAGATACAAGGAACAAAGAATTCACATCTGGGCATCACCAAAACCATTCCTGGACAAGCCCTATGGAGATATCAATATCCTCAGGCTAACCACTGCGACCTTTAGATATATTCAAGCTGACATCTGAAAGTGTGCCCTAAAGAAGGATAGGAGCCACCAACTCAAAGCATTGCACACCATTCATTTACACAGACTTTTGGATCTGCTTGAGTGCAGAGATGTACACTCGTAACTTGGCATATGTAATGCATTAATACAAAATTGAATAATTGGTATCCCCCAGTGTCAGAAGAAGCTCTACTTGTGTGCATGCACCTGTGCTGTTCTTGTATATATGAGATGATTTGTCTGTTGATGCACCTGCATAGTTATGTTCTATATATGTGCCTAGGTATGCCTGAATGCTTAGGTACCATAAAATCTGGCGTATAATACACATGCTTGATTTTTCAAGATTTTATTCCGTGAAACATTTGTTAAAAAACTAAAAGTATGAGTAATAACAAACAGGAATATGTGCGCAACATTTAAATGTTAGGTACTTTTGACTCCTTTAAAACAGATTGAAGACCAAGAGTGCCAAATGTGTTTTGCAACAATGTTACATAAGAAGGCACATTCTATTTTGTGCCATTTTCACTGTCAAGTTGCGACAAACTTTCCAATGTAACTAATTTTTAGTACTTGCGTATAATATGCACCTGAGTTTTAGCGGACCAAAATGAGTAAAATAAAGTGTGTATTATACTCAGGATTGTACAGTGTGTTCTTTCTATGTGTATGCATTTGTGAATTCTCAAGTACATTGTTTCTTTCTATATGTATGTAAGGGCTTATGTAAACTAGTTTTTAATGTCTCTGTATGTGTGAATGCTAATATATCGTCTATTGCTATTGTGGTTATCTATCAATATTTTATTTTGTAATCTGACATAAAAAAATTGATAATGTGTCATACAAATATGTTAAATTGAAATGATCTGTAAAATAAGTTTCAATCAGTTAAATAAATAACAGACATTGATATAAAATGTTGTTCTGGTTTTCTCATGTTTCGTCTTGACATGAAACTGCTGTTTGTAGCTAACTCTCTGTGTGCCCCTCCCACCATTAAAACAAATAAGACGAGGCTGTGTTGGTACTGTAGACTAAAACAAAGTGTAAAATAAACATTTATAGGTATAGTCAGACAATGCACTAAGACAGAAACAGAAATGAAGCCTACATTACGACCTAAAGGTCTTCATCTGGGACACACACAAAAACATGAGCTATCAAATTATAGAGAATGGGATTAATAAATAAAACAAATTCAAAATTAGATTTAAAATCTACCCAATCTATTGCAGGATCCTCGCCTTGCTACTGAGCTCATTCATTGTGTTAAGATTCTCCAAAAATAGGGAGACCAGAGCACTTATTGTTTAAGCTGTGTACAATGTGTTGATTCTTCAACTAAACTAAACAAAGTATAGAGATATGAACACATAAAATAGTAAGACAGGTACTTAGCTGGAATTCAAGAATTCATCAGTAGTCTTAGGGCCTGTGGTCAACGGCAAGATAACACAAATGGGTGAAACAAGCGAGCGAAAATGATATGGCAAGGAGAATGTAAGAAGTGGTAATAGTTCTTTTGTATTATCCCAGTCTGTTGTTACACTAGTCTTACAATATTGTACTAGTATACACCAGGTGTCGTCAAACTATGGCCTGTGGACCAAATCCAACCTGCAGCACCATTTTCCATAGCCCACGAGCTAAGAGTGAATGTTACATTTTCAAATTCTTTAAAATTTCAAAGTGCATGCTATAGAGGAATGGCCGACTGTCAAGTTGAGGAGTTGTGAGAAAGACCAGTTGTGGTTCCCATATAGCTTTGCATGTGTATGCTGATTAACAGATAAACATTTGCAATCAATTTTGATGATATGAAGCGCAAACTTTGAGCTCAAATTTGGGGAAATGTTATCTTGAAAAGAGAAAAAAGCTACAATCTTCTCATTAGTGGGTCTGTATTTCAAACAACCGTAGTCTACTTATTATTATTATTACATTTTGTTCAATAAATTTGTGAAAACATTTTTTATTTTTGTCATTTAAGTAGGCACACTTACATAAATATCATCGTGTTTACCTCTTGGTCGGCAGAGTTAGGATGGAAAATTTATATGTACGTTATTTTTCATTTATTTATTTCACTAAATTGAAAAACATTGTTTGTTGGCATTAACAAAAGTGTTGTACTTATGTGAGATGTGTTACTTTTAATACCACAAATACGTATGTGTGTAAGTTTTTCAACATTGCACGTCGTGTGGCAAGGAATAGTCGATGGTTGCAACGAATTAAAATGAGCTTTATGGAGTCCATGATCTGGACATAGGTTGGGAAGCAGATTTCTAAGATATTACCCGAGGGAGTCCATGGTTGGGAAGCAGATTTCTAAGATATTACCCTACTGTGTCTTAGGTACTATTTGCAGAGAAATTCAAAACTTTGATACCAAAAATGGTAAAACCCAAGTAAATTAAAGACAGAAGTATCAGACACATCGTCTTGGGGGTGACATACTTGTACCAGTCCCTGAATGAAGCGACAGGTGGGACAAAAGTGTTGCTTGTGGCTAGTTTTGGTCCGGTATAGATGTCACATGGCAGTTCTTCTTTCTGAAAGTCCGTGGTCTCGTCAGCCAAGAGCTCGTTCTTAGACGATTCTTTGAAGGCTGGATCTGTACAGATGCAGACAGTTATTAATTGTCTTCTTCTTCTTATCTTTTTTTCAAACTTTACAAATCACATAACCATTGCTGCCACGTTTACAGGAAGCCTGGAATAATGCACTTTCTGTCTTTGTGCAGTGGTGGTTTCTGTAACATTTATAAATACATAATGAGATTGCTATGTCCATGCACAACCCACTTTAGTCACTCCTTACACATACTCGAGAGGTAGTAGTGGTGCTATTCTTTGTTACTCGAGATTGAAGCGGATATAGATAATCCTGGTATCAATATGCTGGAGGAGAGGAGATATCAGTTAGTCCCATCCCAAAGCGCATGTAGTAGTAAAGTAAAGATATCCTCATTGTAAGAGACCCTAAACTTAATTGGATCGTTTGATGGCCAATTCATTTTCTCGCTACCTTATCTTCCTTTACAGTATGCCAGATACCCAGATGCAGCTGAATATACTGGAACATGTTGATAACGAGAGTTGAACCTCACAAGTTTAAAGCGAATACGCTACCACTATGCCAGGGGACCTAACATTTCAGTAACAATGTCGTATTCACTCTCACAGTTTCATCCATCGTGGTATATCCTTTTCATCCAGTAGTGGGTCTAGCTCCTACATTTTGTACCAGACTCCTAGATCATAAACAAATGTGCCACCCCTTGCACAGCGCTAATAACACGTTATGTATGCTACTTAGAGATAAACGTTTAGCCTCATCATTTTATCAGCTTATACGGTCGCAGTCTGTTCCATTACTGGCTGCCATACCACTCCTAGCACATAAAATGTCATGTACAATTTAGCTGACTTAATCTAGTTACTCATCTTCTTCCATGGTATGTAGAGTTTTGTTTGTTATATAGTGGCTTACACTTTCAACAGGTTGGGCACACAGGTTCCATTTCTCAGATCTCCTTAGTCGTCCAATACGACATGCCTGTCTGGTTATGCACTGCTGGCACGTATTTACCGCTCGAAGGATAATCAGCTTCAGGTAATAGATTGGATACGCATAGCTTTTAGAGCCAGGAAATGTAAATGAAACTGGTAGTATACAGTCTCTGCGGCGGCGTCGTCTAAAGACGTTAAGTTACGGTAAACCATACTATTCAAGACACCACTCTTTCACGTCATCTTTCTTGATCTTACAAATAAGCTGTCACAGCAGACTGACCACAGAGGTAGATATCTTATTAAGGAGCCTCATATCACACTAGCAAATGGGTCGACTTCTCAAGTAGGCCTCAGGACAAGCAGCTTCAGACGACAATGGGAAATTAGAGTGTGACGCCACTAGAATATGTGTTAGGCATGCGCTCTAGTCTCTCTGCCACTCTGGCTTTAGGAGTATTGTGCCATCAAGACAGACTTAATAACATCTACCTTAGAGTTCAATTTTATACATATAGAACGGTGACTACATACTCGTAGGCTGGCTGCATTGCATTGTGTACTGCCCAAAGGGACAGGGGAATATTTGCGTGGAGCTGCTTCCATAGTCATTGACTACTACCAGTCAATTCAGAAGACAGCAGTGGTTTAATGTTAGAGGCGTCTTTCATATGAAAGTTGTCTTACTGGACTCAACTATTGAGTTTCTCCAATCCAACGAAATTGGGATACTACTGAGACGCGAACGCATGACGTATATTTGTATTTCCTAGAGTTAATTTGACAGGGTAGTGTAAATTAGAATGACAAAAGCTAGTCTCTAATTATTTTCGTACTTTCTGAAGCACAAACATACACTAACAAGTGCCGCCAGGGGGAGGCACTTTGGTTTGGTTTGACCACTGAGATCACCCTAACTATCGTAGGTATATACAGACGCATCCAAGTACTGGTTAATATGTGTCAAGATCGCATAAAAGACTCTGGGGTGGAAAGGTCGTGCTTCCACCTGTAGAATACAGAGAGGCAAACCTTTAACGAAAAAAAGAAATGTTTTTTTCCAGAATGCAAGTTTCGCTAAGACCTCTACTTTCCGGGGACCGTTCGGTGCTAGGGCCCTGGGTCGTTCCTGGATGAAAGTTGTGCCCTGCAATACATGCGCACAGATGAAGGCTCGTTCTATGATGTGCTGAAGAGTTCTTGTTGTTGTGGAAGCTCTCCTACTGAGTTAATTCAACTCTTGACATTTTTGTCGGGCGCTGCTTAGAGTAGTTCTTCTTCAACCCCAAATCGTACTCAAGAAGGTGGAATGTAGGTCTCCTGAATGTAGTGCAATGCGAAGCTCCCGAGTAAGCTGACCATTTTGAGGATTATATTGTCGATACCCACCTCGTTGGCCAGACTGCTGTGACAGTCTGTTTCAGGAACCATGATATCTTGGACAGCATGTTTCACCTGACTATTACGTAAGTCGTGGCTCCAAAGCTGATGAGCATAAATGCAGACAGTACTACGACACTCCACACATGTATGGCGTCATGTATTTTCTGTGTTGTTTTATGGAGCCGAAACGACCTAACCGATACAACAAAGACTCCAGCCCTTCGTTAACGAACAATAGTGGGTATTAGGTGCATGGTGAGGAATGAAGACCTGTGGTGTTTGTTGTTGTTTGCGAATGCCCACAATGAGTAGGTTAAAATTTATTTTATGTGCCCTGAAAGTAGCTTTCCTCGCATCTCGAGCGTGCTGATGAAGGTGGACCGGGGTCCTCCAGACGGTTGTGCTATACTCGGCTTCATCTGTCACTCACTACTATGGGGACCGCGTTGATCCCTCACCTCGTTAGCCAGGCTGCCACGAAAACAATCCGTTGCCAGGGAGTGCTACTAGGAAGCCGATGTGAGGGTCTTGGCCGGTATATCTTGCCTGACCAGACGTTAGTCTTCCTCCCCAAAAAATGTGGTAAAAGAGCAAACAACGGTCAGTGGAACAATACATTAAGAGAAGAACAATGGGGCTGGATAGACCATACGCTGATGAAGGCGCCGTTTGACATAGTCAAGTCATGGAAGAGAACGAGAGTTGGAACTCAACAGCCAAGAGAAATCCAGTCCACCTTTTCAAGTACGCCTCGGATATAGAAAGAGCTACTGTAATCACTCCCAAAGACAAAGAAGCCTCATCAAGAGTTAATGTAGCACCGGTAGCTTCAAACAGCAAATCGTATTGTATATCTGTCACACTATGTGTATGTTGTCTGCAATATGGTAACAGAGTTGTTGAGCGCTCGCTTCTCGTATCAAATGAATCGAGATCAATCCCCGTTGTAGAGACCCGTCAGTCGACTCGACTGGATACAAATACCGTTTTACTATTATGGAAGGGAAGGCAGCTAGGAATCGAGCTAATCTCCCAAACTTATACAAACATGTCACCTACTACAATGTAGTCTCTAACACTTCATCCCTTCACACTTGACCTATCGTACCTGAATCACGATGGGCTCGACCTCGCCTGATCGTAGCACTGTTCTTACGGGAGTCATCGTAAACTGGGATACCTGAGGATGTACAATGTCGTGATGAATGTGCTCTTGTCAGAATATTGCTGATATCATGTATGGGTGGTTCTTCTTCTTTATTCGCTCTAGTATTGTTTGTTGCATGAGTTACGTTGTAACGCAGTTTACAATTGTGCAGCGATATATACGGACCTCGATCAGGTGCGCTGGCTTTCGGCAGGTCTATTTTTTAACAAGGGGGGGGGGGGGGATTGACTCTCCCTATCCTTTACATGAATGTTCCCTGAGTCATGAACGAGCACCTCCAATCAGTAAGGCAGCTTCACTTACCTTGGCAGCACACTTTCCAGCGAAACTACTATTGACAACTAATGTATGGTGAGCTGACGGAGGTCCTATGTCTGGTCGGTGGCCAAAAGAAGCGCTTCAAAGACTCCCTCAAAGTAACTCTGACACGCTTCAACATCGATGCAAACTTATGGTGATGCCTCGCGCATGACCGCAAGGCATGGCGTGAAACCACCTCAATTGCTGAGGAACGCCGGACCTCGGAATCACAGAAGAAACGCACTTTGCGAAAAGACAAAACTGACACTCACAAGTCCAATTCTGACCTTAAATGCTACATATGTGGAAGGTGTTTCCGTGCCCGAATTGGACTATACAGCCACCTCCGAACTGACCGGTGAAGTGCAACACAACATGTCTGACTGCTGTTGTCTGGAAGGTCGCAGATCATTGGGAGGGGGGGGGGGGAATCATATTTGTCCTTCTCCTGTATAGTCACACTCAGCCAAAGCTGACATCAATTCCCTGAGGTGTTCTATGTTTTCTCTGCAAGGTAGCAATACGTTTTAAATGAGGTTCCCTTCTGCAAAACATGCTGGTGAATCTGATCTAAGCTTGTAATCTTTGTTTTGTGGTTCTAGGAACTACCCAATCGCCCCTTCTCCTGTAAGTTGTTGCTAGAATTTAATAGCGCTGGGTCGACGTCTTGACGAGGTCTCATTTGTGAAGTTAAGGAATTGCATTTTGCTGTCACAGTCTATATGGGACGAACGCTTTGGGAAGAAAATGATTGAATATGGACACCGTAACCCCCGCTCGAGTCCCGTCATCATTTAGGAGTCTGGTGAATTATTCTCACTATTCTTTCTCTCATTCACTCTTTGGTCTTCTGGCTTTAACAAACATGTTTGACTTTAATTGTAGTGTTAAAAACTGCTCTCTCGTAAATAAAAAACAAAACTAGATACTGTCATGGTTGCCTTCCTTAGCCCTAGAATGTCCCCATTCTGCCTGAAGATCAACAGGTTTAGATAAAAGAAAGAAAAGTCATACTAGACAAAGATAATTCAAGCAACAGAAGCGCTCTTGTACATAGAGATAAATCAGCATCAAATGGAACCAAGAAGACAGGTGGAGGGATCTTTATGTCTAAAAAATAGTACACCAATAAATCTATCAGTGTTGACAAGAACATTTTCAAGCAACTTTAGAGTAGATGGGGAAACCTAGAAAACTGAAGCATAATTTTTATGACAGCTGAACACACAGCGACAAGTGGTACGCTTCATAGACGCGCTGGTAGTGGTTGCAGCGGAATTTTTTTTAAAACACGGACCTAAAGGAACTAAGAGTGATACTCTATTAACTATACACCGGTTCAAGAAAGTTGGGATACAGCGCATTTCATCTCATTGCAACATTATTAGCAATAAAAAAGCTGGCAGACTGTCAAGAGATGGTGAAAAGCTACCTCCGTCTGATGTTTGGCTTATGAGAAGGCTGAGATTTAGTTTGCGTAGATACAAAAACAATTGGAAAACACAGCACATAGGTCAACAACCAAATGACGCATTTTACCAGTTCAACAGAGATGAGCTGGTAGTAATTGTAAGGCAGCACAGAAAAACAACATATTGAGATTCCATCTGTTCATCAAACTAAGGACAGGCAACACCGATGAATGTGCCTGCGGCACTGACACAATGACTATCGAGCATCTGTCACAAAGGCCTCCAGCATGCGAGGAACAAAGAAAGTACATATTACCAATCCCCGACAAGCTCTAGGGGGATACCAATAACCTCAGGCTAGTCTCTGTTTTCTTTAGATTTATTCAGGTTAATGTTGGAATGCGTATGAAGAAGAAGAAGACGAAAATACTGTTGGTACATGAACATCCTACTTGGGTGCTTTCTCTCACATAATCACAGTACACAGATGATTATGGGAGGAGTAGTTAGTCAACGTTGTCATTCAAGACACGTGATGATGCATACTGCATCAAGAAAGATCGACAAGATAGATCACAGAGAGTACATTACGTACTTGGTTCGGCTATTCCATCTCCACACCCAGTAGCCTGGAGATCATTGAGTCGATCATATAGATCCGAACCGGCCTGACTTCTGTCACTTTCGAGATCAGAATCTTCAGACTCGGTTTTGACATCTCCTTTCTCAGGTTCAGACTTATACTTATCCTTCTCGGAGTCAAATTTATAGTTGCCTTTCTGAAGTTCAAATGTATGTTCTCCTTTCTTAAATTCGGGTGTAAAATCTAAACAGTCCCCTTTCTCAGCATCTATCCTGAGGTCGAAATGCTCAGATTCTGAAGGCTGCTCAATGTTCTCAGAGTCCAATACTTTCTCAAATTCAGGCTCCAAGCTACTATCCAAGTTGTGACATTCCCAATCGCCATTGCTAGGATCAGAAGCGAATGTGCTCATTTTGGCAACAATCACCACAATTTATTTTAGGTTATTCTAAAACTTGTCACAGATGTTGGCAATGTCCTCTCCAGTGAAACAGCGCAAACAGCTTGGTTTACGTTCGCTCACAGAAAGTGCGGTTCGATATAACTGGACTTCAATAGTGCGATTTCTTGCAAGTAAATAAAGAATAGGAAAAGTCCACTTCTAGGCGAAGTGCAATGCGATTTGAAATTGTTTTTATTTGACGGGCAATCTTTTTCCTGCAGAAATTTAATGTCACATTGATCGGGTCTAAGAGACTTAGAGGAGCAGGATCTACATCATACCAAGTTACCTTTCATATCCCCAATGGAGATCGGCTAGATGAGAGTCTTCTTCTCAAAAGGGCTTTGCAAGAGCAAGATGTTGTCCGGAGATCTGAATACACTGTGTCGTAGTTTACAGCTTGATTGCGATATTTGCTCCTTTCGGCCGGACGCATCTGACCTCAGCATGGCATTTTTGAGTACCGGGTTAGCCTCTCCTCTTCAATCCATTCTCATCCAGTCTACTCTGTTGCAGCTTGTTATCCAGGATCACCGTATACAGAATGGGCTAGAACAATATTAGAATTATAGAAAAGGGAATAACAGATCATACAGGTAAAGTGAGTGAGCAAGTCCAGGTATCAGTGAAAAAGACAAATGCAATGTTAGGTATGATAAAAAGAAATATTAAACATAGGAGTAAGGAAGTGATTGACAAACTGTATAAAGCATTGGTCAGATCTAGATTGGAGTACTGTGTACATGTGTGGAGTCCTTATCGTAGAGGAGATATAAACATGCTTTAAAGTATACAAAGAACAGCGACAAAGCTGATAGTGGGATTTCAGAGTTACAGTTATGAAGAAAGACTTCGAAAACTGGCCTAGAGTGTCTAGAAATGAGAAGACTTGAGGGCGACTTAAAACAGGTTTATAAGATGATAAAAAAAGGCTAAATTAGACTATAACAAGTTTTTTTCTTAAAAATACAACCACCTACAAGAACAAGAGGGCACGACTACAAATTAACAAAGGGAAGGTCCAGATTAGATATTAGGAGACATTTTTAAATCAGAGAGTGGTGAATGTTCGGTATGCATTGCTATAGGAAGTAGTGGAGGAAAGGACAGTTAATGCATTTAAGAATAGATTAGATGCACATATCTTTTAGAGCAATGAAATGTAAACGAAACTTGTTGCATACATACTCTGCAGTATTTTCTAAACCAGTATAAAGAGGTTATGTTAAGTTAATGTGGAGAAGGGTCATGTCAGCGCTGTCCAATTCATTTATTGTTTGAATGGTACAATCTAACAGCTGTTTTACTGTTTATCTTTGAAAGTTGTTCTCCAACTTTTAACTTTGTATTTCTCTTGCAGGTGTGTTCTTCCATTTTCTTTCAGCAAGATCTTCTTCTTATAGAGCATCAACATTTAACGGCTGATTTTGTTCACACATTTCTGTTAATCATGCTTGTTTTTAGTCCACAGTAAATCCACATTTTCCTCTTCTTCTTTTCCTTATCCTGTTTTGCCTTTCAGCGCCACGTTATGAAGAGATGTCTAAAAGTTTTCTTGACCTCAGTTTTTTCCATGTTGAAGTTTATGCTGTATTATTTACTCGTTTATTTAGTTTGTTAATATGTTGTTGCAATTGTTTTGTTGAAGTTGCCGTGAGAGCTTGAACGCCTGCGAAAAGAAGTTAATTCAGGTGTTCACCAATGTTGTTTCATTCATTTGTTTCTTCGGCTGTTCAATGGTAAGCTTTCTGCGTCTCGATCTATGCTCCTCGTAGTTTTTCTGATGATATGTGATGTAGTGGTGTTTTAAGCAATATTAATTAATAGTAAATTCAGCAGGTGAAAGTGATAGTAAACTCAGCAGGTGAGAGTAATAGTAAACTCAGCAGGGGAAAGTGATAGTAAACTTAACACGTGAAAGTAATGGTAAACTGAACACGTGGAAGTAATAGTAAACTCAGCAGGTGAAAGTAATGGTAAACTCAACAGGTAGAAATAATAGTAAACTCAGCAGGTGAGAATAATAGTAAACTTAACACGTGAAAGTAGTAGTAAACTGAACACGTGGAAGTAATAGTAAACTCAACACGTCGAAGTAATAGTAAACTTTACACGTGAAAGTAATAGCAAACTCAAAATATGGAAGTAATAGTAAATCCAGGAAGTAAAAGTAAACTCAAAATATGGAAGTAATAGTAAACTCAACACATGAAAGTAATAGTAAACTTAACACGTGAAGGTAGTAGCAAACGCAACAGGTGAAAGTAATAGTAAACTCAGCAGGTAAAAGTAAGCTCAGCCGGTAATAGTAAACTCAAAATATGGAAGTAATAATAAATTCAACACATGAAAGTAATAGTGAACTCAAAATATGGAAGTAATAGTAAACTCAAAACATGAAAGTAATAGTAAACTCAAAACGTGAAAGTGATAGTAAACTCAATACGTAGAAGTAATAGAAAACTCAACAGGTAGAAGTAATAGTAAACTCAACACGTTTAGGCAACAGTCAATTAAACAAATATATTTGAGTCAATAGTAAATTCAAGTATATGTACATATTAACATATGGGAATCAACATTCATTTATTATCGTCCACATATAATACATCTAATAAACAGCGCCTTGCTTTTGTCGTCAGCCAGAGTTGCAGTCGCTCTGGAACTTCAGCGTTGACTGAAGAATTATCCAGAACTCATTGTAACACCTGTGAGAATAAAGCCAACATGATCAGTGTAGCACAGTCTGAGATATATAGTCTTATCAAAACGAAATCAGCGATATGTTATTTAGATTAAGCATCAGTGCCAGATCTGATTGACATTTTCCCCAAAGTTTAGACGACAGAAAGCTGTTTTGTCGGAAATCTAAAAATCTATTCCTTCTTTGAAAACAAATCAGGTGTAATCAATTATTTTCAAGGCTAACTTAAAATTTTTAAATTTACATTTCACAATATAATTGTTAATCTAAGTGCTTACAATTATTATTTCATTTTTTTAGTTAAAGAAAAGTTGTTTTGTTTAGCTACAGACAAATCGTTTTGGTTGATATTGCTTGTTCCTATATTTCTGTGAGTATCTTTGGCGTCAGAAAAACTTGTCGACATTTTCTGGCCTTTGATTCCAAAATAACTTGCACATAAATAGTTAGAAATGAATTGTGTTATACAGTATTAAAGTTCTTCAAGAATGCCCAATCTATAATGAAATGAGATGCCAGACCTGGTCAGAGGGTGCGGAGCTGAGACAAAAGCTGTGGGGCAGCCACTCTGACCTGGTGAAGACTACAGACTTCATCATGGCGACTGGCCTGCAGATATAGCATGACCAAAAGATTCTGAACGCAAAGAAAGAAGAAGAAGACAGTATTACAGAAATACAAACATTGGAGTAATCTGCTGGGGCCTACCCAGAGAAAGATCTGTGATGCTCTTATCTTCTTCAGCCTCAGTGATGAGTTGTTGTTTGCGATTGTCCACAATGGACGTTAAGCGGCGGGTTGCAGTAGCTTTCCTCACATCCCGAGTGTGCTTATGAAGGTGGACCAGGGTCATCAAGGCGGTTGTGCTATGCTTTGCTTCATCTGTGTGTCACTCACTACTACGGGGATCACATCGATCCTTTATCTAGTTTCCCAGGAAACTATGAAAACAGCCCGTTTCCAGGCAGGGCTACTAGAAAGCCGATGTGAAGATCTTGGCCAGTATGGTTTGCCTGACTCTGACTAACATGTCTGATCAGTATATTTTGCCTGACCAGACGTTAATTCATTCCCACCTGGGGCATACGTTGGATGACTCCTCCGTTTATGGATGATTGATTGTTAAGTACACTGCAGAAATGTTCTGGCCACCTGTCGAGGATCATTGCTGTTTCCGTTAAAGGTAGTCCATCAACTCTACGAATTGGATACCCAGGAATCTTGCATACCCAGGAATCTTGCAACTCCTTGTGCTTAGCCTAGATTACTCGTCAAGTGAAGGCCGCTCTCTTTGTCATGGACGCTGAGCTATTTTGAAAAGCTCTATACTCTATCACTTTTTGTTGATAATTATCTGGATTCTATTTTCATTTTCGTTTAACCTGCCCAGGTGCATACGCGTGGATTGCCAGAGTATTTTAGCGTCATAAAATAAACATTATCCCTTAGTGTCGCCCAATTTAGGTCGAGGCTGAAATGTCCATGCTGCAGCTCATCTAATCTACATTCTAACTCTTCCGTGAAGCTGTTCCTAATGTGTTCCCACTTCAGCTTTTCCGCATTAAGTATCAGTAGTGGGTATTCCCACTGGGTGCGCCTTTTAGGTTGGACTTTTAATCTCATTTGGAGATGAGATGGTGATGATCAGTCAAGCACTCCGCACCACACATTAGAACCAGTCCCTTGTGATCGACATAAAAACTATACGGAAATGAAATACCACCCGCCCACACTGCATGGTTTTCGAATTTTTAGACCAATATATATTTATATATATATATATTAAATATATATATATATATATATATATATATATATATATATATATATATATATGTGGCAAATGTAAAGGCCGTTGTCCATCGTATACGATGATGGCATAATTAATTTTGCGAGCCTTTCAAATAAACCACAGAGCACCAAAATAAGTCTTAACGGCAAATATCTGCGGCCAAACGACAACCCAAACTACTTGGGAGTCACATTTGATCGGCGCATGACATGGAAAAGTCAGATCGAGAGAAACCGAATGAGAGCCAGACAAATAATGGCAATCATTAGGAAACTTGCTGGCACAAGCTGGGGAGCAGACGAAAGAATACTTAAGAAACTGTACACTGGAAGAGTGAGACCAGTTCTCGAGTATGGCATTGCGGCATGGGCAACAGCAGCAAAGGCGAACTTTGATGAAATTAGCAAACTTCAAAACCAAGCCATGAGAGTTATAACAGGAGGCATGAAGTCAACGCCAATTGTAGAACTTGAAAAGATTACAAATCTGCAATCCATGACCGACAGAAGAGACTGCAGAGCCCAGCAGCAAGCAGAGAAACTCAGAAGATTGACAGACTATCCAATGCATCAGAGACTAAATAGATTTGGAAATGGGAAACTAAAGCGGAGAAACTTTGCAGAAATAGCCAAAGCAAAGATGAGCGAAGACCCTATGAACACCATAACAACACCAAAGCCCATCCCTATTGTACGCAAACCCACATGGAAGCAGCATATCATTCCGGACGTGGTAGAAAATATACCAGGTATTGGAAACAAGAACAGCCAGACTGACAAAGAAAGAAGAGACATAACCCGAAGGTACATAGCGGAAAACTACCCAAGCATGGACTAGACCCATGCATACACCGACGGTTCTGTAACAAACACAGCACAGAAAGGAGGGGCAGGGGTATTCCTGAGCCTAACAAATGGTAGAAAAATAACACTGTCAGTGGCAACTGGAAAATACTCAAGCCATTTCAGAGCGGAGGCAGAGGCGCTGAAGGCTGTAGTAAAAGCAATGCTGACAGGCGAAAGCAATGAAAGCCAGATAGTCCTGTTTACAGATGCCCTGGCCGTAGTTACAGCACTAAAAAGCCAGAAAAATACTGAACTTAATGATTTAAGAGTAGTACATTGTCAACTATGCCAGCAGTCCACACCAAAAAGAGTAGTGGTACAGTGGGTTCCATCCCACTGTAACATCCAAGGCAACGAGGAGGCAGACAGATTGGTAAAAGAAGATTCTAGTGTGATCTACGAAGAGTCCAAAAGGTTTATTAGGGCCAGATACATGGCCAAATGGGAAACAGAACAAACTGGTTACACAAAAAAATGATGTCTATTACCAGTTGAACAGAAGAGAGCAGATCGTGGTCTTCAGACTCCTCACAGGCCACACCAGACTGAGGTACCACTTATTCAATAAACTGAAGATAGGTGGCACTGACGAATGCACCTGTGGTACAGGGAAAATGACCGCTGAACATCTGCTGCAAAATTGCCCGACATACGAGGATCAGAGAAAGCACATGTGGCCATCACCAGTGGGAACACTAGACAAGCTCTATGGCAGTGTCGACAGTTTCAGGATGACAGCTGCTTTCTTCGAACAAATACAAGTTGACGTCTGACAGCGTAAGAAGAAGAATTTTGCGATCGCTATTTTTAGTAAGGATTAACTGCGCTACTTTTTATCCTCACTCTCTCGTGGCGCCCGACCGCATTAGCAAGTCAAGGACAAGACGAATAGGCGGCGACTACGATATATATATATATATATATATATATATATATATATATATATATATATATATATATATAAATATACATTCCTTTTGTGCGTGAACTGTATGAAAGAAATATTGTACAATTCTGTGCAGCCTCCAAACCGAAGCACGAACTCATAGAAAAAACCTTATTAACTGATTTCCGCCGTAAAGACAATACATTTGCTTGCAAACTTTCTTACAATACTACAGAGCGGCGATATAATGGCGTGAATAATTCCCATACTTATATTTAAAAGTATCTTGTAACAACTTTCCCCCAATTTATAAATATACCTCTTCTTCCTATCGGGAGTGTTATATTTCAAAAATAGCCATCCCTAAAAGTCCAACATATTGATCTGAGTAGTTGCAATAATTCATAGCAGTGGATCAACAGGAATAAAACGTAAAACGTACATCTATATCTCGCCGGTCCATCTGTTTTCGACAAACTATAATATCATAGACTATTTCAATCGACGCACGTTTTTCCGGAAGGGGTAAACGTTAATATTTAACTTTTTCTTTTGCCGTGTTGTTTGGTAGTAAATTTCTCAAGCCAAACTAAATAGTGCTTTTTCAGTGTTCCTAGCATTTCTGTTTAGTAGAAATGTAACTGTTTAAGACCAAGCCACACCTCGTTAACATTTTGTATTTTATGTATAGACTGCTGATTATATTGAGAAACGGGTCCTTTGTGTGTTTTCTGTTGGTACCGGTCGTCCTGCTACTATTCAATTAACTACTAGTATTTTGATTGTTACTGATGATTGAGGAAACCGTGCAATGTTTTTTTTTCGCGTTTGCCTTATTTATCTAATCCCCAAGGCGGGGTGTGCGTTGCCCAGTTTTTTTTAGTGCATCCGACTTCAACATGTATTTTATGTTAGAGCCTGCTTCTTCCTGCATTTCCTAAGGGTTTGCTTCCCCGGGGTAACGGGGGGTGCTGTGATAGGGATGGAACCCAGCATTTTCTGGTTGTGAGCCGTGTCCCTTAATCACTAGCCCACGTCGTCCCCTACCGTGCACTATGAACTGCATACATTTCTTGGCTACTAAATGTACTTTGTTATTTCTAATTATACAGTTGTTAAAAATAGTTTGAAAACGTAATTATCAGTATATGCAAAAAGTTACGTGGAATAAAAATTTAACATTTAGAAACAAATTAAAATTGGTGGATATATGGAATAATGTGTAAATTTATACAGATTATTATAATTTTTTTTTTTTTCGTTCGCCTTATTTATCTATTCCCCAAGGCGGTGTGCGTTGCACTGTGGTTTTTATTTTGCGCCTGTCGGCACAATACATCCGACTTCAGCATGCATTTTATGTAAGGGTCTGCTTTCTCCTGCATTTTCTAAGGGTTTGCTTCCCCGGGGTAACGACCGGTGCTGTGATGGGGATCGAACCCAGCACCTTTGGTTGTGAGCCGTGTCGTTTAACCACTAGCCTACGTCGTCCCCTATACAGATTTGAGATTCATTGCTGTATTTGTATTCAAACAATAGCCATGTTCAAAGAAAAAACCATGTTAGTCACAACTGCGATGAAATTCTGTCACAGAATACAAATTAAAAGAGATGCTATTTTGATACTGAAATTAGCATTTTTGAAGCCACGAAAAATTCAAAGCATCGTGAAATATAGTGCTACAGTGACCTCTTAGACGCATAGACAATTTTACAGTGGTTAGTTAGTTATTTATATGTACACTTGTACCTTGGCTGGCGGCTTGGGGAGCCTTAGTCGCCTCTTCTGGGCCAGATGCGTTGCGTCTGACGTCGTCTACCCGTGTGGCTGGAAAATCGTCTTTAGGTCGTTTATCCACTTTCATCTCGGTCGTCTTCTTGTTCAGAAGCCGGACCGTCGAGCATTGTCAGTTCGCAGAGGAAGCTAGTTA
Source organism: Ariolimax columbianus (assembly GCA_036924085.1). Taxonomy (NCBI): domain Eukaryota; kingdom Metazoa; phylum Mollusca; class Gastropoda; order Stylommatophora; family Arionidae; genus Ariolimax; species Ariolimax columbianus. The sequence continues at coordinate 24,641,860 of JAVGWX010000003.1, forward strand.
GGGGACATTCTTATGAGATGATCCAACCATCGTACCTTCTGTCTGGACATGTATTCGCCACATGTGATGGTTTCAATCCTTTTGCGAACATCGTTGTTCCTCGTTCTGTCTCTCCTGGGAACACTGGCGTCAATTTGCAGACATTTCAACCGAGAAGCGAAGATTTTGCTTTTTAGTGCTTAGGACATCGCTGATGTTTGGCTCTGGTAGCACATAGCTGGTAGGAAGATGATGCAGGTCAGTTCGCCGGTTTGTTTCCAGACTAATGGGAAGATGTTTGAGGAGTGGTGTCAGCTGATAGATCCCTTCTGCTGCTTTCCAGAATCTAGTCTCAATCTGTCATTGTCACCTATGGCGTCTTCTGAGAAAATGATGCACAGGTACCCGAACACATGAGCCTGTTGGAAGCACCGTTCTGAATGCTCAAATTAAGCTGCCCTTGCGTTATGTCCATCTTCAATGTTGTCTTAACCGTGCTGACACGCATACCGTACTTATCGCATGTTGCGCCCAACTCGGCCTAGTTATTTTTAAGTTCCTGTTCTTCTGTATATGCAAAGCATTGGTCATCTGCGAAAAACAGTGCATATATATGGAATTATAATCTGTCAAAGCCTGATAGGAGCCTGGCACAATATTGTCCATATAAATGTTAAAAAGCAGCGGGGACAGTACACCATCACGTGTTTCTAATAGGACTGATTTAAATGTCCTTCCACTGTCCTAGAATATAAGTAAGGCACCATGATACATGTAAGGGGGAGCAATATACTTAGGAGTCCGTTATTTTTGTGAGAATCTACAATATTTGCTCCGCTAACTTACACTATTTACAATAATATGTCAATCTACAAGCTTTACTCAAAGACCCGAAACGAAAATAACTCTTACACAACATCTTTGATCTTGAGCCTCTTGAATCTCCTTTATTTTAGATGGATGCATGCTTCCCTTCCTTCCTCGAGTTACAATAGAATCGTTGCTGGGGTTTTTAGTGAACAGTCTTCGGAGAGTTGTCGTTCCGGAATATGCAGGTATAAATTCAACATCATTTTGAAATCTAATTTTCTTTTTAAGCCCTTCGTCTGAAAAAAATAAATAAAACCACCACCGCACACCTTTATTATGTAAGTGGGACAAAAACTTAGAATACACACAAACACATATGTGCACACACACACACACACATGCATGTATGACGGCAACAACGTCAAATATAACAACGGAGATTGAGACGAGGACTTTAGCTCTTCTGTGGCTATCTGGAACGACTCTAACAAAGGCTGTTATGGTATTGGACTCTCAATCTTTGCTTTGGAATGTGCAGAAGGGCTGGCTGGGTCATTGGTGGATACGGACTTGGATGTCTTAAACGTTAAGGGGAGGGGGGGGAGGCATGTCTGGATCTATTGTCCCGGTACAGACATGCTGAAGTTTATCAAAATAACGATCTGACGTCCTGACTCAAAGGCAGCCACTAAGGTTATGGTTATGGGCAACATTCTAGGGCTCCTCAACGACCGCCTCTTGGATGTTGCCCCATCAGTCTATGAACTCTTGAATGCACAGGCTGCTGTATTATTGAGTCACTCTGGTTTACAAGTGGCAGGCAATTTGCCAGAATGGGACGGGAGTATGTGCAGCCAACAGGATACTGACAGAATGGGACGGGAGTATGTGCAGCCAGCGGGATACTGACATAATGGGACGGGAGTATGTGCAGCCAGTGGGATACTGACAGAATGGGACGGGAGTATGTGCAGCCAGCGGGATACTGACTGAATCTGAATCCCCATATTTACCGACAAAGACTGGGCACCTTTGGGTTTTTCCGAAGTGTACACACACAGAGAGACACATACACACACACACACACACACACACACAAATGCACATACGCGTAGGAGGACAAGTCAATAAATAGGCCACACATGGTTATTACAAAAAACTAAACGAGATACGAATTTTCGCCAATATTAATACACTTATCCTATCGCATTATTAGTGCCACACAACCTGCAGAATAGAAGTCTTTGGTCTGCTGCCTCCGTCACATTTGGTCTGTATCCTCAGCCACATGGGGTCTGCTGCCTTAGCCACATTTGGTCTGCTGCCTCAGTCACATTTGGTCTGTATCCTCAGCCACATTTGGTCTGTATCCTCAGCCACATTTGGTCTGTATCCTCAGCCACATTTGGTCTGTATCCTCAGCCACATTTGGTCTGTGTCCTCGTCCACATTTGGTCTGTATCTTCAGCCACATGTGGTCTGCTGCTTCAGCTACATTTGGTCTGCTGCCTCAGCGACATTTGGTCTGCTGCCTCAGCGACATTTGGTCTGTATCCTCAGCCACATTTGGTCTGAATCCTCAGTCACATTTGGTCTGTATCCTCAGCCACATTTGGTCTGTATCCTCAGCCACATTTGGTCTGTATCCTCAGCCACATTTGGTTTGTATCCTCAGCCACATTTGGTATGTATCCTCATCCACATTTGGTCTGTATCCTCAGCCACATTTGGTCTGTATCCTCAGCCACATTCGGTCTGTATACTGAGCCACATTTGGTCTGTATCCTCAGCCACATTTGGTTTGTATCCTCAGCCACATTTGGTGTGTATCCTCATCCACATTTGGTCTGTATCCTGAGCGACATTTGGTCTGTAACCTCAGCCACATTTGGTCTGTATCCTCAGCCACATTTGGTCTGTATCCTCAGCCACATTTTGTCTGTATCCTCAGCCCCATTTGGTCTGTATCCTCAGCCACATTTGGTCTGTATCCTCAGCCACATTCGGTCTGTATCCTGAGCCACATTTGGTCTGTATCCTCGGCCACATTTGGTCTGTATCCTCAGCCGCATTTGGTCTGTATCCTCATCCACATTTGGTCTGTATCCTCATCCACATTTGGTCTGTATCCTCTGCGACATTTAGTATGTAACCTCAGCCACATTTGGTCTGTATCCTCAGCCACATTTGGTCTGTATCCTCAGCCACATTTGGTCTGTATCCTCACTATATAAATTATATTCTGTAGACTAAATCATAGGAACACATTATTACAGTTGCTGCACTGTCTATCACTATTGGCCTGTCACTTCGAATGATATCTCCCACCCACGGCAAGATTCTTTTATTGCAATCTGAATAGGACGACCAAATCGGGTTTCAGCAGTAATTGTTTGACGTCATTGAGAAAATGCATAGACCCAGTTATGCACCGGTTTACGCGACAAACGCTTCTCACCGTAAACAGGAAGCATTTTCTTATGAGTATTATTTGCAGAAATTCCACCCGCCCACCCCCCCCCCCCCCAACAAAAACAAACAAACAAAACAAACAACAACAACAACAAAGAAACAAACACAAACAAACAAACGCTGTTCACTGAAATTTCGGACACCATTTTCTATCTGGGTTGCGCACGCGTACACGACACCTAGCGACTGCTACGTATAGTGATATCAAAGCTGGATGTTGCTGCCACCTGATGACACCTTTAGAAACTAAAACTACATTTTTCAGCTATTCTATATCAGTTTGTGACCTACTTACTGACTTACCCTCTTTCTAGCGACCAATACCAACAATTAAAGTCTTTGCAACATTTACCTCCCGTTGTCTCCCTTACATTCCGTTAGTAAAACAACACCTGTCCTCTTGCAATGGATGTTCCTGCTGAAAATTATTTTTAAATGATGTTGCTGCTAGGCTCATGCACAATCTCTCTTTACGACATAGTTGAAAAAATTGCAGTGAACCCTTTCTTTGTTCTTCCATTCTTTCTCCCCGACCCCCCTACACGGATACCCGTCTAAATCTGAAACTGCATCACGACGTCATATCGCCGATATCTTAGGTTTTTGTCACTCCTTAATTAAACAAAATGGCGCGTCGATCGCGTCTGCTAATCAGCTGTGATGTGCGCGCTTTTAACATTTCAATGTTAGCTTTACAGAGGGGTAGAAAAAACACTTGTACCTAAAGAATGCGTCTACTAATTAGGTGATTGGTAATTTAGCTTAATAGACAAGATCTTCCTAAAAATTATTGTGAAAAAAAACGAACATTCTATTACAATGAAAACAGAAGTTATGCAGTTGTGAATTGGTTGAGTAAAAAGTAAATGTTTTTAATATTTCATTATGGTTTTAAAAAAATAATTATTAAAAGACTGTGTGTCAGACATTTACATTTTCTATGTATAATAAAAGTACATGGGACAACATTTTATATATTGTATGCACTTTCCATTGTTAACATTGTTAAATGATAAAATATGTCAAGGTAGATTATTGGAATTTTATAACCTAAACATGATCGTTGCACAAACAATTAGGTCTATATCAAATGGGATATAAAATGCCACATATTTAGTTTAACAAAATGTTATTACATACATATATTTTCAAAATAATAGTTAGTGGGGGGGTGGGTGGGGGGGGGGGGTGGGGGGGGGTGTGGATGTTCTGATCACAAACCGGCTCCTGTGATCGACCTGGCCATATAAATTGAGTACCAGAAAATCTGGGAAGTAAAGGCAGCCGTCATGATGCTGACGGAATCATCCACTATGTGCTGTTGGTTACACAATAACATAGGTCTAAAACCATATTTTCTATGTGCCGTTGTTTACACAATAACATGGGCCTAAAACCATATTTTCTATGTGCCGTTGGTTACACAATAACATGGGCCTAAAACCATATTTTCTATGTGCTGTTGGTTTCACAATAACATGAGCCTAAAACCATATTTTCTATGTGCCGTTGGTTACGCAATATTATGGGCCTAAAACCATATTTCCTATGTGCCGTTGGTTACACAATATTATGGGCATAAAACCATGTTTTCTATGTGCCGTTGGTTACACAATAACATGGGCCTAAAACCATATTTCCTATGTGCGTTGGTTACACAATAATATGGACTTAAAACCATATTTCCTATGCGCCGCTCAGCGTGATGGGATCTTTACTTTTACTATGCTTGTAGTGGTTAATTTATATTGTACACTATATTTTAAAAATATATTCTTAAACATCTACACTTGACTAGCTCCTACTGTTCTCAGACATCTACACTTGACTAGCCTCTACTGTTCTCAGACATCTACACTTGACTAGCCTCTACTGTTCTCAGACATCTACACTTGACTAGCCTCTACTGTTCTCAGACATCTACACTTGACTAGCCTCTACTGTTCTCACACATCTACACTTGACTAGCTTCTACTGTTCTCAGACATCTATACTTGACTAGCTTCTACTGTTCTCAGACATCTACACTTGACTAGCTTCTACTGTTCTCACACATCTACACTTGACTAGCTTCTACTGTTCTCACACATCTACACTTGACTAGCTTCTACTGTTCTCAGACATCTACACTTGACTAGCTTCTACTGTTCTCACACATCTACACTTGACTAGCTTCTACTGTTCTCAGACATCTATACTTGACTAGCTTCTACTGTTCTCAGACATCTACACTTGACTAGCTTCTACTGTTCTCACACATCTACACTTGACTAGCTTCTACTGTTCTCACACATCTACACTTGACTAGCTCCTACTGTTCTCAGACATCTACACTTGACTAGCCCCTAATGTTCTCACACATCTACACTTGACTAGCTTCTACTGTTCTCACACATATTGTATAATTCGGGCTTTCTCTTTCTCCAACTTCAAACTTGTGCATTTGGGATCAAGATGCTGAGCAGCGCATGAGCTGCAGTGGTCAGCGACCCATAGCTGACTCCTAGCGTCAGGGCCAGCGAGCCATATCTGCCAAGACCCTTCTACACCTCCACGCGGTGATCCTGGATAACAGGCTGCAGCAGGGCAGACTGGCTAAGGAGAAGGGATCGAAGAGGAAATGCTAACTCGGTACTAAAAAATGCTTGCTGAAGTCGGAGTGTTGGACCGAAAGGTGCAAATATCGCAGCCAAGCTGTAAACTACGACACAACGCATTTCTTTCTCTGGACTACATTCTGCTACTTACCCTTTCAGGGTTTGGTAGTGGGCGATTGAGAACGAACGAAGAAGAAGAAGAAGAAGAAGAAGAAAAAGAAGAAGTTGAAGAAGAAGAAGAAGAAGAAGAAGAAGAAGAACTTGTGCATTTACAAATGGAGATATTTGTAACAGATGATTCTCCATTATAAATTTTAATCGTGGCACGCTGTTGTTAATGCCTCATACCCGTTTTGTTTAGCCATAGCTACTGTTGAATATACAAATTCACTTCCTTGTTCTCCATGTATTCCCAATCCAAATCCACACATTCTAATCCATTCTGTGCAATGTGTTTCTAGTATGTGTTGTTTTGAAATTATTTGTCTTGGAAAGAGCTTCCTAAATAAAGTCCGAATGTTAATAATTATGTGCGTATTTGTAAATGTGTAAGTTGGTGCGAAGAGTAATTGAGATAAATCACACTTGCCTCGAGCTGCGTTCTTTGAACTGACTTCGGTAAGAATATTTGCCATACGAATCACCTGCAAGTCTTTAAATGAAATAGAAGAATGATAAAATTAAGCATCCAATACATGCGTCAGAAAACATTGTCCACTTCGATACACGAGAAAACGAGTTATTCCCAATTTTGTTTACCTGTATTCTAGATATTCTAGAGCTTTCTTAAACAAACCCAGGAGAATACTCAAGTTTTTCGTCTGGATGAATAGCAAGGTGTTTTAAAAGGCACAGTTTCAACTCTCAACAGACTTTTGTCTGTATGATTGGCAAGGTGTTTTTAAAGTCATGGTTTAAACTCTCAACATACATTTGTCTGTATGATTGTCAAGGTGTTTTTAAAGTAATGGTATAAACGCTCAACAGACTTGTGTCTGTATGATTGGCAAGGAGTTTTTAAAGTCATAGTATAAACTCTCAACATACTTTTTGCCTGTATAATTGGCAAGGTGTTTTTAAAGTCATGGTATTAACTCTCAACAAACTTTTGCCTGTATGATTGGCAATGTGTTTTTAAAGTCATGGTATAAACTCTCAACAGTCTTATCACAGGTGTAAATGGCGAGATGTTATCGGTGATACTATTTGTTTGAATCTTTAACGTCTTTAACCGTCTTTTAGGGACGAGTGTACGCTTCTTTCAACAACAGATAGTCGCTTTGGTTTTATCAAAGCCTGTGAGACAAAACAACATTTATGCATAAATGCCTGAGTAATTAACTATAAAAGCTATGATTTTTAGAGTCCTCTAATTAATGCTATATTTTCTCAGTGTGACAATGGTTAAACTCTCATGTATCGATGACGAACAGAACGTTCCTGGATAACACTTACATCGTCTGTAATCGGTATGCAGCTAGTTGCCTTCATCTGTTCCTGATTTGTTCAATAAGGTGAGTTGGTTGATAAGGGAACTTCATCAATGATTTGGCCGGTAAAGTGGACTATTGTTAGGTGCATTTGCCACGTGTGGCTAAGGTGTGAGCTTTGTTTACAGACCATGGCTACCAGGTTCGAATCACGTCGCACTCGGTTGGACAGATCGGGCAAGTTGTGGGGTTTTCATAGTGTTACCGTTTCTCCTTGTCGATCTAGCTGTAAATGGGTGCTAACGATGTCAAAGAACAATTTCGTAGCCGCCACAGGAGCAATACAATTCATTCTTTGTCGTCGGCACTTTCAGCAATGAAAGAAACTGAGCATCAATGGGGATGCACAGGCACATTCGGTTCTATCAACCATGTTCCATTTATATTTACGAATAGTTGTCGGTGATTGATTAATCAGCTGGCCAATGATGTGAATAAGTTATGATAAAACGTCAAGGTAGTACCATAATGTTCACTGTAGTCGAGGAAAAAGCCTTAGAGATCTCGTTTGTACCTGGTCTCATTTTTGCTTGAATGGGATTACCAGTTGCCGTTTTCCAGTTCATGACTTCTCTAACAGTAGGTCGTAAGGTAACTAATTAAAAATCTTGGAAATCTATTTTCATTGGAAAAGTTCGACGTTAAAAGAAAAAGGTCAAGGATAAATAACAAGCTAGATGGGAAGAATAAGAATACATGAGAAAATCCTCGAAAGAGAGATGGTTGTGTAATTAGAAGATAGTCGGCCCCACCCGACATGACACTTGATGGAAGTGATTTAAACATTTTACTCCAGATTCCAGTGTGACCTACGAAGAGTCCAAAAGGTTTATTAGGGCCAGATACATGGCCAAATGGGAAACAGAACATACTGGCTACACAAAAAATGATGCCTATTACCAGTTGAACAGAAGAGAGCAGGCTGTGGTCTTCAGACTCCGCACAGGCCACAATAGACTGAGGTACCACCTATTCAATTAACTGAAGATAGGTGGCACTGACGAATGCACCTTTGGTACAGGGAAAATGACCGCTGAACATCTGCTGCAAAATTGCCCGACATACGAGGACCAGATGAAGGAACATGTGGCCATCACCAGTGGCAACACTAGACAAGCTCTATGGCAGTGTCGACAGCCTCAGGATGACAGCTGCTTTCTTCGAAAAAATTTAAGTTGACTTCTTACAGCGTACGAAGAAGAAGAAGAAACATTTGACTCTCAAAGTAGACTTCAAATATTCAAATAAGTAGGCTATTATTGTGGCAATGGTTTAAACGTTACATTGATTCAATCGTATGTAATTTGTTGATAACTGGCCAGATTTGATGAATTAAATTTGAATTCAATGGGATTGGTTGTTTAAATTAGGTGATTGTTTTCATAATAATGGTGTTAATGTTATAAATAATGATGTGGGATTATTGAATGTTTCTCTGAGTGTAGCGATCGTTATTTTTTCTTCTTGTGTGTGGGTGATTTGTTAGCTGTTCAACTTGATTTATTGTTTTTGTTAGTCTAAAAAAATGTAAAAATTATTGTCCAGGTGTTTAATATTAGCACAATTGGTTGAGTGTCTTCTGTTAAGTTCATTGTGTGTTAAGGTGATTGGATAAGTGTCTCCTGATAGGAGTAAGAGATATGAAGGCCAGTGGATAATTTTTTTCTGCAAAGGATAAATGGATGTCTTTATGATCGTGTAAGAGTATTCTGTTAGTATCTTTGTTCGAGGCCATGGATCGAAATGTAGCAGGATTTTTATACATTCATAAGAAATTTCCAAGACTTAGGAATGTCTATTTGTCGGTCCATGGATTCGTCAGCCTTTCGCGATCAGCGATTTGATGATATCCTCACTTCGGATCAAAAGTTAGCTTGGAATGCTTTTCAGCAAGTGTCCACAAACGTTCTAGAAAACAATAAGGCTGACAATTTCCAAGTACTTATAGAAACCATGTGTTTCAGCGCTACGAAAGACAGGGTGCAACGTGTCCTTGAAATTACACTTTATGCACTCTGTAGACTTCTTAACTGTGACTGCAGTGTTGTCAGTGAACGAGCACGGCGAAAGATTTCACGAGTACATAATTATTCTGGAAAAAAGTACGAAGAACAATGGAATGCAGAAATGCTATAAGACTTTAGCTGGGTCTTTAAAATAGACGCTTCTGAAACATACTGCAAGCAACAGACAAAAAAGCGTCGTTGTGAATCAGTTCCACTATGAGCATAATTGTCTTATGGTATGTATATGTAATTGTTGAAAGTTTATTTTTTTATATTTCATAAACTAAAGCTGGTCTTGTGTTTTAATAACTATTCACATTCAGCAGCATAAACAACATAAAGATAATTTATGTTTAAAAAAAAATGTTTAAAATTTGTATCCAGTGAATTAATTCATTGGCGCTTTCCGTCTTGACAGACGATAGTAATTGTGCTATGAGAAAAAGGTACTTAACTACAGTCCATGACGGTATCGAATGTGACTCGTAAGACCAATTCGAGCAGAGAAGCGTCCCTGCCACAGTGTGTGCAAGGAAAGTCAGGACAGTTTGCGGCATCGCATGGTGTGGCGTGTCTTCTCAAACTCTGAGTCTTTAGCCTATCAGCAATCAGTATCTCCTTTGTCTGTATTCCATGATTAATCCTGCCCCTCCATTTAACACCATCCATGGCGTCCTGTTCCTTTGATTCCAAATCCATGCCTGCATAATTCCTATCTCGCTTGCATACATCCTTGTACCGAAGTAATGGCCGGCCCAAGACCTCTTCCACAACTGTAATTCTTCATAAAGAAGATATTTTGGTATTCTGCCATCATCCATCTTCCGAATGTGTCACAGCCATCGGACCCTTCGAAAACTAATCATGGAAAAGATTGTGATAGTGCCTGTTCTCTCCAACACCTCTGCGTTGGTGATCTTGTCTTGCAACCCAACCCCCAAGATTCTGCGCAAGCACCTCATGTGATATCTGTTTAGCCACCTCTCCTGGTGTATGTAGATAGACCATATCTCACTGTCATAAAGAAGGGTGCTGAGGATACAGACCTGGTAAACAAGTGTTTTTGTTTTAACAGTGAGTTTTTTGTTCTCTCAGACCCTTTTTGTTAATCTGATCTTTGTTGTTGCTACCTTGCCTATCCTAATATTGATCTTTTGGTCCAGGAATAATTTATTATTAACTGAGGATCCCAAACACGTAAAATAATTTACTACATCGAGATCCTCATCATCAATGGAGATTACTTATGGCTTGTTTGCACCCTGGACCATAACTTGTGTTTTCTTGTTGCTGATTGTTAACCCGAACTCACAGCAGGCATAAGTAAATGCAAATAGTAATCTTTGCAGTTCCTCCTCTGAGTTAGTCGTAATTGCGGCATCATCCGCAAAGAGTTGTCTTATCAGCACCCTGTTTATCCTGGTCTTGGCTTTCAGTATTTTAGTATTGAATAGGCCTCAATCTGTGCGAGAAGGAATGAACATACCACCATCCTGGTCACGGAATGAATGCTTCAAGAAAAGTGAGAAAATATTCCAAAGAGGGTCGGAGCAAGTACACAGCCTTGTTTTACTCTGCACGACTGCAAACTTCTCAAAGGATAGACCGTCAAAGTTGACTGTTCCTTTCATGCCAGTGTGGAACGACTCAATAATGCTCAGAAGAATCGGTGGACAACCAATCCTCCTGAGCGCTTTGAACAGATCCACGCGACTGATCAAGTCAAATGCCTTCGTGAGATCTATGAAAGCAATATACAATGGTTGTTTTTGTTTTCTGCATTTCCTTTGCAACTTCTTCTTTTTCTTTTGTCGTCTCACTTTCTATCTGTTTGTAGCCCAGTGTCGGGGTATGTATTTGTCTTTCGCCTCTCTCGAGGTTCGAGTAACATTGTTCCCCATTTTACGCCGTGTCTCTTTTGCGCTATCGACCTTTACCTCGGTTTACCTCTATCCCTTCTTCCTGATGTTCTTCTGTAGAAGGTTACATAAACAATATTGTCTGGTTGCATTCTCACAATGTGGCCAAACCAATTCATTATCTCTTGTTCTATGTACTATTGTTCCAGCCTTTTCATGAATACTCGCATCTGTGATTCCGTCTCTTCTGGTGTTGCTAGTGACCTTTCGTAGGCACCGCATTTCACAGGTGACTGACTTTCGTTTCTGGGCCTTATTCAATGCCCATGCCTGGCACTAGTAGCACATGGTTGGGATGAAGGTACTATTTATCATCTGCTTTCTTGCTTCGAGAGCAATCTTCAGGTGCCTTAGTAGTGGAGTAGCTAGTCAATGACAGCGTTTGTCCTCTGCACTTTCGTCTCTATCTCTTTGTCGATTCTACCATCCGCAGTAAAAACACCTACCAAATATCAAAATTCTTGTACCTGCTTTATTTTTGTTTTATTCTCATACATATCAAGTGTGGTGTGCTTTCTACATATATTTATTGCCTCTGTTTTTGCTGTATTGATATTCATATCGTACTTTTGACAGTTCTTTTTCTTCGTACGCTGGTTACAGCGATATACGTTGCACTGTGTTTCTTTGTTAAGTGCAACCGATTTCAACAGGCGTTTCTGTAGGGATGCCCTCCTTAGCCTTTGGCTGTTCCCAGCCTATCTAAGACAGCAGTTATTTGAGGTCAGAGTTGTCTCTCTTAGGGAAGTTGTCTTGCAGGACTATCGAGTCTTCCCCACTCGTGTCTATAGGGTGTGGCAATGATATGATATCATATAATGGACTGTATGTACTAATTTATTAAGTATCTCGGAAGAGAGGCAGTCCAGTTTGTCTGTGTCCCAGGATCGTCACGTCCTGCCAGAATCGTAGCATATGCATGTGAGTGAGGTATCTCCTTGCTCCTTTTATTTTCTCGGCTCATCTGCAGTGATGGAACGCCTAGCATTCCCCGCCACCTGGGAGGTTGTCCCAATAGGGCAGAGGTGCAATGTCCGCTAGCCTGCATCTCTTCCGCGTCCATTGGGATGACTGATAGCAGACAGAGATAAAGAGAGAGGCAGGAGTGCATTTAACCAGGGGACAAGCCTGGTCATGGCACGGAGATGTTGTTCCCCTGGTGTACGGACATATCTCATGATCAAGAGATGAGTCTCAACAGTTCGCAGTGAGGTGGCTGCTCTACTGCTTACGACACCCCGACCGAGAACTAAGTTTTCTACTAGTTGTTTCACACCTCAACGCCGTATGGGGTGAATATCGAGCAGCTTTGATTGGCGGGACGGCAGAGACCTCTTTCTGCGGTTCGACCGAGTCGGGCTGAGACGCGAGTTCCAGGTCCTAACCATATCGAAGCCTTCCATGGCAATGGTGCTGAGATTCAGGGCGGGATTCCGGCTTAGAGGCGTTCGGCCGTAATCGTTCAGATGGTAGCCTCGCACCATTGGCTTATCAGCCTGCGATTCCTCTGGAATTGAGCAGGATTACCGTAGCAACGCCCTGTCATTAGTAGGGTGAACTGACCTGTCTTCCGAGGGTCTAATACCAGCACCCGTTCCCCATTAGACCCAACGAATCAAGAGAGAGCTTTTTAGTCAGTCAATGACCAAGTGTCTGAAACCTGCGATTCCTCCAGTTCTGAAAACCAACAGAATAGAACCGAGGTCCTATTCCATTATTCCATGCACCATTATTCAGGCAGCCGAGGCCTGCTTTGAACATTCTAATTTTTTCAAAGTAAGCGCGCCGGCCACCCGTGACGCTCAGCGAAGAGCACCCGCAGGAGAGATCCGGCAGACGGTAGGGCAGGAGACAACGGGCAGTGAACCGGAGCGAGCCGGACCGCCCGCCTGCGCCTGAGATTCAACTACAAGCTTTTTAACTACAACAACTTTAATATACGCTATTGGAGCTGAAATTACCGCGGCTGCTAGCACCAGACTTGCCCTCCAATAGATCCTCGTTAAAGGGTGTAAAGTGTACTCATTCCAATTACGGGGCTTCGAAAGAGTCCCGTATTGTTATTTTTCGTTACTACCTCCCCGTACCGGGAGTGGGTAAGTTGCGCTTGCTGCCTTGCTTGGATGGGGTAGCCGTTTCTCATGCTCCCTCTCCGTAATCGAACCCTGATTCCCCGTTACCCGTTACAAACATGGTAGGCATGTCACGTACCATCGACATTTGATAGGGTAGACATTTGAACGATGCGTCGCTGGCACATGAGGCCATGCGATCGGCACAAAGTTATCCAGACTCACCAAGTGGGGACGCCGCAACCCCGCGAGGGGAAATGACGATTGGTTTTGAACTAATAAAAGCCCTCTTTCCGCGAGGGTCGAAACTTGGTAAGCATGTATTAGCTCTAGAATTGCCACAGTTATTCAAGTAGGATCTTGTCATCTAAGGAAGCTCGACTGATTTAATGAGTCATTTGCGGTTTCACCGTGAGACAGTGTGAACTTAGACATGCATGGCTTAATCTTTGAGACAAGCATATGACTACTGGCAGGATCAACCAGATATCTGTCGGAGACGGACGAACCATATAGACCGGTCGGCGAAGGATGGATGTGTAGAAAGCCTCTCTAGGAAGGCCGCAGGGACACACACCATCCGACAGACCGGGCTCGCTCGGGGAGGGATGGCAGCGCTCTGTGCAGAACGGATCCCAACGGCCCCGGCGATGATTTTCACTCGGACTGGAGACGATTTTTGCCTGCCGGCCTGCCCTTCTCCGACCGGTTGGTCGGGCGAGAACGGGGCCTTTAGGCACGATTCCTGCTTTCCATTTGCAGGTCACAAGCTCATTGCGAGAGAAGGACCACAAGCGAGACGAACTGTCGAGATTGGCTATATGTGCTAGCCTTTGACGAACCACACAGACTGACAAAGCTTCTCTATACGGACTACGTAAAGCACCCTTACCAGCGGTACGACTCCATAAAATTGGTCCTGCTACAGTGCCGGGGAGAGGCGGGCGAGCTTGGTAGGCAAGCCCGCGCTCTCACTTCGCCTGGCGGGACTGAGATAGCTGTATGATCACTGGATGCGAGTCAATCGTGCCACCGAGAGACTAGCCCCAGATTTTTTGACAGTTCAAATAGAGTGAGTCAATATAGCTTTGAAGGTTTTATTTATTGGAGTGGATCAGACATTGGTTGTCTGCAAAGAACAATTCGTTGGTACTTTCCAGTTCTGTATTTTCTTCTGGGTAATGTAATTCATAAAAGGGACAAAGAGGAGTGGTGACAGAACACAGCCTGTCTGGCGCCTGATAAAATAGGAAACCACTCTGACATACTTCTTTGCAACTGTCGTAACGAGAATATCATATCTGTAGTAGACATATTCTCACGAAAACCGCACTGTGACTCTTGGTAAACCTGGTCTCCAAGGACCTGGAGTCTGCGCAGAACAATTCTGGCAAGCATCTTCTCAACGGTACACAGAAGCGAAATTGTCTGTAGTTGTTGCAGTCACTCCGGTCCTCGTTGTTCTTGTACAAAGTTTCAATGCTCGAATATTTGACCTGTTTTTCATGCCAGAATAATGTTATCAACTGGTGTATCTGTGTGACAAGCATGTCCTTTCCACTCGTGGTGACCTCTATTGGGATTCCACCCTTTCCTTGGACCTTGCCAGAAGCAAGGTCAGCAATAGCACAATTAACTTCAGCCATGGTTGGTAGCGAGTCCAGATGGTCCAGAGTTGACATGGTCTAGACGACTTTGAGGGCTATTTTCTGTTAGCTCTGTCTCGATTAAGTAGACTTCAAGATAGTGTTCTACCAAATATGTCTAACTGCTTCCTCTTATCAGTGATGATATCCCAAGATCAAGAATTTAGTGGCGCGCTCTTTTTCACTGATGGGCCGATTCATTGTTGGATAAGTATCTCATGTTAGGATAAATCTATGTTAAGCTTACTGGACAAGTGTCTTATGTTAGGATAAATCTATTTTAGGGTTACTGGATAAGTGTCTTATGTTAGAATCAATCTATGTTAAGATTAATGGACAAGTATCTCATATTAGGATCAATCGATGTTAGGATGATTTGATTAATGTTGTCTTGCTATATCAAATGTGTTGCTTTCTCTACATCTTAGGTTAGCAATCATGGTCAACTTTTGTCATATATTGATTGATCTAATGGTTGAGTCTGATATATTTTCTAATGTCCTTCGTTTTTACATTATTCTTCCACTTTTAGTGGACCGCGTTATCTTCCTCGTATGTGCTATGTTTGCATCTGATTCCTTAGTTACTGTGGAATTTTTACATGGTCATCCCCAATCTCTTTCACTGTGGCCAGTTGCTATCTTTAGTTGTGTGTGTGCGCGCGTATGTGTGTGCGTGTGTGTGTGCGCGTGTGTGTGTGCGTGTGTGTGTGTGCGTGTGTGTGTGTGTGCGTGTGTGTGTGCGCGTGTGTGTGCGCGCGTGCGTGTGTGTGTGTGTGTGCGTACGTGCATGCGTGTGTGTATGTGTGTGTTTGTGTGTGTGTGTGTCTTTTCGTGTGCACGCGTGCGCTTGTTTTATCTGCTTCCTTAACTGTTTGCAACTCGTGATGAATGATATTTGTAGTCAAATCTTTACACTTTCGTTTGTCATGGGCCTCAATAAGATAGAATGAAAGCATAATTCTACGAAGGAACATCAAAATTTTGTTAACAAATTAAGCTACGGGTTTTTCAATAGCAGGCACTGCCGTCGTTGATGGAGTGTTAGAGACGTCATTGTGCTTGGTTTTAGAATTTATTTGGTGAGACGTGGGTGAACCTTCTTTGCTGCTTTGACTGTCGTACCAGTAACTTTTGCCCTTACTTATATCCGAGTAGACTGTCCTGTATCGCTTACGTGGGCCACAAGGGTCCCTTAGCCGCGAGGAGCAGGATCTCTAACCATTCATTGTAAGCCTATAGACCCTATAGTTAAACACTCTAAGAGTTATATAAAACATTTGCAGTATTTCACATATGATATGTCCTTAACTGGTATGGTGTAACTGCATACTTAGACCTGTTAAGGGTCCTGTTAATCTTACCTGCTGGCACATGATGACTAAAGTCACTAAATTACATTTTAAAAGCAAGGTCCTGTTTTCGCCCATAAGTTTATAGATATGTACTCATTCTTCCGGAAACTGCACCCGGTATCACATAATTTCAGATGCGGAAAATCCAGATCTTTGGTGCGTAAATTAGCTTGTGTAATTTTAACTTGCATTTCTTCCTTAATTGCCAAGTAGGCCGGCTTCTCTGGACATTATAAGCTGCTTGAATAACCTCAACCATGCTATTTTGTTCCTAACTATCCTTTCTAATTAACAAATACGTTTCCGTTCACTCGGTCTTCCGTTCTCTGTTCATAGAGGGCACACTATCTAGAAGAAATTATGTCAACCGTCACAAATTTTATGTAATTACCGTCATTATCCTTATTATCGCACTGGTTTGTAATTTCTTTTGATTGTTATAAGTTCTCCTATACAATGAAAGCCCTCCTTGGCTTTTATATCAGAGTTCTTACATCTATATCCTTACTTTAGGTTTTATCTACATTTCTACTAATATTTGTGAACGAACGTGCTCACATTTTGTAGAAGGGTATCACCAAAACAATCATATCATAGTTGAGTTGAGTCTCAAAATTTGTGTTTTGGCTCTGTGTATTTGCAGGCCCAATATTTGGGAGCGGTCATCATTATTTAGTTTTGCTTTTGCAAGTAGGTATCGGGCAGAAAAGCCTAGTCATCGATAAATCCAGATCATCAGGTTGCATGGAAAGACGCGAATGGGAAGGCATATGATCTCTTTGCTACAAACAGTAGACAAGACTCGAAGACGGGACTTAAAATGACTCCTTGGAATAGTAGTTATTGCCCTTCGCTAAGCGATGATGGCTACAACATAAGACGAATTTGGAATATAGTGAGGAAGAATATGCGCTGGTCATCAATCTCACTCTTATCCTGAGTTTCCTTGGATCAGTGGCGAGACTATTGGTCGAGACGACTGGAGGTAACTCTGGTCTTACTTCTTGTGAGATCTGGGGTCGCTTGAAACTTGCGGGGTTCAATCGCCCCCCCCCCCCCCCATATGGAATACAAGCAGATGGAGAGCACCCGTTGCGACCTTATGTACTGAGGAAACCCAGGTGGGTGAATCATAAATGTAGAGACAAACAAGAAGACTATTCTCTGCGTAGATTCCAGTGCCTTTCATGTACAGAAAGTATAGATCATCTGCATCTCAATGAATGTGCTAAAAGCGGAGAAGGTGGTAACACACTGGTATCAACCAGTTCATTTCAACTGTCATCTCCGCATCGAATGTAGGCTGCCATGGTTCTCGGGTGTTCTCTATCTCTTGCCGTAAGGGTGCAGTCTGACATACTATTTCCAGTTCATCTCCTGATGTCATCTGCGAACTCTTTTGGTTGTTTGCCTCTTAGATGACTGTCTTCCCCTCTAGTATGGTCTTCAAGGTCTAGTTATAGAAACAAAATATCTGAACTGTACAACACTGATTTCGGTCACTAATTCTTTTTTCATCCTCATTTTTTTCAATATCTCCCTGTTTGTTCTCTTCTCTTTCCACGAAATGAGACCTAATTTTCTATTTACTGACATTTCAAAGGCTTCGATTCTGTTTTCCAACTTTTTTATTCAGTGTTCATATTTATGTGCCATAAAGTAGTGACGAGTATACATTACATATGCCAGTTATTATTTTTAATTTATGATTTATTTGTTTAGATATCAGTATGTATCGCATGTTGGTGAGCACCATTTTGGCCATACCAATTATCTTTCTGATTTATTTTTCACAACTGTTTTCTTCCGTTATTATATTACCTAGATATGAGAAACTCAGTACCATTTCCAGCAGTTGATATTTCATATTTATCTGCATTCGCGGTTTCTTGTCACTTTTTCCAAGTATCATAGTTTTTTGTTTTCTGTATGTTTATGTCTAATCCAAACTCTTGACTTATTTGTATATTGTGATCACAAGCTCCTTCAATTCTTGCTCACGTTTTGTCATGAGATCAGTATCGTCCGCATATCTAAGGTTATTCATTGCCACTCCTCCAATGACAAGCCCCGACATTCCTGTTATGTGTTTGAATATTTGTTCTGTGTAGACAAGGGGATAACACATCCTTGTATCACTCCTATTTACATGTATTACAACTAACGTTGCTTTAACAAGGGCAGTCATCCATCGTGACAGACGCACAAGCTGTACTTCAGAAAGTACAGAAGGGATGGCTTAGGTACGTGTGGATAGCAGCTGTTGAGGCCTCAATCCCCCAGGGGTTGACATGGATCTACTGTCCTGCTCATGCCGGGGTTCAAGGTGATGAAAGAGTTGACATCATGGCTTCACAAGCTCCCATCATGGGCACATTAGTGATGGATAGAAGTGACATTTTGAAAGAAATCAATGACAGGCTGCTAATGGGGACACCGCAATAGATGAAGCAGCAATTCACAGACTGCAAAGTTTCGACATTAAACGAGGTTCGAGCGGAGTGGGGTGCATGAGAGGGTGGCGCAGGAGGACCAGCGAGCTACAGGGACCATCATCATCCATACATTACGCCATTTGATGAGAGAGACTGAGCACCTATTGATATGCCCGGAGTGCAGTGACGTTAATTCTTAGAAACAGAACAGAACAGAAACAGAACAGCAACTTACGTTTCCCAGTACCTACATTTGGGGATGCATGGGTCCGACACTGCAAATTGACTTACTCTAACCAGATTATATAAGGTTATGAATTCAGTCATTTGCATTTCACATTTTTTGGACACGATGAAGTTGCTAAGCCCATTCACAAACCTCTCGTCATTCAAGGATAGAAACAGTGGTCCTATTATGTCTGCCTTAGCGAATCGCTCAGGTTACTCGTTGTCACAAGTAAAATGGAAACACTACAGATAGTATTTTAAGGATAAAAACAAACCCTACCAAGTGAAGAATACACCGGAATCTAAGCCAAATACAAGATCGGAGGAGGTGGGCCGGGAGGAAGGATGTCTGTTACGATCGTTTGTCAGTTGGTGCAACACAACAATGACTTCCTGTTTCAAGAATACTGACAGAAGAACCTGAATCCCATTAATTGAATCATGAGGGGGATCAAGATGCTGAGCAGCGCATGAGCTGCAATGATCAGCGACTCATAGCTGACTGCTAGCGTCAGGGCCAGCGAACCATAGCTGCCAAGACCCTTCTACACCTCCACGCGGTGATCCTGGATAACAGGCTGCAGCAGGGCAGACTGGCTAAGGAGAAGGGATCGAAGAGGGAATGCTAACCCGTTACTCAAAAAATGCTTACTGAAGTCGGATGTGTTGGACCGAAAGGTGCAAATATCGCAGCCAAGCTGTAAACTACGACACAACGCATTCCGTTCTCTGGACTACATTCCGCTACTTAAGCCTTTTCAGGGTTTGGTAGTGGGAGATTGAGAACGAACGAAGAAGAAGAAGAAGAAGAAGAATCATGAGGAAGAGTTGAAATGTAATGTTGGGCCTGGCTGTTTGTCTCCTTCAATCTACATACCCTACTGGTTTCATGCACAATCTTCTTTAGTCGCCTTTTTGAGGCAGAAAAGCAACCAAACAAAAACATTTGTTTTCACAGAATGCGGATATCTAATAGATACTATACAGAAAACAAATAGTAAACCAATTTGAAATTGATCTATCTATCTATCTATCTATCTATCTATCTATCTATCTATCTATCTATCTATCTATCTATCTATCTATCTATCTATCTATCTATCTATCTATCTATCTATCTATCTATCTATCTGTCTGTATGTCTGTCTGTCTGTCTGTCTATCAATCTATCTATCTATCTATGTATGTCTGTCTGTCTCTCTGTCTGTCTATTTATATGTCTGTCTGTCAGTCAGTCTGTCTGTCTGTATGTTGTCCTATATTGCGGAGGCACGGTTTATATGTATGTTAAAACTATCGAATAACTTCGCCTGTGTAGCGCTCGGATAACTTGAAAACATTGTTGGTTTTTCCTATGAACAAACTAGTTCGTTACGAGTTCGTGGTTGCACCATCATCATGTTTCAATGAGGTACATTGAATGCTTGGGTGAGTGAAGATGCAGCAGTGAATAGGCTGACAACAGCCAACGACTCATATATGACTGCTTACATCAGGGTCAGCAAATCACAACTGACCAAGACCCTATTTCGTCTCCAAAATGGAGTCCCTGAAAAACAGGCTGCACTAGTGAAGTCTGACTAAGAGAATATGGAGCGCCGGTGCTCCCCAAAAAACAACCCAGCTGAAATTGGATGTGTCGGGCTAAAATGCGCAGATATCGCAGCTTCGCTTTAAACAAAGACAACATCAATCACAACGTCTTTTTTCAGGACGAACGTTGAAGAAGAAGAAGAAGAAGAATGCTTTTATATATGTGTCTTGCTAGTTTAAAGATAAATTAATTATGTAACGTATACAATTCTTGCAATTTGGGATTAACTGTCACTTTGTGTGTAATACTGCTACTGAGTATGTTCCCTTTGTTGGAATATAAAGTTCCACTAGCGCTTGATTAGTGCAGCCAAGGTTGGGGTTCAACTAGACAACCGTCACATTCCTGTCGACTCAGCTGTACATGAATGTCTATCACGGTTAGAAAATAAAAGACTGCGAGAAAGGGAACTGACAACCGCAACTCAAACAAGATGTGATTTAGTAAGCTGAAGTCTCTATCTAACACTTCATTCATGACCAGCGCTTAAGTCTGCTGAAGAACACCTTTTACCTTTTTAAAGTTTTTTTAAGTTGTCATCTTTTTTTTCTGCCTTTGATACTTACCTATTTTACATTTCTATGCACTTGCAATGTTACTCGCCCTGTGGATCTTAATTTGTCTTTCTTGGGTCAAGTTGGATGCAGTCGGTTGTTGTAAACCCGTGTTTTTGTCGGATTTCTTCAACGTCATTTATCCATCTGCCTTTAGACCTTTCTCGTTCCTTTTGGCCAGGTGTTCATGTGTTGTTAACGTGCAGTGGTAGTTGATCAAGTTGGATTCTCACAAATGATCGAACCACTGTTTGTTTTTGTGTTTTGAAATGTATTTAACACACGGGATTAGTTCTCATCTTATTTCTAGTGCATCGTTTCCCATTTGATCTGTCCTTGTGACATCAATGATATTTCTTAGACATTTCAGTTCATATGTTGTAATGTTCCTCTCCTGTGTTTGGATTTGGACCACGTCTGACATTGCAGGAAAACAAGTTGGCGTAAATGTAAACTTTTTCATTTATTGTTTTGTTGCCATGTTGATGTTCGTATATATAAGTAGTAGGGACAGTGACTAATTCACAGAAGAGTATTTATAACATATAGTTTCAATGTCTTTATCATACCTTCCATATTCTGTTAAGATTTTCCCAGGCATTTGAACACTTGATCCTGCTTTCGTTTAATGTTGTTTGCGTGAACGCTAATGGTACCTGGTGTTCTACTAATCTTCATAGATTTCTTCCTTGATGTGCTCATTTTCAAATGATATTTTTCACAGACTGTCCCAGGTGCATTCCTTTGATTTCGCTTATACTTCTTCCTTGTATGCTAGACTTTGGTCGTCTGCAAAGAGTAGTCTATTTAATGAGTTGGGTTGTTCGCTTCTTATGTTGAATTCTATTTCTGGTTATGCTATTTGGTGTGCTTCTATTGTCTAAGTAAATGTGTAACAGCAATGTCGTAAGCACATACTCTTGTAGTTATTTGAAAATTAAATATGAAGCCATCAATTGTTTTTATTACATTTTTTATTCATTTAATAAAAGCTCTCGTAGTCTTCAAATATTGACCAGAGTATATTCCTAGCTACACTATGGGTAGTTCTCTGCTGATCTACACGTGATGTGTGTAAGTGCTTGCCATTTGCTATTGTTCTTTCGTTTAACTCACTTAAGGGTAAATAAAACATTAATACATTCCATTTCCTTACAGCATCTCAAATCAGTTATGCTAAACTTATTCTTTGTTCAAATATTTTTGCGGGATCAAGATGCGGAGCAGCGCATGAGCTGCAGTGGTGAGCGACCCATAGCTGACTGCTAGCGTTATGGCCAGAGAAACAGAGCTGCCAAAACCCTTCTACACCTCCACGCGGTGATCCTGGATAACAGGCTGTAGCAGGACAGACTGGCTAAAGAGAAGGGATCAAAGAGGGAATGCTAGCTCAGTACTCAAAAAATGCTTGCTGAAGTCGGATGTGTTGGACGGAAAGGTACAAATATCGCAGTCAAGCTGTAAACTACGACATAACGCATTCCGTTCTCTGGACTACATTCTGCTACTTAAGCCCTTTCAGGGCTTGGTAGCGGGAGATTGAGAACGAACGAAGCCAAGCCAAGCCAACTATTTTCGCCAAATTGTTCATACATGACTTTAGTACCGATAGGTCTTTGCCTCTGCGTGTATCACATTTTTTTTTCTTTTCTTCAAGATTGATATTATTGTAGTTTGTTGCCAATCATCTCATATTCTTCTTTTTAATTCTGCGAGCTTTGGTAATTTAGACTGGGACTCCATATTCTTCAATAAATCTGCTGTCTTATGTAGAGCACTTTATCTTGAATCATTTGTCCCACTCTGCATGATATACGTTACACCTTGTTATGCGCTCTCTGGTCTAGTGCATCCTCTTTCTGTTGGCCTTTTTCGGGTTTGCTTTCCCTAGTCTTTGGCTGTGACTAATCTTCCTGCAAGGCAGCAGGTTGTCTTTTCTGTTAGGGATACTGCCCTTCGATGACCTGCCCTCTCAGGTTCTCGAGCTCCATGTGCTCTGACTGTGTAACCTTTCCTCTCCTATGTAGCCTGTCTTTGTGAACTTGAGCACTTACTGCCCGTCTACTGCCATTTTTAATCTGGCCCTCCCCAGTGATCATCCAGTTTGGATGGCCCTAACAGGAACATAAGTTCCCGCTGGCATAGAACACTGGAACGCGCACAGCTCCCCGTCCCTTTCCACATAGACAAGGTGGTTCATTCCATGCTCTCGTAAATATTTTAGATGATACTTGCTTTGCTTTTCGGATGCATAGACCTATTGATAGTTCACGAGTTACTGTGGATGGAATTGCTCTTTACATCGCTGTTCTCTTACGTGCTCATTAAATATTGGGGACCCATTTTTTGTCATTAGTAAATGAAGCAGGTTTATAGTCCTAATCTTTTAACCTCATTGCTTTGCTACTTAATTAGTAATCTCTTCGCAATTTTTGCCTAAGCAATTGATGATAGTTCTCCATATTTTTGCCATGATTCTTATTTGAAGATTTTGCTTGCTCGTTTGGTGTTTCATCTTTCTAATTGATAAGTAATGTAATCTTGTCGAGTCGTAGTAGAGATTCCTTTTAGTTAGTTTGAGTTTAGTCTCTAAGCCCTTTGCTGGAGTATTCTATTCAATTTATTATTTTAAACTTCAGCGTTTCAACCAAGCAGTTTGTTTTCTTTCTTTGACTTGTCTTAAGTTTTCTTTAATTCCACATTTACTTTTGCGTGAATCCATTTTTAAAACATGTCCATTCGCTGTTTATGTCTTCAGATTATCTATTTAGTGTTTTATAAATCGTTTTGATATATCATATTTGGCTTTTCCAGGCTGGAAAATGTTTGTTATTATTAGACCATATTTATTGCGCATGTTAATTGTACGTTTCGATTTTAAAATCCATTTCCTGTTCCTACTGATGTACTTCCGGTCCGTCCTTAACGCCGAAATTCATACCAAAACAAACGACACACGAGTTCTAATGAGCATTTGTTGTTAACGTTTGCACTTCTATTTTAACGAGCACGTCTGTACTTAGAGGTGAGTTAAAACTTCAGTTCTTATATACTACATGTAGAAAGAGCTTCTTGTAACGTGTTTTGTCAAGTGAATGAATGTGATCGTCATTAATTAAGCGACGCCGACGATATGCCAGTGAGTGAGTGTCGACTCACGACTGTCACTGACTGAGAGTGGTGATTGAGAGTCTCTTTTCTTCTCCAATCTCCACTGGTCTTCAGTGACAGTGAAATAAAAACAACTCGACTATCTCATTATCACAACCAAGAGTATAGTATCTGCTTTGGATTTGGGTATTCTATGAGCAAGGCACAAGCATGAATGACTCGGGAAGATCACTCAAAGGGCGGGGGGATTCAACACAGGAACAAAAAATGTATACTTACAATACATACTAATTACTATCATACGCCTTTCCTTTACTTTAGTGAACTTTAGGTTGACTAGTAAAATGACAAGCATTCTTTAGTGCACCACATTCTATCTATATATGTCGTTAGATGTTGTGGGGAGGTGTGACCTCCTTTGTTTCAGCCGCAGACGAATATTCGCTGGCGTCTTGCCATGTCAGTCCCAGCATCTGAGTGTTAGCCTCTGGAATATATGATCGTCTAATTTTGGGACTGGTAGTGCTGGAATTGTAAATTAGAGCAAGGTAGATGCACAGTCTGTCAGGTGCCGTCTATGCTGCTCCTCTAACCACATAACCAAGACC
Source organism: Ariolimax columbianus (assembly GCA_036924085.1). Taxonomy (NCBI): domain Eukaryota; kingdom Metazoa; phylum Mollusca; class Gastropoda; order Stylommatophora; family Arionidae; genus Ariolimax; species Ariolimax columbianus. Next base: position 24,666,735 of record JAVGWX010000003.1, read on the forward strand.
TGATGTTATTATAGCCACACAGTCCCCTTTTTGCAACATATTCTTTGTGAAGCCGTAATTTGAGTAGATTTTTAACTTGAATTTTGCCCGAGCAGTAGCCATTAAGCCTACTCTTTTCGATTTTTAACGTGCGCTCCGCTGTACTTGGGTGTCTGATCTCACTACTCAGAGATCAGGAGAAATATTTACTGGATGATATATGTAAAAAAATCCTGGCCTCCACTGGGATTTGAACCCACGATCTCCAGCAACCGAGGCAAAAACCTTACCTCGAGACCACTGGTGCACCATATTAATGATTAATAATATGATAATTATAAAATGATAATGTTAGACTCGGTTGCAGCTGGTTAACTTAATGAATGAAACATAAAAAGAATGCATATAACAATTGTTGATTCTATCTTAGATAGTCCCAATCTTGCGGTGTCACATTTATGTGTATGTATGTATTAGTTAAGCCTCAGTATTAGACACTAATTATATAATTTTTAGTCTAAGGTGGAATTTTGGTGAAATAGTGATGTCTTGACTTGAAATTTCATAGCAAAATGTTGTTCTTTATTTACTGATCATCATGTAGCATGCCCTTTGCAGAATGTCGCTCTAAAAAAAACTGATCTGTAAGACTCTCAATCTTTAGCCAGCTTTCTCACCTCTGCCACTACTATCCTCAGAACATCATGAATGTCCTGTGTCCATCTTCTCCTCGGTCTGCTCGTCATGCTTTCCAGGTACCATGCTCTCCAGTATTTTTTCAAGACCATTGTGGTTTTTGATGTTGTCAAAGTATTTTAGTTTCTTAAGGTAGTGATTTAAACCATATAATTATTGCTATAAGTTTGGCTACGTCATTTGTAGACACAATCCTAATACATACTTATATGCCCACTACAATACATGATGATAAAGAGGTGGAAGAGATCTATGACCTTTAGGGAGAAATCCTAGACCAACTAAAGTAGTTGAAAATGACATTATAATGGAATTTCAAAATGGCACTCAACTGGTAATTGGATTAATTTTTGCTTCTGTTTTAGTTCACCATTGATAATTTTAGGCCACGGATTTGACTGGAAGTTGCACTAGTTAACAAAAATAGACTTTGAAAAAAAAACCTGCTCAGAGGATCAAGACTGACAGTAAAAGCTTCTTCTCTTATGTTAGAAATAAACAAAGAACGAAAGACAAAGTAGGCCCTCTCATAGACAGTACAGGGAAAATAAAAAGTGAGAATAGGGAGGCAGCTAATCTGCTCAATCAGTACTTTGGCACAGTCTTCACAAAGGAGGACTGCTCCGAGATCCCAGAGCCTATAGATATTTTTCAAAGAGACATGGATACAGCGGGATTAAGATCAATCTGTATTACAGAGGAAATGGTTTTTAAAAAATTGGAGGGGTTGAAAGTGAATAAATGTCCAGGTCAAGATGGTATTCATCCAAAATTTGCTGAATGAAATTAGAGACCAACTAGCAAAACCGTTGGCTATATTATGTTCTCAATCACTTACAAAAGGGATTGTTCCACGGGATTGGAAAGATGCAGTAGTGATCCCCTTATTCAAAAAATCAGATCCAGCAAATTATAGACCGGTGAGTTTAACGAGCATAGTCTGTAAATTGTTAGAGTCAATAATCAAAGAAAACATTGTAATGCATTTAGACAAATTTAATCTAATTAGAAATAGTCAGCATGGGTTTACTAGAGGGAGATCATGCTTAACAAATCTATTAGAATTCATGGAGGAGGTTACTAAAATCATAGATAAAGGGGAGCCAGTGGATGTTATTTATCTAGACTTTGCAAAGGCCTTTGATAGAGTACCTCATCAAAGATTATTTCGAAAGTTAAAATCACATGGAATAGGTGGGGAAGTTGCCAAATGGATTGAAAATTGGTTAACGGGAAGAAGGCAGAGGGTGGGCATAAATAAGGAGTACTCTGAGTGGAGTGAAGTGAAAAGTGGTGTGCCACAGGGCTCAGTTTTGGGACCAATTTTGTTCTTGATATATATAAATGATTTGGACATTAATATGAGATCCATGATTGCAAAATTTGCTGATCACACAGAACTATGCAGTAGTGTCTCATCTAAAGCGGAAGTGGATATATTGATGTCGGATTTAGATAAAATTCGAGAATGGTCTGTAAGCTGGCAAATGGAGTTTAATGTAGATAAATGTACAGACATCCACATGGGTAGATCCAATATGGAACATAATTACAGAATGGGAGAAAACAATATTAGAAAGATAGATAAGGAAAGGGACCTAGGGGTTATAATAGATCATACAGGAAAGGTGAGTGAGCAAGTTAAGGTAGCAGTGAAAAAGGCAAATGCAAAGTTAGGTATGATAAAAAGAAATATTAAACATAGAAGCAAGGAAGTGATCGTCAAACTGTATAAAGCTTTAGTTAGACCTAGATTGGAGTACTGTGTACAGGTGTGGAGTCCTTATCATAGAGAGGAAATGAACATGCTAGAAAGAATACAAAAAAGAGCGACAAAGATGATAGTGGGATTCCAGAATTACAGTTATGAGGAACGACTCAGAAAAACCGGCCTACAGTGTCTCGAAGAGAGAAGAATTCATGGGGACTTAATACAGGTTTATAAGATGATCAGGGGAATCGATAAATTAAGACTATAACAAGTTTTTTAAAATACAGCCACCTACAATAACACGAGGGCATAGCTACAAGCTGACTAAAGAGAGATCCAGGTTAGATATTAGGAAATATTTTTTTAGTCAGAGAGTGGTGTCTGCTTGGAATGCATTGCCAGGGGAGGTAGTGGAGGCAGGGACAGTAAATGCATTTAAGAATAAACTGGATGTGCATAGCTTTTAGAGCAAGGTGATGTAAATGTAACTGGTTGTATACAGACTCTGCAGGGTCTTCTAAACCAGTATAAAGACGTTAAGTTAACGACTTTCATTGTGTCCAGAGAAACATGTTGATGTTTTCTATTTGGATTAGTTTGTTCATTCTGTAGTGTTTTCTTGATTATCCTGGCATTGAAATCGGCTGTTTTATTTAATATTCCGGCAACCCTGTGACGTACTCCCGCGGTCCAATGCACACAGTCCCTTCAGATCTCGTGGGACCTGACAAAGAACAACGCAATCCAGTGATAAACATTCAAAAGTGTATCTTCTTCTTCATTGTACGCAGTCAGACAGTAACATTTATTTTTTCGAAAAAAGCAGCCGTCGACACTGCCATAGAGCTTGTCTAGTGTTGCCACTGGTGATAGCCACATCTGCTTTCTCTGATCCTCGTATGTCGGGCAGTTTTGCAGCAAATGCTCAGCGGTCATTTTTCCACACGGGCATTCGTCGGTGCCACCTATCTTCAATTTGTTGAATAGGTGGTACCTCAGTCTATTGTGGCCAGTGCGAAGTCTGAAGACCACGACCTGCTCTCTTCTGTTCAACTGGTAATAGGCATCGTTTTTTGTGTAGCCAGTATGTTCGGTTTCCCATTCGGTCATGTATCTAGCTCTAATAAGCCGTTTTGACTCTTCGTATGTCATACTAGTATCTGGTTGTGGTAGTTTTGCACCTTCTTTTGCCAGTCTGTCTGCCTCCTCGTTGCCTTGGATGTTGCAGTGAGATGGAACCCATTGCACCACTACCCTTTTTGCTGCGGCCTGCTGGTATAGTTGACAGAGTACTGCTCTTAAATCACTAAGTTCAGTATTTTTCTGGCTTTTTAGTGCTGTGACTACGGCAAGAGCATCTGTAAGCAGGACTATGTGGCTTTCATTCCTTTTACCTGTCACCATTTCTTCCACTGCTGCCCTCAGTGCCTCTGCCTCCGCTCTGAAATTGCTTGTGTATTTTCCAGTAGCGAATGACAGTGTTATTTTTCTGCCATTTGGTAGGTTCAGAAAGGCTCCTGTCCCTCCATTCTGTGTTGTATTTGTTACGGAACCGTCGGTGTATGCATGGGTCCAGTCCATGCTTTGGTAGTTTTCCGTTATGTAACTCAGGGTAGTATCTCTTCTTTCTTTTTCAGACTGGCAGTTTTTGTTTCCAATACCTGGTATATTTTCTACCACCTCTGGAAATATATGCTGCCTCCAGGTAGGTTTTCGTACAGTAGTGATGGGCTTTGGTGTTAGTGCGTTCGTGGGGTTTTCGTGCATCTTTGCTTTGGCTATTTCTGCAAAGTTTCTTTGCTTTAGTTTCCCATTTAATAAATTGTTTAGTCTCTGGTGCATTGGATGGTCAGTCAGTCTTCTGAGTTTCTCTGATTGCAGCTGGGCTCTGCAGTCTCTTCTGTCGGTCATGGATTGCAGTTTTGTAATCTTTTCAAGTTCTACAATTGGCATTGACTTCAAGCCTCTTGTTATAACTCTCATGGCTTGGTTTTGGAGTTTGCTAACTTTATCGAAGTTCGCCTTTGCTGCTGTTGTCCATGCCGCAATGCCATACTCGAGAACTGGTCTCACTCTTCCAGTGTACAGTTTCTTTAGTATACCTTCGTCTGCTCCCCAGCTTGTGCCAGCAAGTTTCCTCATGATTGCCATTCTTTCTCTGGCTCTCATTCGGTTTCTCTCGATCTGACTTTTCCATGTCATGCGCCGATCAAATGTGACTCCCAGGTAGTTTGGGTTGTCGTTCGGCTGCAGGTATTTGCCGTTTAGACTTAATTTGGTGTTTTGGGGTTTGATTGATAGCGAGAATATTGTACATGTTGTTTTTTCCTCGTTTATTTTGACCAGCCATGAGTTCGCCCACTCTTCCAGCGATGTTAGGGCCTGCTGCATCCGATTTCTTGCTATGGTGAGATTCTTTTCAGAGGTCCACATAGCCAGATCGTCTGCAAACATTGAGCTATGGACTCTTCTTGGTATATTCTCTGTAATGTCATTTATATACACCAGGAAGAGTGTGGGTGACAGTACTCCCCTTTGGGGTACTCCCTGATCAAGTGTCACCTTTTTGCTCATCTGCCCTTATACTTGAACTCTGGCCGTTCTGTTTGTGAGGTTAGTGATTGATCCACTTGTACATTTTCCCACAGACTTCACTTCTTCTTAGCTTGACTCTAAGTCCATGTTTCCAGACTTTGTCAAATGCCTTTTCCAGGTCCACCCAAACCGCTACTGTGTGTTTCTGTTCCTGGTAGGCATCTTCTATTTCCTGGGCTATGAGGATGACCTGATCCTCAGTGGATCTGTGCTGTCTAAAGCCTGCTTGCTGTGGAATTAGTATTCGTTTTTCTTCTAGATGCCACATCAGTCTGGTGTTTATCATACGTTCCATCAGTTTGCTGACACAGCTCAGTAGGCTGATAGGCCTGTATCCATTTGGATCTGTTTTGTCTTTTCCTTTCTTTGGTACTGGTACAAGTACTGCGTCTTTCCATGCCTGGGGTACAATACCCCTTTTCCAGCTTTGGTTCAGGACTGATAGCAGTTTCCTCTTTGCTGTTTGGCCCAGCCCCATCAGCATTTCGTTTGTTATCCCGTCTTTTCCGGGAGATTTCCTTTTCTTTAATGTTTTCATGGCCTCTTCCATTTCGTTCATTGTTAATTTTGCCATCATATGCTCTTCTGGTGCCATATTGATGTTGTCGTGTCCCTTTTGCTCTTCGTTAATGTCTGTATGGCTATCTGCAGGGACATCTATGTGGTTTGCTCTGGCATAGTGTTCAACAAAGGCGTTTGCGGCTTTTTTTCCAGTGAGCAAGTTTTCGCCCTGCTTGATGGTAATTTGTTTGTTTGACGGAGTTTCGTCATTCATGGCTCTGACTAACTTCCATAGTTTGTTCCCTTCTTTGTCTAAGTTTAGGCTTTCAGTTTTGTTTTTTCAGCTTTCTCTTGTTGTTTGGTTTAGAGTGTATTTGTATTTCGCCGTGGCGGCTTTGAGGGCGATATTTGCCTCCATAGATTGTTCTCGCTCTGCCATGTTCCTAGCATTTGTGACTGAGTCTTCCGCTTTCTGCAACTCATCATTCCAATAGGGCTTATAATTTTTCCTTGCCCCTCTTGGGATGGTTTCAGTGGCAGCTTGCATTATTGCTTTGCTTAGGCTTTCCACCATGGGCTTCATTTTGTTATTCCGTGTGTTGATGGTTTCACACAGCCCATCTGTTAGGCTTGCAAATCTGCCCCAGTCGGCTTGTTTGTAATTCCAACGTGGGAGCGTTTTTGTTTCCTGTGGGCCTACTTCCATATCAATTTCTAGCCTAATTGGCCTGTGGTCGCTACCTGCCAATTGGTTTAGCACCTGGCGGTCTATTTTATGGTGAATGTCCACTGTGGAGAAGGCTAAATCTGGAGTAGAGGTGGTATACCATGTTCTAGAATAGAAGCTAGGGCTATCCTCCGGCCTATTGATTAGATGGAGATTTGTGTCTATCTCCCAATCTTCCACTTCGTCACCTCTGCTGTCTGTGTCGGAGTATCCCCATCTCTCCGAGTGGCTGTTGAAGTCTCCAACTACTATGCAGTTGGAGTCTTTGACTTCCATACTCGAGAGCGATAGGTCCTTATTTGGTGGTCCGTACAGGTTGAAGATGCGGATCTTCGTCTCTTGAGCCATTATGTCAACTCCTACAATTTCTGCTTGTCCGGTGTGATTGACAGATACCGCTCTACTCGGTATGCAGTTACGGGTCAGTATCAGAACCCCTCCTTTGTGACCTTCTCTATCCAGGCGGAAGGGCTGGTATCCTCTGATTGAGAATTTATGGTTGCTGTTGAGGTGCGTTTCTTGGATACATGCCACGTCAATCTTACCTTCATGCAAGTGATGTGTTAGGGAAAGCTTTTTGTTAATGACTCCCTCCGCATTCCACTGTAGTATTTTGAGGGTCTTGAGTTTTTGGTCAATAGAAATTGCCCCATAGCCATGTGCCTTGACTCCACAATACATGGGTGGGTGATCACCAGTAGTCAAAGGTAGGCCCCTTCGAGGCGTGAGGCCCGGCACTCTTGCTGCCTGGCGGGACTCCGCAAGATGAGCGCCATACGTTTTTCTGATAAGTTGTACTGTCATCATTCTGCAATTTACGTTGCACTGTTTCGTTAAGCCAGTGCATCCGATTTCAACAGGCGTTTCTGTAGGGATGCCCTCCTTAGCCTTTGGCTGTCCCCAGCCTATCTGCAAGGCAGCAGTTGTTTGTGATCAGAGTTGTCTCTCTTATGGAAGTTGTCTTACAGGACTAACGAGTCTTCACTACTCGTGTCTATAGGGTGCGGTGATGATATATGAGATATGATATGGACTATGTACTGGTTTGTACTAACCCGGAAGAGAGACAGTCCAGTGTGTCTGTATCCCAGGATCGTCACGTCCTGCCAGAAACGTAGCATTTGCATGTGAGTGGGGTATATCTTTGCTCCATTTATTTTCTCGGCTTCTCTGCAGTGATGGTACGCCATCCAGTTCCAGTTTAGAAGAAAAAGGGTGACAAAGGAAACTATTAAATGTACAGAGGCATATCACTACTTAGACACACTGGTAAAATGTATGCCAAAATCCTGGAACATAGAATAAAACCTATTGTTGAATCTCAACTATCCAGTGCTTAATTTGGATTCTGCTGAGGTATGAGCTGCACTGACGCCTTGTTCTTCTTAAGGCAAATAAGCGAAAGATCAATAGAATACAATGAAAATCAATGTGCTGCTTTCATTGATAAGGAAAAAGCGTTTAATAAGGTAGACAGGATTAAACTTTGGAAGATTATGGTGTACAAGGCCAGCTTCTTGATAATGTCAGAAAACTACTGTTCAAGTACAAACGTTGTCAGAACGACTGATGGTGTCACAGATGCTTTTGAAATCACTACTGGCGTGAGACAAGGGTGTGTGCTTATCCTCTGCTGTTTAACATCTACATGGACAAAATCGCATCAGAGACTGTTCAAATTGAGACATCTGAAGTAGAACATAACTCAATACAAGAATTACTCTTTGCAGATGATCAGTGCTTGCTGTCTGTACGATGATGAAAATAAACTGCAAAACCACATAAACGCGCTTACGACTTCCTGTGCAAAACACAATATGCGAATTAGCGAGAACAAAACAGAAACTATAATGGCTACAGGGTAAGGGGGCGGCCGCGAGGCAGATGGATATATAACAGTGATTGTGCAGCAACAAGAGCTCACATTGACTGATACAACGCACATCGCAGGATAGGCGGCTTAAGCTCCCCACGAAACTCAACTGTACAAGTGGAAAGAAAACTAACTAATGGAGGGCTGGAATATAACAGTTGGAGAGGGAGATATTGATTAAGATATTGTAGGGAAATAGGAACCAAGAACAAGAAATGAAAAAGGACAGAGTTGAATTTTGTAAACCAGAAAAATAATTAGTAATGAACACTTGACATCAAGTACCCAAAAGCAGATGGTATACATGGATTGGTCCAGAAAGTATGAATCGATACCAATTAGATTCAATTCTGATGAAAACTCCACTTTGGAAGCAGTGAAAAAATACAAGTTGCTAATACAAACGAAAACCCACTTATGATGAAATGCCTAATACGATTGAAGAAAATTATGAAAATTTAAAAACAAAAGTGGAAAATCACTGCATAAAATGAGTCAGAAACAAATGTTAACTTCCAATTTAGAGTTGAAGAAATGCCAACTGCGATTGAAGAAAATTATGAAAATTAAAAAACAAAGTGGAACATCACTGCATAAAATGAGTTAGAAACAAATGTTAGCTTCCAATTTAGGGTAAAATAAAACAACAATGTATCTTCCAGTACACAGAACAACAGCAGAAAAATATACAAATGGTAATATAGGGGTATTATAGGGAAAATAGGAAGAAAGAAAGTAGAACACAGGAAACGTCAGATGACAAATGAAAAATTTAGGATCGATGAAAGATGGCAGTGGAAGAACACAAATAATGACTATGGAAGGACCATGTATGGGAAAATAAAGAATGAAATATACCAACAGTATATAATATCACGAGAAAACTGGGGGGAGGAAAGGCTGCTAAGAAATTGAAGATTTAAATGGAAGAGAGATGTCAGATTTAGTACTTAAGAAAACGAAACAAACATGCAGAGAAAATAAGGGGATGCAGTCAAGAACAATTCAGGACAAATATGGAAAATCCCTGACAGACACAAAAAATAAAATGGAGAGAAAACGTAACGATTTGTAAGATGACGAATACTACACCATTCAAGTTGACAAAATTTTGGATGCGAAGAATATGCCAATAAGAAGAGAAGAATTTGACAATGCATTATACCCGGTCTCACATAATAAAGCACCAGGGATAAATGAAATCGAATTGATCAAAGTTACAGGAAAAGATATACTTTTCCAGCATGTGAACACTATCTATCAAGAAAGAGTATGTCCTACAGATCATACAATGTCAGTGATCATCCCAATACAAAATAAATAGAATACAGTTGATTGCAGCCTAATATCATAAGGGTCCCGACTGGTCTGCTGGTGTCTTTCTGTATGACAAAGACAACAAGAATAGCACCACTGCCCCAGAGAGCATGTAGAAAGATGCGACTGTGTGACATGGCAGAACATCGGCCATGGTTAGATGGTTTGTTAAGAGCAGCATAGATGGGCCTAACAGGCTGTGGGTCTACTTTGCTAAAGTGTTTGAGTCTATTAAGATGGATGTAAACATGGGTTAGCCACCCACCAATAAACTGATTGTATGCAAACTCTGCAGTCTTCTAAACCAGTATAAATACATTAAGTTAAGTTATCACATTGTTGACAATTATACTAAAAATAAATAAGAGAAGAATTGATAGCAAAATAGAATTTGCATTAACTGATAAATCAGTTTAGATTCCGAATGGACAGATGTACTATAAATGCAGTTGAAGCATTAAGATTTCTTGCAGAAAGAATTATTGAACAAGATAGAGCTCTCTTTATCTGCTTTGTTAAAGACCTTTGACAGCGTGTCATGGAACAAACATTTCCCTATTTTGGAACATCTTAGGGTGGATAGAGCAATAAATAAACTAATACAGAACATATATGAAAATCAAACAATTAAAACTCAAGGAGGGAATAGCAAAATGTCCCATTAAAAAAAATCGTGCAAAAAGACAGCGCCGTTATTAACGCATGCAGCTGCCGGACACCTTCACGAGTGCGCATGATGATTGGTACCTGTTACTAGGGACATCGCTCTTCAAACCACTTGCTGGCTGCTCGCATCCTCCAAGCTCAGGAAGACAATAAGATAAGCCACTTTCAATGTGCTCAACCTGACACCTAACAGGTAAGAAAATCTGACTACCCCTTGTAACTTAAAAGAGGAAATTATCGACAGGTGAATCGAGCACTACAACGACACCTTAATAAGCCACCTCGTGGTTGCACCCTCACCGGGCTTACTCTGTGACTCCATCTCAGCTGCTCCTGCCACAGATATAATAATATGTCAAGACTGCCGGCCTAAGATAACAGTCGTCTAGAACTGCTGAAATGTACATTAGATCAGATGTGTATAGCTGTGCACCAATTATTTTCAGCAGTCTGGATCATCGGGCAGATATCTACTGCATAGTGCAATGGAACTACCTTATCCCTGTACAAAGGAAAGGGACCAAGCAGATACATGATATTACATTGCTGTCTGTCCTCTTTAAGGTTTTTGATCCATGCAGTTCTCTCCATTTGCAACCTCTGCTGAAGTGAATTTAACACCCATAGCAGTCAGGTTTCACCGCTTGCTGCTCCACTATTGATGCCAACCTTGCTATTCATCTCCTCACAGGAGGACGCTATGAATTTAATCAACCTCTTCACGTTGCTTATGTTGACTTCAGATCCGCCATTGATTCTATGGATAGATATGCTTTGTGGGAGACCTTGAGACGTGTTGGAGTTCCTGACACCTTGATGGGGTTATTAGAGGAGCTCCACCGCAACACCAGTGCAAGAGTTTGTCTCAGTCAGAGTCAAACTGACACTTTCTCAACATTATGCATCCTTGTATTACTCCCTTTTGCACTTAATTTACTGATAAAGAACAAATATTGGAACCTAGATCTTTATGTCACTGACAATATAGGATGACTGTACAGCAAACCTCCACTTTTTGTCAGGATAGAACTAGAGCAAAAGTCAGTGTCTTTATTTATCTTGCAAATGCATTTTTTCAACAGACGAACGCCAGAAACACTATATATATCACTTGCAAAGGTGTGTGAAAGCTAAATAAATAAAATGCAATAAACAAAGGTCTACCAAAATGCTCTTTTTGACTTCTTTGTTTATATCGATAAAGTCTTTCTGTCCGTTAGCTTTGGTGGCTCTAGTTTTCATGTTGTGTAATGGCACTTTCTTTCCTAGTCTCTCTTCAATATCTTTGAAATATCCCATATTATATCAAGGCTTGTTGAATTGAATTGTCCTGTTTTTTCATAGTTTAAGCTTAGATTGGGCACTAGATTGTGGATTGAAGCCAGATTTATCCACCATAGAGACTGACATCCTGCAAAAATAGATATCTGATTTACTATTAAGAGAAATGTCCATCCCACCTCATTAACAAGCTATGGCCTTGTATAATGAAGTCTCTAACTGATCATCATCATCAACTGCAGAATCCGATATTGGAGGGACTATCTTAATCTCCATATCAGTTAGTTATTAGCCTAACATTTTATGTTTTTCTTGTTGTTAGTGTTCTGCAGCATCCGGGCTATCACCCTTCGTCCCAATGCCATGTAATGGTATCTGCATGTGTTTATAAGTTGTTGTCTAGTGCCATACAAACTGTTCCAATTATCTGGCCTCAGAGGAAGAAGCATTTTAATAAAATAGTTGAGTGCTGAGCACTCATGAAGATGATAAAAACGGTTTCATATAGGTGTGTACCCAAAGCCCATCCCCACTGTACGCAAACACATCTGGAAGCAGCATATCATTCCAGAGGTGGTAGAAAATATACCAGGTGATGGAAACAAGAACAGTCAGAGTGAAAAAGAAACAGGAAAAACAAAACCCTGAGGTACATAGCGAAAAACTACCCAAGCATGGACTGGACCCATGCATACACTGACGGTTCTGTAACAAACACAACACAGAATGGAGGGGCAGGGGTATTCCTGAGCCTAACAAACGGTAGAAAAATAATACTGTCAGTGGCAACTGGAAAATTCTCAAGCAATTTCAGAGCGGAGGCAGAGACACTGAAGGGTGCAGTAGAAGCAATGCTGACAGGCGAAAGCAATGAAAGCCAGATAGTCCTGTTTACAGATGCCCAGTCTGTGGTTATATCACTAAAAAGCCAGAAAAATACAGAACTTAATGATTTAAGAGCAGTACTCTGTCAACTATGCCAGCAGTCCGCACCAAACAGAGTAGTGGTACAGTGGGTTCCATACCACTGTAACATTCAACGCAAAGAGGAGGCAGACAGACTGACAAAAGAAGGTGCAAGATTACTACAACCAGATTCTAGTGTGACCTACGAAGAGTCCAAAAGGTTTATTAGGGCCAGATACATGGCCAAATGGGAAACAGCATACTGGCTACACAAAAAATGATGCCTATTACCAGGTGAACAGAAGAGAGCAGGTCGTGGTCTTCAGACTTCGCACTGGCCACATTAGACTGAGGTGCCACCTATTCAACAAATTGAAGATAGGTGGCACTGACGAATGCTCGTGTGGTACAGGGAAAATGACCGCTGAGCATTTGCTGCAAAACTGCCCGACATACGAGGACCAGAGAGAGCAGATGTGCCATCATCAGTGGCAACACTAGACAAGCTCTATGGCAGTGTTGACAGCCTCAGGATGACAGCTGCTTTTTTCGAAAAAATAAAGGTCGACGTCTGACAGCGTAAGAAGAAGAAGAGGGTCCTGCCATCATCTTCTTTGATCATTGATGCTGTGCTTCTAGCCCAGGTAGGCTCACATATGGTCTCTCTTTGGTCTGCATATGTGCAGTAGGATATATTCTGGTGTTTGCATAGGTGCTCCACAATTACATGTTGCAGTGTCTCTAAGACCCATTCTATAGAGGTGGGCCTTGAGCCTGCAATGTCCTGTTCTGAGTTTGAAGATCTTTGTCTGCTCATCTCTGCAAAGTTTGTCTATAATGACATTTTCTGGCTTGTGTTCTTTGTGCTGGTCTCCTCATCCCATCCTCATGGATTATTGTATGAGTATCATTGCCTCTTTATAACTCTGTGGATGGCGAATCTGAGTTTCCCCACTCCCGGATTTTGCGAGCTCATCTGCCTTTTTGTTTCTAATGATCCCACAGTGGGCCGGAATCCACTGTAGGACTAAATCTGTTTTTTGGGAACAGCAGCCTGATGTTATATTTAATTTTGTGTGAGAGTTTATCTTGTTTGGGGCTTGAGATGTCATGTTAGATTGACCGTTTTTCTTGTAGTTGTAGTGTTTTGGCAAACAAGAATCTGGATTTCTGCATGAACAGCTGCTGCTTCAGCTCTGAAATGTGTACATATCTCCTGCTAATATAGAGTGGTTTTCTATGTCACCTTTAGAATGTGCGATGTAGATTCCAATACCTCGTCTTTTTGCACTCTGATCCTGCCATGTTGTTAGTCTGAATTGTAATGTTGAAGCACTTTATCTTGCCGTCTCATTTTTGCGAATGAACCGCTACCAACTGTGATTAAGATGGTGAAAAGATAATGGTCGATATGGTTTGGTTAGAAACCAACCAATGACTGTGTTGGTTGTCTTGTAGGCCTAGAAGAACATATAAAATACATGTAACAGTTGATTTTTAACTTTTTTTGGTTTTGAATTTGATCGTTGCTTTACCATAATTTGTTTTAACAATTTCAAGTTTTTAGTATTGTTATTGAGCTATGAAAACGGCCAACATAGCATGAAGTACTTAGCACAATGCATCGTAATAGCTGAAAGCAACACACATAAAATATTTTACCATTAAAATATCTGCTAAAATGACAAAAATGCGGGTTTATGCTACAATTTAAACAAGTATATGCCTTTTCTATGTAAAGTAAACATATATACTTCTTCTCCGTTCATCCTCATATCAAGGTCCCGGTTTCTTTTACAAAGGATACCTTTGTTTGTAAGGCTGTTTTAATTCCATACATCATTTGTCTCATATCTGTCTCGCAGCCAGTATTGTTCTCTCTTTTCCTGCATGAGCGTGCAGCTTTGCAGGATGTGTTCCACGATCGTGATATGCTACCCACATGGGCACCTGTCATCTGTCCCAATCCTCATTTTGTTGTAAAGATGACCCTTGAGTCTGTTATGCCCAGTTCTCAGCCTGACGATGATGACTTGCTGTTCTCTAGTTAAGTTAAAGTAACTCTTCTTTTCGGAAGTCTGGGTGTTGATCAGCCCATTTTCCCCTGAATTTGGCTTTAATATGGCCTTGGCCTCATTATATGCGATACTCAGGTCTGTTTGTGGGGATGCTTCTCCGCACTTTGCTAATTTGTCTACAGCTTCATTGCCTTCAATATTGCAGTGGGATGGGATCCACTGTAAGACCAACTTTTGGTGTTCTGCTGAGAGCTGTGTCAGGGAAAACATACATTGCTCGAGATCTTCATCTGTTTTTTTGTTTAGCGCTGCTAATACTGTCGCGACATCCATCGAGAATACTATGTTTTCTTGGTAGATATCTTTATCTTGGATTACAAGCTTAGCTGCGGCTGTCCGTGCCTCTGCTTCTGCACAGAAGTTAGTGTGTAGTATGTTCCCGTTGTTAATACTCAAGTTTTTCTTCTCCATTCCTTAGTTTGTAATAGCCTCCTCCACCTCCATTGGATATGGCTTTGTTAGATGAGCCATCTGTATATATGTGTATCCATGTTTCTGGTGGGTATACTCTCTAAGATATTCTTCTGTGATAAATTTCTTTTCTAAATCTGTTCCCTTTTTTGCCTATTCCCTCAATGGTTTATACCAACTCAGGGGTAGTGGCTTTTTTCCATAGTGGGATTTGAGATGTTTGTTTTAGAACTCTGTTTTAGAACATTTTAGAACCACTGCCTGGATTAAGATTTGTTCCGCTCTTGTTATTTCTTTTTTTTTTTTTTTTATGAAATGGTTTCTCTTTAATCTCCTTCTTCCCATGCGATTTATCCTGTCATATATTGGGTGATCAGGGGTTCGTTTGAACTTCTCCCCCTGCTGGAGTGTTTTGGTCTTTGCAGGACTACATACTTTCAATTTGTGTGATGTTCTCCATTGCATTTATTGGTGTTGTTAAGCTCCAGTGATGATATGTATACCTTGATTTTGGGTTGCATTTATTTTTTGAAAGGAATTTTTTATTTGCTGTGGACCTTGCTACTATTCCGTATTCTAGTTCTGGTCTCATATAACCTGTGTCAAGTTTCTTTATGATGTCTGTGTCAGCTCCCCATGTTGAGCCTGATATCTTTGTCATTATGGCCATTCTGTTCTTAGCTTTGCTGTTGTCTTTTTTTTTTTATTTGGTTTTTCCATGTCAACCATGGGTCCATTGTTATTCTTAGATAAGTTGGACTTATGTCAAGGAGGAGAGTCTGGCCATTTACTTTTAGGATCACTTGATGGGGCTTGGGAGATAGGGAGAAGATTGTGTGCGCGGTTTTGGTTTTGTTTATAGTGATTTGCCATTTTTTTGTCCATGTCTCTATTTTATTTAGGGCCTCCTGCATTGGTTTCTAGCTACAGGTGTAGACTCTTCAGATGTCCATAATGCCAGGTCATCAGCATATAGTGCACTGCACTCTTACAGGGATTTCTGTGGTTATATCATTGACGTAAACAAGGAAAAGCATTGGTGAAAGTTTTCCACCTTGCGTAACGTTTTGTTCCATTTTCATCTTTTTTCCTGAGGTGACCTTGGAGTTTAACCATTGCTGTCCTATTATCTGGGTATATACCAATCCACTTGTACATGTTGTTGGTTACACCCATTTGCAGTAGTTTGAGTTTTAACCCACTGTTCCATATTTTATCAAAGGCTTTTTCTCAGTCTATCCAGACTGGCAATATTTTCTTTTTTTCTTGAAATGCATCTTCAATCTCCTGCGGGATATATGTCATCTGATATTCGATCGATCTGTTTCTATGAAAACCTGCTTGCTGGATGATAAGTAAATTTTTTGATCACATGTGCCACATATTCTAGTGTTAACTATTCGTTCCATTAGTTTCCCTGCACAGCTGAGTAGACTAATATGTCTGTAACTGCCTGGTTTCATGCTGTCCTTTCCATGTTTAAGGACGGGAATAGTCCTTTCCTCCTCCCATACTGTGGGGACAGTTCCTTGTTTCCAGTTTGTGTTAAAGATGTGTTGCAGTTTGTTCTTTGCTACTTCTCCCATGTTAGAGAGCATTTCATTAGTGATGCCATCCTTTCCTGGGACTTTTCTCTTCTTGAGTTTATTAATGGCTGACTCCAATTCTGTCTTGGTGATATTTACTATCAGATGTTCCTCAGGTACTTGCATTGAGTGTTCCATGTGGTTTATTTTCTTTCATAATATACCTTTTCATGTCTGCTGGGATTTTATTTCTACTAGTTTCTGCATAATTTTTTCCCAGTTAGTACCTTTCCTTTACTTTCAATCGCAATTGTCGGCTGTTTTCGTCCCTCAAGGCCTTTGCTAGCTTCCAGAGCTTCTTGCTATCTCTATCAAAGTTGAGGGTTTTTGTATGCTCGTGCCAGCTGCATGCTTTGTTGACTTTCCTATGTCTTGCAGCAGGTGCGATGCTGCTTTCTTGATTTTGGCCAATATTCCCTCTTTCTCTTGCCTCTTTTAGTTGAAGTTCCATCTGTTGCACTTCAGGTGACTTCAGACTTCTGTCAGTCTGTTCTCTTATAGTTCCACCTGGGCAATGGCTTGTGGTCTGATGAAATATTTCCCAGGTTTGATGAGTTTGTGGTTGCTTTCTGCAAGAGGTGCGCATATTATTCTTTTGGTTATTTTGGCTTAGGTCGCCAATGGTAAATGCAAGGCCAGGAGAAGATGTTGATATCCATCGCCTTGAATAGAAAGTGGGAGGGTCATCTGGGAGGTTGGTCAGATAGAGATTGTTGTCAATCTCCCATTCCTCTAGTTTGTGTCCCATTGAATTGTTTTGTGCATAACCCCACCTCTCAGACTGGCAGTTAAAGTCTCCTACCACTATTGTTGCCTGGTCCATAATATTCCTGGCTTCTAGGGCCAGATTTTGTGTTGGGGTGCAATATGTATTATAAATTCTGATTTTAAACTGTCTTATGTGGTAAAGTTATGTCCACCCCTATTGTTTTGGCTTTTCTGTTTGTTTTCACCGAGATCATCTTTGATGGGATTGATATTTTGGAGAGGATAAACACACCCACCCTTATGCCCATCCCTATCCAGTCTATAGATTTCACATCATCTTATGCAAAATCTGTAGTTTGGATTAAGGTGCGTTTCCTGGATGTAGGCAACATGTACTTCTTCCTAAAATAGTCTTCTGGACAATTCTTCCTTTTTGTTGTATATACATTCAGCGTTCCATTGCAACACCTGCAGGATTTGAGTGGCAGATGTGTCAGTGTGTCCATAGTGGGGAAACATGTCTTTGCCTGTGTGGGTACCTTTTGGCGTCTCTCTGTATAGTCCCGGTCTTTGATAATCCTTGAATGAGATACGTAGTGTCGTGGTTTGCAGCAGCGAGCTGTTTTATTTGCATATTTCTGTCCAACACTTCCGTTTTCAGCAAGCATTTTCTTCAGGTTTGCATCCCTAACTTTTAGTTGTACCCAGCGGACCTGGCGGCCAAACCTGCAAGGCACCAGTTTATTTTTTTTATACCATATGGTTTGATGGGGTAGTTATAATGTTACCCTGACAGTTGCCCCTTGTCAGGGAAAAGACAGGGGATGTCCTATTTGGAGTCTATGAGCCTGGCGCCGCCCTTCTCGCCCACCAGACTCCCACATTCATAACTGATCTCTCCGCAGCCATGCAGTCCTTTAGTATGTTGATATACAGTGAACTTGAGGTCATCCCCCCCCCCCCCCCCCCCCCCCCATTGAGTGGACCCCATTGTGGTTTGTCTTCCGGGACTCTTGGGATACCACCTGGCTGCTGTGATTCTTAGTCTTCCCCCCCCCCCCCCGGGCATGGGTGACCCTATCACCAAAATAGTTCACTGGGTCACTGAGACACACGAGGCCCCCACCTTGACAGGGTGATGGCATCATGGGGGGGGGAAGACACATATATACTAGTATTAGTTCTTAGTTCACCTGTACTTCTACAGGGGTGAATGCCCCTGTGCAGATACCAGCTCTGGTATGAGGATTTCCTGCATAGCGGGCTAGATTTGAGCAGCTTATTACTCTGCTGCATTGGGACAAGTACCACAGAGGGTGGTTAACCGATGTGCGAGTCCATCTTTAATAGACTCAATAACTAGAGCAGCAAAGTAGACTCGCAGCCTGTTTGGGACCATCTATGCTGCTTTAAACAAACCACCTAACCATGGTCATGTTATGCCATGTCACACAATTAGTCGCCTTTATGACATGCTCTGTGTGGTGCATTGGTGCTGTTCTTGTCCTTGTCATACACAAAGACCTCCGTTGGACCACTCAGGACTAATATTATATAATACTAGTATTATACAGCATCAAGTTGCTGACCTTGCATCATATTTTAGCTCATGCGTGATGTAGGGCAACCCCAGATTTTGTTGTTTGTTCTTGTTTTGCTCCTTTCTTAGATAACCTGTTGTTTGTTCTTGTGTTGCTCCTTTCTTAGATAACCTGTTTGCTCTCATGTTTCCTAGTATGTCACAGCCTGATAATTTACTGTAGCAACACCCTTCTCTTGGCTTTAGTTTACCTACTGCCTGTTAAAGCTCTAGCTGTTTATCATTCTTGAGGGTTTAGAACTGGCATTGCATCTGCAGAGTCTTCTAAACCAGTGTAAAGACGTTCAGTTATTTGTAAGCAATACAGTGCTGGCATTGACTTGTTGTTAATTATTTGTGCAGCAATAATTAATGCCAGCCCTTCAGCCAAGTAGTTTGAACAGAATTTTATAGTGGATTAGATGTCGGTTTCATATTTATACATGGATAAATGCTTCTTTGAGGAATAGTTCTATGATCATGTCGCATGCTGCTGTTATCCTTTGGAGACTATTTTGCTTTTCCATGGGACAGCTGATAGTTATAAATGTTTTTATACTGAGATTTTGGTGTTGGTGTTGTTCTAATGGGGTTAGAAGGAGCTTGATTAATTTTTTGGTCCTATATTTAAATATACCTTTCATGAATCATCCACTTTCTTGATCTCTGAATCTGGTCTTCATTGGATGTGCTGTCATATTTTTGCGCTTTCCTGCTTGTACCGTGGTCCTTGTGTCCCGTTTATAAGTTCAGTGATAAGGAATGATAAGTTAGGCACTAATATTAAAACTATAAATATATTATTCCAAAACAGAAACACGGTCTAAATAAAGAGAAAACATCAATGTGTGTTTATGGTACAAGTTATAGATATTATAATGAGTGAATAACTCTCACAGAAGAAGAGTGAACTGTTGAACAAAAAATTCTTTTTAAACAAGATTGAGGAAGCCTCAAGATTGCAACTTATATTTTTGTTTTAAAAACAATACTTATATTGCGCTTTGGATACATTTTGGACACAGAATAAACACTAAGTAAACATGCAAGTATCCACATCAGCAGGTTTTCATCAGATCTAGCACAGCTCCTTCATATTTGTCGATCCAACCAGCTCACACTTTTCATAGAGGGTTCAGTATATTAAGTGGGTAATCTTTTGCTTTTCTTAGTCTAATTGCTTGGTGGCATTTTCTCCAATTAAATAAGCTCATTAATTTATTCTTGCTGGAATCAGATAGCCATATATGTGTTTCCCCTGTATCAATCATTCTCAGTCTTAAAATAACTGTTACTAGTGGCTTTTGAAACCATATACCATAAATGGGATACAATTCAATGTTTTTAACTGTAACCTCTTTATCCTGATATAGATTTCATAAATATATATATATAAAAATATATATATATAAAATACATTTTGCATTGATCAACTCTTTTTGAAGTTAGACTGCCAAATTTAATGTTGTCTAGCAACAAATGCACGTTAAAGAGATTAATATTTTTCAGAATAAATAAAGTATATTTACACTTGCTTTTAATGATAAAAGGTGCTTGGTTCGACTCCTGTTGCAAGCTGTCTTTGCTATATGACTACCTTTATCTTTAATTATATAGAGTTAAATGTTAATGTTTTGTTATTAATTTATTATCAGTCAATAGCTGTGTTAAATGAGTATAACTTTGGCCTCCACTGCAAAAGATTGCATGCTGGGGCCATAATGTTGTTACCACTAGATACTTGCTGTCGCAAGTGTTTGTTAAACAACAGATTGTTTTGTTGAACATGAAAAACAAACAATTCATAATACATTGCCATGTAGTGCCCATGTAAGCTTCTTTGCTGTGTTTTTGAATGCCATTCAACTTGTGCTCATGCATCCCATGGATGAATATGATTTTGAAATCCTTGTTTAGATCTAACTTTATTAAAATAGATTGTTATATATTCCTGTTTTATGTGAGTTTCTTTGCCCTGAGTTGATTGTTTTTGCTCTGCTTGTCTTGATTTATGCTTACTATATTTTACTTGTAACACCTCACCCTTTCTCATGTTTGTTTAAATTTGTGTCAAGAGCATTTGATGACAGTATCATTTCCAAAGTATTGCTTATGTTCATTCTCTTGTTGAGCAAGGAATGGGGGAATGACACCTCCATTTAAATCTTTCAGTATAATAAAGGTTTTTCCCAAGACTTTTACTGTTTACTTCATGTTCTTGCATAATGAGATAGGCATTAGGGAAAAACAGCAGTATGGAACTTCATTAAAGGGATTATAAATTATGGCTTCTATAAATGGCATTACACATATAAAAACAAATACAGGAAAATAAACTTGATAAATAAAGAGAGGTTGAAGAGGTGGTACCTGAAAATATGTGACAATGGATTTTAGATTCAGTGGACATGCACAGAAAAACTGTTAAGCAGATAAAGTCTGTTAGACGAAATTAGAAGCTATAGAAGAATTATATCTCTCAGCAGAAATGTCATTAGAGATGGTAATAAATAGATGTGGGAACAGAAAGGGATGCAGCTGCAATCATATGAGGATTATGAATATGTAAAGTTGTAGCCAAGCTCTGTCTATGTAGGTGGAATGATCATTTAATCCTGCTGTTATAGATTGGCCACGTGGAGAATATGGCAACAAAATACTAGCTATATAATTGAATTTGAGGTATGTCGTGAAAGAAAAATCAAAACAAATCAATGATAACCCAGTACAGAAATCACTGTAATAATTTGAATAGATAAAGAAGATGGATGTTGTCATTTAGAATGTGACAGCTTTAACGTAGATGAAACTGGACAGGAACAAAGAGGAAAGGGGTTACACACTTAAAAGCTACATAACTAGATGTATTTACACACTTAAAAGCTACATGACTAGATGTATTTACACACTTAAAAGCTACATGACTAGATGTATTTACACACTTAAAAGCTACATGACTAGATGTATTTACACACTTAAAAGCTACATGACTAGATGTATTTACACACTTAAAAGCTACATAACTAGATGTATTTACACTTAAAAGCTACATGACTAGATGTATTTACACACTTAAAAGCTACATAACTAGATGAATTTACACACTTAAAAGCTACATGACTAGATGTATTTACACACCTAAAAGTTACAATGACATGCCTAGATTTATTTATACATCTAAAAGTTACAATGAAGTGACAAGATTTATTTATACATCTAAAAGTTACAATGACATGGCCAGATTTATTTATACACCTAAAAGTTACAATAACTCGATCAGATGTTTTTGTAAACCTAAAAGTTTCAATGACTCGATTAGATATATTTGTACATCTGAAAATTACAATAAAATTATCAGTTTTAGTTGAGTATCTGAAATTGATCATCAATTGTCTTTAATACAATTACAGTGGTCGGAGGAAATGATGGTCGCATTTCTGGTTTTCTAATTGGGTGCACACATCTGACTCTTCTACTTATGCATAGTGCGATGTTCCACTTGTGTTCTTTGACATCCACTGTGGCTTATATGGTGATCTTCAGTAACATCTTGGTAAAATACTTTACTAGTCTGCGTAGCAGGTAGGGTAATTGATAGTCTTCTGTCAGTCTACAAGTTATAACAGAGTGTTATAACACTATTCTTGTATGCTTGCAGTAAAAGGCTAACAAGTTATTTGGGAATTGAGATATCAACCTGATCATGTAAAGCAGAAGATACCAATTTATTATAAATGCTTTGATACACTCTTCCTATAGGAAGTAAATATAAACTATATTTATGCTGCAATGCTTTATAAAGAGCATACCATAGGCAAAATAATATGTACCTATGCAGTTAAGAATCCAACATTAGATGGGATAAAGGGTGATTATTTGAAGAGTTCCTTTGTCAGTTCAACTTGCTGCATTGACCAGTTCCCTTTCACTCTGTATTGTCAGTTCATCTTGGTGGATTGGCCAGTTCACCTCACTGCATTCGCCAGCTCAACTCGCTACAATAACTTTTCCACTTTGCCAGATCATTCACTACAGTGACCAGTTCACTTATTCACAACATTAACCATTTCACTTCATCACAACATTAACCAGTTCACTTCATCACAACATTAACATGTTCACTTCATCACAAAATTAACCAGTTCACTTCTTTACAACATTAACCAGTTCACTTCATCACAATATTACCAGTTTACTTCATCACAACACTAACCAGTTCACTTCTTCACAACATTAACCAGTTCACTTCATCACAAAATTAACCAGTTCACTTCTTTACAACATTAACCAGTTCACTTCATCACAACATTAACCAGTTCACTTCATCACAACATTAACCAGTTAACTTCATCACAACATTGACCAGTTAACTTCATCACAACATTGACCAGTTCACTCCCTACATCATTGGCCAGTTCACTTCCTTACAACATTGACCAGTTCACTTATTTACATCATTGACTAATTCACTTATTTACATCATTGACTAATTCACTTATTTACATCATTGACTAATTCACTTCCTTACATTATTGACCTTTTCACTTCCTTACATTATTGACCTTTTCACTTCCTTACATTATTGACCCTTTCACTTCCTTACAACATTATCTAATTCACTCCTCACTGAATGGACCAGTTCACTTCGTCACAACATTGACTAGTTCACTTCCTCACTGAATGGACCAGTTCACTTCGTCACAACATTGACTAGTTCACCTCCTCACTGAATAGACCAGTTCATTTCTTCTCTCCAAGTATTACCTAACCATAATTTGGGTCCCCATTGATGGTAGACTACGACCAGCAACAAGACTGACGGAGTTGTACAACCAAAATTACCCGAATTGTTTCTGGGAGATACCTACGAGTGATAGAAGCGAGAATAGAACGACTGCTACATTGAGATAATGCCACGATAGGCAATTTAACAATTACATTTAACACCTTTAGGATAGAGGGAAGAAGACTTTCCAACTCATCAAATTGCACATCCCGTTGTTTTCACAGTCTATAACCTGCAGAGCTTGAAGTGGCCGTATAGATTTGAAGAAGAAAAAAAAGGACCCAGAAACAGTTCCATACATATAATAAATGCATAAAAGTGTGAATGACTCATTTCATGAATATTGAAAGAATAGAAACAAAAGGATGAGTAAAGATCAGACACTTCGTTTTGGCTTCATTTGTTAGTCCTTCTGTATTATTTCTTTTTTGGGTGCTAATATCTAATTGGAAACTGTTTCCTTTAGGTAAGGTTAATCTGGCTGTTTG
Source organism: Ariolimax columbianus (assembly GCA_036924085.1). Taxonomy (NCBI): domain Eukaryota; kingdom Metazoa; phylum Mollusca; class Gastropoda; order Stylommatophora; family Arionidae; genus Ariolimax; species Ariolimax columbianus. Next base: position 24,690,623 of record JAVGWX010000003.1, read on the forward strand.
TCTCCCGCTGTTTAATCTGTATTGTCTCCCTAATGTTTAAGTAAGATCAATAAATGAAATAAAGACTTTTACCATGATCAATCAGGCTAAACGTCAGCAAGTCCTAAACTTAATATATGACTATTTTGTGTCCATTTGTTCACTGTGTTTTACTTACTGAAATTCTTCCCTTAAGTTCTCCGCACTTACAAATATATAGACAGTTACGTTACAGACAATGACGCCGGGGACAGAGAGACAGAGACGCCATTGAATAAGGTTTCAATTTTAGTGATGAAGTGTGTCCAAATGTACAAGGCTTTTTGCCGTTTTGTGATGAAGTGTGTCCAAATGTACAAGGCTTTTTGCCGTTTTGTGATACAGTGTGTCCAAATGTACAAGGCTTTTTGCCGTTTTATGATGAAGTGTGTCCAAATGTACAAGGCTTTTTGCCGTTTTGTGATGAAGTGTGTCCAAATGTACAAGGCTTTTTGTCGTTTTGTGATGAAGTGTGTCCAAATGTACAAGGCTTTTTGCCGTTTTGTGATGAAGTGTGTCCAAATGTACAATGCTTTTTGCCGTTTTGTGATGAAGTGTGCCCGATTGTACAAGACTTTCTGTCGATTTGTGATGAAGTGTGCCCGATGGTACAAGGTTTTCTGGCGTTTTGTGATGAAGCGAAACACTTGTATGAGACTCCAACTTTTTGTTAGTGAAGTGAGCCAAGTTCCTTTCGTCGCCACAATGCCTTTCCTACCTGTTAGTCTTGTGCCCATTTACAGCTGGATAGATTGGAACGCTCCGACACCGTATAACTCGGTCTCATTGTCGCGATAGACACGTTCTCTAGCCACCCAGACGCTCACACACGTTATGGGAAGACGTTTTGATACGTCTATTGTGTTCTCCTTATTCGTGAATATCTTTCTTGTGCCCAGATAATAGTATTATTAATATGTTATACTCGCGGGCCAGTGCTAGAAATGTCAGATATGTGTTATACTTTGATAGTCTCCGATGTACCATATTTATGAGGCGTGTTCAAATGAAACCGGACCAAACTGCAACAAGTGAAAATACGTACACTGCGCACGATGACGTCACTTCTAGTGTAAACAGCACATATCAACCGTCACGCTTTAAAAATTTCATTATCCTCCGACTCGTAGTTTCCTCAGCAGACCGTTGAAAACACGGCGGGTGTGATACGGTATCCATCCAGAGTTGATCAGCGAGTGGTGATTCGGTTTCTTACAGCTGAAGGATGTCAACAAGTTGACATTCATCGCATAATGCAGACAGTGTATGGTGACAAAAGTGTGTCGAAGACAACGGCGAAGAACTGGACAGCGATGTTTAAAAAAGGACGCGAGTTAACGAAAGATCTTCCGAGAACAGGTGAGGTGAATATTGTAGCGTTAACTCGCGTCTTTCTTTAAACATCATTGTCCAGTTCTGTCCACGTAAATAACGATGATACGTGGTATATACAAAGATACAGTTAGTAGAGTGGTACATGATTGACAGCTTCATGATGCATACATAGACATTAGGGGATGGGAGGGAGAGAGAGAGAGAGACATGTTACTTGTAACAAATTGTTGATAAAATTATTGGTTACCTGAGGCTAGCGTTGGGCTTCAATATACACATGGACTGCATTTCATGGGATGGTAATCGGCAAGGATGTTCATAAGTGACGAGATGGTTGTAAACACAGGTACCACATAAACTAATGATTATGTTATATCTCGTCCTCTCTAACTCATTTAAGTAAATATAGTTATAAAACTGTTTTTATATAAGATAGAGCAAACGTGAGAAAATAATGTCCAAATACGTAAGTAGTATGACAGATGCGCTGGATGAATCATCTTTCTATCTACCTACCAATCTAAGTTCCTTTTTATACACCGTTCTGTCAAACGTTTTTCTCTTCTTTTCCATCTGTCAGTTTATTTACTTCTGACGTAATAAAGGGCACATTTCGGTGGTACTACAGTCGATTAGCAAGATAATGGAAAGGACCTGTTACTGCTTTTCAATACGGACAGTAATTTCCTTCTGCTGGTCTGGTCAGGCCCAGGATGGGCTAGTTATCGCTCTTGTCATGAGCTTAGAGAAGACAGCGTCTAGGGAACACTTCAGAAAACAGAACGAAGTTTCTCATTCCCATTTTATCTGTTGTCTCGAGTCATGCGCTGGAGGCCAGCGAGTCACAGAGCTTAGATTGGTAAAGCACCCACAAGCGATTGCCCATAATTGGCATTGATTTCCCTCTGTGTCGCCAAGATTAGGAGCCCAAATATTGACTATATCTTGTTTTATAGTCCGTGATTGGTGAAATAGTCCCGTGTGACTTGTCCATCAGTCTGGTATTGCCGTTTATGGGGGGTTCCTTGTCTTGATTCTGTGTGTGCAGAAAGACAGAGAGGGAGAAACTATGAGTTGTATGTAATACGTTTATTCTGGTACTTTGAGAAACTTAATTATATTGAAAACCATCGTTAAGTTTTTTGGCCAAAAGAATTAGCGATTGCAGAGATTCGGCATATCCAGAAAACTGGGATATCATGGTTAAAGGCTCCTTCAGAAATTATGAAATCATTACATTTTATGAATAGTTTAAAATACTAAAGAAATATGGCGATAATTTGTGTCTGCAAATGTGTGATATTAGCCAGATCATTGATGAGCAGATCTTCCCATGTCTGACATAAAGTAGTTACATGCTGCATCTTGAGAACGATTTTCACGCGAACAATCCTCCTTTCTCTCCCAGTGTAAAATGTTCTCCAAGATTTAAATATCTGATTATTAAAATACAAATTAAATCTGATTGACCTTAAATATAATTATAGTGTATTAAAAATAGAGGGGGTGGTGCATGAGTTTGATATGAATTATATTGCATAATTTGTGTTCATTATATTCTCCAGTAATGGTTGTAAATGGCTTCCAATCTGTTGACTCCCCTTTAGATTCACACAGTATAAGTAATGTTGAATCTCATGCGTTCTATTCGTAATATACTCGTGATATCCCGCGCATTTAGAGACCGACATTAGACATCACAACACTATGAGGGGCTTCTTGCCCCGACCTGCTCAACTTCTGTTCCATGTAGCTTCCGCCTAAACCCTTATTACATTCCTCACAAGCAATTATAGCCCTGCTAGGAATGTCAGAATAATCTTCAGAATTCTAACGCTGCTGCATAAATTATGGCACGTTATTTTTCTATCTGAAAATAATGAAATTAGGATCGATGACTATTCCATTCTATCAAGACTTGATATTATCCTAGCTCACAGACCCGTCTTTGTCGCAACAAGCAATATTTCTCTTCAAAATCATGATACGAGTAGTTCCACCTAATGGGTAATAAATAAACGAAAAAAAATGTACAGTAGATCTATCGTTAAGGATGAAGTGTTAACAACTTGATTTGACTTAAGTCTCAGCTTTATTTTAGGCTGTTGGAACAGTTTCCAACCTCGCTACCTGACCTTTCCTAACTATGTACGTAAGGGACATAATTACTGCTTTATGGACACTGGTTTCTAAATTTGGAAATAAACCTGGTCCGATACGTTTGCCGTGAGAATCTGAAATATTCGATACAGATATTGGTCATATATCGATATCAATACTCTCTGTTTGATTATGGTATTGATATCATGGAATCAGCAATAATCAGACTGCTGTAGAGTGAAATAAAACTGTGATCGAACAGAGGAGGAGAAGAGCGTGCGAGGATGAATACGATATAAATAAACAGCTCGCTACAGGAACTATCATTATAAATACTCACATTTGCTGAAAGAGACTGTGCACCTACGGGTGTATCAGAAGTGCAGTAATACAGGTTAACATTTTATACCATAACAGCAGAGCAGGGGTATTTGATGAGCATGTGAATATTGCTAAAACCACAAGCTCTAGTGAACATAAGAGACGGTAAGTTGAATCTGGCTCTATGCTAACATCACCCATTTGTAGGCACAGTGGAACCTGATTGACACACTTACGCTGATACTCGCTTATCAGTAACTGTGCCATCACCACTAACACCAACTTGCCATATCATAACATCACCAGCACTGACACCCACTTCTCATACCACTGACACTCACTTCTGACACCCACTAGTTATAACATGACCCTCACCACTGATCCCACTTCTCATACCGTGACATCACCACTTGACACCCACTTTTCATATCGCTGTCCCCCACTTGTCATACCATGACATCACAACTGACACTCACAACTGATACCACAATCCTCACCACTGACACTCACTTATCATAAAGTGACATCACAACTGACACCCACATTTTCCATACAATGACATCACCAGTATTTGACATCCACTTTTTATACCTTGACATCACCACTGACACTCACTTCGCATACCATGACATCACCACTAACACTAATTTCTCATACCATGACATCACGACTGACTTCTCACACCATGCCAGCCCCACTGACATTAATTTCTCATACCATGACATCACCACTAACACTCACTTCTCATACCATGACATCACCACTAACAATCATTTCTCATACCATGATAGCACCACTGACTTCTCATACCATGATATCATCACTGATATTTACTTCTCATATAATATCACCACTGACACTCATTTCTTATACCATGACATCACCACTGACTTCTCATACCATGACATCACCACTGACTTCTCATACCATGATATCACCACTGACACTCACTTCTCATATAATGATATCACCAATGCGATTCGCTTCTAATACCATGACATCACCGCCGACGCTCACTTTTCATACCATGACATCACCCCTGAAACTCACTTCTCATAGCATGACCTGGTAATTGACATAATTTTTGCAAATTCTTTAACAAAAATATGTTCATGCTTTTCTCTTGTCTTTATTTATTTTTATATCGAGAGAAAAATTTTATTGCATTATCATTGCGTTCTCGATACGTGTCGCACAATTGCGCGCTCACATAGCCTGTAATGAGGAAAAAATGAAGAAAGTTGATTGCCAATGCGTGCTCATATTGCTTGTAATAAAGCTCATAACGTCGCTTCATTGATTCCAATCAATCGAAGTCAGGACGTCGATCAACCTCGCCTTATAGTGACCTTTCATAAGAAGGATTTTGTGCCTCGTGTGACAGGTAATTTCCTTAATAGCTTGCCTTGTGCGGCGACAGCTATCAGAGTTCTCCCATCGAGAGCGACCTCACTACCGCATTCGCCGGGCTCAGATTAGCTCTGTTACACTACAGATTTATCACGCTTACACCAGGGCCCCTTGGGATGCATAAACTTGGACGAAGAAAAGGTCCCCTCTTTATATCGGCGTGCCAGACGCTTTATCAAAACTTTGGCAGTCTCGGTTGCTCCTTTCTCTAGCCTAATGGCGAGCTTCAGCAGAATTGGCAGCACTAATCAGATGCATAATAGAGCCATTCCCACGTGCTGAGACTGAAGTGTCGCACCAGAGTCTGGAATCAATTGTTGCCAGGATGAGAAGAGAAAAGCTCATTGGCGTGGTTTGGGTCGTCAGATGCTTATTACTTGTAACACTTAGGTTTTAAAATGAGGTTAACTTAACTTATCCGTCACATCCCAAGCCTGTCAATTGATCAATTTCTACTTTTTGATTTAAGCGTTATCAATGATATTTTGTTGTTGGTTTGTGAGAATAGCTGTATTTGAAATGTGCGTGTTAGGCGTAGGAGCTTTTCGATGTTGGCCAGTTCATAGTCATCTCGCGACCCTAGGGAAATTAGGGACATTTATAGTTCAGCACCACGGGTTCCTCGCTGACGCCGTTGGGTTTTAGAATCACTGAGCCAGAATAGGAAGACAAATGATATGCCTGGATGGTGATGTAAAGCTGACTACTGTATGCGTCCAATCACTCGCTGATGCAGCCCGTACTGCCTGATCGATATGATGAGTTACAAGTACTTATAGATCCTTTTCATCCTTATATTGTATTATCTCCTACATGAATTGTACTTTTCTTTCTCCTTCTCTTTACAACTGGGCTAATTCAGTTAAAGCTTTTTTTTTAATGAATATCTTCAGTCGTTCTGTATTGGAAACGTACAAATGCAGAGCTCCTTCAATACACTCATGTTGCCTCTTTCTGCTTTCCAATCAGAATTTGCATTGCGGCGGAGATTTATGAATTCAGGGTGACTCAGTTGTGGTACAGAATGGCTGTCAAAGTTTTTTCCCCTCGTGTTTTGTGTGGTTCCATTTTAAGTAGGAAATGTATGCGTGTTTTGTATGTAGCAGTTTTACACACTACATATTGTAGATGTGAAAGGTTACTGAATGTGAACATTTTAGGCATATTACTTATTCGAGTTTTTAGAAACATCATTGTATTTGAATGCAGCCACGGATTATACATCCAGTAAATAATGTTTGAGATAATAACGACGACAGCCATTTCCAGCAGGATGCGAATTTGAAATTATTATTCGGTGAATCTCGGCTGGTGTGTTGATCTCACGAGACTAAAAGTCCATGTATCTGAGACTTACATACTCCTGAACTAGTTTTCCTCTCTTCTATATTTTGTTTAATACAGTCATTTAAAAAGGTTACCATGAAATAGATTGGTTATGGGGAAATTAATGACGACACATTTGTAAGCATCAAGTGTTCCTCTGTGGCAGCACATGGCTGCGAATCATGGACGATTACCAATGATTAGACAAAGAATAGAATCCGTCTATTCAAAATGTTACAGAAAGATTTTCAGAATACCATGGACGGAGAAAAAGCAAAATATAGACATTTGGCAAGAGTTGAACGTAGACGAGAACTGGTTTACCAATTCCATTTTTTGTCAGAAAATGTAAATACTTTGGTCACATCAAGAGACAAAACGGTATTGGGAGAACAGTGATGGAAGGTATGGTGCCAGGCAAATGAGGCAGGGGTAGACCAAGAAGACGATGGTACCAAGATATCCAGGATTGTATGGGTATGACTGGCGGAGGCTGGAGTTTTGGCAAGGGGAAGAGTTTCTTTCAGACAGACTGTGATGGGAGCGACGTCTGTATGACACTCGATCACTGGCCAGCTCCTCTGCCAATGCCAACCCCAGAGCCATGTAATGTCCCTTGTCCATCATCTCCTCGGTATACCTGCTGCTGTCTCTTTTGCTAGGTACAAACCATCCAGTATTGTTCTTCCTAGACCAATGTGACGTTTGATGTTGCCAAACTATGTTAATATCCCGGACGTCAAATTGTTTATTATCCAGTTTTGTATATATATATATATATATATATTTATATATAAATATATATATATATATCTATAAATATATATATATATAAATATATATATATACACACACACACACATTCAAGCAGATTGAACTACATAATTACGGTCTAGCCATAATACAATATAACCATTTTAGAGAAGTCTGTTAGAATCTCTCGCTATGACTTTCGTACAACATTTACCAACCACGACTATTTCTTGTTTGAAGCTACTCGTGCTGAGTTTGGTTATATCATGACGATGTATATTTTGTAGCGAGGGACAGTGGCTCTTCTTACATCATGATGAGTACTTGAGAAGGTTCAGTGGGGTCCCCCTGACTGAAGTACAATGCCATGCTCCTTAGTAAATTATATACGATGGGAATGACATTGTCATCCCCGTGTTGTTGGCCAGACTGATGTGGCACTAGACTGCGCCAATGAGCACAACGATGACGTGGAGGGAGGGGTAGGGGATAGAAAATATGTCACTGAGTATGTTTCACCTGACCCTGATAATATTTTGCTCCAAACACAATTACATAACACACCCAAACATCTGCTTGATCACAAAATAACAAGTGATCAACAGTATATGTATACATACTGTGTGTTGGCAATGTCAAACATGGTCCTAATCCTAGCTACAGGAGAGGAGAATTACAATGTGTGAAATGAAATGTCAATGCAAAGTTATTGGCTGGAATTTGGCAGCCAAGTTGAATGTATGGCAACCCTGGCTGACTGGCTGGAACGGGCCACAATAGGAAATCAGCTAGCATTATAAACGCTATACAATGCGCGGCACACTGGAGTTGCTATGAGACGACGAAAACTTCCGGGGCGGTTTTAAGCACAAATACTAAATAAACACAGCTGACACTTTTTTGGTTGGACGATATATATATATATAAAATGGTGTCGCTGTATTGTCAAATCACAACTGAGCACTGTTAAAAGAGGCTACATATTGCTATATATCGATACACATTATCCCAAATTGTGTACCTTCTAAAGTACCTTTTTGTACATTTGACTAATAATATCATCTTTCATTACACCAACATGGAAAACATCAGTGTAGCATCTTTTGTCAGTGGAATTAAAAATAGCCGTTCAATGCCGTAAAATTAATTTGTCGTATGCGCGTGAATTATGGACAATAAATGAAATCATCGCAAGAAGTTTGCCTGGTATAGAGTTTATTGTTCTACAGTAAACCAATGGGCAGCTTAGAAACAACATTTAAAAATTGATTACGGCCAACATAGACAAACCGCTTATAGACAGCCACCGCCATTCCGCATCTCCTTGATGGTGTCATTAGCAGAATACGTCATATCAACTGGGAAAACACTTCAGTTTAGTGATTGAGAGTGACACAGAGAGAATACTTATGTCACTTTGAACTAACATTCACATTACAATAATCATCAAAATAATTGAGAAAAGCACTATTATCTACAGGTTCCAAAACAAAAGAGAAAGAAAATCGGTTGATATATCACTTACAGAAGATTAGATCACGCAATCTTCTGTTCCAGTAGAGTAGAACAGATTGTTTCAGTTCATGTTTCAATCATCCCTCTGTGTAAATGAGCAACACTTCCTTGTTTTGTACTCTGGAATTTTAAACAACATTAGACGGCAACTCCTAAGCGAAAAAAGTAGGCTCATTTGTTCGCAGTCGACAGTTGCGATCCATGCAAGGTGTCATCACTAGCTGTGTTTGTAACTGCAGCTTGCATGATGCATTCAGTGAACGTTTACTAATAATATCTACACTCTGCCCATTAATATGTGGTCTTACTAGACAAGAAACTAGCCTTCTTTTTCTTATCAACTGAAGACGAGCTGTTTACCGTAGTAATCATGCATCATAAATGGGATATATCTTATAGAGCTGTCTTGTAAACCTAAAAGTAGCCTCCACAATTAGCATACTTTTAGCCGATGTAAATGATGGTATGTGTAACACCATGATTTAGAAAGTCTTCCATCTTAGAAGTGTTGTGCCCAACTGTTAACTGCCTCTTGCCACAAGGTTTTGAACACATGCCATCAATACGAGAAGGCTGACATACAAACCTCTCACATATTCACTCCTCAATTTTAGGTGTTTTATCTTGGTAATATTAGGACACACAGAGTCTGTGTAGTACTAGTTATCAATGAGCTACCTCCTGTGTCCGTTTTGTGAATTGTCCATCAGCCAGATCCTTTGTTTTGGCTTGTTTGTTTTTAGGGTTTGCACTGTCTAATATCTGAAGCATGACGAGACAGAAGGAGAGAACAGTGGTAGGGCAAGTATGACATACAGCGAAGAGTATGATAAGGATGGTCAAATGTATATTACAAATATTTTTATATTTTGATCAACGAAAATAGACAACTCAAAATTATAAATATCTTTGTCTTCTTCTGGTTCGTCATGTTATTTTTAATTATGCATACATGTGAGGTCGTTCTCTGATTAAAGGTTACCCTCAAGGCTCCCAGATAGCTTTGTGTGGAGATTCGTCTTCGTGGACCATTGCTCAGTGCGCGGCTGTCTAATCATACAACAATCCTGTAGGGTATGGTCGGCTGTTTATTGTGTCTGTATGCACGCATACATGGGTGATATGGCCAACTGTAGTCCGTGTAGGGGGCTATTCCAGCTGTAGTGTACTATTCTCACGCGCAACACTATCATCTCGGTTGGTTCATTTCTTTAGGTTTTGGTTCAGTCTTTTTCTGGACATTGGTTGTTTGATCTTAATGTTCAAGTGTCGCTCCTTTTTCTAACTTGTCTGCTCTCTCGCTTCCTGACATGCCATAGCGTAATGTTATCCGCTGTTACGCCGCTCTTCTTTTGACTTTTAGTTATGTAAATGCTTATTTTAGCCTTTACTTTTTAAATATACATATTTTAAATGTGAATTATAAGAGGGGTCATGACAGTGCATGACATTGTTCAATCCGCCTATTCAAAACCGGGATGTGACTACCTGTTATTCTACTGCTGTTAAAGCGAATACATATTAACCGTTTTTGTGCTCATTTCTCATCCTTGCTGAATAGTTCCAACTTTCATCGTATTCATTTCCTTTCCAGAACAATCCCGCATTAAGCGAAGGAATAAATTAAACTACTAGACATTGATTTTTGTTACGGTTTGATTACTTTGTAGTTAACCGGGTGCAGGTACCATTTGCGCATGCATATTCATACAGCCAGCAGACCATACCGCCAGGCGTCACATCCCTACAGTATATGTATATGAATAGCAACGTTTCAAACATACCTTAACTAAAGGGACCTGCGCGAACACATGGCTTGTGTCTACGAGATCATTTTGGATTTCAACTGCCTTCAATTGGCTTGACTTTTGTGTTATAAACGCTACATTCTTTATGTTTTTCTTGTCTTTCCCTCTCTTTTTGTGCCCGCTGATTTCTTTATAGTAAAAATGTTCTTTTTGAAAGCACATTCAATATTCTCACAATTGTTCTTGGAACGAATGGAGAAGGTATATATGTTGGCGGTTCGTGTTGCTCGCTTGTACGACACACTTCATATCCATCTTGTGTGCCTTTCGTTATTGCATGAACCTCGTTTCATTTGGAAATCATGCACTTCTGATTTAACAATCTTAAAACTTACCACCAGTTTGAGAGTACTATCACTGGGATTCAACTTTAATTAAATATCTGTGATGATGAATAAATCTATTGGGGAGTACTATCACTGAGATTCAAGTTTCATGAAATATCTGTGATAATGAATAAATCTATTGGGGAGTACTATCACTGAGAATCAAGTTTCATGAAAGATCTGTGATAATGAATAGATCTATTGGAGAGTACTATAACTGGGATTCAAGTTTCATGAAATATCTGTGATAATGAATAGATCTATTGGAGAGTACTATCACTGAGATTCAAGTTTCATGAAAAATTTGTGATAATGAATAGATCTATTGGAGAGTACTATCACTGGGATTTAAGTTTCATGAAAGATCTGTGAAAATGAATAGATCTATTGGAGAGTACAATCACTGAGATTCAAGTTTCTAATTGGTGTTTAGTTCAAACGTGTATGAGTTTATGTATGCTCCTTCACACATGATCCTGTTCTTTGTTAATGAATTGTAAGTATGTAGCCGAAAACCTCATACACGCGAAGTTGAATAACGTTTTCGTGGCAATTACCTACCTAATACGTCCAGTGTTGAACTAAGTTGTATAATCGAGTACCTCATACACCCAGTGTTGAATTACAATTTCCAATCGAGTACCTCATACAATCAAAGTCTAATAAAGTGATCTCTTGTCTAGTTCCTCACACAGTCAAAGTCTAATCAGCGATCTCTTATCGAGTACATCACACAGTCAGGGTCTAATCAAGTGATCTCTTGTCGAGTACTTCACACAGTCAAAGTCTAATCAAGTGATCTCTTATCGAGTACATCACACAGTCAGTCTAATCAAGTGATCTCTTGTCGAGTACTTCACACAGTCAAAGTCTAATCAAGTGATCTCTTATCGAGTACATCACACAGTCAAAATCTAATCAAGTGATCTCCTATCGAGTACCTCACACATTCAATATCTAATCAAGTAATACATTGGCGAGAGTATTTGCCACTAATGTGAGTTAGGATACATTACCAAAATCATTTTGAAGTAATCAATCTATTAGAACAGTGCAGCCTTCCGTGAGAGAGGAGTGTCTTTTTATGCAGCAGTTCCAGTTTCTACATCGTTTTGGTATTGTCCTTTATACACATCCGAGTTCAACTTTTGCAGTTTTTCGCCTCAGAATATCGAATAAAGACAGGCAGTGGAAAGCTCGTCAGGGACACAACAATTGCTCGTAACGTACCAAACTATCTAAAAATCGAGTTTAACCTTCCGTCTCTTGTTGAGCTCCAACTGTGCACAGGTGAAAACCCTTTCATATCTACCTGCGGACTGCACCGGGCTCTGTTACGTGTTGGTTAGCATTCTCGGTAAATTGATATTACAGTGTTTTGAGATTGCATCTGTGCGTTTCTACAGTTATCGTTCGTTCGTGCATACATACATACATACGCGTCTGAGTTGCAGAGGGGTATAGCTGCAGTTGACACAGCTTTAAAGGGTTACCTGGCTTACAGTAAGGAATAGAAAGGGCACCCCATCTCAAAGAAGCGACTAACCGAGTGATTCTGTTCGACCAAATGCCATTCTGTAAGGCACAGTTTTCATCACTTGTCAGAGGTCAAATAGAAACCTGGTTTGAACAGGAAAGTTCGAGACAAAATTAAAGTGATTAGGCAAGACGGAAACAGTTAGAACGGATGGTCCAAGACACACATAAAGTGATTAGGCATGACGGAAACAGTTAGAACGGATGGACCAAGACACACATAAAGTGATTAGGCATGACGGAAACAGTTAGAACGGATGGTCCAAGACACATAAAGTGATTAGGCATGACGGAAACAGTTAGAACGGATGGTCCAAGACACACAAAGTGATTAGGCATGACGGAAACAGTTAGAACGGATGGTCCAAGACACATAAAGTGATTAGGCATGACGGAAACAGTTAGAACGGATGGTCCAAGACACATAAAGTGATTAGGCATGACGGAAACAGTTAGAACGGATGGTCCAAGACACATAAAGTGATTAGGCATGACGGAAACAGTTAGAACGGATGGTCCAAGACACATAAAGTGATTAGGCATGACGGAAACAGTTAGAACGGATGGTCCAAGACACATAAAGTGATTAGGCATGACGGAAACAGTTAGAACGGATGATCCAAGACACATAAAGTGATTAGGCATGACGGAAACAGTTAGAACGGATGGTCCAAGACACATAAAGTGATTAGGCATGACGGAAACAGTTAGAACGGATGGTCCAAGACACATAAAGTGATTAGGCATGACGAAAACAGTTAGAACGGATGGACCAAGACACACATAAAGTGATTAGGCATGACGGAAACAGTTAGAACGGATGGTCCAAGACACATAAAGTGATTAGGCATGACGGAAACAGTTAGAACGGATGGTCCAAGACACATAAAGTGATTAGGCATGACGGAAGCAGTTAGAACGGATGGACCAAGACACACATAAAGTGATTAGGCATGACGGAAACAGTTAGAACGGATGGACCAAGACACACATAAAGTGATTAGGCATGACGGAAACAGTTAGAACGGATGGACCAAGACACACATAAAGTGATTAGGCATGACGGAAACAGTTAGAACGGATGGTCCAAGACACATAAAGTGATTAGGCATGACGGAAACAGTTAGAACGGATGGACCAAGACACACATAAAGTGATTAGGCATGACGGAAACAGTTAGAACGGATGGTCCAAGACACACATAAAGTGATTAGGCATGACGGAAACAGTTAGAACGGATGGTCCAAGACACACATAAAGTGATTAGGCATGACGGAAACAGTTAGAACGGATGGTCCAAGATACATAAAGTGATTAGGCATGACGGAAACAGTTAGAACGGATGGTCCAAGACACATAAAGTGATTAGGCATGACGGAAACAGAACGGATGGACCAAGACACACATAAAGTGATTAGGCATGACGGAAACAGTTAGAACGGATGGTCCAAGACACATAAAGTGATTAGGCATGACGGAAACAGTTAGAACGGATGGACCAAGACACACATAAAGTGATTAGGCATGACGGAAACAGTTAGAACGGATGGACCAAGACACACATAAAGTGATTAGGCATTACGGAAACAGTTAGAACGGATGGACCAAGACACATAAAGTGATTAGGCATGACGGAAACAATTAGAACGGATGGTCCAAGACACATAAAGTGATTAGGCATGACGGAAACAGTTAGAACGGATGGTCCAAGACACACATAAAGTGATTAGGCATGACGGAAACAGTTAGAACGGATGGTCCAAGACACACATAAAGTGATTAGGCATGACGGAAACAGTTAGAACGGATGGTCCAAGACAGGATGATTTGACGTGTATTGATTGAAGTGCATGGTAGAACATTTTGAGCAATTTGGGTGATAAAGTCGATACTACCATATGACTCTGAAGATTGGCCAACAAAGGCATGTGGTTTGAAATGATAGTATACAGTAACCAACGTCGATGTGACGGAGAACTCCGGGCAGATTTCAGTGGAACGTGACATCAAGAAAATACACTGGCTCTGAATATGGCATATTATACAAAAAGAGTCAGAGGACATTGCAAAACATACACTGTTCTGGTACCAACATGGGCAAAAGGGGAGTAGGGGAGAGAACTGGAGTTTAACACGAGGGAAGTTGGGCTGTCGTGGCCTATTTATGGTGACGTCCACGACAGACATACGTGGAAGTTTTGGTTCAAGACCCATGCTCCGGGGTGAGCTGAAGGGATTTGATTGTGCTCCACAAGGAACTGAACAGTTCTTATTCATTGATTTATGTTTGTAATCATTACCACCTTTAAGTCCCGTGTCCCGCCGCTTGCTCGTAACATTTATATGTATTCCATTTACAAAAATCAAACATGGGGATCTTTAAATTGGCTGGTCTAGAGTGAAAAGTAATAAGGATGGTCCCACAGCAGATTGATGTGTGGGAGAAAGTGGTAGAGCTCATTGCACTAGACCTGAGCTTATTCAGACGTGGAGTCAGCAATCCTTACACGCCGCCTTGTCTTCCTTAGCTGTAAGTCGTGCATCCATTTTCGGCTGGGTAGACTGAAAAGTATTAGACTAGGGATCATACCTGGTACCTTTACTGCGATAGGCGATCAATCTAACCACTCAGCCGTCTTGAAAACGCCCTAAAACCGGGACGCATTAGGCCCTTAATTACGTCGTCGGGGATGTTAACAGTCTGACGTAGGAGATTAGCTGAGTCAGGTGGAGTATCGTCTGAATTTACCGACCAGACCGCCGCGATAACCATGGTAGTTGGAAAGTGATGGCTGTTAGGGACTATAAGACAGGCCTTGCACGCCGGCAGTGGGCATTTCAATGCTGCAAGAAACGTAAAAGAAAATGAAACTTGCGGACAAAAACGCATTTACAATGGGACGTTAATGTACTAAGTACTACATGAATGTCAAATTCTGGAACATTGAGATAGGGAAGAGAGCCGTAACCCTGACTCCGTTTATGATGAATGAAAGTACTATGGCTTGACATGCGCCAGCAAAAAGTTCCCGATAAACAATAGTATGGGATATGCATTGACTTTCTTGCTGCATGTACAGTGCTAATGTATATACTAGCAGTCATTAAAAACGCATCGCTTTATTTTATGAACCGCAACTCTTTGTGTTAAATTTAAAGAACTGAAACCACAGATTTTACATTGTTGATCTATTTATTGACCCATATCTGCTGTATTCTTAAACTTGAGACAGTTTATAGGCGGCTCCTAAGCAGTTGTCAACCCTAGGTGTAAAAACAAAAAGTCGCACTCACTGTCATAAAGTCACATCCATCATTAATACCGCGTGTTACCCCCTCGAGCATTAATACAGGCTTGGCATCGGTGTCTCATGCTATTGCAGAGTGTCTCGAAAGCTGTTTGGGGTATGGCCTTCCATTCTGTAATGGGTGCGTTCTCCACATCATTCACATTGTTGCGGCATGTCATGCAGGCGGACCCTTCGGGTTCATGTCAGGAGAGATTGCAGGCCAATCCAGTACAAGAAAAGCTTGCTAGGCTAAGACATCCCTGGTAACGTTGAGGCCTAGCGTTATCATGCGGACAGATTTCCAGATCTAGGCGATTCTTGAAAAAAGGCACTGCGATGGGTCGCAATACTTGATTAACAAAGACATCTGTGGTAACGTTAGCTCTGAAAACATGAGGGGAGTACAGTGGTCATTAGAGAATCCACCCAACACATGTACATTTCCTCCTCCATATATGTCATGCTGCGCTACACCGGCGTCGGTTTATCTTTATCCAGGATAACGCCAGACGCCATTTCTCGTATCAGCAAAGGAGATATTAACGCGACTTTAATCACAGAACATCATTGATCACCATTCCGCCCTTGATGGGTTAATATTGTATAGGACCCATCCCAGTCTGTTCATCCGCTGATGTCTAGTAAGGATAAATCCAAAGCTGGGATGTCTGTTTTGCAAACCAGTGGCGCGAAATCTCCTTCGCACAGTGCTTGCTTGGGCTGACAAGTCTCACATCATTAGGCAAATAAGCTGCTTTGTGGAAGTGGCTGTACAGATGTATAACAAGAATGTAACGATCTTAAGCTTCTATTGTTGCACAAGGTTGACAAGGCCTGTTATGGTCAATGATGGTATTGTCAATCTGTCGCCCGAAACAGCTGGTTCAGACTTACTATAGTGGACTAGTCACAATTAAAATGGCTGGCAGCTTCTCTGGCCTTCATTCCACTCTTGATAATACCAACAGCTTGCAATCACTCTTGTTGCGGCAGTCAAGCCATGACTAAAACATTACCAGACTTTCTTTCGATGAAAACAGATTATGGCATTTTAGTCGCTGGAACTTGCGATAATATAGAAACTGAAAACGTCCCAAACCGTTTTTAAAAAAAAAGGAAAACACTTTCTAGCGAGAGGGACATCAGAATCTAAGACAAATAAGGGATATTTCTCCCCGGGTGCATGTGCAGGCACACTGTTTTAAGAATACAGAATGACGAATATTTTCTTCTGAACATGAATTTGTGTGATAGTTTACTTGGAATCCTGTGAAAGCGAGACTTTTGGTCCGACAGTACCGATTTCAGCATGGCATTTTTAGGACCTGGTCTGTCTTCTCTCTTCCGATCCATATTCTCGCAGCCAGGCTACACGGGTGTAGTCTGTTTCTAGGGCTGCCACATGGGGTTTTGACCAACTCTGTTTCGCTTAACCTTACGCAAGCAACCTTATATGGGTCTCTGACAGCTGTAAGCTCATTCACGGCGTCCTCGACCGTGGACGAAGAAATGGCATCTATTATTTGAATGATAGCCAAAATACAAATTCAATACTGAGCCTGGCTGCTTGACTCCTTAACTCTGCATGATATCCTGGCTTCATGTTCTGCAGCACACACCGACACTCGCAAATACCCCAGATATTGATGAGAAGGCGGGCCCGGCTTTTATAAAGTAGTCGATATGGCATCTGGTGTAATCATGATACTTGCTATTAAGGAAAGATATTCAATACGTGCTGTGGAACTGATAGCTAAAATTGTCTTCCAAGCACTTTGTATTGTGTACGTGACTTACGAAGGGGCATAACGATAGAATGGAACCTGTGCAAATAAGAGATGGTTGTAAGAAATGCAGAATCACTAAGTAGCTTCATTTAAAAATATGTTTGCATCATCAATAACAATCATTGGCTCTTTCCGTCTTTTCAGACGATAGTATTTGTGCCTTGAAAAAAGATATGTAACTACAGCCCATGACGATAACGAATGTGACTCAGAAGACCAATCAGGAGAAGAGAACCGTCTTCCACAGTGTGTGCAAGGAAAGTCAGGACCGTTTGCGGCATCGCATGGTGTGGCGTGTCTTCTGAAACCCTGAGTCTTTAGCCTATCAGCAATCAGTATCTCATTTGTCTGTATTCCATGCTCAATCCTGCCCCTCCATGTAGCACGATCAATGGCGTCCTGATCCCATGATTTGAAATCGATGCCTGCATCATTCAAATCCCGCTTGCATACATCCTTGTACCGAAGTAGTGGCCGGCCCCGAGACCTTTTCCCAACTGTAATTCCCAAAACAGAAGATCTTTTGGTATTCTGCCATCATTCAACCTCCGAGTGTGTCCCAGCCTTCGAAGACTAAGCATGGAAAACTATCAATAATAATAACAATAATAATCAGCTTCCCCTATGAAGTGCACGTGTTTTTGTCCTATGACATCTTTTCACCAACGCTCGCCAGTGCACCTTTTTCTTACTAGGGTCTTTGAATTATATATTTAATTCTACCTGACCTGTTGGGGAAGTGAGACGCTAGTCTAGTCAGGCACAGAATACTGACCCGGACGTCGCGTCAGTGTCAGTACACTGACTAAGATCACAACTTTTCTTCCATGTAGCGTTCCCTGGAAACAGGCTGTTTTCAAGGTAGCCTGGCTGACAAGATGTGGATCGATGTGATCCCCGTAGTAGTGAGCGCCACGCAGATGAAGCCAAGCATAGCACAACCGCATGGATAACCGCAGTTCAGCTTCATCAGCATGCTCGGGATGTTAGAAAATCAACTACAAGCAGCCACTTAACGTCCTTTTCATGGCGCACAAAAGAGTAAACCTACTCATTGTGGGCATTAAACCGCATGGCCTATTAGTAGTTGACAGTGTTGTCACTTATGGCATTCATAGTATGTGACAGTGATGTGGATTATGGCATTCATAGTATGTGACAGTGATGTGGATTATGGCATTCATAGTATGTGACAGTGTTGTGGATTATGGCATTCATAGTATGTGACAGTGTTGTGGATTATGGCATTCGTAGTATGTGACAGTGTTGTGACTTATGGCATTCATAATATGTGACAGTGTTGTGGATTATGGCATTCATAGTATGTGACAGTGTTGTGACTTATGGCATTCATATTATGTGACAGTGTTGTCACTTATGGCATTCATAGTATGTGACAGTGTTGTGGATTATGGCATACATAGTATGTGACAGTGTTGTTAATTATGGCATTCATAGTATGTGACAGTGTTGTGGATTATGGCATTCATAGTATGTGACAGTGTTGTGGATTATGGCATTCGTAGTATGTGACAGTGTTGTGACTTATGGCATTCATAGAATGTGACAGTGTTGTGGATTATGGCATTCATAGTATGTGACAGTGTTGTGACTTATGGCATTCATATTATGTGACAGTGTTGTGGATTATGGCATTCATAGTATGTGACAGTGTTGTGACTTATGGCATTCATAGTATGTGACATTGTTGTGACTTATGGCATTCATAGTATGTGACAGTGTTGTGACTTATGTCATTCATAGTATGTGACATTGTTGTGACTTATGGCATTCATAGTATGTGACAGTGTTGTGACTTATGTCATTCATAGTATGTGACATTGTTGTGACTTATGGCATTCATAGTATGTGACAGTGTTTTGACTTATGGCATTCATAGTATGTGACAGTGTTGTGACTTATGTCATTCATAGTATGTGACATTGTTGTGACTTATGGCATTCATAGTATGTGACAGTGTTCTGATTTATGGCATTCATAGTATGTGACAGTGTTGTAGCTTATGGCATTGATAGTATGTGCCATTGTTGTAGTTTATGACATTCATAGTATGGGACATTGCTACTGGACTGTATGGGCTCCAGTAACACACGTGCTATATATGTTTAGACGTGCACGCACACACACACATAGAAATGATCCATCATCATCATGTAGCATATCATAGCAGAATGTCCCTCTTCTGACAGCCGATCTGTAAGACAGCTGTCTCGCCATTGTCCCTGTCAACACCTGAGTCTCTGTAATGTTCCTTGACCAGCTTCTCCTGGGTCTGCCCGGCCTCTATTGTCAGGTACCACATACTTAAGTGTCGTTGTTTCTATGTCCTTGTGACGTTAGATGTGACCAGAGTATGTTAATTTCCTAGACGTGATGTTGTTTGATTGCCAGTTTCTGGGTTTTTCTTTTTCGCTACCAAAGGCATTTTGAGTACACCCCTGTAGCATTTGAGCTGGAATGATAAAATCTACATCCGTAGGGTTTGTGTGGTTGACCATGTATCGCATCCGTACGTTTCCACCGGCAAGATGCACGATAAATCGTAGAAGATCTTGACGCTGGCTTGTATGAATTCAGTCAGTGCATCATCACATCCCGGTGATTCTCCTGTCTCCTAGCCTTTAGGTTGCTAGTCGGATCTCCGTATCTATGGTCCTGTGTCAGAGACGCTATGTTGATGTTTTCATCAGTCCTTGAACATGTCTATGCAATATTGCTTCTATCTCTTGAGTATATCCTTGCTCTTCGTCAGTGTATTACCACCATACTAGTGAATCTATCACATGCAGTGACGGTTTACATTCACCAGTGAGTATTCTGATTTTTTTGTACGCGTCACCTTCCTTCCCATGTCTTTGCAACTTTTTTTATACTGTTGCTTGTGTCCAATATATGTTGTTTCTTGTCCTTCCTAATATCTCTTCTAATTCTCTTGTGCAGTTCATGTGCGTTGCAGTATTGCGCTCCATCCAGGATTGCTTTAGCTTTTTTTTCTGTCATCTATGATTTGTAAGATTTTTTTTCTGTAATAGTGTAACTCAGATTGTTGTGTCGTCTATATATTTTGTTATGTGCTGAGTAGGTGAGAATATCTCTTGTCTGTGTCGCAAGTTTCTCTAGTGTTCAGTCGTTCTGCACTTTTTATTTAAAACGCCGGTTGCTCGCCATTACCCAGAGCTGCGTAAGTGATAACAGTGTATATTTTACGAATATATATATATAAGACTGAAAGTGTATTTTCTCTATTTCATATGCTCTTCATTCCTTAATCCAATTCTAAACCGTTCCGCCTATCTTAACCAAATTTGTCATACTTACCTTAAGTATTTTTAGGACAATGCTGGTTATTTAGATTTTTAAAGGATATAAAATATTTCATTGGTTTTTTTTTTTTAAATTTAGAAAAAATACAAAATAGAAAACAACGTGGATGTTGACCGAATGGCCCAATTTTCTGGTCTTGATGTCAAATACTGATCGGCTGTTTGCAAGGGGGGGGGGGGGGGGGAGTTCAACTGTGTGGGGAGGAAATTGGCAGTTGGGGAGGGGGGATGACAGTATGGAGGGAGACAAGTGGGGAAGGGGGAGATACATTGACAGTTAAGGGGGGGGGGGTACGAGATCGGCCGGCCGAGAGGGGGGAACAAATGGACAGAGATGGAATGAGTGAGTGGCGAAGAGATAGCGGGTTAGAAAGCAGGATGGGAGCGCACTGATCATTTCTTCTTCTTTCATATGTCAACTTGATTTTATCTAAATAAAGCAGTGGTTAGCGATTGGTATCGCTATAGAGCCTGTTCAGGTATGATATCGGCGATGGCCGCACGTTCTTTGTCTGTTCCTCGTATGTTGGACGCCGTTGTAGCAGATGCTCAGCAAATATTTTGTCATTGACCTGCTTGTCCTATTCTTAGTTTGTTGAATAGATGGTATCTCAGTCTGTTGTGGCCTGTGTGGAGTAAAGATTACCACCCGCTCTCCGCTGTTGAGCCTGGTAATATGCGTTATTTGGTTGATGACCTGTCTACTCTGCTTCCCACTTGTTCCTATATCTATACCTGGTAAACTGCGTGGCCCTTCATAAGTTATACCTACATCAGGTTGAATAAACTTTCCACCCTCTCTTGACAGTCTGTCAACCTCTTCATTGTCAACAATATTTCAATGAGATGAAGTCCACTGTATTACAACTATTTTGAACTGGTGAAATAGTTTATCGAGTATCACCTCTTAGTTGAGGGGACGGCGTTGGCTGCGGGTTAAGTGACACGGCGCACTATCCGAAGGTGCAGGGTTCGATCCCCATCACAGCACCGCCCGTTACCCCGGGGAAACAAACTCGTAGAAATGCAGGAGGAAGCAGACTTTTACATAAAATGTATGCTGAAGTCGGATGCACTGGGCCGACAGGCACAAAATAAAAGCCACAGTGAAACGCACACCGTGTTGGGAATAGAAAAATAAGGCGAACGCAAAAAAAACCAAAACCTCTTAGTTCTTTTAGATCAATATTTTTCTCCAATGCCCCAATCACTGAAGGTGCGTCTGTGAAGAGTAGCAACTTGCCTATCTGTGTTTTAGTCCGTCATTAAAATATCTGCTGCAGGTGTCATGGTCTCTGCTCTGAAGTTAAATTAAAATTGTCCATTCACCACTGATATCTGTCTTTGTGTACTGTTTTTTATGCTTAAAAAGATCCCTGCATCTCCATTTTTCATTCCATTTAATGCTGGTCCTTCTGTATTTACATGGGTCCAGATTTCCCTTGGTTAATGCTTCGCTGTGTGTTTTACAGTTTGGAATCTTTGTATCTGTCTGCTTGAAAAAAAAATTCTTTAACCAATGCAGGTCATGTTTTCTATAAGCCGTGGGATGCGCTGGATCCCCAGTAGATGTGTAGTGTGTATAGGTTTTATTTGTGGCGTGCCATTTTCGTTCTCTGATGCCATAAAGTTGTCTCACGCGAGTCTTCCCATTCAAAACCCATTTTATTTTATATTACGTTGGATGGTCTATGAACCTTCTGAATTTATCACCCTGTTATTGCGCCATGCTGTCTCTTCTGCCCTCCATCGGTTGTAGGTCTTTTTTTTATCTTTTCCAGTGGGCGTGGTCCTCATTCCTCCTGTTATGATACTATGTGCTTGGTTTTGAGCAGAGCGGAGAGGTTTAAACAAATAAACTACGATCACAATTATCCCGAGCAACGTCGGATACCTCAGCTAGTTTGTGTGCGTGTTATTTATTGAAAATGACTCTCTCTCTCTCTCTCTCTCTCTCTATATATATATATATATATATATATATATATATATATATAGAGTCAGACAGACATATAGGAAGATCATGTCCCGAGAGTACACTAACTAAACTTTTCGTTTGCCCATATTTGGACACGTGACCTGCCATTGCCGATGTTCCCGCCAACCAGCTCCTAAAGCAGGCAATGGACATCATGGATATGAGGCGATACTCTCCGCCACTAACTCGTCCCTGTAAGCGTTCATGCACATCCTGGTTAAGTCAAATAGAAAAAAACATCATGCTCATTGCATGCAGCATTGGACTCATGGACGGTTGGCGCAACGGACAAAAATGTTCGCGCCAACCCAAGCATATGCGCGAAGTCGTGGTCGTCAATTTCTCACCACGGTGTAAGTTGTGCGCTGTTCTAGCTCATCCCATGTCTGATGTCTGTTTTATTCGCCCTGTTAGCTCATTTAAGTTGCCAGTTTTTCTTTGCTAGACGTCCTCTTCCAAGTCTCCCCGAGTCGCAAAGTTCAAGGGTTTAAGATTTGGGCCTATTATTTGATGCCACAAATTTGTTTTACCGAATTCATGTTTCTGCTGAGTGAGCAGCACTACTGTATTCCTAGCACCATGGGCAGGCGCTTCGTCTGTCTGGACGATGGACATTGCAGGCATTTGCCTTATGTCAGGAAGAAGGCATACGTTGCCGTTGTAATCGGCAGGTTGAATAAAACTACTTCTAGGGTTGTCCTGTGATAAGACACCAATATAAATCTTTACTGACTTGTTGAACTTTGATATTGTTCCTAGCAACAGATTAAACAATTATTTTCTTTTTCTGACAACATATGCATGCACTCAATCGTTCTATCTATTGGTAAGAAGGTCCAGATAGTTCTGTCTATTGGTAGGTAGGTCCTGATCGTTCTGTCTATTGGTAGGTAGGTCCTGATCGTTCTGTCTATTGGTAGGTAGGTCCTGATCGTTCTGTCTATTGGTAGGTAGGTCCTGATCGTTCTGTCTATTGGTAGGTAGGTCCTGATCGTTCTGTCTATTGGTAGGTAGGTCCTGATCGTTCTGTCTATTGGTAGGTAGGTCCTGATCGTTCTGTCTATTCGTAGGTCGGTCTAGATAGTTCTGCCTTTTGGTAGATCGTTCCTGATCGTTCAGCGTATTGGTTGTGCGAGTAACAATAACAATGTTTTTAATCAACGATAAATATGAAGTTCCTTTTATGCTCCAGAAAGCGATGCAAAAGATCTTGGTAACAGAAATGCCGTTACTCACTGCGTTCAATTGACTCAGTCATACTATGTTTCTTAATACGTTAAATGTTATTTTTTTTAAATGCGAGACTCACTTATCTTTCGAGCAATTTGACGTTTGGAAAGATGTGCTTGAGGGCGTCCTTCGTGACTCCACACGCCCGTTAACCACATTGATATGTCGTTGGTGAGCGCAGTGTGTGCTCGGCCAGTCCCGTTATAGTGTTCAACAAAATCGTGCTGGTCTCTCTATTGCGAAAACATGTCAAATACATAAAACCCTTCTTTTGTTTGAAAACTCCTTAAGCAGTCACCATCATATTTATTTTGTGGAAGAAGCTTACTCACTGTTTTTTTCTTTAACGAACGCCGTTTTGCAACAGACGAATTACAGTTGTATGCAGCGCCCCATGCGAGGCGTGCAATTTGTGGCCCGGAGATATATATATATATATATATATATATATATATATATATATATATATATATATATATATATATATATATAATCGACAATAATAATATATCTTAGGTTCGTTGGTTGTGTTCGCGGATGATGTTGAAATGTTTTCCTGAACACCTTATTCATGCACTGGGGAAGAAACGCTTTGATCTGTCACAAGTTATACCTTAATGTCTAGCATAAATGGATTTCAAAGTATTGAACTTCACCTTTCCATAAAATATCTCTTACAATTCTATGTCGGTTATCTAGCATTCATAATCGATTTGTCCTGAAAGGAAAGATCTGTGCACGGGACACTAGGTCTTGAATATTGTCAAGTACTTTCCCCTGAGACCAAAGTGTGACTTGTGACAACTATTTATTCGTGGCCACGAATCGGTGATGAGCTCTCGCTGATTGGCATGGGGACAATGAGCAGTGTCCCCACGAGCTGGCTCAGACAATAAGACCCAGTTCTAGAGTGTCACCATTGATTAGGATCTCCTGTTATTATGTGATTATAATCAAGATGTGAAGGTTAACAGCTGCATCCCGCTCACATGTAAGCGGGGCTGTGGTAACACGGATGGCAGTATTCTGTGAAGGTATTTCCAGAATATTTGCAACACTTAAACGTTGAAGCAAGAAAGACAGTTGACTATGCTGTTTTAGAAGCAATGCTTAGAGACAGGAATAACGCGGGGGTTAAGTGAACCATACTGGCCAAGACCCCATCGTACGGTATCGTTCTAGAAAACAAATGTGTTGCAGCAGTCTGGCCAACGAGGTGGGGGGATCGTCATAGTGGTGAGACTACTGAAATATCTCGCATTTCACGACAATCAGAAGAAGACATGACATCCTTCTTCAGTATGTCTCGGAACATGAGAAGAGCAACTGTAACCTGCTACCAGAGAAACATGAGGAGTGAACTCATCACAAATAGCGTCGAACGACAGGTAATGCAAGTACTTACATTTGATATCAGAACCTCAAGTAACCTATTTTCGTCATACCCTCAGTTTTATCTCCATATTTTGGTCGTAATCTCAGTTTTATCTCCATATTTTGGTCGTAATCTCAGTTTTATCTCAATATTTTTGTGCATACCCATTGGCTGAGCTTGTTTTGTGGTCGAAACTTCACAATTTTATCTCTATATTTTTGTGCATACCTGTTGGCTGAGCTTCATTTGTGGTCGTAGCTTCACAGTTTCATCTCTATATTTTTGTGCCGTTGTTACCCATTTACTGAGCCTTTCTTGCGAGAAGTGCGTGGACGAATGGTTTCGATTCCTGCCTGCGACAAGAAGGGTTCGATTTCTGCCTTTGACAAGAAGGGCAGTGGATCGAATCCTTGCTAAGGCATATGTTGTTTTTCCGTTGGTGGTGAAATAAACAAACATAGCCAACACATGACGTGGCGACATCAGTGGGTAACCGGCCTGTAGTCCTCAGCCTACAAGAAACCCTCGCCTCTCCCAGCAATGGGAATAAAGTCCTAATAGCAGTAAAAAACAACACCACAAAAATCGTGTATATGTTATTATCATCATTCTATTTTCAATTCTCCCGCATCTCCTGTTATGAGAGAGTGAATTCTTCCCATCACCCAGTGTTCCTCCACCTTTCTCTCGCTCCAGACTACCAATCTTCTGAAACATAAAATACGCTTGGAAAAAAAATATGACAAAGTTAAAATTATTTAAATGTAATTTAAACCGTAACACTAATATCGTGTCACTAACGTTGAATGAAAATAACAGAACTACTGCCACTCCCCAAGCATGTAAGAAGCGACTAAAGAGGTTTCTGCTTGGGACTGGCAACCATATCATATTTAAAAACAAACAGCATTGCCATTATAATCATCCACTATATAAATTTGAATAACTCCCATAAAGAGGAACTAGGCGCAGTTAAATCTCTGCTTCCAATTGGATGTAAGAAAAGTGAATGATTGCAGATGATTGGATAAAGACTTCCTCGGAAAGAAGCTAATTGCAGGCGGTGGCCTACTATGCTTTACATTGGAGGGACCAGGTGAATGAATGAACCGCCACAAGTAATCGATCATGCAAGATAATAATACATCTCGACTCACATATACTTTGTTTCGAATAAGTTGCATACGTGCAAGATGTTATTACACTGTCTTATATTCCTGTCTCTTTCTAAAATATATTGTAAACATTCAAGATGTCATTATACTGTCTTATATTCCTGTCTCTTTCTAAAATATATTGTAAACATTCAAGATGTCATTATACTGTCTTATATTCCTGTCTCTTTCTAAAATATATTGTAAACATTCAAGATGTCATTACACTGTCTTATATTCCTGTCTCTTTCTAAAATATATTGTAAACATTCAAGATGTCATTATACTGTCAGATATTCCTGTCTCTTTCTAAAATATATTGTAAACATTCAAGATGTCATTATACTGTCTTATATTCCTGTCTCTTTCTAAAATATATTGTAAACATTCAAGATGTCATTATACTGTCTTATATTCCTGTCTCTTTCTAAAATATATTGTAAACATTCAAGATGTCATTATACTGTCTTATATTCCTGTCTCTTTCTAAAATATATTGTAAACATTCAAGATGTCATTATACTGTCTTATATTCCTGTCTCTTTCTAAAATATATTGTAAACATTCAAGATGTCATTATACTGTCTTATATTCTTGTCTCATTTTAAAACAAGGTTAGTACGGGCAAAGTGTCATTATTCCTGTCGTTTCCTGTTAGCTCCATACAAGCTACATGACGACTAATGCATCAAAACACCTGTAGCGCTCTTGCATTACGTATCTCATGCATGATCATTTTGCTGACTTCCCCAACAGCACGCTTTAGTCTTCTTTCAGTACATATGTGGAAAATTGGAGTTGTCGCATTGCTCCCTACCTTGGCAAAATTAATGTCACATCTGTACTTGTCGACATAAGAGCAAGATTTTAAAATGCCAGAAATTCCAGTAATGTCTTATGAGAGCATCACAGAACGATTGAAACCTATCCAGAAGAATGCATACACGTCTATACTGATGGGTCTGATTTAAAGACCGCGATTAAAGCGGGATATGGAGTCTACATAGAGCATCCAGATAGAACATGATGAGCTGTTTGATGCCTGTGTTAAGATATGTTCAAATTATGAGGCAGAAGCATTGGAAGTAGCTCTGTACCACTTGAGATTACAAGTATCAGCTGACTCATCAAACGCCTACAGCATGGTTTACAGACTCATCTGCCCTTCAAGCTCTGGAAGATGGTGGTCACTATAAGCCTTAACTTACCCACATATCCCCAGATGCCAACCAACTTCTCACATCACATCAAGTCAGAATAGTTATACAATGGATCCTTTGTCACTCAAATACACAGGACAAGGCAAACAGACTAGCTAAGAAGGTATCAAGTCAAGAACAACAATACACACGAACAACCCTACAGACAGTCAAACATCTACTGAAGACTGCGAAGACAGAGGCCTGGCTGAATAGATGAGCAATGGGAAATACTGGGAGAGAAATCTACAAACACATGGCCATCCCAAATTCAAAAGGCATCAACCTCATGAAAAAGAGAGACCAAAGCACCATTTTCCGACTTTGCACTCAACACCTAGAACTTAACAGTCACTAAAACAGAACCCAATCAGAACATACTCCAGAGTGCCGGCTCTGCACACACCTCTACGAAACTGTTGAACACCATCTCTTTGAATGTCCAGCGCTTGCCGGGGTTAGAAAAGAGCTTCTTCTTCCGAGGCCAGACAAATGGAACACGTTGTACGGAACTAAACATCAGCTTACAAACACTTGCAGATACCGCAAAATGGCAGTGGGCCAAATGGCAGCAGCCCGTAACCCCTTGATCAATAACCAACTAACCAACCATAACGGGGCTGAGACTAATCGAACACATTTTTGGATGAACAGATGCGACCAATGTTTTCACTAGTAAAATATGTTGGTATTCAAAACACAGTAGGTTACAATGCTGTGTATTCTTCATCTTCTTCTTCTTCTACTACTACCACTGCTGCTGCTAATTCTTCTTATTGTTTTTCTTTTTTCTCTTCTCCATTTTCCGCCAAACCAAGCGTAGGACCACACTGTAAGTGACCATTTACCAAAAGGCATGCTCTATAACACTTTTTTGTAATCTTGAAAGACTTGTTCCTGTAGCATTGGGTTTTATATATTGCAGTTGCTAGCCCCATGTAGTCGCTTCTTTCAACATGCATTGAAGTGCAAAAGGTATATTCTTTCAACATGCATTGAAGTGCAAAAGGTATATTCTTTCAACATGCATTGAAGTGCAAAAGGTATATTCTTTCAACATGCATTGAAGTGCAAAAGGTATATTCTTTCAACATGCATTGAAGTGCAAAAGGTATATTCTTTCAACATGCATTGAAGTGCAAAAGGTATATTCTTTCAACATGCATTGAGGTGCAAAAGGTATATTCTTTCAACATGCATTGAGGTGCAAAAGGTATATTCTTTCAACATGCATTGAGGTGCAAAAGGTATATTCTTCCCTTCCCAGTAACGGCCCTATACACCGAATCATAAAAAAAGATAAGAAAATGCGATTGGTTGCTAATTATTATTGCGAAATGCGAGACTTCTGTAGCATTATGCACATGTAATCTTCCCAGTGCCACGTGGCACTTGGCGGAAGACCGATAGCCCAAGTCGTATCAAATGTTATGATCATTGACTGGACACGACAAGAGACGGTGCTGTGAAAGCTGTGTGGCATGTGACAACATCAATCTGTGAAACGCGAGAAAGTAATTGTTTCTAATTTTGGGAGACGGCCCAACATCCTTGGGGGTCAGGAAGAAATGATTAACTGATAGCGCTGGTTAAGGAAGCGCTAATAGAAGGGAGTAACAACTAGAGCTGTGTGTGCTAATGGGATGGACAACTTGTAATCATAACGGTTACGATATATTGACAGAATCATGTTATGCATCATTATTAAAACAAGAAAAACGGAGTTCGTTTATACATCCGGTAGAGCATACTGTCTCGTATAAAACGGTCAGCAGCTGGTGCGAACTTTACACTTAAAATAAAACAGAACCACAAAAAGAGGAAATAAAACGCATGTCTTTGTAGTTTGGACGCATTCGATGGAAATAAACATAATACTGGATCCTTGTATTCACGCAAAAATTGATGATTGATTCATTGTGCTTCTGTAACGAAGCTTCCGCTTTCTTCTCATGCAGCTGTACAAAAAGCTCGCCGTCCCATGCATCGATAAATTTTCTATCTTCCCAATTGCCACGTCTTGGCGCAAACCAATTATTCGAATCCTAATAGTTCCTTTCAAAGTTAGGAGAGCTCCCATCGCTCTCAGCTGATGCTGTAAGCATTCCGATCTGGATGTTCCCATTTGGGAAAGCTGACTTCTTAAAAGGTGTCATAGCACCACTGACTGGATGCTTAAAATGTTATGGTATTTTACAGTATTCTTTTAGCATTTTCCATGAAAAGAAGAGATGTACGTGAGGCTAGCAACCTCATTGAATAAACCAAACTGCTACAGAAACCATCACTACAAAAACACATACAGTGTTTTGGTATAGGTTTACCGAAATATCTCAACTGAAGTGTTGGCCCTATGCTCCTGCTGGAGTGGACAAGAAACGACATCCACAATTTCTAAACCGTACCAATAAACACCAGTATTAATATTAACAAGAACTACGGTTACGGCTGGAGACCATTGTTCATTGAGAAACTAAAAAGTTTGAATTCTTTTACAAAATACAAATGATAGTTGTTTTTTTTTACAATTAAGGAAATGACCAGGTAAGACTTATTAATTATTAGGATTGGATAAAACGAAAAAGGACAGACAACACCAGCTGGTTAACCTAAATTTGTACAGGTATTACAACACTCGGAAAGTAATGAAGCAATACATAAACCAAATTAATTATAAATAGCAACACATTGTATATAGTTTTGTCCGGTCCTAGATAAGTCTTTACTGTTGGATGCATCAGCTATCAGCTTTTACATGCCAAGATACATTTCAACCTTTTTTTAGTTTCTCTATGCCATTTATAAACCGCTAAGCATATAGCAACTTTATCAGGTTAAACACGTGTGCAGTGTTTACGGTATAATCGGAAGTCTTGAACAAAACAGGTGTAGGCGAAACCTCTCCAGCAGATGTGCAGGACAGCGAGCGATGTCATTGATGAAGCGGCTAAATATAATTGTCTCCAACATTTGTTCCCTAACTGACCTAATTTGTTTTTAGCATATTTGCATTATGTAAATAATGGGAGATGTGGAGATGTTAATACAATTTGAAGAGCTGTTCGTCTGACAGATCAGATGGACACTTTTTAGTGTTCGCTTTCTCTCTCCCTATATCAACTCATGATCTATGTCTCCTCTCTCTCTCTCTCTCTCTCTCTCCCTCCCTCTCGTCTATTAACTAACTGGTCTTTCTCCTAAGTCATGGTTTCTCTCTCAGCTAATGAGATTGTACACACTAGCAATACAGACCAAAGACCAGCTATGGAACAGTCTAATAGATTAAAAATAAAAGCTTTAAGAACAATACCTCAAATATAACACAGGAATAAAGTCGTGAATAGCTCGTCATGTGGGGGGCCGGTTTCAGATGAGCATCTATCTATCTATCTATCTATCTATCTATCTATCTATCTATCTATCTATCTATCTGTCTGTCTGTCTGTCTGTCTGTCTGTCTGTCTGTCTGTCTGTCTGTCTGTCTGTCTGTCTGTCTGTCTGTCTGTCTGTCTGTCTGTCTGTCTGTCTGTCTGTCTGTCTGTCTGTCTGTCTGTCTGTCTGTCTGTCTGTCTGTCTGTCTGTGTGTGTGTGTGTCTTTCCTTCTAATCTGTGTTTTTCTGTCTATCTAATCTATATGTCTGTCTCTTAACTTACTTAACTTAACGTCTTTATACTGGTTTAGAAGACCCTGCAGAGTCTGTATACAACCAGTTACATTTACATCACCTTGCTCTAAAATCTATGCGCATCCAGTTTATTCTTAAACGCATTAACTGTCCCTGCCTCCACCACCTCCCCTGGCAATGCATTCCAAGCAGACACCACTCTCTGACTAAAAAAATATTTCCTAATATCTAACCTGGACCTCTCTTTAATCAGCTTGTAGCTATGCCCTCGTGTTATTGTAGGTGGCTGTATTTTAAAAAACTTGTTATAGTCTAATTTATCGATTCCTCTGATCATCTTATAAACCTGTATTAAGTCACCACGAATTCTTCTCTCTTCGAGACACTGTAGGCCCGTTTTTCTGAGTCGTTCCTCATAACTGTAATTCTGGAATCCAACTATCATCTTTGTCGCTCTTTTTTGTATTCTTTCTAGCATGTTTATGTCCCCTCTATGATAAGGACTCCACACCTGTACACAGTACTCCAATCTAGGTCTAACTAAAGCTTTATACAGTTTGACGATCACTTCCTTGCTCCTATGTTTAATATTTCTTTTTATCATACCTAACATTGCATTTGCCTTTTTCACTGCTACCTTAACTTGCTCACTCACCTTTCCTGTATGATCTATTATAACCCCTAGGTCCCTTTCCTTATCTATCTTTCTAATATTGTTTTCTCCCATTCTGTATTTATGTTCCATATTGGATCTACCCATGTGGATGACTGTACATTTATCTACATTAAACTCCATTTGCCAGCTTACAGACCATTCTCGAATTTTATCTAGATCCGACATCAATATATCCACTTCCGCTTTAGATGAGACACTACTGCATAGTTTTGTGTCATCAGCAAATTTTGCAATCATGGATCTCATATCAATGTCCAAATCATTTATATATATCAAGAACAAAATTGGTCCCAAAACCGAGCCCTGTGGCACACCACTTTTCACTTCACTCCACTCAGAGTACTCCTTATTTATGCCCACCCTCTGCCTTCTTCCTGTTAACCAATTTTCAATCCATTTGGCAACTTCGCCACCTATTCCATGTGATTTTAACTTTCGAAATAATCTTTGATGAGGTACTCTATCAAAGGCCTTTGCAAAGTCTAGATAAATAACATCCACTGGCTCCCCTTTATCTATGATTTTAGTAACCTCCTCCATGAATTCTAATAGATTTGTTAAGCATGATCTCCCTCTAGTAAACCCATGCTGACTATTTCTAATTAGATTACATTTTTCTAAATGCATTACAATGTTTTCTTTGATTATTGACTCTAACAATTTACAGACTATGCTCGTTAAACTCACCGGTCTATAATTTGCCGGATCTGATTTTTTGCCTTTTTTGAATAAGGGGATCACTCCAATCCCGTGGAACAATCCCTTTTGTAAGTGATTGAGAACATAATATAGCCAATGGTTTTGCTAGTTGGTTTCTAATTTCATACAGCAATTTTGGGTGAATACCATCTTGACCTGGACATTTATTCACTTTCAACCCCTCCAATTTTTTTAAAACCATTTCCTCTGTAATACAGATTGATCTTAATCCCGCTGTATCCATGTCTCTTTGAAAAATATCTATAGGCTCTGGGATCTCGGAGCAGTCCTCCTTTGTGAAGACTGTGCCAAAGTACTGATTAAGCAGATTAGCAGCCTCCCTATTCTCACTTATTATTTTCCCTGTACTGTCTATGAGAGGGCCTACTTTGTCTTTCGTTCTTTGTTTATTTCTAACATAAGAAAAGAAGCTTTTACTGTCAGTCTTGATCCTCTGAGCAAGTTTTTTTTCAAAGTCTATTTTTGCTGTTTTATTCGCTTTCTGAGATATGTTCTGCTTGTCCAAATATTTTACATATGTTTCTTTTGATTTACCTGCCTCTATATATTTTTGCCATGCTTTATTTTTTGCTCTTCTACATTTCACTACAAATCTAGTTATCCACTTTTTACGCTTGGGGTTTACCTCCCTACATGGAACACATTCCTCTTTTAGCGTTTCTAGAACTGTTTTAAAACTTTCCCACTCCTGTTCAACATCTGTTCCTACAATAATATCTTTCCAGATTATGTGGTTCGCTGCCTCTTTCATCCTCTTAACATCTGTCTTAGAGTAGTCGTATGTTCGCGTGTTTATGTTTACTTCTTTCCCTGCAATAAGATCCCAACGGATGATTTGATGGTCACTTGAGCCAAACAGTTCCCCAACGGTAACGTTTTCAATCATATTTTCCTCTGTGGTAAAAACTAGGTCGAGTATGTTTTTGCCTCTGGTGGCTGCTTCTACATGTTGAATTAAAAAATTGTCAGTTATGCACGTAACAAAAGGTTTTGACTCTACAAGTGCTTCTGCCATATCCCATTTTATTTCTGGATAGTTGAACTCTCCCATTAATAATAATTTCCCTTTACTTGCCTTTGCTATGCTACTAATCAGCTCCTCATCTTCCTCTTTTTGACTTGATGGACATCTATAGCACACTCCAATCACTGTTTTTTCACCCCCACTTTCTATTTCTCCCCATACACTTTCATTTTTGTTACCACATGATAAATAATCTTTGATCGTTATATTAACAGAATTTATACAGTATAATAAAACGCCACCTCCCTTAGTCTTGTCTCCAATTATCCTATTTTCCTTGTCCAATTATCCTTGTCTCTCTCTTTTTTTGACTTTTACACAACAACAGTTATTATTAATAATCTTGCTGAAATGAGACATGCAAACAGTAGTGGTACTAACATCCATGTCCTTATATCACTGGAAAGTGCTAATCTGTTCGATGTACATTTTTAAAAATCGTTTTCCCTGTCGGCTTATTCTAATTCATTTCATATTCCACTTCTACTTTATCGTCGTTCTCTCTAAGCATCGATTTCTATCAGAAACCATGAGATCTGTCTCGCATATGCCTCTTGTTACCTTGCAATTTACGCTACTCCTCTCGTGGAGTCGACATACGTTGACAACAAGTACTACTGTTTCCTGTGTGTACTAATGTGCGTGTCCGGAAATTCATTTGTTGAACAGATGATTTTCGAGTTTATTACTTGACAAATCTTCGATAAAATTTCAACATATAGTATATCAGCAAAGTGAAAATATCGTGACTCACTGTAAAATACGTGTAAATGATGAGGCAGAAAGAGATATGCTAGCAAAGAGGAGGAAGTCCACACAAACTCTGATAGGGATACATACGAGGTCTTAATTCAGTTCTATAACTTTCGCGTTAAATGTGATGTCATAACAACAATCAGTTAGCGGCACTGTCTATTAATGACTTTCTTAAGTAACGTACGGCAGTAATGCTATGGGATACTTTACTTACTTTACTACTAAGTAACGTACCGTTTAACGCGTTTCCCCGTTGTGATTGTTTATCGTCTTGTAGCTGATCGCTTACGTCCATGTAGATTGTGTTTTCTGTTTCTCATTATCAAGTTGTGATTCCAACTTGCGAAGATGTTCACTGACAGTGATGAAATGTTGAAACTAACGTATTCTGATTTATGAATGAGTTTTACGTGTTTGTTACTAATGGTCGTCAGTCAGCAGATGACGTTCGTGTTCGGGACTACTCAAGGCATTATTTGACGATGCTTTTCTTGCTCTGGTTATTGAGATGGTGCGGTCCATTCGCCATCTGACATGTTGGGAAGTAACGGAGGAATGCAACATCTCCATAGAATATTTCATGGCATTCTAACAGAGAAAGATGTCTATGTTGCTGGAGAAACAACTCATGGTCCCTCGACCATGATAAGGCACTATCCCACACATCACTGCTCGCTCAGGAACTGTTTGGCAACAACGAAGATATGTGTGCTTCCACAGCCACCATGCTCATCTGACCTGGACCAGCAGATTTTAAAATGTTATTTCCCAAACTGAAATCAAGATTGGAAGGGCGACTATGTAAGGCCATTTAAGAAATTATCGACAACTCGCTAATGGACATACTAACGATCCCAAAACCAGAAGTGGAAACCACTTTGGAAGTGATGGATCAATAGACAATTGTAGTTTATCGAAGGAGACAAAGCTGACTAGATTCCAAAAAAGCCAGGAGAAGTTCTTCACAAAAGCTCAGAAACGTTTTAAACATTCCTTGTATGGTTTGACTTTGCTGCGGGTGAGACATTGTTGCATGTCGTTCGTTCTATTACCCGGACATATTTACAGACAATTCCGCTTAAAATCTCTATCCGTTTATCCGATTGTTATTATCGCTTTATTGTTCTATGGGGGATAGTTAAGAAGTGTTGGCACCGATTATCGAGGTGTTCATGGAGGAGACTATATCGTACCTTGTATCTGCATTCTCAGCTCAGGTTATGGGTAATACATTTGCAGACGCCATACTGATGATATTTATTTACAAGATCTTTTCCATGCTATACATTTGATTTTTTTCTGACCAATAAAGCAACGCAACAAACCAATAAACCTCGAAATGTATAAAAGACAATATAATGAATGGAAATGGAAATTCAATGAAGGAATACAAGCCTGTTAAGGATGATTAATGGACAGTATGTGTTTTAATTAGTCTAATTTATACTGATTTGCGTTGGTCACGATTACTGTCAATGTAATGGTGCACTCTCTATGTTTCTTTAGTATTAGTTTATTACCATACTGTAATATCTCAAGTCTGCCGTTACAATCTGTGAGATTCTTATGACTAAAATACTAGTATCATGTATCGCTATTTATAACTTAAATAATAGCATCCTTTATTTTAATTGATAAATACATAATAACTATAATATAATAGAATCATCTATAGCTATTTATAACTTAAATAATAGCATCCTTTATTTTAATTGATAAATACATAATAACTATAATATAATAGAATCATCTATAGCTATTTATAACTTCAGTACTATCATCCTTTATTTTAATTGATAAATACACAATAATAGCAGTAATAACTATACAATAATATCATCGTTTATCGTTTTTGTTAGCTGTAAAATAGTTGCATTGTTTTTCTCTATTAAAATCCAGATATAGGACACCCTTTTCTTCAGCGGGCCATCTAAAGAAATGCCAGATCGACATAATAACCGTAACGTGTATCATTAAATAATTTAGCATAATTATAACAAGTATTGTAACTATATCAACATGTTAATTATAAAAAATTTTTTTTTATAACTTGGAGATAATGAATACATGACAATACTAGTTTCGTATGTATAACGCAAAGGTGTACAACATTTACCCTACATTGTCAGCCATAGTAACCTACAGGTTGCCATGCTAGTGTAAAGGCACATACAAATAAGGAAGTAACTAACATTCGCGCGGTTTTATCATCGATCTCTCATATTTGTTAACATTCGTTATTTTCAATTGCTTTTTTCAGTTCGTGCTCAAATGTTTGGACGTATACCTCTGCTCATGTGGAGTTTATTTGTTATTTGATCAGTCTAGGTTACAGTCTGTGTGTAGTCTATTCATCTCCACCTCCTTCGTTTACTATGCACTGAAATCTTTCAAACCTCCTCCTCAAAACTATTAATATTCCAACCTTGCACACAAATAATTAAATTTACAATTTAACGTCCTGTCATGTGTTTATAAAAGTCAAATCTTTGGGGGAATAAAAAAGCACACGAAAAGATAGAAGATATCTGCAAGGAAGAAGTGGTATAAACGTCAAACTTCAACACCAGACACATGTATCCTCGCCAGGAAATCTATCAAATATGGCTACGAACTGCAGATGTTGTTTGCTTTGAGGTCTGTTACCTTTAATTTTTTTTTTCAAATGAATTTTAGATTCATACGGTAAACGTGTTTCTTGTTAGCATATTTAAAAAAAATAGAATGCTTGATTTATAAGTTGTTGGTGTCTGCTGTAAGCATGTTTTATAGGCAGCACGTGCTGTATTCGTGTTAAAAACTGATATTTTTATTATTTGATATGTGCACTTGGGATGTACTTGTATGAAGCATACACTTTTGTGATGTATAGGCTGTTTTCGCAGCGCAAGGCGTTTAGAGTTGCTTAGTACTTATCTTATCAAAGTATCCTGGTCTCTCGAAACAAAATAATATATTTGCCAGAGTCTAGGCTTAGTTCAGTAGTTTACTTATCTAAAGAGTTACACCATGTAACCACATCACGACACGACTTCATACAGGAAAACTCAGGAAACACTATCCTGAATGGAAACATAACATTATCGTTTAATACTTGTTAAAACAAAACAATAATAGCAAAAAGCACAGTACATCTAAATCTAAATAATCATTATATATATATATATAAATTCCCGGCTCTTGCCGCTGCACTCCCCTTATATACACACTCAACACACAATTACAAACTCGTCCTCATGATCGGACTACATACTCAGTCGTTCTGTGCATTCTCATATAAACAGATCACCTTCAATCGGGTGTTCTGTACATCCACATACAATAGGTTCACGTGTGCTCATGCGATCTGTGCATTCATGTGTAATTAGATCACGTCATTTATAGTCGGATCACGTACTCACTTGTGGTCACATACTCAGTCGATCTGAGCATACTCATACAATCAGAACACACATCGTTCCCAGTGTCTTGCACGTACCACGTGCATTCAGATCTCGTTCTTAGATGATCTGTACATTCACATACAATCAGATCAGTTCACGTATTCATACGAATAAATGTATATTCACATCTCTTACTGTTCACATGGTGTTCAACATAAACACCCATAGAGCGGCTGGCCAAAACTCGAGGTGTATGCTGGTCCAGTCACCCTGCAAACTCGTTCTCAGACTACTGACAACCTCTAAGCTTTCTTCCCAGATATTCTCTCAGCCACTCTCCAAGCCAGTTTCTTTGAGTTCATCTTTGCAGAGTATTCTATAATTTCAAGCAACAACATGGCTGCCCGATTGGCTTCTATTGGTTGTCTTACTCAGTCATCACTCTAATTTGGAACTAACCCCAACTGTTATTGAATTACTATCCCCGAGTCCATGTCACTCTAAATGTCGGAGCCGGTCGTGGCGGCATCTGACTCCGCCCCGCCTTGCCCCGTCTCCCGTACCACGCTATTTCGTAACGACAGAGTGGTCAGCTACGATCCACCGCCTCAGCTTCGAACACACCCCACCCCATGTACTAGACAAAGTCTACCACCTAAACCCCTAGTTTCATTTGTCGATCTAGTGTCGAGACGTTGATTGACATTGGCACGCATTCAGGCAACCTTCGTTTATAAAGTCGCCAGCCCAATCTTCCCTGCCTTTAACGCCCATGCTCCAGCGGGAACTGTTACATCTGATTTTATGATTTTTTTATGTTAAAAGCTAATAGTGTATAATGTTTGTATTTTATAAGCTAATAAAGCACGTTTGTATGTTATAAGCTAATAATGCATGTCCGTATGGTATAAGCTAATAATGTATAATGTTTGTATGTTATAAGCTAATAATGCATTGTGTATATTATAAGCTAATAATGCATGTTTTATGTTATAAGCTAAAAATGCATGTCTGTTTGTTATACGCCAATAATGTATAATTTTTTATGTTATAAGCTAATAATGCATTTGTGTATGTTATTAGCTGATACTGTATAAAGTTTGCATGTTATATGGTAATAATGCATGCCTGTATGTTATATGCTAATAATGCATGTATTTATGTTATAAGCTAATAATGTATGTCCGTATGTTATAAGCTAATAATGCATGTCCGTGTGTTATAAACTCTCAAAATGTATAATGTTTGTATATGCTGTAAGCTGATACTGTATAATGTGTATATGTTATAGGCTAATCATGCATGTCTGTATGTTGGAAGCTAATAATGTATAATGTAATCTGAAGAATGTATTACATGTGTTTGATATAATATGACAATGGTTTGTTGTTTATAGCACATTTATGTGTGGTTGTTTATTGGCCACTTTTTGTTTTCTAAGCTACTTGTCCTCAAGCTAGACGAATTGTCTTTGGGTTTGAATGCGTTTTTTCTAACATCCTTGACGTCCTGAAAACGGTTGACATAGGTCCTTCTAAGGAAACACCACTATAGAAATCACTGTGTCCATACCCACAACTTTGGACAGTCTGCTGTAACACATCGTGGGCGTGAGGTTGGGTGTTGGTCAGTATATTTCACAAAACACGGATGTTATCATTAGCAATGTTTTTAGCTCTGTGATTTGTAAGCACACATGATTAGTTTGTGTCTAATCTTGGACGCGAAATAAGGTATTTCTTGTATTTGTAATCCGAGCACTGTCTGCTTTTGTTGTTGCAGGACTAGCAGATCTGAGCGGAGTAGTTTATGATCCGATGATATTTCATCCAAATCATGCAGTCAAACTGTTCTATTCAGTCAACCGAATGGCTCCGTGTGTCTTATCTACATGCCATCGGGACACTGAGACTTTTAAATGCGCGTCTCGTAATGATGACATTATCTTCATCATGAAGCTTATCAATAGGTAAATATTTCTTTGTTTGTTTTTAAGACATTTCGCATAGTTTTCCTG
Source organism: Ariolimax columbianus (assembly GCA_036924085.1). Taxonomy (NCBI): domain Eukaryota; kingdom Metazoa; phylum Mollusca; class Gastropoda; order Stylommatophora; family Arionidae; genus Ariolimax; species Ariolimax columbianus. Next base: position 24,730,630 of record JAVGWX010000003.1, read on the forward strand.
CCGTTCCTCTGAAAATCATCCCAAAACACTGGAAGCTACTACTTGCCAAAGCGATGTTTCTTAAACTAATGATTTCATGTCCAAATGGTTATATTTGATTGTCCTGAGCCCTTCATCTTTGTCACACGTGGGATGCTGTTTTAGAAGTTGATCGTCCTGAGTACTTCATCTTTGTCACACCGGGGAGGCTGTTTTAGAAGTTGATCGTCCTGAGCCCTTCATCTTTGTCACACGTGGGATGCTGTTTTAGAAGTTGATCGTCCTGAGTACTTCATCTTTGTCACACCGGGGAGGCTGTTTTAGAAGTTGATATTCCTGAGCCTTTCATCTTTGTCACACCGGGGAGGCTGTTTTAGAAGTTGATCGTCCTGAGTACTTCATCTTTGTCACACCGGGGAGGCTGTTTTAGAAGTTGATCGTCCTGAGTTCTTCATTTTTGACGATTGGTTATTTGGTAGCGGGCTAAAGTGATTCTTGTTATATCCCAAGGCGTACTGAAGTAGGTGTATCTAGGCCTTACCGCTGTAGAGCACTGTTACACGTCTCAGGAGATTCACCACTGTGGGGGTTATTGTGTCAATCACTACATCGTTGGGCTGGTTGCTGTAACACAGCCTGTTTCGAGGTGCAGAGTTTTGTTAGGTGTAGTCTAAGTCAGTACCTGATCCTCGATAGGATACACGCACCAAATACGTTAGCATTTTTAGGAACAATTCGACCATATCATTATGAGGCTTGATTTTGAAAACTTAAACAAATATAGGTAGCGATGAACGTGCTATATCGGCCATGAACGAGATATTCATGGTTTTCTGCTGACGTTATTTCATAAAACTGTAATGACAAATATTTGGTAAGTACGCAGTTTCAAAATCAATATATTTGCTAGCAGATCTTGCTGTTGTTGTTTGTAACTATTTTTACGTGCTTTTGCTGAGCACATCTTCCAACCATCTACGATGTTTGGTTATATCATTGCGTATTGATCTTCGTTATTGTTTGTCAGCCGACTTTTAGTTTAGTCTAGAAGATAGTTAATCATTTAAATAATATAGTGTCTCTTGGTCATGCAGAACCATGTATGGAGATAGCACAAAGCGCTCAGTTACAATCCTACCAAAGGATGAGAAAGAACCTGAACCAACATTGGAAGAAGTACGCTCTGCAATTAAAAGCCTGAAAAAGGGAAAGTCCCCAGGATGCGATATCCCAGCAGAGCTAATACAAGCAGGAGGAGAGGCATGTGCTCGAGTCTATCACAAGCTGTGTAAACAGATATGGCACAGTGCAGAGTGGCCAGAAGCATGGACGAAATCAATTTATATTCCCCTCTCCAAAAAAGGCAACCTGAAACTGTGCACGAACTACCGAACTATCGCACTGATCAGCCATGCTAGCAAGATACTCTTGCGACTCCTATTAAGAAGGATAGATAAAAGGTTTGAATCTGAAAATCACGTAGTCCAGGCAGGGTTTAGGAAAGACAGAGGGACCCGGGACCACATATTCAATTTAAGGAATATCTATGAAAAATGTAGAGAGTTTAATGTAGACCTGTACGCATGTTTCATTGATTACACTAAGGCCTTCGACACGGTAAAACATCAAAATCTGTGGAGAATCATGAAGGAAATGGGGTTTCCCTTGCATATAGTCCATCTCATTGAAACATTATACCAAGATCAACAAGCCTCTGTCCCAGTATCTGGGCAAACATCAGATTGGTTTGCAGTACAAAAGGGAGTCCGACAGGGATGTATCCTCTCACCTTATCTGTACAACATATATGCGGAATGTATAATGAGAAATGTACAAGAAGATGTGAACATTGAAAGTTTCGACCCATTTACGATTGGGGGGTAGGAGATTCCAGAGTTACGATATGCAGATGACACAGTGATACTATCAAGAAGTGCGGAAGGGCTAGAGCAGCTACTTTCAGCCGTTAATGGACATAGTAAAGATCAAAATCTGTTCATAAACATAAACAAAACAAAGATAATGACCACCGATAAAACACAATGTCAGCATAAATTTACAGTGGGTGGTGAGGAAATAGATCAGGTTACACATTTTGAATATCTGAGCTCCAGAATTGACAAAAATGGTGACTGCTCGAAAGAAATCAGAAGAAGACTAGCTATGGCAATGCAAAGACGGAACAGCCTGAAGAAATTATGGCAGGGCACCAACAAAACGATAAAAGTAAAAGTCTTGAGAGCCTGTGTTTTTCCTGTGCAGCTTATGGCTGTGAAGCATGGACGATTACCTAAACTTCTAGACAAAGAATCGAATCCTTCGAGTCAAAATGTTACAGAAAGATCCTCAGAATACCCTGGACAGAGAAAAGAACAAATGTAGACATTCGGCAAGAGTTGAGCATAGAGGAGAACTGGTTTATCAATTCCATTTTGGCTAGAAAATGCAAATACTTTGGTCACATCAAGAGACACAACGGTCTTGAGAGAACAGAGATGGAAGGTATGGTGCCAGGCAAAAGAGGAAGGGGTAGACCAAGAAGACGATGGAACCAAGATATCCAGGAATGCCTGAGTATGACTGTGGCGGAAGCTGGTGTTTTGGCAAGGGAACGAGTTTCTTTCAGACAGACTGTGATGGGAGCGACGTTCTACAAAGGACATGGTACAAGATGATGGTCTTGTTTTTAGCGACGTCTGGTGTACTTCAGGTTTGAGCGCGTGTGTGATGAAACTCTTGAGCAATGCCTGTCGACTATATTGATAATGACAGGTGTGTCTCTTGTGTTCTTATGTTGGCATGCGAATGTGAAACTATTATGAAATATGTGTAGCCTTGTTCATTTGAAGTCATATTTGGATATTTCTACAGTTAATTCTCATGAGACGTGTGCTTCACCGTTAGTATTTATCCCGTTACGAACGGCTTTGTGCTTGCCAGTTTCCAGATGTCACGCCTGATTAGAGCTCCTGTGCATCATCTATCAATCCTCTTTATTAGGTCAGTTATATTATTGTTTGGGCATGGACTTTTGAATGGCAAGGGCATGCTATGTGCCTTGGGTTCGTCTTTCTTGTGTAGTAATTGGGACATTAAACATACAGCCATGTAATTGTATAGACTTAAAAGTTGTATGGTCGATTAAACTGGATTTAGAAGAGGAGGCACGAGTACGACCACTGTACATGTAGTAACAATCGATACATTGTTTAACATATATCTAGCAGCCTGATCTTGTAAAAGACATAGCTGCATGGAAACCCATTGTGACAACACACACACACTACTTTGGCGCAAGCTTTCTGTAAGGCACTGTGTGTTGTGGTGGTACTGTGCTCTGAAAGGGGCGAACTGGAGAAGAAAACAGAGCAGTGAGCAGTCACGTAGCAACTGTGTGGGTATCATAATTTCATTGACGGGGGACTTGGAACAACTAATGACCTAGATATTTCACTGCATCATATATACACTTAGCTTGGTTGGGGAAAAGGGGGGGGGGCGGCGGCGGCGGCTGTTAATTGTTAGCATCGGTTTATAAACAGTACAGGTTTGACTAAGGTGGGCTAATGGCGGACAGTATGCCTCTAGGCACGTGCAGGTGAAATTGATCTTCGTGATTGCTCTCTGTATGAACGGTATGACATTTCCCAGAACGTTCTTAGCGACTAACCAATGTCGTGTCTTTTTGGCCAGACTTTCGATCAGAAATGATAACTAGCTCATTTCTTCACCGCACTGGGTGAGATATTTTATGATGATATGATATATATCCCGGATATACTAGTGGAAGTAATTTAGATATCATGATGGTAGTAACACAGCTGTACGTAGACAACTAAACAGTAGTGGTCTAAGTTGCAATCAGATGATAGAGGTGATGATGAAGTGAAGTCAGTGTGAAGGACACAATGAATGAATGACCCAATATTTCCAGTATCTGAAAACTCTTACCTGTCACTTGATGTTTTACACAAAAACTCTTACCTGTCACTTGATGTTTTACACAAAAACACTTACCTGTCACTTGATGTTTTACACAAAAACTCTTACCTGTCACTTGATGTTTTACACAAAAACTCTTACCTGTCACTTGATGTTTTACACAAAAACTCTTACCTGTCACTTGATGTTTTACACAAAAACTCTTACCTGTCACTTGATGTTTTACACAAAAACTCTTACCTGTCACTTGATGTTTTACACAAAAACACTTACCTGTCACTTGATGTTTTACACACAAACTCTTACCTGTTACTTGATGTTTTACACAAAAACACTTACCTGTCACTTGATGTTTTACACACAAACTCTTACCTGTTACTTGATGTTTTACACAAAAACACTTACCTGTTACTTAACGTTTCACATAAATACCCTTGCATTTCACCTAATCTTTCACAAAAATACCCTTTCATGTCACTTAATGTTTCACATCAAACTCTTACCTGTGACTTAACATTTTAACATAAGATACGTTTGTACCAGCTTATTCATGTTGACATGGCATCCTTTACATATTATTTAGTGTTTAACATGTCTGAAGACTTTTAGCTGTCACTTAAAGTTCTAATACATGAACAAAACTATTTTTTATCAGTTAATGTTTCACATATGAACTCAAGCGTGTTACTCAATGTTTCACATAAAAAAACTTCTTACCTGTCACTTAATATTGCACATAAAAACTCATTTCCTGTCACTTAAAATTGCACATAAAAAAACTCCTTACCTGTCACTTAATATTTCACATAAAAACCCATTACCTGTCAATTAACATTGCACATTGCACACTCCTTACCTGTCACTTACTATTTCCCATAAAAGCTCCTTACTTGTCATTAAACGTTTCACATGAACACTGTTACCTAAGCCTTAATTCTTCATGTAAACACTTTCACCTGTCACCAAACGTTACATAAATGAAGCTCTTCCTTGTTACATGATGTTTCACATAAAATGGTCGAGTGATAAGATCACGAACGCTAATCGCGAAAAAGAATAAGCGGCATATTCTGAAGGGATTATGTCTATCCATTCTAAGGAAACAAAAAAATAATAATAATAAATAAGACAACCTTGTCACACTCCAGACTCAGTATTTGTTTACACAAATAGAGTATCTAACAGTTGTTCTAGCTTTGCTAGTTGCCGTGTTTCTGTTTATCCGTAATGTGACAGCAAAACTCGTATGTTTCTTTCGTTATCTGGTTTTAATTGTTTTTTTTCTCTTCAAATTACAGAATGTTTGTTACCATAATATTTGTTTATATATATATATATATAGCCTTTTGTTGTTTCCACTCAACAATTGGCAGCAATCAACTAAATTCTACAACACATATTCACGAGGGTAAAGACAGGCAATGTCTATTCCCAGGGCTGCTAGATTTTAATTGTCAAATGTACTACATTCCAGAAATGGGACACAGTTTTGTCCTTGGCTTAAAAAAAACACTATCCCTTTTAGATGTTGCAGCTGAACTGTGATTAAATGCATTCTCTGACTGGTAACACAATCGGTAGGTGTCATTTGAGGGATTTTTATATTCTATGGAATCCTGCCACTGTGTTCTGCTATCACCCCTTCTTGCTGAATAAGTGAGATATTTTCCCGGCGCTGATAGTTTTAGAAATTGTCTGTTTTATTTTATCCCTAACCGGAGGAATGTCTGCACCCTTTCGCAAGTCACGTCTGGATTTACCCAACTATGCGTGATTTACTGATGTTTTCTTTTGTAGCTATCGAACGCCACTGCCATTGATACATATTCACATTATCATCATGTGACATGTCTTTTTGCATAACGTTGCTCTCATCACGACCGTCCAGTGAGATTCTCGATCTTTAGTCAGTTCTCCCATCCTCACCTTGAGAACATCTTTGATGCCGAGTGTCAATCTTCTCCTCGGCTTGCCTCTGTCTCGTTTTCCAGGTACCATTTCTTCCATAATAGTTTCTATCACACTTATTGTGATGTTTGATCTGACCAAAGTATTTCAGATTCCAAGAAGTAATGCTGTTTACCATCCAATTTTGATCTATACTCAGCTCTTATAGGGCGTCTGTGTTTCTTTTTAATCGTTGCCCATAGTATATTTAGAACCTCCATGTATCATTTTAGCTCGAATCAGTTTTCTTCTCGAGTGTTTGTATGATGGTCCATATTTGACGTCCTTTTCTTGCTCTGAAGTCCTGCTGTCTGGTGTTATATACTCTTTGGTGAGTGGTTTGCATGTATTTTTAGTCCTGTGCATTTAATTTCCTACCAACATTTACCATGGATGGAATCTCTCTTAACATAACATCTCTTCGTTTCTCGATCTCTCGCTTTTTGTGACCCTGGTCCGTTTTTATAAGCATCCTGTTTCACGTGTTGTTATCTCTTTACCTTGTGCTGTGGTTTTGATCCTCTTCTGACAACAACGAATTGCTAAGAATATAGTGCTGACAATGTGCTTTTCATTACAATGTTTGGATGTCTTAGTCATAATGACTTGTGTTCTATTCCAACTACAGTTTTTGATCTTGCTTTTAACTTTGGGCACAATGTGTCTCCATTTCATCACTGATTGCGTGTCTTTCATATAACGTATGAGTCCAACCGCAATACATTCCAGACTGACTGCTGCATACCCACCCCATAAAAACCGTTTCTCATCACCTCTTTGAATAGCTGTCATTCAGTGATGTTAGGAAATTGCTTTTTCCTCCGAGATAAGACACACGTAACTCTTGGTATGGAACTAAACAACTATCTGGGGTAGTTGTCTCGCCGCCGCGATTCAATTTCAACCAGTGTTCGTAAAGCGATCTGTCCCGCCAGGCGGAGCGATAGCGCGGGCTTGCGGAAAACGCTCGCCTGCCTTTCCCCGTAGAGCTATTGGGGTGCGGTTTGTTGTGGCGTCTCCTCCACCGAGGTGCGCTTCTCTGGTCCGTATCAGGAAACGTTGTCAGTCCGTGGTGATTTATCTAAGGCTTATAGCAGAGCTCGACAGCTCGTCTCGCTGGTGGTCAGACTCTCGCAAAGAGCTTGTGGCCGGCAAATGGAAAGCAAGAATCGTGCCTCAAGGCCCTGTGTTCTCCTGGGAAGGGGGGGGGGGAGACCAACCCTCGGAAGAAGGGCAGGCCGGCAGGCCAAATTGTCTCTAGTCCCAGTGAAATTCATCGCCGAGGTCGTTGGGATCCGTTCTGCACAGAGCGCTGCCATCCCTCCTCGAGCGAGCCCGGTCGGTCGCCTGGTGCGTGTAGGTGCCCCTGTCAGGTCCTAGGTCGACGGAGTGAGGGACGGGTGGAACAACCGTCCGTCCGTTCCGTCAGTCGATCCCTGCGGCCGTCTCAGTGAGGCTTTTTACACACCCGTCCTCCACCGACCGGTGTGTGCGCTACGTACATCTACGACAGATATCTGGTTGATCCTGCCAGTAGTCATATGCTTGTCTCAAAGATTAAGCCATGCATGTCTAAGTTCACACTGTCTCACGGTGAAACCGCGAATGGCTCATTAAATCATTCGAGGTTCCTTAGATGACACGATCCTACTTGGATAACTGTGGCAATTCTAGAGCTAATACATGCTTACCAAGCTCCGACCCTCGCGGAAAGAGCGCTTTTATTAGTTCAAAACCAATCGTCGTTTCCCCTCGCGGGGTTGCGGCGTCCCCACTGGTGACTCTGGATAACTTTGTGCTGATCGCATGGCCTCATGTGCCGGCGACGCATCTTTCAAATGTCTGCCCTATCAAATGTCGATGGTACGTGACATGCCTACCATGTTTGTAACGGGTAACGGGGAATCAGGGTTCGATTCCGGAGAGGGAGCATGAGAAACGGCTACCACATCCAAGGAAGGCAGCAGGCGCGCAATTTACCCACTCCCGGCACGGGGAGGTAGTGACGAAAAATAACAATACGGGACTCTTTCGAGGCCCCGTAATTGGAATGAGTACACTTTAAACCCTTTAACGAGGATCTATTGGAGGGCAAGTCTGGTGCCAGCAGCCGCGGTAATTCCAGCTCCAATAGCGTATATTAAAGTTGTTGCAGTTAAAAAGCTCGTAGTTGGATCTCAGGCGCAGGCGGGCGGTCCGGCTCGCGCTGGTTCACTGTTCGTTGTCTCATGCCCTACCGTCTGCCGGCTTTCTCCCACGGGTGCTCTTCGCTGAGCGTCCTGGGTGGCCGGCGCGTTTACTTTGAAAAAATTAGAGTGTTCAAAGCAGGCCTGGGCTGCCTGAATAATGGTGCATGGAATAATGGAATAGGACCTCGGTTCTATTATGTTGGTTTTCGGAACTGGAGGTAATGATTAACAGGGACAAACGGGGGCATTCGTATTGCAGCGTTAGAGGTGAAATTCTTGGATCGCCGCAAGACGAGCTACTGCGAAAGCATTTGTCAAGAATGTTTTCATTAATCAAGAACGAAAGTCAGAGGCGTGAAGACGATCAGATACCGTCGTAGTTCTGACCATAAACGATGCCGACTAGCGATCCGCAGGAGTTGCTTCGATGACTCTGCGGGCAGCTTCCGGGAAACCAAAGTGTTTGGGTTCCGGGGGAAGTATGGTTGCAAAGCTGAAACTTAAAGGAATTGATGGAAGGGCACCACCAGGAGTGGAGCCTGTGGCTTAATTTGACTCAACACGGCCAAACACTGACATGATTCACATGCCGAGAGCACTTTCGTTGGGTCTAATATGGAACGGGTGCTGGAATTAGACCCTCGAAAATCTGGGGCTACCCTCTAAGTAACTTGATTGTCTCGCTAAAGGAATTGACGGAAGGGCACCACCAGGAGTGGAACCTGCGGCTTAATTTGAGTGAACACGCCAATACTGTAGAACGACTGACAAATCGAGAGCACTACCGTTGGGTCTAATAATGAACGTTTGCTGGTATTAGACTCATGGAAGACAAGTCAGCTCTCTAACACTCGGAAAGAACGCTACGGAAATCGTGTTTAACCCCGCAGAAACCGCCGATTTCAAATACTTGGTCATTGACAAACAAAAGCCCTCAATAAATTCGTCTGGCCAAATAGTGAACGGATGCTGGAAATAGACCATCTGAAGACAGGTCAGTTTTACCCTACTAATGACAGGGCGTTGCTACGGAAAACCAGCTCATATCGAGAGGAGCCGCAGACACTTTGGTTCACGTACCAGGCTGATAAGCCAATGGCGCGAGGCTACCATGTTGTGGATTACAGCCGAACCCTGTAAGCCGCAATCCCGCCCAAAATCTCAGCACCACTGCAATGGGAGGCTCCTACATGTTCGGGACCTGGGGCTCGTGCCCCAGCCCTATCCGGTAGAGCTGCAGAAAGAAGTCTCTGCCGTCCGCCGATCAAAGCGGGCGGACAGCTGCTTGATACTCACCTTATACGGCGATGGGGTGCGAAACCACCAACATAAGACTTAGTTCCTGGTCGGGGTGTCGAAAACAGTAGAGCAGCCACCTCACTGTGAACTGTCGAGACTCACACTAGGCGAACAACATCTCTGTGACACTACCAGGCTTGTCCCCTGGTTAAATGCACTAATGCTTTGATATCTACCTCTGTACGCTATCAGTCGTATAGCTATCATGCTGGACGCAGAAGAGATGCAGACCAGCGACATTGCACACCTGCCCCACTGTGTCAACATCCCAGGTGGCGGGGAATGCTAGGCGTACCATCTCTGCATAGAAGCCAAGAAAATAAAGGGAGAAAGAGATACCCCACTCACATGCAAATGCTACGTTTCTGGCAGGACGTGACGATCCCTGGGTACAGATACACTGGACTGCCTCTCTTCCGGGTAAACCAGTCCATATCATATATCTCATATATCATCTCACATATCATCATCGCACCCTATAGACACGAGTAGTGAAGACTCGATAGTCTGGTAAGACAACTTCCATAAGAGAGACAACTCTGATCATAAACAACTGCTGCCTTGCAGATAGGCTGGGGACAGCCAAAGGCTAAGGAGGGCATCCCTACAGAAACGCCTGTTGAAATCGGATGCACGGGGCCGCAAGCCTAACAAAACAGTGCAACGTAAATCGCAGCATGATGACAGTACAATCGATCAGAAAGGCGCTCATCCTGTGAAGTCCCGCCAGGCAGCGATAGTGCCGGGCCTCACGCCTCGAAGGGGCCCACCCCTGACTACTGGTGGTCACCCACCCATGTGTCGTGGAGTCAAGGCACATGGCTATGGGGCAACTTTTATTGACCAAAAACTCAAGACCCTCAAAATACTACAGTGGAATGCGGAGGGAGTCATTAACAAAAAACTTTCCCTAACACATCACCTGCATGAAGGTAAGATTGACGTGGCATGTATCCAGGAAACGCACCTCAGCAATAATCATATATTCTCAATCAGAGGATACCAGACCTTCCGTCTCGATAGAGAAGGCCACAAAGGGGGGGTCCTGATACTGACCAGAAACTGCATACCGAGTAGCGCGGTACCTGTCAGTCACACCGGACAAGCAGAAATTGTAGGAGTTGACATAATGGCTCAAGAGACGAAGCTCCGCATTTTCAATCTGTACGGACCACCACATAGAGACCTATCGCTCTCGAGTATGGAGGTCAGAGACTCCAACTGCATAGTAGTTGGAGATTTCAACAGCCACTCGGAGAGATGGGGATACTCTGACACAGACAGCAGAGGTGACGAAGTGGAAGATTGGGAGATAGATACAAATCTCTCCCTAATCAATAGGCCGGAGGATAGCCCTAGCTTCAATTCAAGAACATGGCATACAAACTCGACTCCAGATTTGGCCTTTTCCACACAGGACATACACCATAAAATAGACCGCCAGGTGCTAAACCAACTGGCAGGTAGCGACCACAGGCCGATCAGGCTAGACATCGATATGGAAGAAGGCACACAGGAAACAAAACCGCTCCCACGTTGGAATTACAAACGAGCCGACTGGGACAGATTTGCAATCCTGACAGATGGGCTGTGTGAAACCATCAACACACGAAACAACAAAATTAAGCCCATGGTGGAAAGCCTAAGCAAGGCAATAATGCAAGCTGCCGCTGAAACCATCCCAAGAGGAGCTAGGAAAAACTATAAGCCCTACTGGAATGATGAGTTCCAGAAAGCGGAAGATGCAGTAACAAATGCTAGGAACATGGCAGAGCGAGAACAATCTATGGAGGCAAACATCGCCCTCAAACCCGCCACGGCGAAATACAAATACACTCTCAAGCAAACAGCAAGAGAAAGCTGGAAAAATAAAACGGAAAGCCTAAACCTGGACAAAGACGGGAACAAGCTATGGAAGCTAGTCAGAGCCATGAACGACGAAACCCCGTCAAACAAACAAATTACCATCAAGCAGGGCGAAAACTTGCTCACAGGTAAGAAAGCCGCAAACGCTTTTCTCGATCACTATGCCAGAGCAAACCACATCGAGGTCCCTGCAGATAAGCATACAGACATTAGCGAAGAGCTAAAGGGGCACGGCAACATCAATACGGCACCTGAAGAGCACATGATGGCCAAATTAACAATTAGCGAAATGGAAGAGGCTATGAGAACATTAAAGAAAAGGAAATCTCCCGGAAAAGACGGGATAACAAACGAAATGCTGATGGGGCTGGGCCAAACAGCGAAGAGGAAACTGCTATCGGTCCTGAACCAAAGCTGGAAAAGGGGAATTGTACCCCAGGCATGGAAAGACGCAATACTGGTACCAGTACCAAAAACAGGAAAGGACAAAACAGATCCAAATGGATACAGGCCTATCAGCCTACTGAGCTGTGTCGGCAAGCTGATGGAACGTATGATAAACACCAGACTGATGTGGCATCTGGAAGAAAAACGAATACTAATTCCACAGCAAGCCGGCTTTAGACAGCACAGATCCACTGAGGACCAGGTCATCCTCACAGCCCTGGAAATAGAAGATGCCTACCAGGCACAGAAACACACAGTAGCTGTTTGGGTGGATCTGGAAAAGGCATTTGACAAAGTCTGGAAAGACGGACTTAGAGTCAAGCTAAGAAGAAGTGATGTTTGTGGGAAAATGTACAAGTGGATCAACCACTACCTCAAACAAAGAACGGCCAGAGTCCAAGTACAAGGGCAGATGAGCAAAAAGGTGACACTCGAGCAGGGAGTACCCCAAGGGGGAGTACTGTCACCCACACTCTTCCTGGTGTATATAAACGACATTACAGAGAAAATACCAAGGAGAGTCCATAGCTCAATGTTTGCAGACGATCTGGCTATGTGGACCTCTGAAAAGAATCTCACCATAGCAAGAAATCGGATGCAGCAGGCCCTAACATCGCTGGAAGAGTGGGCGAACTCATGGCTGGTCAAAATAAACGAGGAGAAAACCACATGCACAATATTCTCGCTTTCAATAAAACCCCAAAATACCAAATTAAGTCTAAATGGCAAATTCCTGCAGCCAAACGACAACCCAACCTATCTGGGAGTCACATTTGATCGGAGCATGACATGGAAAAGTCAGATCGAGAGAAATCGAATGAGAGCCAGAGAAAGAATGGCAATCATGAGGAAACTTGCTGGCACAAGCTGGGGAGCAGACGAAGGCATACTAAAGAAACTGTACACTGGAAGAGTGAGACCAGTTCTCGAGTATGGCATTGCGGCATGGACAACAGCAGCAAAGGCGAACTTCGATAACGTTAGCAAACTTCAAAACCAAGCCATGAGAGTTATAACAGGAGGCATGAAGTCAACGCCAATTGTAGAACTTGAAAAGATTACAAAACTGCAATCCATGACCGATAGAAGAGACTGCAGAGCCCAGCTGCAGTCAGAGAAACTCCGAAGACTGATTGACCATCCAATGCACCAGAGACTAAACAATTTGGGAAATGGGAAACTAAAGCGGAGAAACTTTGCAGAAATAGCCAAAGCAAAGATGCACGAAGATCCCATAAACGCACTAACAACACCAAAACCCATCACTACTGTACGAAAACCTACCTGGAGGCAGGATATATTTCCAGAGGTGGTAGAAAATATACCAGGTATTGGAAACAAAAACTGCCAGACTGAAAAAGAAAGGAGAGATACTACCCTAAGCTTCATATCGAAAAGCTACCCAAGCATGGACTGGACCCATGCATACACCGACGGTTCTGTAACAAACCCTACACAGAACGGAGGGGCAGGAGCATTCCTGAACCTACCAAATGGCAGACAAATAACACTGTCATTCGCTACTGGTAAGTACACAAGCAATTTCAGAGCGGAGGCAGAGGCACTGAGGGCGGCAGTGGAGGAAATGGTGACACAAAGAAAATGAGGGCCATATAGTCCTGCTTACAGATGCTCTCGCCGTAGTCACAGCGCTAAAAAGCCAGAAAAACACTGAGCTTAATGACTTAAGAGCAGCACTCTGCAAACTGTGCCAGCAGTCCGCACCAAAAAGGGTAGTGGTACAGTGGGTCCCATCACACTGCAACATCCAAGGCAACGAAGAGGCAGACAGACTAGCAAAAGAAGGTGCAAGACTACCAGAAACAGATACTAGTATGACGTACGAAGAGTCAAAACGGCTTATCAAAGCCAGATACATGACCAAATGGGAAACCGAACATACTGGTTACACCAAAAACGATGCATATTACCAGTTGAACCGAAGAGAGCAGGTCGTTGTCTTCAGACTTCGCACTGGCCACAATAGACTGAGGTACCACCTATTCAACAAATTGAAGATAGGTGGTACCGACGAATGCCCGTGCGGTACTGGTAAAATGACCGCTGAACATCTGCTGCAGAACTGCCCGACATACGAGGATCAGAGAGAGCAGATGTGGCCATCACCAGTGGAACTGCAAGAAAAGCTCTATGGCAGTGGCGACAGCCTCAGGATGACCGCCGCTTTTTTCGAAAAAATAATGGTTACTGTCTGACTGCGTACGAAGAAGAAGAAGAACTAAACTAACAAAAACGTGCAGTTACCAAAACATGACATTGGGCTGAAGGATGAGAGAGCGCAACAGCAGCACTATGTGTTACTACAATTATGGTTATGAAGTTGCTCTTGTTTCATCATGTCCCGGCATAACACGTTAAATATCTATGCTAGAAGCCACCGTCTAGCAGATATTATTTCTGAAATGAATTGTTCCTGATACAGTCGCTGTTTTCCGTAATAATTATACATCGTTACGTGTTTGTTATTTTGACGCAGGGATGTTTTGCCTATTTCGTCTGTTTCTTCTTCTTTTTGCTCCCTTTTCATTCCAGCCGGAGTTTATGTCCACTACCGCATGTTTATCTTTCTTCATGAAGACTACACTAAGGCAAGAAGATGGCCAAGAACAGTGGGAGAGTCAGACGAGGCAGTTGATGTTTCAAGTTCGCAGTTCAAGAAGAAAGTGCAAACTAGAAATCGGTAGAGATAATTCTTTTGCTGAAAGAGGAACCAGAATAATCACGCTAAGCCGTGTCTATGAATGCAGTCCATTCCTAATGCTAGCTGTTAATATCCAAAGATACACAACAACAAACATAACCCCCGCATGGCATAATCACAAAAGAGACCAGGAAAGGTCAACCTTTTTAATGTACATGTAAATAAAGAAGTGCCTCTTCACGAGCTACATCAGTTTCTAACACTTAACGTGAGCAATAAAAGATTTATATCGTATCGCAGAGTCAACGTTCAGAATAAACCGAGAAATGGGTTCCACAACAAACAACAAGAAATGAAAATGGATAAAAAGGGAATTTAATGCGTGGCGGTGTGTTAAAAATAGAAATGGTTGTAGAGAAATCAAATTCTCTCTAAATAGGTCGACATCGTGGACGTTTAATAAAGACCGTTTACTTATCATAACTAATACTTGTCAGAAATGTGTTCATTGGTAAACATTGTAAGTCAGAAATGGGTTCCTTGGAAAACATTGTATTAGTGCCAATCTCGGCCAATTTGTGTTGACAAACATGACAGCCAAGCTTAACATACAGACAACCATACCTGATTCTCATGGGTGTCGTTTACAATTGCCATTACTTCATTTGGTTTAATTCATCAATTTGATATGTCTAAAGAAGCAAAGTATATATATAAATGCAGGCAGTGTATGGGGACAAAAGTGTGCCGAAGACAACAGTGAAGAACTGGAGAACGATGTTTAAAAAAGGACGTGAGTTAACGCAACAATATGCGCATGACCTGGTCTCGGAAGATTATTCATTATCTCACGTACTCCTTAAAACATCCTTAAAACATCCTTCAAATGTTAAAAACCGAATTACCCCTCGCTGATGAACTCTGGACGGATTCCGTATCACACCCGCCATGTTTTGAAAGGTCTGTCGAGGCAACTAAGAGTAGGAACATAATGGCATTTTGCAAACTTGACGGTTGGTGTGTGCTGTTTACACCAGCAGTGACGTCATCATGCCCATCGCACGTATGTTCAATTGTTGCAGTTTGGTCCGGTTTCATTTGAACACGCCTCGTATATATAAAATATAATCAATATTACTGCACTCCGGATAGAGCCATAGGTGATCAGTCTTTCTCAGTAAATAGTATTAGGAATTGTTGATTCCTCTAGCTCACTGGGTGCCCACACTCAAGCTCTAATGTGTTCCTACTTGCTCGACCGCTGATTGAAACCAAACTACTGCGAAATATCGATCGATAGTGCGTCGATCATATTGTCATTATTATACAGGATGTTATTGATTTATTTCAGTTCCCTTGTACATGTATAATGTCCCCAATATGAATGTTTTCCAAGCCTCGAGGACAGCCTTGCAATGGCTATCAACCCTAGCATGACCCCTTGATCCACACGTCTTCGACGATTTCATGACTCGTATACCCGCTTTTCATTTCTATCAACATCGTATGAATCGATCGTTGTAGCTACATTCGCTTATTCTGTATGGATCGAAGTAACAGTGGTGATAACATGCAATCTCATTAGCTGTTTTTGCTTGCTAGCTATCAGCTAAGCTTTCTGAAATACTGATTTCTGACCCAGTACTGAATCCGCGTATTGGCCGTTTAAACTCCCAAGGGCAGACAATCCCCAGGATTGCTTACGATACGAAGATACTTCCGTGGCCACATTTCAAGTACTATCCACTCGTTGAAGGTGGGACGTTAATAGTTTCAGTTGTCACGACAGTTATTATCTCAGCATCACTCACGCTAGCTTCGATCCTCACAAAACAATTATAGTTAAATTAAAATATTGTCATTTTTTTCTCCAACCCAATATAACATTGTTCACCAATTTTAGTTGCTAAAGATCTAGAAATTAAGGACTATAAGCTCTACACTTCATCACCACTACGGACTTAGTCTCGTGTTCTCTGATTTTCAAAAAGTACAGTGACTGCAAATAAATACAAATAATCAAATAGTTGCGACACTGCACCAACGGTTAGTCAAGGCACATTAAATGTACACTGTACTAAAAGCTAGTGAAGGTACATTAACTGTACACTGTACCAAACGTTAGTGAAGGCACATTAAATGTACACTGCACTAAAAGCTAGTGAAGGTACATTAACTGTACACTGTACCAAACGTTAGTGAAAGCACATTAACTGTACACTATACCAACAGTTAGTGAAGGCATATTAACTGTACACTATATCAAATGTTAGTGAAGGCACATTAACTGTACACTATACCAAATGTTAGTGAAGGCACATTAACTGTACACTATACCAAATGTTAGTGAAGGCACATTAACTGTACACTATACCAAATGTTAGTGAAGGCACATTAACTGTACACTATACCAAATGTTAGTGAAGGCACATTAACTGTACACTATACCAAATGTTAGTGAAGGCACATTAACTGTACACTATACCAAAAGTTAGTGAAGGCACATTAACTGTACACTTAATATTCTACAAAGAACACAATAATGAAGTCTGCTTATAAATAAGAGCGGCTGATTAGCGCAGTGGTAGAGCATTCGTTTGTCATGGCAAAGATACGGGGTTCAACTCCCACTACTGGCAGCTCCAGTCAACCCTGCTGTAAATAAGTACCTGACATACGATTAGGGAAGGAAAAGACAGCGAGAAAAGGGAACTGCCCACCCCAGCTCACAAGCTGCGGCTTAGTACACTGAAGACTTTATTCCTGACCAGCGGTAAAGTCTGCTGAAGGACTTCCTTTTCTTTTTTTGGAATACAAATAAGTGCATCTGTCCACTAAGCTATAAATTGGTATCAAAAAGGATACAATAAAGTATATAACACTTCATCCAGAACCGCCGTGTCTGCTATCGGATTTAGTGTAAGCCGCGCTCTCTTGTGCTGATAAACGCCGTGAGGAGTTAAAGCTTCCACTATTGGGCCAAATCAATTGCATTAGTTGTAAGCTTGTGTCTTGTTGCCTGATTTCAGTTATTATAGGAGGCTACGTGACCTAGAGGTGACGGGCCTCTGTGGCGAAGACGTGCAGACGGGAAGGGCTCGAATTCGAGCTGCGACCGTCGGTTCATGATGGCAATTTTTCCGGAGATCCCCGGGTTCATTCCTGGAGCTACGGAGTTCGTGCTTTGTGCGATGCTCTCGGCAGGTGGGGATACCTTTCTGCTGATATAGACCGAGCCATATGGGGAAACCCGGGGCGATGAAGTCGAGCCCTCACCTTTAACAGCGTAGAAGAGAGAGAAGCCACCGAGTGAAATATATATATATGATACTTCACTCGGTCACTTCTCTTTTACCCTGAGGCATATTGGTTTGCCAGCAAGAGCGCAAAACCATGCTATCTGTTGTCTTCCACTTGGCCTGTTTCCATTCCAGATCACTGTCTTATATTGAAATCCAATCGGACTTTTGGTCGTCTACTGGCTCTGCATCCTTGACTCTTTGCTTCTCATGACCGTCGTGGTCACTGGTCTTCTTTCTATCTGCAGACAGGGCCAAACCACCGAAGTTGAGTTTGCCCTACTCGAGTACACAAGGGCTGGGCTTCGAGATATTGTCGTATTGTCTTATTGTTGACATTTTCACTTCTGGCTACTTGGTTCACCTTCCTTAGATATATCTCATTTCTGATGTTTGGAGCTGACCTTTCTGGTATCATTGCCCATAACTAACATTCGTAAATCACACCTGATATATAGGTGGAGTGGTGTATAACCATCTTAGTATTCTTACTTTTTTCTTTTTTGCTGTGAAATCCTATTTGTGGCATGAAAGACTTTACCAGCTGCTGCCTTCGAGTAACCAACTTTTCTTGCATGCCGCTCTTCTAGTTTATTCCAGCTGAAAGGAATTTGAACTTCTGACCTGTCCCAGAGGCTCTTCACTCAGATGCGTTGTGACGTAACTTCTCATCTCTCGAAACCACCATTGTTTTTGGTTTTTAAACTGAACTGCTAATGGTCAACGCTCCCCAGCCTCTCTTTCCATATTTAATGGATGGTCTGCTCTAATCTAGTAATCAGTGCCACATCACCGGCAAACGTTACCTCCAGTAGATAGACTGGTCTTATCTTCCAGTATCCCACTGAGTACTTGTTAGTCCTCTCATTGCAGGCTTTGATAACATCATCCATGAGTAATATGAAGAGGCATGGAGCTATAATATCGCCATGTCTTACAACACCTTTGATCGCGAACTCCTCTGACGTTTGGTTTCCTGCCTTAATGCAGTTTTTGCAGATCTTAAATTCGGTATGGCGCAGGTCAATGGTGATGTGATATTCTTTTTTTCCAGGCAGTCATAGAGCCTCCTGTAGTGAACCTTTCAGACTGCTTTTTCCAGGTCACGGAAAAAGATGTGCATTTCATAATCATGCTCATGAACGTTTTTATTCAGTTGCGTGAATGTGAAGATAATGTTGCACACATGTGAAGATAATGTTGCCTGAATGTGAAGATAATGTTGCATGAGTGTGTAGATAATGTTGTCTCAGTGTGAAGATAATGTTGCCTGAGTGTGAAGAAAATGCCTCGAGTACTTCGGATTGCTTAGAAAGCAATATTGGGCTTTTCGATCTGTGACTCAGCCTGCTATGTTAGTGTCTGTGCCAGTATCCTGGACTAGACTTTTCGATCTGTGACTCAGCCTGCTATGTTAGTGTCTGTGCCAGTATCCTGGACTAGACTTTTCGATCTGTGACTCAGCCTGCTATGTTAGTGTCTGTGCCAGTATCCTGGACTAGACTTTTCGATCTGTGACTCAGCCTGCTATGTTAGTGTCTGTGCCAGTATCCTGGACTAGGCTTTGCCGGGGATATCACAGAGGGAGTAAAGGATAATCTTGAATTTTAACCAGAGAGCCTCTAAAACATATATGGGTTTTGGACTGTCGGGTGTAAAATTTGAACATTGATGGCAATCTCCCAGTTCTTTGGTATAGACTTGTGGCGTTACGTCAGGTTGCCGGGAGAATCAGTCAAGAATATCAATTCATTTGCAGTCATCATGTACTTTACCATTTTTTGGTGTTATACCATCACTTTCAGCTGCTTTGCCAACCATTTTCTTTCTCCAGAGCTACCTTCAGCTACTCCGTTGTAATATTTTATCTTTCATTGATTGCCTCCTTTGCCGTATCTGGAACTTGGTCTTCCTGTCCACAGAAGAATTCTAAGAAATAGTCTTTCCATCTATCCATTATAAACCTCGCAATAGTAGGTAGATGACCTGGTTTGTCGTTTACAAATCGCAGTGAGCAATCTTGTTCCTTGTGCGTGTTCTTTAGGGTCCTGTAGAACAGCTTCTGGTTTTCTCCAATATTGTTTTCCTGTCTTTCTCCAAAGTTCTCCAACCATTATTTGTTTTACTGCTAGTAGTGTGTTCTTGGTTTCGGAGATGCAACACAGTAAATCAGCTAACAGCAGAAATCAACTAATAACTGGCTGGGTGCATCAGGGCCAGCGAACCAGATCTGACCAAGACCATATTTTGCCTCATTTTGGCGACCCGGGAAACACGTTACGTTAGTGCAGTAAGACTAAGAGAATATGGAAGGCAAACCAGGACCCGAGTGATCAGCCGGGGTCTTTGTGTACGACAATGACAAGAATAGCTCCACTGCCTCAGAGCATGTCGTAAGAGGCGACTAACTGTGTGACAGGGCATAACAACGACCATGAGTTTGTTAAGAGCAGCATAGATGGCGCCTAACAGGCTGCAGGTTTACTTTGCTATAGTGTTTAAGTCTATTAAGATGGACTCGCACATCGGTTAACCACCATCCGCAACACTTGTTCCAGCGCAGCGTAGAAATAAACTGCTCTAGCCTAGCCCGCTAAGCAGGAAATCCTTCTACCGGCTACATACAAACAACGCTTTAGCTGGGACCAGCACAGGAGTTTTTGCCGCTGTATAAGTACAGGTCAACTAACACTAAAACAAACCCGGTACACAAGAAAGCCAGCTGAAAATGGATTTGTCGTGACGAATGGTGGACATATCGCAGTTTCGCTGTAAACTACCACACAATGCTATTTTCAGGACGAGCGTCGAGAAAGAAACATACTGTTCTCTTGACTTCCGTTTTGAGTGTTAATCTTTATATTTTTCTGATTTTCCTGCTGTATTCTTGTCTTCCAAGTATTGTTTCCATGACTTTTTCTTTTCTCTTATTAAAATTTGTTGCTTCCTCTGTCCAACAACATCTTGTCCTCCTTATATCATTCTTGATTTTAAATTCTCACGTTTCTACTGCATCTGCTGAAAGCGTAATTTTAAATTTTGACTAGAGAGCTTCTAAATCCTCATGTGTTTGTTCCGCACTTCCCACTGCTGTCGATAAAAGCCATGGTATTTGGTCTTAACTTGTGTTCTCTTATCTTGTATATCTTTATGCTGGTTTCTCCTTCTCTGGTGTTTAATTTATTATTTCATTGTGGGCTTTTTTGGTGGGACTACTCTCTCGGTTGCTTTCTTTATTGTCACAAATAATGATTACTTCTGATTTCAGGTCCTCTCTGTGATCTAGCATCTCTAACATTGTTTATACATCTTTCTCACGATGGCATAGTCAATTATGAATTTCTCATTCTTTGTCGGTTCACATCGAGTGTGTATATATATATATATATATATATATGTGTGTATATATGTATATGTGTGTATGCTCTTGTGAGGGATATTTGTTCTTGTGATGACCAGGTTTTGCTTACTGCAAAATCTCTGGAGTCATTTAAAATATTGCTCTTAATCATTCTATCCAATCTAGAATGATTTTTTCCAATTCTGGTATTTAAATCTGACAGAAGGAGAATCTCGTCCTTCCAATAATCCATTATCTTGTCAAGTAGTTCAACGAGCTCGTCTATGACATTTGCCGTGTCCCACTCATTCGGGGCATGAACAGTGATGATGGTGACTAATTTGCCTTCTTCATTGAGGTTCATAGTTCGTTCGGAGACAAATTTCCATCCCTTGATGTTGTCTCTTTGACTCCTTCGCACAATACAGAACTCTGTCGGCAATGGAGAATCCGCTGTAGAAAAGCACATTACCCCCAAAATCAAATCATTATATGCGCCCCCCCTCCCGCCTTGTTCCTATTTTCTGTGAGAGCTAGGATTTCCGATTAGAATTGTTTCATTTCTTCCATGCTTCTACTTTTCCATGTTGCAATAAACTGTGGTCCCTAATTCTCTGCAGTTTGTCATCTTCAAGGACTTTCCGTTTTTCTTCCTTTCTTGGCTTGTAATCAGGTGGGTAGGCAGACACGTGATTCGACTATTGTGTCTATGCATGATTGGGGGAGGGGGCACCCCCATTGTTTCTGGTTCACTTATGTTTATTTGGAACACAGCCAACCTCCAAATATAGAGGCTATTCAGCTATTTGCCACCCAGTTGACGCACCTGGCATGGGATCCGCCCCCCCCCCCCCCCACCACATTATATACACATATACACACACACACACACACACATCATAATCTAGTTAATTATTCGTTAAAATGGTTGTTAGGTTGTTTGAGCATGTCTTTTCATTTAACGCTAATCTCTGTATGCCTCAAATGTAAATGTCAATTTTGATCTCCCCCTTCGTGTTTTCCCCTGGATCTTGCCCTCTAGTATCTTCTGTAAAGAACTTTCATGTCACGTATTGTAACATATCCAACTTAATCTTCGTTTTTGTATCATTTTCAAGATTTGTCTTTGTGTGCGTACCTGCGGGCATTGTGATTGCATCTTTTATCTGTTTAACTAACTCGTTCCATTCTACGGTAGCACCACGTTTCAAACGCTCCCAAGATGTTTTCATCCTTATTTGCTAGAGTCCGTGTTTTAGCCTCATACAGTTCAATTGGCCAGGAATAGTTCGATTCCTCAGTTTTATCTTGATATACTTTGAGGTTAGCAATTTCGGTTTCTTTTTTCATCCTCGGAAGTCTTTTTTTTAAACTTATGTAGTCCTTATTATATTTCCAGTCTCTTTGCTGGCATCTTCTGTGATGGTTTGCCCATAATATGTAAACTTCTGAACTTGTTCTTCATTGATGATTATATTCATGTGCTTTGTTGCTTGGCTAGTAACTTAGTCTTTGTCTTTTATGTGTTTATTTACCTACATACATACAAACCTACGTATATAGGTAATTTTTTCAAATGTTCTGTCTCGTTACAAGTCATGCAATCGTATAGAGTTGCTTTACTGGGACAAAGCAACCAGGTACATTGAAGAAGCTGCATAAAAATGTCGACACTAAGAATCAATCACAATAAATCGCCTTTAAAGGGTAATAAAGATCCATTCATACCAGACAAAGCCTTCGTCTTCTGTGAGGCTTCCTGAAGTCTGTACAAAGCCGACAAAATCAATGGAACAGAAATCGATGATAGAAAAACTTAAGGCGACAGTGAGAGGGTATGCAAGAATACAAGAAGCGTAAAAAAATTTAATTCGAATCGCTATATTACAAAAGAGATTTAATTATTACGGAAGATACTTTGTTCTGAGTATTACAGAAACCCGACAGGAATGCAAAGAATAGTAACACTGTAACCTGCCAGAGGCTACTAACGTAAGGGTTGCTGGATAGTGAAATGGCTTCTCAATCCTGAATAATCTTTAAGAAACCAAGATTGACTATGTATGTATAAATACGACATTCATATCAGCATTAAAATACGACATTCATATCAGTATTAAAATACGACATTCATATCAGCATTACACGATGTAAAATGATGTAGAAGAGCAGATGTGGCATCAAGCCATCATCATTTGATTGCCAAATAAAGATGAAACACAATAGGTATGCAATATCATATAACCACAGACAATAGTTACACTTGAGATTCGTCAGGAGGAAAGACAAACAAATCTCATTAAAAGTCACGATATAAAATAGTTATCATGTGATAGAAGAAATAGAGGAGTACCGAAAATCGCAACATAGAAAAAAATATATTGAACGAGGAACTGCTGGGGAATATCGAGAGGTGGGGGGGGGGGGGGGGGGGGAGTGAATGAGAACACCAACAGGATAACAACATAAGCTATAGCAAAGATAAAGAAAGGATAAATGAAGAAAGCAGATTTGAACTGAAGAAAAGTCATGAATGCTAGAACGAAATTTTGGAAAAATACACGGAAGATAACAAAGAATTAAGTAAGGGCATCAGAAGAGACAAAGAAAACATATATACAGGAATTTTGTTATTACCAGTGTCGGGGAAAATATCTAACAGGATTATAGTACATAAACTAAAACCGACCATAGACGAACAGAGGATAGAAGAACAGTCAGCGCTTTCGACAAAATAGACCTAGCTCAGACCAGATAGCTCCATTGAGAATAATAGTTGGGCTGATTTTGTAAATGGAACTAACCACTTTATGTTGGATTCGTGGGCTATGACAAAGCATTTTACAGCTTAGACAGAGAAATACTCTGGAAGTTGTTTAGGCACTGCGGAGTGCTCCTGGAGTTCAGTAACATCATTTGAAAACATTGGAAGATATGTAGTGAAGAATTCTGCGTGAAGGTTAGCATTCTGGGCCTTTTGAAAAAATAATGGGTATCCGACAGGAATGTCTACTGAATCTAGCTTTTACCGATTCTGTTCCATAACTGCAAACAGATAAAGCCCAAAAAAAACAACTGTATATTAATGAGAGAGCACATAAATTGGAACTGAGAATACACACATACAAAACAAAGATTATGAGAATAAATGTAAACTATGACAAACAGAGTGTGTTTGTGAGACCCACTCCTACAAGGAGGTGCATATACAAATATCAAAATAAGAACGAAAATGGCGAGACGAGCGTTTACTATTTTATGGAACTTATGAAAATCAAAAGAAATTAAGTCAAACACATAAATACAAATGTAGAGTCCAATTGTAAGGCCCTGAAACATGGAGAACAACAGAAACAGTCGTGAAAATGGTATATACCGGTACTTATATAAATGGGTGCCTGTGCAGAATAGAGAGATTGATAAGATCGCCAATCTGAACCTGTTGGAATGTTGGAAAGAACCAGACATACATCAGTTGAACATGACGTGTGCAGAAGGTGCTGACATTGGATAGTTAACACATTAAGGACAGCTGTTGATATCATTACAAGTCAGTCTCTGTTCTGAAATCCCCAAGGAATAGAAGTACACGGAGAAAAGAACACGAGGCAAATTTAAGTAAAAGAAAAGGAAGAACTATCCATAGCTAGAACGGATGGCCGCGGAGAGAAGGATGGGGTGTGCATTTGTTGAAGACACGTGCTCCATAGTGAGCTGAACGGTTTTGATTGGTTGATTCACACGTATTTACACATACGGAAAGACATTTATTATTTGTACGTTCTCATTGACACCATGGCGATACCAGTAATGCATAAGTACTCGACCAAGACCCTATTTTGCCTCCAAGTGGCGGCCCTGAAAACATACCGCACCCAAGGAACATGACTAAGAAAATGGGGATCGAGAGGGAAAGCAGGCTCGGTTAAAAAAATGAAGGTGCTGAAACTAGATGTGTCGGGCCAAAAGGCGCAGAAATCGCAGCCTCGAGTTAAACTACAGTACAATGTGATTTTCATGACAAACGCCGAAGAAGGAAATAAACGGTAATAGCAGACCAAAGGGAGAAATCAGTCAATTTGAACAAAACAGTAGAAATAACAAGAATATGATAGACAACAAAAGAGCCAGTAAATATTAGTAACTACATAATTAAACACATGCGGCAGAGTACAGATTTCACTGGGGCTTTTCTATCTAGAATGTTACTACATACATCTGCATCATTCACGACCCAACCATAGTCAGCAATTAACACAGCAACACTCTCCAACAGACTGCCATTTTTAATACAATTTAATACAAATTCTCACACTCAGACAGGTGATCGTGACATTACACATTCAGATCCCTTCAGGCAGGTGATCTTGACATTACACATTCAATCTGTTCATCATATACTCACATGTGATCACACACTCAATGAATCTGCGTATACACACACTCAGAACATACATCGTTCCCTCGGTGTCCTTCACACACCACACACATATCCAGATCTCTTCTAGCCACAAGGTGCCCAACACACACCTTATGTAGCGACTGGCCAAGACTCAAATGTGTATGCTGGTTCAGTCACCCTGCAATTAATTCCATTTTTCACACATTCGTAGAACAGCCTGCTCAACTAGTAGCAGGCTAACAATTGCTCTTCTAGAAAGTCGGTGAGCTAAACAGCCACAAAACTAAACTCTGTCTCTCTCTCTCTCTCTCTCTCTCTCTCTCTCCATCCATGTCCAGCCTGCTTGAATTAATATTTGCCTATTATTATATGGTCTCAAGCAGTATCAGGGCTGTCCAATGGTCTTCTGTGCTTTGTCTTACTCAGCCATCACTCTAGTTTGGATCAACCTCCACTTAGTTGTTATTGGAACGAATCACTCTGAATTCCTGTCACTTTAAAATGTCGCAGCAAGACATGATGGCCTCTGTCTGTCACTAATACCCCAAAACCCAAATCGGAACGCCAGAGTGGTCAGCTTCTAACCCCTACCTGTACCAGACATATTCTTCCCCTCAATCCCCCGTTTTATTTTGTCGACTTAGTGTCGAGACGGTGAGTGACCTTGGCACACATTCAGGTGCTTTTGTTCCCAGAGTCGCCGACCTCATCACCACTGCCCTTAACGCCCATGCTCCGGCTGGAATTGTTACACACAAACAGAGTAACAAGGGTCAGTAACATGTACAGAGCGAACATGCCATGATTAACAAAGTCCGCGTGTATCTCTGGTCACTCAATATGTGCAGTAGCTCGGCAGAAACTTCCAAGGAATATGAGACTGCACCGTTCGCTACATATATAAAAGCACTTCTACCATATGGTTCTGACAGATGTGTAAGGAAGACTAAATCGCCTAGGTCGAAGCATTTCACCAACAGATTTATAAAACAGTCTGTCAAGAAATAATAAATTTTGACTTTTACGAAATGTCAAGCAAGAACCAATGAATGCAACTGGGGATTACAGAGAGCAGGTAGAGATGGATATGTTTCTTCTTCTTCGTTCGCCTTCAGACATCCAAACCAACAACTCTATTGAAAGCATCAGTAATCTCATGTCTAACGCCACACATATGACACACCGTGAAAATGAAAGATCATCCGTACCAGGTGAGAGTCCCGGGATCAATCATTAGAGACTTGTTTGCATTTGGTGGGATCTGTTTGTGAGTCATGAACCATTTATGGTAGGATAGAGGTGAGCATTCCGTTAGAGGGACGCGAACTTGCTCCTCCTGCTATGAGTGGCAAACGCTCTAACGAGTAAAGTTACCTAAAACATAAACATGCGATATGGGCTTGAAGACGCCAAGGAATAGACAAGTTGGGAGACGAAAGACAGCAGAAAAGGAAGCCAAGGCAAATAGAAACGCCTGGGTGGAACTCAAGAAGACAACCTACATCAACTATCAAAGGTGGATGACTATTTCACCCTCATAATAGAATGCAAAAGGACAGGCAGGTAATATTGATTTCCGTCTATACAGAAGGGATAATTCGCGTGATCTACATGTCTGGGAGAAAATAGCACTCATTTAAGTTATATTTATAGATTTATTTTGTCCTGAATGATAACTTTAAAAAACAGATTTATGCTATGGTATATTGGACACCTTTTTTCTCATCACTTCTGCTTAAGTTGCTCTCATTCTAAATGAGGCAGGTCATACGTCTTTACACTGATCATGAAGGGAAATTCATAAATCTTTACCACGGCTGTGATAGAAATGTCATAAGTTAGGCCATGGAGGAAATGGCATACGTCTTTACCACGGCTATGCAGGAAATGTCATGTCTTTACCCTGGACATGAAGGGAATGTCATAAATCTTTACACTGACCACGAAGGGATTGTCATACATCTTTACTCTGGCCCTGAAGGTAATGCCCTTCCTTTACCCTGACCATGAAGGAAATGTCAAAAGCCTTTACACTGGCCATGAAGGAAATGACATGGAAGGCTGAATCGGAGCTTTTACAGTGTCCCATTTCAATGACGTTTTTTATGAGGCTGTTAGTGCCATGCACGACATTCTTCAGTCGCCTTTTACGACTTGCTTGCAAGGTTATATCGGTCCTATTGTTTTCATCCTGGGTCCACGTGGGCCATTCACATTTAATGATTTCACCATTGCTGCTGATGAGATGTATAGCTAATGCTAATGATGCATTTAATATGAAGGAGGAATTCGAAATCCTGTTAATGGTTTATCCAATAAGAAAGACATCATTCAAAGATGTGATTGCTACAGATTTAACTGTTCAAATAGTGGTATTCTCCATTTGAGACATACCTCTAATGATTTAGATATAGTTGTTCTATACTGCTCTCTGAAAGTAGGGGATATTGAATTTAAAATATTACCATAGACGGTATAATTGAAATCAACTGATTTATTCCGTTGTACAAGTAAACTGGATTTACTTAACGAGATATTGATGGTAGAAGCGATGGTTTACGTTTAGTCTCGTGACGGTAGTCCCACTGGCAATCAAGGTTGTGCCGGTACTCCATTTTAACAAGTTTCCAACGTATCTGGTACATCTAGATCCCCAATTTTGGCTAAAGTCGCAGCTCAGCGACGTCTATACTGCGCTTTCTTATGTTCTCTTGGGGAACTCTCTGCCGCTCCTGCTGAAGAGCGTGTGCTAACTGCAGAAGGGTCTGTGGAGCAGGTGGATGTTGTCGATCAAATCTGCTTAGGGGGTTCCACTAAATGCTCAATTGGAAACAGGTCGGGTGATATCACAAGCTATGGTAACGTCCGGACATTTTGCCTCTGAAGGTCATCCTGGACGACGTGAGCACAAGGAGGACGACCATTGCCATCCTGTAAGATGAAACCAGGTCCCAACACCTGACTAAATGGCACAGGTTACACTCGATGATATTGTCGTGGTAGTAGAACCCTGTCATGTTCGTCTGGTATATGTGGAGGTCGGTCATGTCATTCAAAGGGAGGTTTGTCCTGGCCATTACACCCCCACCTCCATAACGGTTGTGTGCAGTCATTACATGCGCCTGGTAACGCATACTTAACAGTCGCCAGATCCGTATTCAGCCATCTTGGAAATCTATATGGTAGCGGAGCTCATAAGAAAACATCAACGATGTCCTCTGTTGATTGGTCCATCTCAAATGACATTCGCACCAACGCATTCTGGCTTGCTTGTGGCGTAGGGACATGGACAAGACAACATATTGTCGCTAGAGGACAGTTTACACTTTGTGCAAGCGGTTTCGTACTGTCTTGGTGGATCTCAGTGGTCTCTTGAAAATACTGTTGTAGTTGAGTACCATTTTGACCCCGATTTCTGAGGGCTTGAGTAATGAGAAGTTGGTCTTGGTGGCATGAAGTGACTGCTGGGTGGCCAGTCCCAAGCGAGTCAGAAACCGTGCCGTTATTTTGACACGTGTTTCAAGGTCTGCAAGCAATTGATTGTGAAACATTGATCAACATCTATATGCTAACTCGGTTCGCAGCATACCTATGCTTATTTATCTATGCTGTCCCGGCAAACGCTGCATGAAGAAATAAATAAATTGTATCACCTGTCCATGGCGAGTAGTGCTCAACATCCACGAGTTCAACGCATTTGGATGATTCAAAAAACAAAACAACACCCGTGTGAATTTCTGTAATTGGCACGCACCTGCTTTTCTAACTGGTTTTCTCGATACGTGACACACAGACAGCACCAAATTGCACGTGAGAGTAGGACAGTGTATGCTTGGCATGTCAATTTAACCATCGTGAACTAAAAAAAAACCCAACCTTGTTCTGCAGTAAGATATCCCCTCTTACAATATCCCCTACTTTCTCTAAGCAGCTTTAATGAAATTCTAAACTACAGCTTATGATATGTGCTGACTCTTCATAAAAGACATACTACTGAAAAAGATGTATATGCATATTACATTCATGATTCGAACTAATGAAATATATTTATTATATAGGTAAAATAGAGGGAGCCGCTTAGCGCAGTGGTAGCTTTTGCATTTGAGCGGTCCTTGGTTCATTTTCCAGTTGAGGTGGAAATGATTTTTCAGATCGCAATGGCTCCCGCGTCGACCCATCCTTAAATGGGTATCAGTTCAGTCCGGGAAGTAAAGGTGGCCGGTGTGATGCTGACCACGTCATCCACTAAGTGCCGTGGGTTACAGAGTACTATGGGCCTAACACATATTTCTTATAGGTCAGAGCATGTCCATAGCAGACACTGCTGTCGGGATGAAGTGTTAGAGAAACTTGATTGTATGAGGCCAAATCTTGTTTATGACGGCAAGTGACTGGTTCCCTCCCTCGTTGCATTTTATTCTCCAAAATTAATCCAAGTAATCATTTCATTTTGGGTCGACTGTAACGTACCGTTAACGGGAGTTGCACTTTCATTTTTCTAATCAGTCGCATTCTATTGTACAAAAAGAACACGCTGAAGACTACTGTAATGTATATATTCTTCTTGGGAATGGAATTGAAAGACAAACAGACGAGAGAGATCGCTACATGAACGTGCATATTTTCAGTGTGTGTCTAGTGGTTATCGATGAATCCAACTGTCACACGTGCAGAAACTGTTGATATTTCACACATTTTTAAAAATAAAGAACACAAAGGTAACCTTATCATGAACTAGAAAACTAATTTTCTATCAAATACGCGCAAAAGACGAAAACCGCGTGTGTTGATTCTCCCGGCTCTGATCAAATTATAAATTCATCAATAATCTATTTATTTTTTCATGGCTCGCTGGTGCTTCCATCAGCTCGTACGTATGAATCAATCAATAATTGTGTATCCAAATAATTGTATGTGCTTTTAGTGTCACACCCAGACAAGGGTGTTCAATGACACGAAGCTCAAACCATACACTGACTGACAAATGTGAGACTGTGAATGGATCATAGCCAGTCTAAGCTTCATTTTGTGCAGCCGTGCATGGTTCTTGTAATAGTAATGTATGTACCGTTGTCATGGGAAATATAAATGGTTATGGCGTTATGTTATACACGTATCAGGTCGCGTTGCTTTCCACTTCCTCATTCGTTTGGTAATGTGGAAGTTGCAATAAAGTTCACTGAATAATAGTTCCTTTGAACAGATGGTAGTTTGTAAAGTGTTTTTGTTAGTTCATTTAAAGGAAAAGATAGTCCTACAGAAGACACCGTTGTCGGGGATGAAGTGTAGAGACATTATTGTACTAGACCACAACTTGTTAAGAGGTGGGATAGTCATTTCACTTTCTTGTTGATTTTCCTTCTATAACAGTAATCTGGGTACCAATATACAGTTGAAGCGTGTCAGTAACAGGAGATGAACCCCGTACTTTGGGAAGCGAGTGCTCTACCATTACACAGCTATGGAGTTTGGTTCTTTTCATTTCGCTACTGCAACAAATGAAAGCGACTCAGAAGTTTACCAATAGAAGGTATATGGACACGTGGAATGCATAACATGACGGCAACGAAAATTATAAATATTGGAAGTTGAACGAAATAAACAGGCTAGTTATTTTGATGCCTGATCTTATTTCATCTCATATGTCCTCTTATATTGTTAGACTCGGTGATAATGTGCAATTCTCCCTTTCCCTGTCACATGTGTGGATGATGATATTCTCAATTGGTGCTGCCTCTGAAGACACGCTCGTGTTGTTACCTGAGCTGACTGGGGATCAAAGAATAACTGTAACCGTCACTGACACGTCGTAATCGGCGGATAAGGAGGAAAATTCTTGAGCCGGCTCCACCATTCTGAAAAGACAAGGATACCAGAAAAAGAAAAGACCTTTAGATGCCATAGTAGAAGAGGAATAATCAAGTCAAACCAAGAAGCTTCTATAGCGTTTTTTAACAACTTCAATTCAGATTTCTTCATTTTTGTCTGAAGCCATGTTTGTCTTGTGCTATCGTGGCAGGTATATTAAGAGGCATTTTCTGGTATATGTTCAAACCATACCATTCGCTGGTTGTCCAAATAATGTCATTCGCTGGTTGTCCAAATCATATCATTCGCTGGTTGTCCAAACCATGTCATTCGCTGGTTGTCCAAACATGTCATTCACTGGTTGTCCAAACCGTGTCAGTTGCTGGTTGTCCAATCCATCTCAGTTGCTGGATGTCCAAACCATGTCATTCACTGGATGTCCAAACCATCTCAGTTGCTGGTTGTTTAACCCTTACTATTCGATAGTTGTCCAAACTATGTCAGTAGCTGGTTGTCCAAACCATGCCATTCACTGGTTGTTCAAACCATGTCTTTCCCTGGTTGTTCAAATCATGTCATTCACTGGTTGTCTAAACCGTGTTATTCACTAGTTGTTTATATCATGTCATTCACTGGTTGTCCTTACCGTGTCATTCACTGGTTGTTTAAATCATGTCATTCACTGGTTGTTTAAATCATGTCATGCACTGGTTGTTTAAATCATGTCATTCACTGGTTGTTTAAATCATGTCATTCACTGGTTGTTTAAATCATGTCATTCACTGGTTGTTTAAATCATGTCATTCACTGGTTGTTTAAATCATGTCATTCACTGGTTGTCCAAACCGTTTCATTTGCTGGTTGTTTAAACCGTGTCATTCGCTGGTTGTTTAAATCATGTCATTCACTGGTTGTCCAAACCGTTTCATTTGCTGGTTGTTTAAACCGTGTCATTCGCTGGTTGTTCAAACCGTGTTATTTGTTTGTCTTAATAGCCATACTCATCACTATTCCAACTTAATGTAGAATCTCTTTCACCACCGAAGCATGATGAATCATAAAACAGCTCTTCTGTTGATTTCAATCAAAATCGAGGGACTAGCGAAAGAAAAACAAATAAACATACACTGACTTATGCTCTGGGCGTAAATGCGATGCACTTACGGTCAAAAATTCATATCGCGCAATCGCTGACCGAAAACCAAAGATAAATGGAATGAAGCTTGTTGTGGAGAGACTACGCAAGCAATATGACAGCGCCACTGTTCTAGACGCTCAGTGAGCCAGACCTCCAGAAGAAGTACTGAGATTCTCACAAATTTAACCCGATCATTCACAATAACGTCAGTATATAAACCACACCAAAATAATGTTTTCGTCAAGGAGTCTGATAACTTCAGACCGCAAAACAAACAGTCACGTCAGATGTTAACTGTCACAGCTCTGAACGGTTTTAATGTATATTTACAAAGATATAAATAAATAATTAAACATCCACAAAATGTCTATGCAAAAGGTACAGATTGATCTTGAGAGAGAAACAGACGTCCGTCAGCTGACAGAACCACATTTGCAAGTATCGTCGCCGCTGTATCCTCATCTCATAAGTTGTTTTTCTACATCGGATCACCCCAGATCGAAGCTTATTTAAGGTTATCCTTATTGGATAAGATATGTGTGCTCCGGGTTCAGCCCCCTTCAACAACTTTATCCGTGCGGCCTGTTGTGTGTCGCGTCATTTCTTGATGCGACGCTTTTCGGGATTACTTTGAAAGGTTGTGTTTTTGTAGGAAACTCATTCTAGACTTGTCTCATTTTCTGCAAATGGTGTCATTCGTACATTAGGTGTCAGGGGTCGTTGATCTGTGTGTCTCCTCAGCCTCTGCTGCAACACTTCTTCTCTAGGGGGAGGGGTTGCTATACCAGGTATGGAGTATATCCGCTTACTGAACATTTATATCCATCAACAACGGAATTCTGCTAGTCAGGTCGCGTTACACAGACACATTCAACTACCTGACATACATGTGCCCATACTGATCGCGAGAATATTGTTGCTTGTTTGTGATTTACGCGTTCTGTTGGCTAACAGCCATGTCACCTTTGATCGCTTTACTACACTGTATGCTGATTTTATCGACATTGTTGTAGTGTTCTTGTTCAGTGGGTTAACATAGATCGATCACCTGTGACCGGTTCACTACGCTGTTTACTAATCTATCGACACAACTGCTGTGTTGTTGTCCAGATTCATTCCTGTTGCACACTCTGTTAAGATATGATATGACCATTCTCATATGACCTTGGGGAAATAATGGAGTCATGTATCATGTATAGGAGCGTCTGATGAGCAGAATGGCAGAGGGCTTGTTTCTATGACAAAGGTTCGATCCTCGTTTTCTAGAACGCTTCAGTCGACCCATCTGTATATCTACCAGGCTACCACAACTCATGTTGTTCTAAGCTGCTGGTACTGAGTTGACGTTTTTTTCGTAGCTGATTACAGTGGCCATTATTACATCCCCAAGCGTACTTATGATGCTGAACCGAGGTCCTTAGTGACGGCATGACATCCACTTTGTGACGACATGACCTAAATTTCGAGACGGCGTGACCTAATACATGTGGTTCCTGTATTGACAAAGCACCTGATTGATGCTTTCCCTCTCTAGAAATTTCTGTTTTGGGCCGTCTTCTTTAGCTTGACCCATGAGATTTGACTGCCCTTGGCATTTCTTCCGCAATTCATCGCATCGAGTTCTATAATATGTTCTCTCCTTTTTCTCTGTGGATATATACATATATATTACGAGAGGTGCTCCGAAAGCAATGCTTCCTATTTTATTTCATGAAAACCATAACAGATAAAAAGATCACAATAACACCATGTGATAGAGCAATGTCTTACATTCAAAAAACTATTTTTCAACATAGTCACCACCCTTGACTACATTTTCTCCAACGATGTATAAAAGCATACACGCTGCGCTCGTAAAAATCTGCACCAGATGAGGGGACCAACTGTGTCACAGCTGCTATAACGGCATAGTTGCTAGTAAAATGGTGCCCACGTAGTCAATATTTCATTGGTCCGAACAGATGGGAACCAGAAGGCACAAAATCCTGACTATACGGTGGATGTAGTAGGATAGCCCAGCCTAGACTAACAATGTTCACAGCTGTCTTCAAACTTGTATATGGACTGGCGTTATCGTGTTGCAAAAGACAGGTTGCCCTGTTTTCTGGTCTGACCCTGGAAATTAGAGCCTTCATCTTTGCCAGCATCGCAATTTAACGGTCAAGAGGTTGATGGTTTGTCCAGGTTTCAGGAAATCAAGGATTACCCTTTCCTATTCTAAAAGACAGCGCACACCACTTTTCCCGCTGAGGGCTGCGTCTTGAACGTTTTCCTCGATGAGGAATTCACATGTTGCAACTCCATGGACTGCCGTTTTGACTCATGATCGTAGTTGTGGCACCGCGTCTCATCTCCAGCGATTATGCGATCCAGGAAACTTTCACATTCATCCTCGTAATAGATCAAGAGGTCATGGCAAACTTTTATTCGATGTTCTTTTTGTTCCTGTGTGAGCATTCGTGGGACCCACCTGTCGCAATCTTTGTGGTATTCCAACGTTACAACCATCATTTCCAACTCATTGAAACCTATATCCAGCTCTACAGACAGTTCCCTGGTCGTAATCCTCCTATTTGTGCGGATGAGCTGATCGAGGCGTTTTTCATTGAATGGTATGGCAGCTGTGCATTGCTTTTCCATGCCACCTGTCGGACGATACAACATGTTACGGATATTGGCGGTTCAGACTTTACTGCCATTCTGCCAAATTCCACTTCTGATGCCGTGGGACATCATATTGAAATAGAAGCCATTACTTTCGGAGTGCCCTTCGTGTGTGTGTATGTGTATGTATATGATTATTTTGCTACGTTTCTGTAGGAGTACGTGTTCTGTCAGTGTCCACTTTAGCTTTCCAATCTTCACTTTATGTGGGGTTGTCGTGTTCTGTCAGTGTCCACTTTATCTTCACTTTATGTGTGGTTGTCGTGTTCATTCAGTGTCCACCTTAGCTTCCCAATCTTCACTTTATGTGTGGTTGTCGTGTTCTGTCAGTGTCCACTTTATCTTTACTTTATGTGTGGTTGTCGTGTTCTGTCAGTGTCCACTTTATCTTTACTTTATGTGTGGTTGTCGTGCTCTGTCAGTGTCAACTTTATCTTTACTTTATGTGTGGTTGTCGTGTTCTGTTAGTGTCCACTTTATCTTTACTTTATGTGTGGTTGTCGTGTTCTGTCAGTGTCCACTTTATCTTTACTTTATGTGTGGTTGTCGTGGTCTGTCACTGTCCACTTTATCTTTACTTTATGTGTGGTTGTCGTGTTATGTTAGTGTCCACTTTATCTTCCCAATCTTCACTTTATGTGTGGTTGTCGTGTTCTGTCAGTGTCCACTTTACCTTTACTTTATGTGTGGATGTTGTGGTCTGTCAGTGTCCACTTTATCTTCCCAATCTCCAGTTTATTGGTTGTTGCTGTGGTGTTTTGTTGCCACTGCACTGTCTGTTATATTTGACTAGTTTGCACGAAGTATGCGAATAATACATCTTATAACGAACTAGTTTGGTGAATTTATCACTGTGTTAGATGTCATGTTTTTGAGTAATATATCAGGATTTATTTGTAATAATTGTTGGACATGTTAATCGTGTACACCTGTGTAAAAACTGCTGAGTTGCACATTGTTCGCGATGAGATCACAGCAATCGTGTTTTTGTTATTCTGCTGTAAAAATCTTGGTTTATCCCTACATCTTTGTCAATTTTATTTCACAGATATGTAAAGCTACATTTTTTCAACTATCAGACCTTTTATCTATATAGTGTCTGTTTGTTATAACTTCTTATTTATTGTGTCTTGCTTGCGTTGACCACACTTGCTAATGCGTCCGCACTGTTTATTCAACCTACATTTTCTTGAATATCTTGTAGCTTACCGACAGCAGACAGATATGGCTTAAAATATATTCGTTATTTATCAAAGGTCAATTATATTCACGTTTTATGGCATCATTTGGTTGTACCACCCAGTCCGTAACACTTAAATAGAATGTTGGAGATAGTAGACATCCCTCTTTGACCCCAGTTTGGATTGCAAATGGGTTAGAAAGCTTGCCACTATGGACTTTTCTGCAAGTTTACTCTTCATTCAAATAGTGTGTCATTTAAATATATTTCTATTGCATTCCATTGTGTTTTAAGTATTTTCCATATTAAGGAATGGTCTATGTCATTTCAAGGTCTACATAGCTCAAATTTGGAGGCGCTTTCGATTCGTGTGATTAACAAGTAAAAGTTTTTTATTAATTGCACTGCTGCCGGGGAATGTAGTTGTTAGAAACCTCAATATACTATGCCACAGCTTGTATGAGGTAGAGTGGCCGGTGCTTTTCCTCAATGGCTTTTAATTCCCTAATAGCATGCCAGGTACTCATTTACAGCTTGGTCGACTGGAGCATACCGATAGCGGGATTAGTACCCTGTACCTTCGCTATGAAAAGCCAGTGCTCTACCACTACGCTAATCGTAGGTCCTGCTCGTTTGATTGCCCTACCCTAAATCTGAATGTCACTGTTTGACCTGTACTTGAGATCTTCCTGCTTGTCAGTTGCGTCAGATTGTTTATATTTCTTTCTTCAAGTACACAAGTGATTTTTTTATGATATATTATTTATGTATGTGTAAGTATGCTACACCGAGTAGAAAAACCTGTGACATGTATGTGTAAGTATGCTACACCGAGTAGAACAGTCTGTAACGTGTATGTGTAAGTATGCTACACCGAGTAGAACACCCTGTAACATGTATGTGTAAGTATGCTACACCGAGTAGAACAGCCTGTAACATGTATGTGTAAGTATGCTACACCGAGTAGAACAGCCTGTAACATGTATGTGTAAGTATGCTACACCGAGTAGAACAACCTGTAAACATGTATGTGTAAGTAGGCTACACCGAGTAGAACAACCTGTAAAGGTATGTGTAAGTATGCTACACCGAGTAGATCACCCTGAAACATGTATGTGTAAGTATGCTACAAAGAGTAGAACAACCTGTAACATGTATGTGGAAATATAATTTAGGTAAGTGCAGCGTACACTCTAATGCAACCATGGATACCAATTGGTCAATTCCTGCGGAAATAGTCTTTGGCGTTCATACCACAAACCCCTCAAACATCTACACAAAATTAACAAAATAATTAGAAGCCCCAAACAGAACCAGTTCATCTAAAAATTATTTTTTAAATCCCAAATTGTAACTCTTTTTTTTTAAATGTTCTTGCTGAAAAGTAACATTTTAGTTTCTCGGCTTTTTCTTTGATTCCTTTTTTTATTCATCTCTCGGAAAACATATTCCTATTGTAAATCAACTTTCACTTTAATATTACACATGCTCAGTATGCACGGCTGTAAAATAGATCAATTAGTGTACGCCACTTCAAACATTAAGTCTACAGGCGAGAAATACCCATCACTTCAGGATTGAAATCCAATCCGAAATGAATCTTTTTGAAATTAATGTTCCATGTTTTCTATAAACCTTGTATCTAAATACGGTAGGAAAAAAAGTATCACGGAAGGACCTGTTGTCATGATTTGATTGATAGTTAGTCGAATGTTAACTTTGATAGGCTGCCAAATGTTGTGTTAGTACAATCGAACCCTCCCTGAACGTTCGTTTGCTGTCTTCAATATGTCTCCTGGCGTGATGCTACAAGCTACTAACTACTACATTGATGTCAGTCTCTTAATAATACACGGAATCATATTGATGTCATATTAGTCTCTTGTTTATTCAACCTACAATAATACTGTCATGTCAGTCTGTCAGTGATATAATCTACCATAATATTATCATGTCAGTCTCTTAGTGGAACAATCTACTATACTATTGTAATGTCAGTCTGTTAGCGTCACAATCTACCGTACTATTGTCATATCATACTCATAGTGTCACAATCACCATAATATTGTCATGCGTATTTCTTAGCGTCACAATCTACCATACTATTGTCATCTCAGACTCTTAGTGGGACAATCTACTATACTATTGTCATGTCATACTCTTAGTGTCACAGTCTACCATCGTGACCAGGTTAATTATATGTACACACACGCGTACATTTGCTAATGCATTTGACATACTTCGAGAACAATCTGTAGAAATATTCAGTCCCAACAGACGCTGATGTGGGCGACTACATTAGCAAACCTCTCGTGTTGGATGTCAATGAAGTGTCGACTAAGACTTTATATCTCCTCTGATACCCGTAATAAGGATGGGATTCATCGTACGGATAGATCCCCGATGATGTATCACATGTAGACACACGCGGGGAGGAGAGAAGGGGACTTGGGGCACACGGAATGAGAGATAGAAGGGGACTTGGGCACACGGAATGAGAGATACTTGAGCGAAGAAACGTTGCTACAAACAATTCAGGTCAATTCTTGTCCATGGAAACATACACAAGTGTATGTCAGTTAGGCGTGGGCATAATGACAGTAACACCCAGTGCTATATCCACCAAGTCTAGGTCGGTGACAAAGTGGGCATAATGACAGTAACATTCAGTGCTATATCCATCAAGTCTAGCCCATGGACAAAGTGGGCACAATGACAGTAACATCCAGTGCTATATCCATCAAGTGTATGTCAGTTAGGCGTGGGCACAATGACAGTAACATCCAGTGCTATATCCATCAAGTCTAGCCCAGAGACAAAGTGGGCATAATGACAGTAACATCCAGTGCTATATCCATCAAGTCTAGCCCAGGGACAAAGTGGGCACAATGATAGTAACATCCAGTGCTATATCCATCAAGTGTAGGTCGGGGACAAAGTGGGCACAATGATAGTAACATCCAGTGCTATATCCACCAAGTCTAGGTCGGGGACAAAGTGGGCACAATGATAGTAACATCCAGTGCTATATCCATCAAGTCTAGGTCGGGGGCAAAGTGGGCAGAATGACAGTAACATCCAGTGTTATATCCACCAAGTCTAGGTCGGGGACAAAGTGGGCATAATGATAGTAACATCCAGTGCTATATCCATCAAGTGTAGGTCGGGGACAAAGTGGGCACAATGATAGTAACATCCAGTGCTATATCCATCAAGTCTAGGTCGGGGACAAAGTGGGCACAATGACAGTAACACACAGTGCTATATCCATCAAGTCTAGGTCGGGGACAAAGTGGGCATAATGATAGTAACATTCAGTGCTATATCCATCAAGTGTATGTCAGTTAGGCCTGGGCACAATGACAGTAACATCCAGTGCTATATCCATCAAGGCTAGGTCGGGGACAAAGTGGGCACAATGACAGTAACACCCAGTGCTATATCCATCAAGTCTAGGTCGGGGACAAAGTGGGCATAATGATAGTAACATTCAGTGCTATATCCATCAAGTGTATATCAGTTAGGCGTAGGCACAATGATAGTAACATCCAGTGCTATATCCATCAAGTCTAAGTCGGGGACAAAGTGGGCATAATGACAGTAACACCCAGTGCTATATCCATCAAGTCTAGCCCAGGGACAAAGTGGGCACAATGATAGTAACATCCAGTGCTATATCCATCAAGTCTAGTTCAGAGACAAACAGCAATACAAATTAGAATAACATCTAAACGACAATACTGATCAAGACCCCCCACTCCACAACCACGACAATTTTCGAAGGGAACAGACTGTTTCATCGCAGTATATCAATGACACCCCGTGGTAGTGAGCGATACGCAGATCAAACCAAATATAGCACAACCGTCTGGAAGAACCCATGTCACCTTCATCAGCACGCTCGGGATGTGAGGAAAACTACTGCAACCCGTCACCTAACGTTTTATTTAAGGTCACACAAAAGAGTCAACAAACTCATTATGGACATGCGATAACAGCAGCAATAAAGGACATAGCAATTATGTGGGAAGCTCTCTTCCTGTGATAAATGTTATGGTACCATGCAATGTTCTAAACACGACTGTCACTGATATATGTCATAGTTTGATGAATAACCAGAAGAGACGTTAACATGGGCGTTGATCACCTGTTAAGCTTTCCAACGAGCAATATTATTGTGTTATTTTAATAGAAAGGACAGCCGTTGTAAAAATGTCCTAAGTTTGTGCTATCGTGCTCCGCCAATTCCGCTTCCTGTGGTAATAAACAGACTATTTTCGCACTGCTCACGACTGTGGCTTGGAGTGGCAAAAAGGCTGGATCGAAATAGCGAGCTATTGAGATAGCCGGTCCTCCCTCCTAGACAGAGAGAGCAGACACCGGCACGAGGTGGAAATTCCTGCTGTGCTTACGTGTCGTTTGTGTTGAGAGAGAGAGAGAGAGGGGGAGATGGATAGAGTGAGGAGGAGTATCATATGTTGTCGTCACAAGTTGTATGACTTTATAACTGTGCCTGGCTGCTGTCAGTAGCGGATGGTGTATGTTTCTCTCTCGCTGCTAGTGGAAATATGATTTCATATATTTATAAGCACGTCAACATCAGGTAATTAAGGCTGCAATTTTAATGTCGTCTAGTCAATATTTTTAAACTTTCCATTTCGTTTCCGGTAGATTGTTTGTTAGCTCCACTATTAATTATTTTTCTTGGAGTGTGTGTGTGTGCGTGCGTATGTGTGTGAAGGGGAGAAGACCAAGGTTTGAATCCTAATCTCCACACGTTATAGTCTACCCGGTGGATATGAGTACTTGACTAGATGCTTGACTAGATTCACAATTAAAGAAACTAATCGCCTAACTTCAGAAAAAACTGACACCTAGTACGATGAAGTTTCCAACACTTCTTCCGTGACGGCAGTGCCTGTCGACTATAGGACTACCCTTAACATCATGTGTGTAACATCTTCTAACACGTAAATTACCGGCAGTGCCATCTGTCTTTTCAGTTCTTCCAGACGTCCTATCTACATTTGTCTTCCTCCAGATGCATTCCCTACATTTGTCTTCCTCCAGATGCATTCCCTACATTTGGTTTTCTCCAGACGTACTCCCTACATTTGTCTTCCTCCAGACGTACTCCCTATATTTATCTTATTATCGGTGCACTCTCTACATTTGCTATCCTCCAGGTGCACTCCCTAAATTTGTCTTCCTCCAGGGGCAGTCCCTACATTTGTCTTCTTCCAGGTGCACTCCCTACATTTGTCTTCCTCCAAGTTCCACTCCCTTCATTTGTCTTCCTCCAGGTGCACTCCCTACATTTGTCCTCATCCAGGTGCACTCACTACATTTGTCTTCATCCAGGTGCACTCACTACATTTGTCTTCCTCCAGGGGCACTCCCTACGTTTGTCTTGCTCCAGGTGCACTCCCTACATGTGTCTTCTTCCAGGTGCACTCCCTACATTTGTCTTCATCCAGGTGCACTCCCTACATTTGTCTTGCTCCAGGTGCACTCCCTACATTTATCTTGCTCCAGGTGCACTCCCTACATGTCTTCTTCCAGGTGCACTCCCTACATTTGCTTTCTTCCAGGTGCACTCCCTACATTTTCTTTCTTCCAGGTGCACACCCTACATTTGCCTTTTCCAGGTGCACTTCCTACATTTGCCTTCTTCCAGGTGCACACCCTACATTTGCCTTTTCCAGGTGCACTCCCTACATTTGCCTTCTTCCAGGTGCACTCCCTACATTTGCATTTTTCCAGGTGCACTCCCTACATTTGCATTTTTCCAGGTGCACTCCCTACATTTGCCTTCTTCCTGCGATTTCGCCTAATTCAACACTGCCATGTAGCATAATGTCCGGTTTGAATATATTAATCTTTGTTGGGATTTTTAGCCAAGTTTTAACAGCGAAACGTGCATGTGTTCGCCTTCATATACCTGCACGGCCGTACCCTATGGAAAGTTAATCCAACGTGTGCTTAAATCGGAAGCGCTGGTCATTAAGACGCAAAACACTGTACGCGCGCCGCATTCTTCTTTAAGAACGACCACCAACAAACAAGAACAGCGTATTTCCCTTATGGAGCACTCGTCATAGGGTAGCAGAAATCAGCTCTTCATTGCATGGCTGCGATTCCTCTGTGTGTGTTCTTCTATTTTATTGTTACGTTTTGTCCTTCCAGAGGACATGTATGTTTACATGAAGTCTCGCACATGTTATTGAGATTGGATTGTGTTAGCATCTCATCAGCCCACTTATGTCGTTAGGGTAAGGTAGGGGGAGGGGGGGGGGGGGTCGTAATATTCTTACGTCTGACTTGTATATTGCAATTGTTATTTTCAATTCGTACTTTTGTAGCGTATCATTTATATCGTCAATTCATCTTTTTTTTTTTTTTTTCAATTTCCACCGACTATGAAGTTCTGATATTATTGGCTTGACAAGGTTGAGTAGCATTCTTCTTATCATACGCCCAAATGATTTAGTTATATCACATTACGAGGCGTGTACAATCAATACAAAATATGTGTTGTCATTCGACAGTTAGGTATAGGGACCGTCATGCGCAGGCTATTCCCTCAGATTGTGTCAGTCGCTGACAGTCAACCTTTCAGTGTTGAGTGTAGTGAGCACCCGTCGGGTTTTCATTCATCACGAAATGACGGAAAGAATTGAGCAGAAGTGCTGCATCAAGTTTTGTCGAAAGCTAGGCGATACCCAAGTAGAAACTATTGGAAAGATTTAACAAGCTTTCGGTGACGATGCCTTGAGCAGCACACACACTCAGTAGTGGTACAATAGCTTCAAAGGTGACCTCACATCGGGGGAGGGAGGAGCAGATTAGGTACCGGTGCAGTAGGTCCCCATCAAGCTTAATGATGAAGTAATTGACCAAGTACGGACCTTGTTCTTACAGAACCGCCGTGTCAGCAGCATTCGAGAACTTGCGGGTGCGATGGGGATAACTATTGGTTCGGCACACTCTATTTTGCTACGCGTAGAGTATCCGAGAAATTCTCGCCGAAGCTGACAATGATTGAGCAGAAGCACCTCCGTCTGGAAGTCTCACAAGACATGCACACGGCGACCCCGACTTCCTGAACACTGGGATCACTGGTGATGAGTCTTGTGTTGTAGGACCTGAAAACCAGGCTGCGCTATAGACATTCATTATCTCCGAGGCCGAAACAAACGAGGCAAATGCACAGCAATGTCAAGGTCGTGTTGACCGTTTTCTTTTACTCTCGTGGCGTTGTGCATCACGAGTACACACCACAAGGTCAAAACATTTCCAAAGAGTACTACCTTCAGGTCAACCTTCGTTATGCTGTTCGACGCAAACGACTGGACCTGTGGATCGATCATGACAAAGCACCCTCCCATTCTTCTCATCCGA
Source organism: Ariolimax columbianus (assembly GCA_036924085.1). Taxonomy (NCBI): domain Eukaryota; kingdom Metazoa; phylum Mollusca; class Gastropoda; order Stylommatophora; family Arionidae; genus Ariolimax; species Ariolimax columbianus. Next base: position 24,774,193 of record JAVGWX010000003.1, read on the forward strand.
TTCAGACTTTCTTGTCAAACACAAAATGTCATTGGTTAGCAGGCTCCATAATCTCTCGACATGGCTCCTTGCCATTTTTGCTTGTTCCCCAAGCTGAAAATTCCACTGAAAAAAAAAAGATTTGAGTCACGAAAAAATATGTGATATTCGGTGACCTAACTGTACTCCATTCTCAAAGAGGCCTTACTGAAATGCTTCCAGCAATGGCGGAACAGTTGGGAGCAAGTGTGTGAAGTTCCGAGAAGATTACTTTGAAGACGATTATTGTTTCAAACCTCCAGATGAGTCATTGTAACTTCCGGCCCAAAGGTTGGATACTTTTTGAACACACCTGATATATCTTATTGCCTCTTTAATAGAAACATTGCTATTTGAAGCACTTGACATGTAAAAATTAAACAGACATGAAATAATTACATATCGTGCATTCTGCCTTCGCAGTGGTTCTATACACCTAGTCGTGCTGAATAGTGATCACTTTCATTGCAGCAAATATGAGACTACAGGTCGGTAAGCTGTGTGTACGGATTTTGTTAAATTGTCACTCATTTCGTAATCTGTGACTAGGGTTAATTGTCACTTATTTCTTTATCTGTGACTAGGGTTAATTGTCACTCATTTCGTTAGCTGTGACTAGGGTTAAATTGTCACTCATTTCGTAATCTGTGACTAGACATAATTGTCACTTACCTGTCCAAGTAGCTCACCTACCAATCAAAGCTCTCTCATCCTCTCTCTCTCTCTCTATATATATATATATATATATATATATATTTATATATATATATATATATATATATATATCTATCTTATATATCTATCTATCTATCTATCTATCTATCTCTCTATCTAACTATTATCTTAATATCTCTCTCTTTAGCTCCCCCATCTCTCTCTTTCTCTCTGTCTCACTCCGTCTCTCTCTCTCTCTCTCTCTCTCTCTCTCTCTCTCTCTCTCTCCTTCTGTCTCTCGTCAACCCAACGCTTTTCACAAATCTGAATATCCAACTAGAACAGTTGTAATGTTAACGTTTGTTCCAGAACATTACAAATTATAGCCCTATGTATTAACTCCCCTATCATAACACTGTTCTTCTCCGAGCTGTCACTACCCAGGATATTCTGTTTGACAAGGATTAAATTATTTGGAAAACTGATCAGTACTCAGTGTATCACTATTAGCATTGTTTTTGTTGGTGTACTTATTACATTCCTAGAAGTTTGACTCTTGACTTGTGTCTATCCATCTGGCAGTGTGCACTCTTACTAGATCTGATGCTCGACCTTGAATGACTGGTGTTACGTTGATATAGCAGTTTGAAGAGAAGAAGAGTACGCCATGTCACTTTTTGTAGATTTTCTGGAGGCATGTTGCTAATTGTGTTTGGTTTGAGTTCCTTATCATATCTCTTACGTGCTTTATGTTTACTTCATATACTTGTTTGTTAATCTTTCTGTACAGCTGTTAACACCTTTCTGCGTTCTAACTTTTCTCACACATTTGTCGTATGTTAAAATAAATTATGTTTACTTTTCTGATATTCTAATGTAAGATCTTACATTTCCGGCTCTCTCCTTCTGTTAATTTTGAGCGAAAGTGTCCATACAATTCCATTCGCAGTTGTTAATCCTCATTGCTATTTCTTTACGTCTGAGCTTTGTATTATGCAAGTGCTTTCAGTCAGGAATCTGTGTGTACCAGGGACGAGACCAGACGCACTATACACTTTAAGAATGAGTGTCGTATTAGGCAACTGACAGTTTGGTCTAACCTCTCTAGGGGAGAAGACTTTCCAACTCTTGGAGCTGTAGCTGGATTTGAAAGAAGTCGCTATAAACAATGATCGAATCATCCCGGGAATAAGAGCGTCAATAAATCCTTTTCCTTGGATGGGAATAAGAACAACATTAATATATGTCAAATATCAGATTTTACTCTGTGAGATCCACGACATGCCATATATGCTGTTCTGGCGTAACTGCAAACTAGGACCCGTGCCATTTGGATCTTATTGACATAATAAACGCTACTTTACGGTAATCTTTTTTCCAGTTCTCTCAATCTTCTAAAAATAGAAAATTACTTTATCCACGTTGTACTGTAAACACAAGTGTAGCGGCTGCCAACAGCGAGATAACATCGTTAAACTAATTATTCTGATTGTTTCTGTACCCAATTTCATTCCACTTACATGTTCAGGTTGCTTTGTCCTTGCAGATTGTTTCATTCTTTATATGAATTTTTTTTAAAATAACTTCACATGACCGCTGTCTGTTTGCATGGACTTCTATTTCCCTGAATTTAACCAACCTCCACATGACCTAAAGAGTTGAAAGTGTGTACACAGACTCTACTTGTGCGATTATGTAAATCTATCAAATTTTGACAACTTCTCAAATGCAAAAAAAAACAAAAGAAAAACAAAACTGCCATGCAGCGATTCACCAAAATAAACACCAAAATAAACACCAAAATACACTACTATAGTCTTCCCCGCCCCCCCCCCCTCCCATAAAAAAAATAAAAAAAACAACAAACTAAACATGTCTTAATGTCTTTGTATACATAAACGCTTGTACCGAAAATCGTCATAAAAAAATAATACGTGAAATGTAGAAGACAACAGTTGTCATTATCCCTCAACGGTCTCACCGCTTGTACAAGGCTTCTTTAAATAGGCTGGATTTTTGTGGGCAAAATAGAGTTCTCATAAGATAACTAATTTGTTCAACGCAAGTCTGGAAATACATCGCTTGAATGTATCTCTTTGTAAATTCATGTGCACCATCCTTTAAACATGTTACCATTAAATACTTGAATCAATACATACATACATACATACACACTCACACACACACACACACTCTCTCTCTCTCTCTCTCTCTCTCAGGAACACTTAAACATGTCCGTGCGCCCATTCAATCACAAATCACAATCGAATGTTTATCAGTGAAACCCTTTAAACACACTTTTGTTCTTTCAGTAACGTTCGTTTAGACAACAATGGATGTGCTTCGTTCAGCAAGCTTATGAACATTTTGCATTTTTAACACTGCAGCTGCCGCTCCAGCAGTTGGAACGAATTGTTTGATTAGGACTGTCGGGCACTGTGATTTCCAGCCTTGTCGAGTAAACGGACCGGACCGCTTCATAATTGAAGAAAATCTCTTTCCAAGATTGAAAGCCAGCTTCAAGTGATTACATTTGTAACACTAAATATGTATAGTTTGTCTATACATTACAACCTCAAATCTATGCTTACGCTATTCTTTTTACACGAAAAACAACTTCTGTATACGCTGTGCACCAAAAGGTTCTGCTATTGAAAGCATTGATACGTCATATTATTTCATTGATTAATTTCATCATTGATACAATTAAATTGATCAAGTCGATACTTCTTCTTCTTCTTCGTACGCAGTCAGACAGTAACCATTATTTTTTCGAAAAAAGCGGCGGTCATCCTGAGGCTGTCGCCACTGCCATAGAGCTTGTCTTGCAGTTCCACTGGTGATGGCCACATCTGCTCTCTCTGATCCTCGTATGTCGGGCAGTTCTGCAGCAGATGTTCAGCGGTCATTTTACCGGTACCGCACGGGCATTCGTCGGTACCACCTATCTTCAATTTGTTGAATAGGTGGTACCTAAGTCTATTGTGGCCAGTGCGAAGTCTGAAGACAACGACCTGCTCTCTTCAGTTCAACTGGTAATAGGCATCGTTTTTGGTGTAACCAGTATGTTCGGTTTCCCATTTGGTCATGTATCTGGCTTTGATAAGCCGTTTTGACTCTTCGTACGTCATACTAGTATCTGTTTGTGGTAGTCTTGCACCTTCTTTTGCCAGTCTGTCTGCCTCCTCGTTGCCTTGGATGTTGCAGTGTGATGGGACCCACTGTACCACTACCCTTTTTGGTGCGGACTGCTGGCACAGTTTGCAGAGTGCTGCTCTTAAGTCATTAAGCTCAGTATTTTTCTGGCTTTTTAGCGCTGTGACTACGGCGAGAGCATCTGTAAGCAGGACTATATGGCTTTCATTTTCACTGTGTGTCACCATTTCTTCCACTGCCGCCCTCAGTGCCTCTGCCTCCGCTCTGAAATTGCTTGTGTACTTACCAGTAGCGAATGACAGTGTTATTTGTCTGCCATTTGGTAGGTTCAGGAATGCTCCTGCCCCTCCGTTCTGTTTAGTGTTTGTTACAGAACCGTCGGTGTATGCATGGGTCCAGTCCATGCTTGGGTAGCTTTTCGATATAAAGCTTAGGGTAGTATCTCTCCTTTCTTTTTCAGTCTGGCAGTTTTTGTTTCCAATACCTGATATATTTTCTACCACCTCTGGAAATATATCCTGCCTCCAAGGAGGTTTTCGTACAGTAGTGATGGGTTTTAGTGTTGTTAGTGCGATCTTCGTGCATCTTTGCTTTGGCTATTTCTGCAAAGTTTCTCCGCTTTAGTTTCCCATTTCCCAAATTGTTTAGTCTCTGGTACATTGGATGGTCAGTCAGTCTTCGGAGTTTCTCTGACTGCAGCTGGGCTCTGCAGTCTCTTCTATCGGTCATGGATTGCAGTTTTGTAATATTTTCAAGTTCTACAATTGGCGTTGACTTCATGCATCCTGTTATAACTCTCATGGCTTGGTTTTGAAGTTTGATAACTTTATCGAAGTTCGCCTTTGCTGCTGTTGTCCATGCCGCAATGCCATACTCGAGAACTGGTCTCACTCTTCCAGTGTACAGTTTCTTTAGTATGCCTTCGTCTGCTCCCCAGCTTGTGCCAGCAAGTTTCCTCATGATTGCCATTCTTTCTCTGGCTCTCATTCGGTTTCTCTCGATCTGACTTTTCCATGTCATGCGCCGATCAAATGTGACTCCCAGATAGGTTGGGTTGTCGTTTGGCTGCAGGAATTTGCCTTTTAAACTTAATTTGGTATTTTGGGGTTTTATTGAAAGCGAGAATATTGTGCATGTGGTTTTCTCCTCGTTTATTTTGACCAGCCATGAGTTCGCCCACTCTTCCAGCGATGTTAGGGCCTGCTGCATCCGATTTCTGGCTATGGTGAGATTCTTTTCAGAGGTCCACATAGCCAGATCGTCTGCAAACATTGAGCCATGGACTCTCCTTGGTATATTCTCTGTAATGTCGTTTATAAATACCAGGAAGAGTGTGGGTGACAGTACTTCCCCTTGGGGTACTCCCTGCTCGAGTGTCACCTTCTTGCTCATCTGCCCTTGTACTTGGACTCTGGCCGTTCTTTGTTTGAGGTAGTGGTTGATCCACTTGTACATTTTCCCCCAAATATCACTTCTTCTTAGTCTTTCCAGACTTTGTCAAATGCCTTTTCCAGATCCACCCAAACAGCTACTGTGTGTTTCTGTGCCTGGTAGGCATCATCTATTTCCTGGGCTATGAGGATGACCTGGTCCTCAGTGGATCTGTGCTGTCTAAAGCCGGCTTGCTGTGGAATTAGTATTCGTTTTTCTTCCAGATGCCACATCAGTCTGGTGTTTATCATACGTTCCATCAGCTTGCCGACACAGCTCAGTAGGCTGATGGGCCTGTATCCATTTGGATCTGTTTTGGCCTTTCCTGTTTTTGGTACTGGTACCAGTACTGCGTCTTTCCATGCCTGGGGTACAATTCCCCTTTTCCAGCTTTGGTTCAGGACCGATAGCAGTTTTCCTTGGAAAATCTCTTTCCAAGATTGAAAGCCAGCCTTCAAGTGATTACATTTGTAACACTAAATATATATAGTTTGTCTATACATTACAACCTCAAATCTATGCTTACGCTATTCTTTTTACACGAAAAACAACTTCTGTATACGCTGTGCACCAAAAGGTTCTGCTATTGAAAGCATTGATACGTCATATTATTTCATTGATTAATTTGATCATTGATACAATTAAATTGATCAAGTCGATACGATATAGATCCATTTATACGGTTGATTGTTTAAATAACTCGTCCAGTTGTAGACACTGCCGTTGGGGGTGAAGCTAGAGACTCGATTGAACTCAGTCACAGCTTGTACAAGGTGGGGTTACGTCCCCTTCATCACTGCCTTTCCTCCTCTTTCCTAATTGTAGGCCAGGTACCCATTTAGAAATGCTCCCACCACAGCTGTGTGAACTGTAGAGTTCATATATCGGAAAATGTATTTATACAATTGATATATTTTAATATCCATTGAAGATGTAAGTAATAATATTCATTTGTATAGTTGGATCAATCATAATATTCGTTCGTATAATTTATAAATGCTAATACTCGTTCATATAATTTATAAATGCTAATACTCGTTCATATAACTTATAAATGCTAATACTCGTTCATATAATTTATAAATGCTAATACTCGTTCATATAACTTATAAATGCTAATACTCGTTCATATAATTTATAAATGCTAATACTCGTTCATTTATTTATAAATGCTAATACTCATTCATATAACTTATAAATGCTAATACTCGTTCATATAATTTATAAATGCTAATAATCGTTCATATAATTTATAAATGCTAATACTCGTTCATATAATTTATAAATGCTAATACTCGTTCATATAATTTATAAATGCTAATACTCGTTCATATAATTTATAAATGCTAATACTCGTTCATATAATTTATAAATGCTAATACTCGTTCATATAATTTATAAATGCTAATACTCGTTCATATAATTTATAAATGCTAATACTCGTTCATATAATTTATAGGTGATAATATCTATTCATAAAGTCTGTAAGTCCAAGTACATTTCTTAATTTAAAAAATAGAATTCTTGTTAACGAATGCGTCAAGAAAATTGCTAATGTAGAGAAAAGAAAGCTAGGTGTTCACTGGCAAGTGTTATTCCCAATAATTTCTAACAAGTTTCTAAAACAAAAGTGTCCTACAACGTATTTGTGCATCGTTCACCGTAGACATTCGGTTTTACAACAATCATTTTCTGATTTGCTGCACCGTGACATCAGTGTGTGTGAGTAATGGAGGCGATTGCTAACTGACAGCATTGGCTTTGCATGCTCTTGTTTCTTGTTCACGTCAAGTTCCATCGTGTGTAGAAATGACGGTTAAGTAATTGAATTCATGCACTGATTTAATTCGGTGTTTATTTATGTCGTTGTGTAGATTCTCCTTGTTTCTGTTAATCTTCATTGCATCTGTTGTTGCTACATTCGTTCTCATATATTAATCATGACTGCTGTTTAGCATTTTTTTCTGTAACATTTGCATGTCCCGCAGCCTTAGAATTGTCAGGTTTGTATGCTTTACTGTAGCACTTGAAGTTTCGATATTTGCTTCCCATTCTGCCGAATGAAACATCGTTCATTAAGAAGGGCAATTTTTTGCGGTGCTTGTAACTAATTGTTAATATTGTAGTTATTATTATTATTATTATTATTATTGTTTTATCTGTTGATATCTTACAAGTCTGGTGATATTTTACTGAATGAGATCGATGAGTAGATGAAACGATAGTGGGATTCCAGAATTACAGTTATGAGGAACGACTCAGAAAAACCGGCCTACAGTGTCTCGAAGAGAGAAGAATTCGTGGTGACTTAATACAGGTTTATAAGATGATCAGAGGAATCGATAAATTAGACTTTAACAAGTTTTTTAAAATACAGCCACCTACAATAACACGAGGGCATAGCTACAAGCTGATTAAAGAGAGGTCCAGGTTAGATATTAGGAAATATTTTTTTAGTCAGAGAGTGGTGTCTGCTTGGAATGCATTGCCAGGGGAGGTAGTGGAGGCAGGGACAGTTAATGCATTTAAGAATAAACTGGATGCGCATAGATTTTAGAGCAAGGTGGTGTAAATGTAACTGGTTGTATACAGACTCTGCAGGGTCTTCTAAACCAGTATAAAGATGTTAAGTTAAGTTAAGTATTGTACTCATCGGTATAAAGCAATCCACGTTTGTAGATACCATGTTGGGAGAATAAGAACGTTATAACACATCATGACAACAGATAAGGTACAATGAGAGAAGAACTGTTAGATGAAGACGGAGAAACAAAATTCGGGGACTGAGTTATTACTTAGGTCGGAAGAGTGTTGGCAATACGTGATAAACACAGCTAGGTGCATGTATATATTGGCAGGCTTTAATCAGTCGGCATGTCACTTGATGATGATGAAAGTATGAACTTGTTTCCAGACACAGTGATATATAAACATCAAAAGTGATAGTATTACTAGTATGAAGTTGCTTCCAGTCACAGAGATATAAATATCAAAAGTGATAGTATTACTAGTATGAAGTTGCTTCCAGTCCCAGAGATATAAACATCAAAAGTGATAGTATTACTAGTATGAAGTTGCTTCCAATCCCAGAGATATAAACATCAAAAGTGATAGTATTACTAGTATGAAGTTGCTTCCAGTCCCAGAGATATAAACATCAAAAGTGATAGTATAACTAGTATGAAGTTGCTTCCAGCCCCAGAGATATAAACATCAAAAGTGATATTATTACTAGTATGAAGTTGCTTCCAGCCCCAGAGATATAAACATCAAAAGTGATAGTATTACTAGTATGAAGTTGCTTCCAGTCCCAGAGATATAAACATCAAAAGTGATAGTATTACTAGTATGAAGTTGCTTCCAGCCCCAGAGATATAAACATCAAAAGTGATAGTATTACTAGTATGAAGTTGCTTCCAGCCCCAGAGATATAAACATCAAAAGTGATAGTATTACTAGTATGAAGTTGCTTCCAGTCCCAGAGATATAAACATCAAAAGTGATAGTATTACTAGTATGAAGTTGCTTCCAGTCCCAGAGATATAAACATCAAAAGTGATAGTATTACTAGTATGAAGTTGCTTCCAGTCACAGAGATATAAACATCAAAAGTGATAGTATTACTAGTATGAAGTTGCTTCCAGTCACAGAGATATAAACATCAAAAGTGATAGTATTACTAGTATGAAGTTGCTTCCAGTCACAGAGATATAAACATAAAAAATGATAGTATTACTAGTATGAAGTTGCTTCCAGTCACAGAGATATAAACATAAAAAGTGATAGTATTATTAGTATGAAGTTGCTTCCAGTCACAGAGATATAAACATAAAAAATGACATCACTAGGGCCATGCTTTGGAGAGACATAATCGCCCACACCAATGAATGTGGCATTGCATAGGCTAGGATGCTAAATTGAAGTTTGTTAGAATGGTCCTTGTTTCTTCCTTTACCTCGAACCAGTATCATGCATTGCTCTTGTTATTACTCTCTGTCTTTATAAATTCCTGTCTGTCTTTATAAATTCCTGTATAATACAACGGTGTGTATGCTTCCAATAGTTTCTAATATCTTGGTTGTTTGGCTTTATTGTCATCAATTTGTTCAATGAAATATAATTCATATAAAATAATTTATACATTAAATGCCAGTTCAGTTTCCTGACTCACTAGAAAACGTGTGATTGCTTAAAGATAACATCTCAATATTTTGTTATCGATACACGATATATTTGGTTGTCCACCGTTTGATACAAACAAGTCTTCAATAAATAGAAAGTATAAAGAGAACCACCAATGCAAATAAATGGTATTGGAAATATAAAACGTCACACGGTAATCATATTGAATGGAACGGCTAAATGCATGCTACCAAAAGGAAGACATTGTTTTTATATGGTAAGGAAACATCAAAAACAGGATTAACAATGGACTCTCGGGAGATACGAACTTGAAGCAAGAAACATAATGTTGAAGCTCCATTACAGCCAACCACCAAAGCCTAGACAACGCATGCTTTTATCTCATCTCAGTTAAGCAATAACTGGAACGGTTATTATTGCTTCATCGATTCCTGTTGGCCTATAATTTCACTTTATTTAATGCCCAGTTCCTCTACATCTGTCAGCATAATTGCATCATTGCATTCATTCTCTTTATTACACGCATCCTTATTACGTATTGCTCATTTTGGTTACGTAGTTCCACGAAATGTTCTTTCCGTGTGTTTCTGTTTTTCTCCCCAGTCCCTCACTGCTAACCTAGCTAAATGCGACAGTCCGTGTAACATACGTATCATATTTTCATTATTGTCATCCTTTGACCAGTGAAGATGAAAAGGGTAATAAAATTGATTGTTGATACGATTTACATTATTGGTACTCGTTCCTATCTTCCTGACAATGCTTCTATTCCATTCTAATTTCGCTCATATTGTAATACAAACCCCCCGGGTAGAGAATGATCGATGGAATCACATAGTAGTTGAAGAACACTGACTTGCTCAATCAGCACACAAGCTTCTTGAATAGCCTGCGGGCTCCATTAAGTCTTCCCTCAACAATATTGGCATAAAAAGAAAAAGGTACCACTCACAGATGAATTGTCTTTATATGGTTTTTGGAGTTTTATATTGAAAAGCAAATACTATGGCCACTACGCTCAACCAAGCGTATCGTCAAACGTGAGCACTGAGTATTCTGTCCACGCAGACTAACTTTACTGTTACTATGGGGAGCTGTAGTTATAAGATTAATGAGATTGCGCTTTTTGTCATTGGAATATTATGTGTATACGACACAGAGGATGGCATTGTTGTATATATGTGACAGACAGATTGTCATTGGGATATATGTTATGTGCGACTGGGATATTTTCATTGGAATATGTTCAATGTACGACAGAGAGATTGTCATTGGAATATGTTCAATGTACGACAGAGAGATTGTCATTGGAATATGTTCAATGTACAACAGAGAGATTGTCATTGGAATATGTTCAATGTACGACAGAGAGATTGGCATTGGAATATGTTCAATGTACGACAGAGAGATTGTCATTGGAATATGTTCAATGTACGACAGAGAGATTGTCATTGGAATATGTTCTATGTACAACAGAGAGATTGTCATTGGAATATGTTCTATGTACAACAGAGAGATTGTCATTGGAATATGTTCTATGTACAACAGAGAGATTGTCATTGGAATATGTTCAATGTACAACAGAGAGATTGTTATTGGAATATGTTCTATGTACAACAGAGAGATTGTCATTGGAATATGTTCTATGTACAACAGAGAGATTGTCATTGGAATATGTTCAATGTACAACAGAGAGATTGTTATTGGAATATGTTCAATGTACGACAGAGAGATTGTTATTGGAATAGTGTGTATGAACGACAGAGATATTGTCATTATGTTAGTACATTGTCATTGTGATAGCATGAATTTTCTCCCAGTCAACTGTACGAGCTGTTTCCTTGACATAACTGGACAAATCACGTCCTTCGTGGTTAAACTTGTCGGCCTTAATATCTGCAGATGTTCATATCTGCCGGATAAATCATGACATATTAATCGTTTAACCCACTTTCATAATGTTACAATTATTCCGCGAATGATCTAAAGAATACTAAGAATAAATATAAAACGAGTTCCGTAATTCTAAAGTATATTGTTTTGTTTCGTCTCTGGACATTTATTTCCATTTAACAAGTAGTGGGACAAACAATTATTGTGTTATGTAGTTATTATGTAGTTATTTTTCGATCTACTTTATCGTTGAGCGACGTTGGGGAGAGGAAGTTGTTTGTCCAGGGCTAAGTGGCGTCAGTTGTGTGAGCGCCTTTGTCGTTACAAGATCACCCTAATGACTTCTATCTACCTACCTCGCGACCATGCTCTTACCCACCAGACAGTTCTACTATCCATATAAGCCACTAGTGAAAGTTGACCAGGATGCATTCTCGTAAGATGACCTAATCACAATATGTAGGACAATGTACTCAGCATATTGCATGGTGGAGACCATATCTTGGTCTTCTTCATACCGTAACCTATCTCTTCTGGTGTCACAGATGTCCTTACTCAAACACCTCATTTCGTGCACCGAAATGCAGACTCATAGGCTTTGACGTGGACCATGTTTGTCACCGGTAGCAGTCAACATGCATGTGCTTGTGATCAACTACTTCTAGGATGTCGACAAACTGATGCTAGGATGTCGACAGACTGATGCTAGGATGTCGACAAACTCATGCTAGGATGTCGACAAACTCATGCTAGGATGTCGACAAACTGATGCTAGGATGTCGACAAACTGATGCTAGGATGTCGACAAACTGATGCTAGGATGTCGACAAACTCATGCTAGGATGTCGACATACTGATGCTAGGATGTCGAGAAACTGATGCTAGGATGTCGACATACTGATGCTAGGATGTCGAGAAACTGATGCTAGGATGTCGACAAACTCATGCTAGGATGTCGACATACTGATGCTAGGATGTCGACAAACTCATGCTAGGATGTCGCCAAACTCATGCTAGGATGTCGAAGCAGAGGGGACAGCTAGTATGTTACAGCATATGTTTTTATGACACCGAGTTTCGATTTCCCTATCAAGCCTCCTGACGGCTTAAAAACACTGCTGATATACATGAACTCATGGGCCTCACAAAGAGCAACATTATTGACACTGATGTTTAATGAACCAGATGTTCTACCAATCCTCATGTCTTATTTCGCTAATTCGCAGAGTGTATTTTGCACAAGCTGTGAGTTTAAAAAAATAACATCTTTAACCAAAATAGCAGGTTCCAGATTCTCCAAGTTTCATGGTATAAAAATCTGACGCTTTCTTGGATTAAGTCGAGTTTAATAGGTCTTCTAAGTAATTCCACCAAAGCTTTTTTTTCTGGGGCCTCATTAAATAAAGAAAGTCCGCGCTTGTCGTTACTAACCGTTATAGAATTGTATCTTTCTGTTTGCCGCATACTTTCCAAAATGCCTCTCTAGCTTTCTTGATTACCCTTTAGGTGCTTCGTCCTGCTGTCTGGTAAGAGACATATCTTGCTTCGTGGGTGCCATGCCTTGTAAGTATAAATGATTCAACCAATCAAAAACATGTCAGCTCCCTGTGGAGCATAGGTCCTCAACAAATACTCGCCAAGACTTTATATCATGAGCCATCAGAGCCAATTCTGTCCATGCCCTGTTTGCTGCCATTATATTTGCTTCCAGTTCCCACTTCCATGAGTGTCTTGGTCTTCCTCTACCTCTCTTGATCTGTGAATTCCAGAACAGAGCGTGTCTAGTAATGTTATCCACTGGTTTCCGTAATGTGTGGCCTGTCCATCGTCTCCTCCGTATATCATGCTCATTCGTATTAGTTCCGTTTTCCCTATCAGTTCCACGTTGGTGATCATGTCCTACCATTTCTACCCTTGATTATTGCTCATGCAACCATGGACGAAAGTCTGTACCTTTTTCATAAGTGCCTGTGTTGTCCTCTATGTTTCAGAGCCATATCATAGAACGGATTTTACGTTTGAGTTGAAGATTTTTATTTTGGTGGCGGTCTTAATTTCTTTTAACTTCCATAAATTTCTCAATGTCAATGCAATGCAATTCCTCAATGCCAATGCAATGAAAGCTTTTCTCGCCTTCTGCATTTTTAACTGAGCATCGTTTTTCTGTACCTCCTACTATATCTATATTGCTGCCAAGGTATGTGAAAGACTCCACATTCTGAAGGTGGGCGGCTCCCAACCGAATTATATCATTGCTAATTGCACTTATTTTCAAAACCTGTGTTTTGTCTCTGTATATTTTAAACCTCAATTGTAGTGACGTCTTTTCGAGTACACGCATCTTATCTTGCATCTGGCTGTGGGTATGGGGCAGAAGAGCCAAATCATCGGTAAGTCGAGATCTTCAAGTTGTCTCCTCAATGTCCATTTAATGCTGTTGTCGCTTGACGATGATGTCGACTTCATAATCCAGTCAATGTCCATTTAATGCCGCTGTCGCATGACGATGATGTCGACTTCATAATCCAGTCAATGTCAATTTAATGCCGCTGTCGCATGACGATGATGTCGACTTCATAATCCAGTCAATGGCCAGCTGGGAGAGTAATGATGATAGTAGTCAACCCTGCCGAACCCCAGTTCTTATTTCAAAAGATTCAGAAAGCTGACCTTTGTGTACCACTAGACATCTCATTCCTTCATATGTTTTCTGAATATAATAGAGACCTTTGGGCGCACTCCATAGTGTCTGATCAACTTCCATAGTGATACCCTGTCCAAGCTGTCAAAACTTTTTCGTGCAGTCCACAAATTATACTATAAACGGTGAATTCCATTCCACACTTTGTTAAATTATTATTCTCAGTGTTGCTATCTGGTCTGTACAGGGCCTGTTTTGTTGAAAGCAGGCCTGCGAATCCCTCAGCTGGTCATCTATGGCCTTTTTTCATCTCTCTAGGATGATCCCGTTCAAAACTTTTTTGGGTACCGATAATAACATTATTCCTCTATAATTTGTAGACTTCTGTAAATCTCCCTTCTTTGGCAACTTTATTACATAGCCTTCTTTCCAGTCTTCCGGTATTTCTCCCCTCTCCCAGACATTACACAGTTGCTTGTATTACATCATGCTAAAGTTTCAATGTCCACTTTGATCGCTTCCCCGGAGATATCACCTGGACTGGTCGCTTTGTCGTCTTTCAGAAGCCGAATGGCTTTTTAAATTACTTCTGCTGTTGGTCTCTTGAAATGTACCTGTAGTTCCGAATCCACTGACTGAATGTCAGGTGAATTTTGTGGAGCCAGGCGGCTTAAAAGATCTGCAAATGTTCAGCCCATATTTTTGTTTGCTCATTGGTGTTGCTACTCAACTGTCCTGTCATATCTTTGATAAAGCCATTTACACGCTTATATTTGCCTGCTATTTTTTGTGTGCTGTTATACAGGTCTTTCATATTTCCTCTGCCTCTTGCGCCAACTCATCAATATATTTTCTCTTGTCACGTTTGATGCTCTTTGTTGCTTCTTTGTCAAGGCTTCGGCGTTCCTAGCCCTGCATCTTAATACATATGTATTTTTATTTTTTCGTTCTTTCAACTTGACTATAGTTTCAGTCGTTATCCACGTTTTGTGTTGGTGTTCTTTTCACACCAGAACCTCCTCACACGTCTCGTTCCATACATTTGTAATCTGTTGCCAGTTACCTTCCATCTCTTGTATTTCTCCTATTTGTTGTAAGACATTATATCTATTTGATATCGCGACTTTCAATTTAAATTGTACGTCTGGCTACCTTACCTTATAGAAACCTTAAGCCACCGAAACCTCAACAGATATGGGCCAGTCATGTAATACCAGACTGCCATTTTTTTCTAAAAAGACCACGTCCAAGATTGCTACCTGGAAGATACCTACAATGTATGAAAAAGGAAAAACAATGCAAGAGGCGGCGGAAATACGCAACAACGTTATCGATACCCTCGGCTTGGCAGAGACAAGGTGGTTAGGATTGAGGAAGGTGAGGCTGGACATTATCATCGGGGCACACTTGAAGTGGGCGCACACCATAGAGATGGAGTGGCATTGATGCTCTCCACAGAAGCTCAAAAAGCGATTATCGAATGGGAAGCGTTAAGACCCAAGATTAATACTAGCCACTTTCAAACCCAAAAAGAATAAGGGTCAACATTATCCAATGATATGCTCCAACACATGACAAACACGAAGCAGTGAAAAGGGAATTTTACACCAGTCTTCAAAGGGCGATAGCAGAAAAAAGGGACATCACGATTTTAATGGGAGACTTCAATGCAAAGGTTGTGAATGGTAACATCGGGTTTGAAGAGATCATGGGCAAATACGGAATTGTATCTAAGAATGAGAGTTACTAATGGACTGATGTGCATTAAATCAACTGGTGATTGGAGGAAGTATGTTCCGGAATAAAAGAATACACAAAGGGACATGGGTGTCATAAGACAGAAAATAGATTGACCATATATGTATCAACAGGAAGTTCAGATAATCATTACAAGACGTAAAGGTATACAGAGGGGCAGACGTAGCGTCAGATCACCATCTTCTGACAGTCAAAATAAAGATGAAACTCAAGAGATGCACAACATATAGCCACATAAAACAATTCACTGTGGGATTCCTAAAGCATCAATGTTTAAACTGTATACATTGTGTGCTCTGGTTATGCTGCGATAACATAAAGAATGGCATGCATGCATCTGATTGTTTGTCTTCAACTGGGGGCCTTAATTCTGCATGTGAAGTGTTTGTCTTAGTTGTTTTTATTAACTAATGGGATCAAGATGCTGAGCAGCGCATGAGCTGCAGTGGTCAGCGACCCAAAGCTGACTGCTAGCATCAGGGCCAGCGAACCAGAGCTGCCAAGACCCTTCTACACATCCACGCGGTGATTCTGGATAACAGGCTGCAACAGGGCAGACTGGCTAAGGAGACGGGATCGAAGAGGGAATGCTAACCCGGTACTCAAAAAATGCTTGCTGAAGTTGGATGTGTTGGACCGAAAGGTGCAAATATCGCAGTCAAGCTGTAAACTACGACACAACGCATTCCGTTCTCTGGACTACATTCTGCTACTTTGGCCTTTTCAGGGTTTGGTAGCGGGAGATTGAGAACGAACGAAGCCAAGCCAACGCCTAAACTAATTTTATCTACACCTTATGTACTTCACCCATCCTGTGTTTAGTGTTTGGTTTGTAAGATAAACTGAGGATTAGATGATTATCTCGTACGGCAGTCTTTGGCAAGTTATTCTCAAATCGTCTTCGCTCCCACATAATATCCTTCTGTAAAACAAAATATAATTCACTTACATACAGCATCCTTCGTTCACTTAAAACAATTCACTCGCACTAAATATGCATTATTCATTTAAAACAATCAATCTATCTATCTATCTATCTATCTATCTATCTATCTATCTATCTATCTATCTATCTATCTATCTATCTATCTATCTATATGGCGGTCTGTCCGTCTGCTGTCGGTCCGTCCGTCTGCCTGTCGGTCCGTCCGTCTGCTGTCGGCCCATGCGTGTGCTGTCAGTCCAAACGTCTGTCTGTCGGTCTGTTCGTCTGCTGTCGGCCCATACGTCTGCCTGTCGGTTCGTTCGTCTGCTGTCGGTCGATACGTCTGCATGCCTGGCGGCCTCGATGCACGGCGGCCGTTCGTTATGCTGTTGGTCAGTTTGACTGCCTGTCGGTCCGTCCGTCTGCCATTCGGTCCGTCCGTCTGCTGTCGGCCCATGCGTGTGCTGTCAGTCCAAACGTCTGTCTGTCGGTCTGTTCGTCTGCTGTCGTCCCATACGTCTGCCTGTCGGTTCGTTCGTCTGCTGTCGGTTCGTTCGTCTGCTGTCGGTCGATACGTCTGCATGCCTGGCGGCCTCGATGCACGGCGGCCGTTCGTTATGCTGTCGGTCAGTTTGACTGCCTGTCGATCCGTCCGTCTGCCTGTATGTCCGTCCGTCTGCCTGTAGGTCCGTCCGTCTGCCTGTCGGTCCGTCCGTCTAGACGCCTGTAGGTCCGTCCGTCTGCCCGCTCGTCTGCCTGTAGGTCCATCCGTCTGCCTGTAGGTCCGTCCGTCCGTCTGCCTGTCGGTCCGTCCGTCCTTCTGCCTGTCGGTCCAGACATCTGTCTGTAGGTCCGTCCGTCTGCCTGTAGGTCCGTCCGTCTGCCTGTCGGTCCGTCCGTCTGATGTCGGTCCGTCCGTCTGCCTGTCGGTTCGTCCGTATGCCTGTCGGTCCGTCCTTCTGCCTATCGGTCCAGACATCTGTCTGTCGGTCAGTTTGGCTGCCTAACATATACCGCACGACGGCCGTTTCTTTACTACAAGGTGCAACAATTATTCTCTTGTATCTGTATTGTGTGTCAGTCTTTAAGTCCAACATCTTATAAGTTATTAGCAAGACAGGGTACTCTTGTTGACTTGTCTTTCTCCTGCCATTGATTTTCCTCTTTCCACGGGATTGTCCCAAGCACAGAGGTTTACGGGTAATCAGATTACTCATTACCGTTACTGGGTGTAACGTGACAGACTTCTAGGACACACTGCTTCTTCCACAATTCCTATCTGCTCTTGATTGCTGGTATCAATGTGAAGGTATCTGACACCTTGTAATTACTATCTGGCCGTACAAGCAAATGAAAGCTAGAAATAGCTTTATAATTTAGTTGACTTTGCTTTGTTGTTTTGATTCTAATCTACATTGTTCTCTAGGGCACCATATCCTTGTGAAACAATATAAATAGTAGAAATCAGTTATGTGAATATTCATTCATGCTGTCTAATGTCACATATGAATCTCTTAAAAAACTTTAGTTAGATGTCGATAAGTGATCTAATGAAATTTAAGATAAGTGTCCCGTGTTAGAGCTGTGTCAAGCGTTATAAGGAGTAAAATCTCATAATTGGGATGACGTAACATGATACGAAATTACACCAATCAACAGATTCGTGCATTTGTTTGTTTACGAAGTGTCTTGAATATGTTTTTAAATTTAAAAAAAAAAGTAATGTTTAGTTCTACTTTGTACAATTTAAAAAATGTTGTTCTATTTTTATAAAAGTCTGTTTTTTTTGGTTGCGTTGGCTTTATTTCTCTATTCCACAAGGTGGTGTGCGTTGCACTGTTTTTATTTTGCACCTGTCGACCTAGTGCATCCGACTTCGACTTGTATTTTATGTAAGGGTCTGCTTCCTCCTGCATTTTCTAAAGGTTTGCTTCCCCAGGGTAACGGCCGGTGCTGTGATTGGGGAGCGAACCCAGCACATTTGTATTGTGAGCCGTGTCACTTAACCACACGCCCACGCCGTCCTCCTTTGTACAATTTGATTTGAACATCTGGATTTATAAAAACTTTCAACTTTTCATTGTCTTTTTTGTGTTACAAAAATATGTTTTAAAATATACATGAATTTTGTTGGGGTAAATGTCTGTCAAAATTAATTGTTGATCATTTTAATATTCCAAAATGTACACAAATACCCGAGTTATACATTTGGTGTTGACTTGACACAATTGTGTAATTGTCAGAAATATATGTTAGAGGATACAAGTAAGCTCTTGATGGTGGATATCCGGAGTTCATCATCTCTGATTCTGACGCTGGGCAAGGAATTCTCTGTTATCATAAAGCTGATGATGACTTGGCTTTATCAAGCTAGATCTCTTTGAAACACACGGTTGCATCGGCAGGTTTTCAATCATTCTTATTTTTGCCAATGATAAAATAAGATAAAAGTAGGACAGTAACAGAACCGTCATAAGGAATGAAGTGTTGAATACTTCGTAGATGTCAGATTGTTTTTTTTAAATTTTTAAATTTGTGTTGACTAGTTCCTTTCGTATTTACACCACTTTACTTAATGATACACTCGGTATCAATTTACAGCTTGGTAGACTTCTTCTACTTCTTCTTCGTACGCTGTCAGAAGTCAACTTAAATTTGTTCGAAGAAAGCAGCTGTCATCCCGAGGCTGTCGACACTGCCATAGAGCTTGTCTAGTGTTGGAACTGGTGATGGCCGCATGTGCTTTCTATGGTCCTCGTATGTCGGGCAATTTTTCAGCAGATGTTCAGCGGTCATTTTCCCTGTACCACAGGTGCATTCGTCAGTGCCACCTATCTTTAGTTTATTGAATAGATGGTACATCAGTCTGGTGTGGCCTGTGCGCAGTCTGAAGACCACGACCTGTTCTTTTCTGTTCAACCGGTAATAGACATCCTTTTTGTGTAGCCAGTTTGTTCTGTTTCCCATTTGGCCATGTATCTGGCCCTAATGAACCTTTTGGACTATTTGTAGGTCACACTAGAATCTGGTTGTGGTAATCTTGCACCTTTTTTTGCCAGTCTGTCTGCCTCCTCGTTGCCTTGAATGTTACAGTGGGATGGAACCCACTGTACCACTACTCTTTTTGGTGCGAACTGCTGGCATAGTTGACAGAGTACTGCTCTTAAATCATGAAGTTCAGTATTTTTCTGGCTTTTTAGTGCTGTAACCACGGCCAGGGCATCTGTAAACAGAACTATCTGGCTTTCATTGATTTCGCCTGTCAGCATTGCTTTTACTGCAGCCTTCAGTGCCTCTGCCTCCGCTCTGAAATTGCTTGAGAATTTTCCAGTTGCAACTGACAGTGTTATTTTTCTACCATTTGTTAGGCTCAGGAATACCTCTCCCCCTCCATTCTGTGTTGTGTTTGTTATAGAACCGTCGGTGTATGCATGGGTCCAGTTTTCCGCTATATACCTTAGGGTTATGTCTCTTCTTTCTTTTTTTCAGTCTGGCTGTTCTTGTTTCCAATACCTGGTATATTTTCTACCACCTCCGGAGTGATATGCTGCTTCCATTTGGATTTCCGTACAGTAGGGATGGGCTTTGGTGTTGTTAATGTGTTCATAGGGTCTTTGCTCATCTTTGCTTTGGCTATTTCTGCAAAGTTTCTCCGCTTTAGTTTCCCATTTCCAAATCTTTTTAGTCTCTGATGCATTGGATGGTCTGTCAGTCTTCTTAATTTCTCTGCTTGCTGCTGGGCTCTGCAGTCTCTTCTGTCGGTCATGGATTGCAGATTTTTAATTTTTCAAGTTCTATAATTGGCGTTGACTTCATGCCTCCTGTTATAACTCTCATGGCTTGGTTTTGAAGTTTGCTAATTTTATCAAAGTTCGCCTTTGCTGATGTTGCCCATGCCGCAATGCCATACTCGAGAACTGGTCTCACGCTTCCAGTGTACAGTTTCTTCAGTAATCTTTCGTCTGCTCCCCAGCTTGTGCCAGCAAGTTTCCTCATGATTGCCATTCTTTGTCTTGCTCTCATTCGGTTTCTCTCGATCTAACTTTTCAATGTCATGCCCCGATCAAATGTGACGCCCAAGTAGTTTGGGTTGTTGTTTGGCCGCAGATATTTGCCATTAAGATTTATCAGCTTGGTAGACTGAAGCGTGCCGATACCCGGGATTTACCCGTCACCATAACCGGCAGAAGTAAACACTGTCTCCCATTGATCTGTAATCATTAATATAACACCATTAATAATGAGAGGTCACAGATTTAAACGTCAGTTAACACTATCCAATGAGAAAACAAGGACATATTCCCTTCTACTCTATGTCTACCCCAAACCGGAAATTATAGTCAGAAAATACCACAAAAACTGGCACATTCAAAATGCAGCTGTTCTGCACACATTGCCACACTTTTATTTGCTGAGGTATTTAACCAACAACACAATCCATTGCCACACGTTTATTTGCTGAGGTATTTAACCAACAACACAATCCATTGCCACACGTTTATTTGCTGAGGTATTTAACCAACAACACAATCCATTGCCACACGTTTATTTGCTGAGGTATTTAACCAACAACACAATCCATTGCCACACGTTTATTTGCTGAGGTATTTAACCAACAACACAATCCATTGCCACACATTTATTTGCTGAGGTATTTAGCCAACAGCACAATCCATTGCCACACATTTATTTGCTGAGGTATTTAGCCAACAGCACAATCCATTGCCACACATTTATTTGCTGAGGTATTTAGCCAACAACACAATCGGGACGAAACTTCAGAAATTCCATAATTCTTCTATTCTTGTTCATCTGGCTGGGTCGGGTGATATATACTGACCTAGACTCCAATCTCAGCTCCTCGCTGAGTGACAGCAACCTGTCTGACCAGGTGGGGATCGACACTGTGGTCCATATAGTTGTTAGCCGAGTGAGACGCCTTGAGAAACGCGATATGCCACTCTATTGTGCTAGCAGTGAAACATAGTCGAGAGTGAAACAATTCTTCCCATAGTCGCTTGCTCTTATTCTACCCTTTGAGGTGTATATGTCATTTGTATCTATTTGAAATCAAGTGTGCAGACAAACAGATGATTGGTCTGCATGATGGTTACTATGGGAAGGAATGTTGATACCCGTATCACTTTTTTTTTCCCTCAAAACAGCGGCAAGCAGTCTGCAGTTTTCTCTTTTCAACTACCAATAGTTATTTTTCGTTTACAGCATGTACACAGGACCTCCGAATACATCAATATAACTAAGAGCTTGATCTCATCTTCCATGAGGCCAGGAACGTTTGAAACCCTTTGATTTCTTGAGAGGCGAGTGCCATAGCTCTAAACTAAAACCACCACCGAGTACAACAACAACTCTCTTGTACATAAAGTCAGTGTCAAAGCACGCCATTGCATAATGTAATGATTTGTTTCACATGTCGAACGTTGATAGCCCCATGCGCCCAAACCCTCCGTAATCGTCTCTAACTACATGCTAAGCATAACGCAGTAGATCTGTTCTTTGCTTCTTCGTTCCAAACCCATAGACACACTAGTGTTCTAATACTTGGAAAAAACTTCTCGCCCTAGAATATGCGTAGTGGTCGAGAATCAGAACTCTTCACATCAAAACACTTAATATACATTTTACATGTTAGCAGTACGAGATATTCGTGATGCGAAGACACGAAGTACAACGAATCATGGTGAATTTTAAAAGCAGTAATTTTATAATAAAATATCGCGAAGGGTTGCTGAAGAAAAACTAAAAAACTAAACGGATAATGAAGACAAAAATAATATAAAATTCAAAGATAAAACGCAAACGTGAAACCAATTTACTTAAATGTACCATCTTTTATTATATGAGCATTACAAAATACATAATTGAAAGAAACAGGAATACAAGGAAAGAGTGGTTCGAACAATATACACTATGTAATATACAATATACACACATACTTGTTTTTGAAAATAGGCGAAAATCAGACATTCGTTTAGCTACTTGTTTAACATCTTAAATATAACAAGAAGATGTAAAGAAAGGGTGCATAGTGATATCAGCTGGAACGTGTCTTATACAGACGTTTGTTAAACCAATCCTGGAGGCCGTCAGGAATAGTGCAGGCAGTCATTTGGATCAAGAACAGATTAGTGATGAGGGTGTGGATCAAGAACAGATTAGTGATGAGGGTGTGGATCAAGAACAGATTAGTGATGAGGGTGTGGATCAAGAACAGATTAGTGATGAGGGTGTGGATCAAGAACAGATTAGTGATGAGGGTTTGGATGAAGAACAGATTAGTGATGAGGGTTTGGGTCAAGAACAGATTAGTGATGAGGGTGTGGATCAAGAACAGATTAGTGATGAGGGTGTGGATCAAGAACAGATTAGTGATGAGGGTGTGGATCAAGAACAGATTAGTGATGAGGGTTTGGGTCAAGAACAGATTAGTGATGAGGGTGTGGATCAAGAACAGATTAGTGATGAGGGTTTGGATGAAGAACAGATTAGTGATGAGGGTTGGGTCAAGAACAGATTAGTGATGAGGGTTTGGGTCAAGAACAGATTAGTGATGAGGGTTTGGGTCAAGAACAGATTAGTGATGAGGGTTTGGGTCAAGAACAGATTAGTGATGAGGGTTTGGGTCAAGAACAGATTAGTGATGAAGGGTTGGGTCAAGAACAGAGTAAAGCATGTTGTGTTGAATAGTTAGTGCCCTGTCGTCGGATACAAATAGTTCAAACAGCGGCAACATCATTATAGACCCACAGAGTTGCTTAACTTTTCTATTAAGTTCAGTACTTTTACGTTGAATTGAAAAAAAAACAAAAAACAAACGACTACAATTGATTGGTGATTAGTTAGTTGCATTACATAGTTTGAATATATTTGCCCCATTTTGATAAAATCACGTAACACGTAGAAACGTCATACATTTTTGTTAATTACTTTATAATTATAGGAAATGTTGGCAGAACTATAGAACAGAACGTATTGCCCCAAACACTCACTCACTATTCATTAGGAAATGTCCGCAAACCTAAAAAACAGAACTTGTTACGCTAAACGTATAGAACACGCCGTGTTTCGACAAATGTATAGAACACAACTTGTTATGACAAACGTATACAACACAACTTGTTACGACAAACGTATATAACACAACTTCTTACGACAAACGTATAAAACACAACTTCTTACGACAAACGTATAGAACACAACTTGTTACGTCAGATGTTCAATCACCACTCGTATCTCTAGCCTGCTTCTTTCTGTATTCAGCTAAATCGTAACATTAAAATCCTATTCGGTTTGATCCTAACCAAAATACACACATACATGATATTGGTGACTTCTTTAAAGACAGGCAATGCTATGTTACTACACCTGGTTAGAAATAGGAGGCTTCAAACCATAATTAGAAGGGAAATGTGCGCAGAAAGATAAGAAGAATGAGAGGGAAGATACATGGAAGCAGAAATCTAATTAAGTAGAAAGGTATAGATATTGAAATAACTGGGGCACATTGCAAAGTTACTGATCAGCTAGGCAGGTGTTGTTGAATGCCTGTTCTCCACGAGGAGCAAACGTACAAAGTAGAAAATCATCATCCTGTTGCTGCTGCAAATATCGTATAGTTTCGTGTAATGACGGCAAGCGGTGTCCTACTTGCAAACAAACTACCATTCCCATCCCTGATCCAGATTGATTATTTCCTGTGTTGTCGCCATACATTTGCACAAATACATTTCTTCTCTGATTCCTTAGCTTCCTAATGCAGTCTTCCCTCGTGGGACATCTCATTTTTAAATCGCTGTCATGTGTGGTTATTTGAGGATGTTTTCATATTTAGCTTTTCGTAAGCTTAATAGCTCTCGCGAGGCTTGAAGAGAAGCCATGGCTATCAGCAGGATCCATACCAGTACAAGCCTGAAAATGTGCGCCACTTATGATTGGCTGCTTTAATTACAGTATGACATTTTCCAGACGTGTAACTCCAGGGCATGATAGTAATAGGATACTATTTTTGACAACCTGTTGTCACCGTTTCTTGCCGTTTAATTTCTGATAAACGCTTGTTTCTTTAGGTGAGGTAATGATAGCCACTAAGTTGCCTTGTTTTGTTTCTTTGAAGTAGTTCAATGATGCACACAGTCATCAGCTGTAGAAGCAAACAGTGCTGATAATATTTACTGGTGCAGAATGTAAGGATTGTGTTGCATGGAATCCGGTTATCTTTTGACATCACATGTGACTTTGTCCAGTGTTTCTCAACCTATTTGTTTTCGTGGTACTTAACCAGTGTTTCTCAATAATTTGTTATTGTGGGCATTGATCCGTGTTTAGCTACCATTTTGGTTTGTGGTCTTTCGTCATTGTTTCCCAACCTTGTTTTATTCTGGAACTTTTGATCAGTGATGTTCAACAATTTTTGGCAATGGACCTTCCCGGGTATTTTTCGAGCATTTTTGCTTGCGAACCTTGATCTATGTTTCTCAACCATGTTTGTTTGAGGAACTTTGAGCCGTGCTTCTCAACCATTTTTGCTTGCGAACCTTGATCTATGTTTCTCAACCATGTTTGTTTGAGGAACTTTGAGCCGTGCTTCTCAACCATTTTTGCTTGCGAACCTTGATCTATGTTTCTCAACCATGTTTGTTTGAGGAACTTTGAGCCGTGCTTCTCAACCATTTTTGCTTGCGAACCTTGATCTATGTTTCTCAACCATGTTTGTTTGAGGAACTTTGAGCCGTGCTTCTCAACCATTTTTGTTTGCGAACCTTGATCAATGTTTCTCAACCATGTTTGTTTGAGGAACTTTGAGCCGTGCTTTTCAACCATTTTTGCTTGCGAACCTTGATCAATGTTTCTCAACCATGTTTGTTTGAGGAACTTTGAGCCGTGCTTTTCAACCATTTTTGCTTACGAACCTTGATCAATGTTTCTCAACCATGTTTGTTTGAGGAACTTTGAGCCGTGCTTCTCAACCATTTTTGCTTTGCGAACCTTGATCAATGTTTCTCAACCATGTTTTTTTGAGGAACTTTGACCCGTGCTTCTCAACCATTTTTGCGTCACCCTTGATCAGCTTTTCTCAGCGATGTATGCTTGCATTTCATGTCCAGTGCTTCTTAACCATTTTTGTTTGTGGTCCTTCACCAGTGCGTCTCAACCATTTTTGTTTGCGGTCATTGATTATGGGGACCTTGATTATGTGTTCCTTGATTATGTGGTCCTTGATTAGCTTCTCAAGAGTTAATTATACACACACACACACACACACACACACACACACACACAAATATGCTTTTTCACAGTTATATAGAAGAAAACAGGAGGTGGTCTTCAAACAACACACAAGCCACAACAGACTGAGGTACCATATGTGACCATCGTCAGTGTTAACACTAGACAAGCTCTATGGCAGTGTCGACAGCCTAACATGTAGTACTTGGCGAATGTTTCTCTACCATAGTTTGCTAGTGTCCTCTCTTCGGACTGTCAATTAACTATATGGCCCTACTCTTCATAATTACATTTCTTCTTCTTCGTACGCTGTCAGGCGTCAACTTAAATTTGTTCAAAGAAACCAGCGGTCATCCTGAGGCTGTCGACACTGCCATAGAGCTTGTCTAGTGTTGACACTGATGATGGTAACAGATGGTACCTCAGTTATGGACTGTGTGTAGTTTGAAGACCGCTCCCTGTTTTCTTCTATCCAACTGGCAAAAAGCATATTTTTGTGCGTAACCAGTATGCTTTGTTCCCATTAGTCCGCGTATCTGGCCCTAATAAACTTTTTGGACTATTCGTAGGATAGTTACATTTAGTTATATGTGTATATGTGGCCATAAGAAATATGGTACGAACGTATGTATGTACGTACGTTCGTCCATATGTATGTATGTGTGTTTGTGCGTGCATGTGTATGTGTGTTTGTGCGTGCGTGTATGCCTATGTGTGGACGTGTGGACCACCTGGTAGATTGAATTATTAACTTTAGACGAAAGAGACGGGATATGTATCTCGGTTTCCGCTGTAGACTGCTCTCGCATTAGAAATAATGCACACACACACACTGTGTGTCCTTTTCTAGACTAGAGAGTGGGGAATACATATATTTTGCGTGCTTCGTCTGCGGCAGCCCGCCATGTTTGCTTTTCTTGGATGCTCATACAATTTTGGGATGAGACGCCACAGCAGGATCTTTATTTGATTTATTGTTGAAATTTACACCGGGAGCTTTTTTGTGCCACATGTTAATCTTTGCTTTTGTCTGTATGGCTTCTGTCGTCTCCAACGTTCATTCTGAGCCGGGATCTACTCAACAGTAGCCCGGAAGCTATTCCATCAGCGTGTTTGTTTTATGGCAAGTATGTTCAACTCCAGACACACTGGCCAGGTCCAGCACACCATTTGTTGTAATGCCGTCCTCGAAGGGTAAACTAAAGGTTCTCCCATAGCAGAGACTATTGTCGGGGATTAAGTATTAGAGACTCAATTGAACCAGGCTACATCTTGCTTATGAGACGTGTTGGCCGTTTCCGTCCCGTCATTGCTTTTATTCCTCAAATTGTAAGCTGGGTACCCATTTACAGCTGGGTAGACTGCAGATTTTCAATAACGGGACTCGGATCCGGTACCTTTGCCGTTAGAAGGGAGAGATCAACCACTCTACTACTCAAACTTGAAAGACACTCAAAATATATGACAATCCGACTTCAAACCGTGCTCGTACCATCTTCTGGACTCGAGCCCACTCTAGACTTTACATTGGCTGTTCAGAACGTTATTTGCTTTTAGCTAACGTTTAGTTCCTAGCTCAATATAAAATAGTTCCGGAAGTTGATATTAATTCTTGCTTGATGGCATCTTAAAATGATGGATAATAACCTCATTGTTTTAAATTCTTTAATTTTCTAGGAACTTTCCGGTTAATATTTTCATACAGGCAGAAAACCATTAAAAAGTATGTCTAAATATGGCATAATATTAATATCGGATTTTGTTCGATATACGCCAGTCCTCAACTACCCACTTTATTCGACGTTTGGCCCTCGACCACACTTTTAGTCATTTAACGTTTGGTCAACGACTACCCGCTTTAATACGGCTACGTTCAGCGAACGACCCCCTGCTTAACTCGACTTTCGACACGCAACCCCCTGCTTAACTCGACTTTCGACACGCAACCACCCGCTTACCTCAACGTCCGACTTGCTACCTCTCGCTTAACTTGACGTTCTGCCCACTATCACCCGATTTAACTCGACGTATTGTCCACAACCACCTGCATTAACCTGGCTTTCAACTTCCATCTAGACGCTTAACTTGGTTTCGGCCCTCGTACTGCAAATGTTTGCACATGCCTGTCTTATGGGTTGTTAAAATATTTTGCTCATTCACGAGAACCGTGTCACAGGTACAGTACTACAGTGTACTTAATTTCTCTGTGGTTCTCTTCAGTCAACTTGTTTACATCTGCGAAGAGCGGCATTGACGTCATAGCATCTTGTATTTCTAACGTTCGGTTAGTCATTGATATTTGCGGTAATATTTCCGTTATAAACATCAGAACAAGCGACGTAGTAATAGCGCACTCGGTTTTCACGGCAATGGTACTAGGTTCAACTTCCTTTACATGTACGCTCCATACGATCCAGCTAAAAACGGTTAAGGAAGTAAAGGCAGCGGAGAAGGGAAACTGGCCACCTCACGTCATACAAGGTGCAGCTTAGCGTTCAAGTCTCTGACACCTCATTCCAGACCAGCTGTTTAGATTGTTGCTGGTATTCTCTTCACCTTTTTCATCAGAACAAAACAGTTATCTTATTTATGCATAATTTTAGAATGGGCTGGGTGGAGGATACTAAAAAAAAGGACAAAATTCCAGAAAAATTGAAGAGGATGAACTAAGAATGACTTCGATTCGGTAGAGTAATTCAAGAACCACAGGTACACTAGCATCCTCATGTACACTTACTGCCACATGTATACCCGGTACTTGCTATCATATACACATCTCACCTGCTGCGGAAAGAGTGGCTACTGGCAAAGTCAAACAGAGGTGATGCTGGGGATTTGTGTGGGATGTTTAAACATAAACTACAAAGAAATGACTGTATGGAAGCACAGTTTAACCTCGGGTAAGACGAGTGAGGTGGTGGTGTCGGGAGGGGTATGTGGTGTATGTGTGCGTAGATTGAGAAAGGTTCAAATACAAAGGACTCGTTTCGTCAACAATCTTCTCCGTAATTCTGTAAAATAATTCTTGCTGGAAGTCAGCACCAAAAACTACGGGTAAGCTTGTGATGGCGGTTTCTGTAGCATTTTATTTTTCATGATGATGTTGCTTGTCTCATGCAGAACCCTGTTTAGTATTCTGTTACGATTTGCATGGAATGCAGTGGTTCTGTTCCATTGATCCCATTTATTGATCAGTGTATCCATGTGGAGGGAAGGAGGTCGAACAATTCATTGAAATTGCAAGAACAAATAAACTAGGAAGTTCAAAGTATTGTAGTGTTGCTTGGAGCCTACTAGTTTACAAATGACTAAATATTAAGATAGTAGACGCCGAAAATCTGTGGAGAATCATGAAGGAAATGGGGTTTCCTTTGCATATAGTCCATCTCATTGAAACATTATACCAAGATCAACAAGCCGCTGTCCGAGTATCTGGGCAAACATCGGATTGGTTTGCAGTACAAAAGGGAGTCCGACAGGGATGTATACTCTCACCTTATCTGTACAACATATATGCGGAATGTATAATGAGAAATGTGCGAGAAGATGAGAACATTGAAAGTTTCGACCCATTTACGATTGGGGGGTACGAGATTCCAGAGTTACGATATGCAGATGACACAGTGATACTATCAAGAAGTGCAGAAGGGCTAGAGCAGCTACTTTCAGCCGTTAATGGACATAGTAAAGATCAAAATCTGTTCATAAACATAAACAAAACAAAGATAATGACCACCGATAAAACACAATGTCAGCATAAATTTACAGTGGGTGGTGAGGAAATAGATCAGGTTACACGTTTTGAATACCTGGGCTCCAGAATCGACAAAAATGGTGACTGCTCGAAAGAAATCAGAAGAAGACTAGCTATGGCAATGCAGAGACTGAACAGCCTGAAGAAATTATGGCAGGGCACCAACAAAACGATAAAAGTAAAAGTCTTGAGAGCCTGTGTTTTTCCTGTGGCAGATTATGGCTGTGAATCATGGACGATTACCAAAACTTCTAGACAAAGAATCGAATCCTTCGAGTCAAAATGTTACAGAAAGATCCTCAGAATACCCTGGACAGAGATAAAGACAAATGTAGACATTCGGCAAGAGTTGAGCATAGAGGAGAACTGGGAATAAAAATGGCTACGAATTGAGAACTATAGCAGCCGAAATAAAAATGGTGAACCAGAGCTAAAGCACTACATGAACGATGGTGGTTGACCATGCGAAGTGGAGGTAGTTTTTTGTTGTGATAGAAGAACTACATTGACGTCATAGTCACTGACTACATCGTCCATTATACGCCGATTTTTGAATAAGGTCAAGAGAAAAAACTCGTTTTGGCAATTAACTTAACGTCTCTGTACTGGTTTAGAAGACTGCATGGTCTGTATTCGACAAGTTTCTTGTACATTCACTGGATCTAAAAATAACTATGCACATCCATCTTTTCTTGTGAATTGTTTTGTGCGTCGTAATTGTCCTGCTGAAGTTATATCTACCAGTGGTGTGACTGCATTTCATGTGTAGCTTCTATGAATCGCCAAGTATTGACCCGATTATATATAGCGTATGTCTCGCTTGATTTCATGATACTTTCTTCCTATTCGAATGCACTTGAATCAGGAGTGTGACGGCCTATTGTTTCTTTTTTAATCCGGAAGTGAAAGTGGCTCATAGAAGACCAATATTTGTGGGATTGGAATGTTTGAGGCTTTATTGTGCAGTGTGATAGTTTTTGTGTGTGTGTGTGTGCGCCGAGCCCCCAGTCAAATATTTTGATGTCTTGCATCATCTACTTCCAAGTCATATACCAATTTACAGATATGTAGACTGGAAGGTGTTCAACCTGAAAATGTAACCGAGTACATTTGCTGGAAGAACACGCGCTCCAACCACACTTCTAGGCAAACGGTCTAACCACTATTCTACTCAGACGATCTAACCACTATTCTACTCAGACGATTTAACCACTATTCTACTCAGACGAAACCACACTTCTACTCAGACGATTTAACCACTATTCTACTCAGACGATCTAACCACTATTCTACTCAGACGATCTAACCACTATTCTACTCAGACGATCTAACCACTATTCTACTCAGACGATCTAACCACTATTCTACTCAGACGATCTCACCACTATTCTACTCAGACGATCTAACCACTATTCTACTCAGACGATTTAACCACTATTCTACTCAGACGATCAAACCACTATTCTACTCAGACTATCTAACCACTATTCTACTCAGACGATTTAACCACACTTCTACTCAGACGATCTAACCACTATTCTACTCAGACGATCTAACCACTATTCTACTCAGACGACCTAACCACTATTCTACTCAGACGATCTAACCACTATTCTACTCAGACGATCTAACCACTATTCTACTCAGACGATCTAACCACTATTCTACTCAGACGATCTAACCACTATTCTACTCAGACGATTTAACCACACTTCTACTCAGACGATCTAACCACTATTCTACTCAGACGATTTAACCACACTTCTACTCAGACGATCTAACCACTATTCTACTCAGACGATCTAACCACTATTCTACTCAGACGATTTAACCACTATTCTACTCAGACGATCTAACCACTATTCTACTCAGACGATCTAACCACTATTCTACTCAGACGATCTAACCACTATTCTACTCAGACGATCTAACCACTATTCTACTCAGACGATCTAACCACTATTCTACTCAGACGATGTAACCACTATTCTACTCAGACGATCTAACCACTATGCTACTCAGACGATCTAACCACTATTCTACTCAGACGATCTAACCACTATTCTACTCAGACGATCTAACCACTATTCTACTCAGACGATCTAACCACTATTCTACTCAGACGATCTAACCACTATGCTACTCAGACGATCTAACCACTATTCTACTCAGACGATCTAACCACTATGCTACTCAGACGATCTAACCACTATTCTACTCAGACGATCTAACCACTATTCTACTCAGACGATCTAACCACTATTCTACTCAGACGATCTAACCACTATTCTACTCAGACGATCTAACCACTATTCTACTCAGACGATCTAACCACATCTCTACTCAGACGATCTAACCACATCTCTACTCAGGCGCGCCACTCGTCTAATAATAATGTTCGCCTCGGTATCTGAGGCCCATTGCGTTGGTTGAATGCCACCATGACCAGTCAAAACGGCGCTCTGCCAGACCTCGTCTGTGGCAAAGAGGGGGGGGGGGGAAGTTGCTATCTATTGAAGCCACTTGTTTCGGGGACGGCCTCTTCTGCGCTTCCAGTCAGCTGGTTGGATAGCCTTAGCACTTTGAACTGCATTGAGAAGGATCTGGTGAATTGGAACTTCCTGATCCAGTCTAACAATGTTCAAAAAGGGAAAGGTGACGACGGTCCAGGATTTCCGATATAGTTAGGAGCTTAGTCATAGCAGAGACCTCGACATTTCTTACGAGGTCGTACCAACGAATTCCAAGAATACGCCGCTGATTGCGCATATGAAGGACTCGAGTCTTGAGATGTCCTTTTTTCAGCAGAGTCCAGGTTTCGACTGAGGAGATATGACATGAAGTGAATGGGCTGAGGAGATATGACATGAAGTGAATGGGCTGAGAAGATATGACATGAAGTGAATGGGCTGAGAAGATATGACATGAAGTGAATGGGCTGAGGAGATATGACATGAAGTGAATGGGCTGAGGAGATATGACATGAAGTGAATGGGCTGAGAAGATATGACATGAAGTGAATGGGCTGAGGAGATATGACATGAAGTGAATGGGCTGAGAAGATATGACATGAAGTGAATGGGTTTAGATATGACATGAAGTGAATGGGCTGAGGAGATATGACATGAAGTGAATGGGCTGAGGAGATATGACATGAAGTGAATGGGCTGAGGAGATATGACATGAAGTGAATGGGTTTAGATATGACATGAAGTGAATGGGCTGAGAAGATATGACATGAAGTGAATGGGTTTAGATATGACATGAAGTGAATGGGCTGAGGAGATATGACTTGAAGTGAATGGACTGAGGAGATACGACTCATAGCAATGTCTAAATTCCAGTATATAAACTTACAATTATTATCTATCTAATTCACCTGTTAATAGCTGTATCATTATAATATTAATTGAATGCATCAAATGACTTGTTCTGATACCCTCTCCAATCGTCTACTCACAGAGTATTCAGACGTTATGTTGTTATTGTTTCTAACTGGTTCATGTAACGCCGATGTTAGAACTTTATGCGTTTATAACATTTGATTATCTGTTAACAAAATTGATATACTGCTTCATAAATATAACATCTGCGTGATCTATGATCTTGATATGTTGTTTTTATTTATACATATATGATCTGTTTTTATCTTCTCTCTCTCTCTCTCTCTCTCTCTCTCTCTATATATATATATATATATATATATATATATATATATATATATATATATATATATATAAAATATATTCTTCGGTCTGCGTGTGGTCATTTCTGTTAGATTGTTTGTTTGTCTGTTATTCAGTTTTTGTCTGTCTGTCTATCTTTGCCTCCTCATTTTCAGATGCCCATTTAATAGTTTCTTAAGATAATCAGAACAAAGCACAATAAAGAACCTCATGACATTCACTTCATGTCATATCGCCCCAGCACATTCACTTTATGCTATATCTTCCCAGCCCATTCACGTCATGCAATATCTCCCCAGCCTATTCACGTCATGCCATATTTCCCCAGCCGATTCACGTCATGCATATCTCCCCAGCCCATTCACGTCGTGCCATATCTCCCTAGCACATTCACTTTATGTCATATCTCCCCAGCACATTCACTTCACGATATATCTCCCGCACATTCATTTCATGCCATATCTCCCTAGCACATTCACTTCGTGCTATATCTCCCCATCACATTCACTTCATGCCATCTCTACCCAGCACATTCACTACACGTTATGTTTGATGCCGGTTGTGTTTGACAAGATCTTAAACATTGTGTTTAGAAAGCTAAGAGTACAAGTTCACAATCAGCTGTTGTATGTCATATTGCTGGCATGTATGTGAGGGCTTTATAATGTAGCAGTTGGTGTTCTCTCTTTGTTTCAGTGCTCTTGTATTAGGACATAGAGGCCCGAGGACGGCGTTCACTTTGCGGCTTGCGTGGGCCCGTGCTTCAGCGAAACTGCGAGCAGCATCCTACTAGCAGCAGCAGCAGCTTCGAAACAGCAGCAGCAGTAGACTCTTCTAATGCGCCTTCCTGTCTACAGATATTGAACAGCTAATTCCATAAAATATATTTAGTGAACACAAACTAGTTTTCACGGACTTATTGCATTCACAGTGTCAGATTTAGCTTCTCTTTCAAATAGATTTGCTCGCAAGCGTTGAAACTTGTTTATAAATATGCAATAGAGGTATATGATTGGCCGGGTATAACGCACTCAGCACACAGTGATCACTACTATTCTGTTTTTGCTATTGTGCTCTTTGACGTCACTATTTTGTTTGTTTTTTCACGTGAAAATTACATTTATGATCATAACCTCTAATTATTCTTTGTCCATAATGTCTAACAAAAGTGATTCAGGGAGCGAGGACACGATTACATTCAATGGAGGCTCTAACCAGATAGCTAACGGGGAGCAGTACGACGAGGACATCTGTCGTGACTACATGAGGAATGTGTGCAGCAGGGGCAGGCGATGCCGGTATAGACACCCTACCTTAGACGACCGGCCGGAGCCGCCACCGCGGAGAGACCTCACTTTCTGCCACGACTACCAGAACAATGGTTGCACGAGACCAAGCTGCAAGTTCCTGCACTGTTCCCGAGACGAGGAAGAGTACTTCATTAGAACAGGCTTACTCCCATCCCGACTCAACTACGCAAATGTGGTTTCAATTTCCCATGGACCTCTACAAACAGATGTTCCCATTTGCCGGGACTACCTCAACGGGGATTGCAAACGCGGGTCCTTATGTAAGTACCGACACTCCTCAGAGAAATGTCCTGGTGAACATGATAGGCGATGTGAAAGACTGTACAGCTATGTTCCAGAGATTAAGAAACGGAGAATTGAAGATTATGAACCAAGTCGTTCCGTCATTGGTTACATGTTTCTTGAGGACGAAATTGCTTTGCTGAAAAAGAAAGTTGACGAACTAAAGAAACAGGTTTCTGACTTGACAGCGATTAATGAAGTTCTTCTCGAGCAGAACGCGCGCTTCAGAGTGAGCAAAGCAGCAGCAGCCATTCAGGTACCAACAAACCATCAAACACTACAAGCAGTTGCCATCAACGCCGCAATCACTCCAGTCCACGCTCAAGCCAACTTGACCCAGTTAAATCCATCCTTGACCCAACAAGTAGCTCTCAACAGCGACCTAGCCACTCAGCACGCTCTAGCTGCCCAGCGCCTAGCAGCAGCTGGAGGAGCCATGGCTCAGACTCGGTCAGCTCAGACACCGATGGTCGTCACTCCCACGGTCACCATCACCCAGAATGTGGCAGGCGCCTTAGCCCTAACACAGAGTAATATTGCCGTGTCTATGGCGTCCATGCCGCAACTGCAAGTAGCGCATTCGCTGACCCAGAGTCTTGGCGCGCCAACTACGACCTTGGTATCCTACCCCATCATGTCACACAACATGCGGTCAGCGGTCGAGCCAAGCAGCCTCACGCACTAAACCTCTCGTCCTCA
Source organism: Ariolimax columbianus (assembly GCA_036924085.1). Taxonomy (NCBI): domain Eukaryota; kingdom Metazoa; phylum Mollusca; class Gastropoda; order Stylommatophora; family Arionidae; genus Ariolimax; species Ariolimax columbianus. The sequence continues at coordinate 24,809,789 of JAVGWX010000003.1, forward strand.
CTGCAATCATCTCGCGCTATGTAAGCACTTGTAAGTACACATCACTCATACTTCTTATTTTACTCGTTGCGAAGCGTAGGGTTGTCACTACAGCTGGCACTTGCACGACTCCTGCGCCAAAGCACTATCCTCCGGGTGACATTTTGTGGGGTTTGATTAAAGGGTTGCCTTTCTGGATTCTACTGGCGAAGGTAGTTTGTCCACTCCAAAACCGTAATCAATTGGCAAGTGTATGGGTGAGTGTTTGTATCTGTTTGTAATGTGGACGTATTGGCCAGTGTATGGATGCGTGTTTGTATCTGTTTGTAACGTGTTTCACTATGGTAGTTTTACAGTATAGTAGTTTTGCCAACCCTTTCCGTACGTGGAGAAGTGGTCATACCGTGGAAAATCACTGACATGTCCAATCACTGACATACCCAATGAACACGAAGTGATCTTGAACCCGGTATGTTGGAGTAGCAAACCAAGCTTGCACACGATTTACATCCCTACACCACGCACCTGCCCAACGGGTGACATGTACCATGTTATACCTATATGTAACTATGGCCGCCGTCACATGACCAAGCTGGATACATTGAAAGAATAGAAAGATTTATCGTCCTAACAACACATGATTGAAATGGTGCACTACAAATCACACAGTTTTCTTGAAATGCAGATACTACAGAATTGGGCGAAGAAACAGAAATCAGCCATTCTGGCTTTTCATCATTACGAAAATTCACATGTCATTCGACAACTTCTTTCCAGGTTATAAATAACAGTGACGTAGCGTGGTTTGTCCTCGACCAGAACAAGACAAGTATTGTACCCCTTAATCCGTGGACCTTTAGCTCTCCCAGAGTCACTTCCACCAGTCCAGTATTGAACTCCTTACCCACAGGGGGTCTCTGTGGCGTAATGGTCAAGCCTTATGCCTCGTGTTCAAACGGTCGGAGCTCAAATTAGAGCCGCGACGGTCAGTTCATGGTGACAATTTTTCCGGAGATACCTCGGTTTATCGCTGGAGCTACGGAGTTTGTGCTTTGTGCGATACTCTCGGCAGGCGGGATACTGTTCTGCGGAGAGCGACGGAGCCATATGGGGAAACCCGCGGCGATGAAGTCGAACCCTCGCCTTCAACCTTTAACCCCCCCAAGTACGTGTACTGTATTGTAAAAAAAAAAGTGATTACTTGAAGAAAAATTAATGTAATGCTAGTCAAAATAAATTTGTAAAAAATCGCCTAGTTTTAATTTGTTCAAATAATTTTATAAATAATAGTATTGACATTTAAATCTCTACCACTTGACAGTTTTGCAAGTTTACTAAATCATATCTTGCCTCATTATAAATATGTGATAGATTTTGACTCAAGATACACTTCTTTCACAACTGCTAGTTGAAACAGTGATAGTTAAAAAGATTCTTAATTTCAAGACAAAATTAGTCAAACTCTGTTGCAGCTTCCACTTGTACACCCACTGAGGCAAATTGTAAGCTGTCCAGTTAGCAAATCTGCTCACCAAGATTGCCTTCCTTATATAATGTGGCGCCGCGCTGAAGAAGATTTATTTCGACGATCCTAGCATCAGCATTCTACTCTGTGTACTTAGCACATACGTGCTAAATTTGCTCATTGAAGAAAAATAATTGTCTGTTCAGTTTATTTGCATTTCATATTGAAAAACTGTGTAGAAAGTTCGAGTATTAGGAGATTTTCTGTGTGAGGGGAAGGCTGCACTATTTTTGTAATTCATTATTACTACTTTGTTTTTTGTTTGGGTTTAAATTATGTGCCCATCAGAATTGTGCACCCAGAGCAACCGCCTCTGTAGCACCCCTACGCTACGCCACTAATAGATAAGAGTTAGTTCTATTCTGTAATGCAGATATCAATCTCATATATTTAATGTTAAACCGTATCTCTCTCTCTCTCTCTCTCTCTCTCTCTCTCTCTCTCTCCTATATCTCTCTCTCTGTCTCTCTCTCTTGTTTTATATGAAGCCCTGTTTCTACGAATGGTTAATAACTCAAATGAGATGTGTTCAAAAAGTATCCGACTGTTGGGCCTGAAAAATACAATTACCTGGAGGTTTGAAACCATAATACCCTTACACGTACTCTCATTGGGACTCCACGCACTTCTCCCATGCGTCCCACCATTGTTGAAAGCATTTCAGGAAAGCCTCTTTGTGAATGGAGAACAGCTGGGTCATTGCATCCCTCGTAATGTCTTCCCATGACTCAAATTGGGTCCCTTTCAGCGAACTTTTCAGCTTGGTGGAACAGCCAAAAATCACAAGGAGCTATGGGGGGAGAATATGGAGCCTGGCAAACCAGAGGAATGTTGTGTCTGGCTAAGAAAGTCTGAATCGGATGCGAAAAATGGGCGGTGCATTGTCATGATGGAGCTACCAAGTTCCTTTTGTCCACAGGTCTGTTCGTCTGTGTCGAACAGCTGCACAAATACGACGGATGACCTCCATGTAACACTCTTTGGTAATGTTTTGACCTTGTGGTGCGTACTCGTGACATACCCTCACGGGAGTAAAAGAAAACGGACAACATGACTTTGAACTTGTTGCGTACCTTGTGAATGAAAACCTGACTGGTGCTTACTGCACTCAACACTGAAAGGCTGACTGACAGGTGCTCACTACACTCAACACTGAAAGGCTGACTTCCAGCGACTGACAGGTGCTCACTACACTCAACATTGAAAGGCTGATTGCCAGCGACTGACATGTGTTCACTAACTCAACATTGAAAGGCTGATTGCCATCGACTGATGCAATCTGCGGGCGGAAAAAAAATCACGCATATGCATGACAGTCTCCTATGCCTCCTTGCCGAAGGACAACACACATGATTCATTTGTTTGTTTCCGCGGAAAAAAATCATTCCGGTCAAATACTTTTTGAACACACCTAGTATATGTATTTTGAACTGATGTTATTGGTTCAAAAAAACAATATGCACATTAGATTGTCACTACTTTCACATTACAACAATCCTTGTATATTTTCTCCGTCAACAGACCTATTACAACAGACTATATATTATTTTTGCTATCAAAAACTATCATTCCACCATTGTGTCCCACTGCTATTGTCCACACGAAGGATTTACGCTGCTGAGAAATAAAGAATCCTTTCTCCTGCAGTCACGAAGTAGTGTGCAGGCTAGATTTCTTATTTTACCTCTATTAGAAAAAGAAAAACAAATTATGCCTTGCTTGAGGTTTTGAACACGTAATACTCCATGATTATCAGATCAACATGCTAAACGTTTAACCACATGCTCGTCTGCATCTGTACTCAATCAAGATAAATGGCATCTGCCGTAACGCACATGCCAGTCTCTTAACAGCTGAAGTTTTCTAGTATTGTATGTCATTTACGTTTTTGAATGAATTTCTTCCAAGCCATGTTGTACAGTACAACTGCATAGTCATTACTCCATTTGTACTGTATTAAAGTTATGGACTAGGTGTCTCGAGAAATTACAGAAGACAGCCATTCCGAATTATTTAAAAAAACTTTTGATAAACAAATGGATAGTTATGATTTTGTATAATAAACAGGATATAGGTGTGAAAATAAATGTGAAAGCAGCATAATAATTTGGAGATAGAATAAAACTGGAATAAATATTGAACTAAAAACGTCATAAATGTTCAGATAATTTAAGAAATGCAGCTCTACTATACTTGTGAAGTAGCAATGGTATAGATAGATGAAGAAACTATGATTTTAATGTTAGATAAATACAACCAGATATACTTTTAAATGTATTTTTCTTTGTTTGGAACTTTTTGATTGAAAATCAGTGTATACAGTTTAATATTAATGTGGAATAGGCCACACAGTGTCTCTCTAACAAAGGCACCACACCCAAGCTACACAACTTCACCAATACATGTTTTTCTCATCTACTTTGGTTGTATGTTATGTTATGATACATATTATAAGTATGTCATGTTATGCTAGGGTGTGTTATGATGTCCTGTTTTATGTCATGGAATCTTATGTTAAGGTATGTTATATGCTATGCTATCTTATTTTTTTGTTATGGTATGTTATGCTATCCTTTTTTATTTTAGGATATGTTATATGTTAAGGTATGTTATATGTAATGCGACGTTATGCTATGATGTGTTATGACATGGTATGTTATGACATGGTATGTTATGGTATGATATGTTATATGATATAATAATGTTGACGTAGGCGCCAAAGGCCCGTTGCATCGATCCACCACTACCATGTCCAACTGCTGAGGCTGTGACCGTGCCTAGCGTCCCGACCAAACTCCCTACAGACTCCCCAGGTGGATCCGTGTACTCCGCAGCCTAGGGATGAGGGCCGCGAGTAGTGTGTCAGGCCTTCCGTGTCTGTCCAGTAAAACTCCCTATTTCCACGTGTCCCGCCGCCGAGGCTTCTGACTATGTCCACCAGTTGGTCAGCGTGAATCTTACTGTGCTGAGAATACAAGGTTGGAAGAGGTATCGTGTAACCTCCGGTGGAGGGCGGGGCGGGCAGGAGGAAGAGCCTTCAGTCCGATCGAAATGTTCCTGAGTAGTGATAATCTGTACCGACTTCTAGTGTGCAGTTAAGCGGAACGTTGATCTCCGTCATGAACTGGTTTCCCACGGCTTGAGCCAGGCCACGAAATGCAGAGAAATGTAGCATAACAAACAGGATAACCCGATCAAAAAAAGTACATCAACTCAACTACCTCTTGGCGAAGGAGTTCTGAAATGTAATCCGAACAAGAACCACCAAACATCGGAAAACTCGACACAAACACAGGAGGGAGTCGCCACTAAGGCGTAGCCATCTTACTTGTTATTTTCTATTGATATGATGTGCTATTTTATTATGTTATTTCATTTACGTTTGTGTTATGATTTGTTATGCTATGTTATCATGAGTTTATGTTATGTTTTGATATAATATATTCTGTTAAGTTAAGTTAGATTAGCTGATGAACTAATGGTTCAAACACTTGTGTCTTGAGGCATTGTAGCAGGGGACAAACCCTTAGACAAACCCTCCACCCCTCACCAAAAGCGACCTCTACTTTGTTGTAAATAGGTGCCTGGATACCAGTTAGTGAAGGCAAGATGACCATGAAGGAAGATCTGGCCAGCCCATCTCAGAAAACGCTGAGATATGGTACGATACAGTCTGAAGCACTTTATGAAGACGGCAGTATCCTGCTAACTTTTGTACATTTGTTGTCTCCCAAAAATGTCCTTTTCAAACTTGCAACTTTCTAATATGACTTATTTCAAATATCAAAGCGAGCTGTTACTTATGTTAGTCTATCCAGATTTTGTTGTCTGCGTTTATAATTTTTTTTTTTCTTGTATAGGCCTATTGTATGAATGTCAGGTGTTTATCATTGACTTGATATCACGTACCGCTCAAATGCTTGTTAGCAAATTTATTCTCTGTTGATATTAACCAAAAATCTAACACATAAAGTCTTATGATTTAAATAAAACCATATATACACACTGCCAGAGGAAGTGGTCGATATTCCTATAATTCTGGACCCTATAAATGACCATGTCGGACTCTTCAATAAAAAAAACATGTCCTCATTATTTTTTTTTCAAACATAATAATAATAATTCGTCCATCGTCGTCGGTGAGGATCAGCAACATCTTGACATGTCATAAAGCAACTTTGTGTATGTGTGTGCGCTCATGATTGATCAAGCCAATTCTAGCCTGGAAAGCTCTGACACGGCTGGCAAACGTAGTTCGCAGTTGTCTGTGATATTTTCTCTGTGTTGACTTCCTGATTGCACATCTATCCTGGGCTGCCTGGATACGGAGACCATCGTTGAATTCAGCGTCTCCTGTGACCGCACTCTTCCATGTTGAGCCATGTTCTCCCAGGTGCTAATGTCTATTTGATAGCACTTATGGGACTCCTTCAGATCGTCTTTGAAATGCTTTTTTTGATGTCCTTGTAATCGTGCTCCTTCACTCGGTTCCCTGTATATGAGTCTTTTTGGAAGTCTTTCGCTGTACATTCAGGCAAGATGGCCAACCTATCTCAATTAGGATTTTTGCAACAATACATGAAATAGTAATTCTTCAAACATAACATAAACATAAGTACCTACCTAATCGCACAAACGTAGCCGCTGCTATAGTACTTTCAGAAATACGTGCCGATCTTGAAAATAATATGGCTCATCAGTTATGAGATTATTCATTGATCAAAATATGTATTTTTAGTTATTGTCACATTTTTTTCAGTCACATGAAGTAATTAGTATGCATTATAACTTATTTGGGGGATATAAAAAACATGTATGTCTTTGTTGGATAGCATTTTTAGAGTTCTACAGTAACCATGGCAATGTAACCATGTTTTGCACATGTTTTTACGAAAATCATAAACATTCGCTACTATTGCAATTGAAAGTATGAACATGCACAAACAATTTCGTGCACTATGGCATAATCATAATTCTCTTCAATTTGTAAAGGTGTGACTGATATGTATAGCGTCTTCATTATTTAAGTGACGTTGAAAGTTAAATCCGTTACACTGAAAAACATAGCAATAAAATTATATAAATATATTTCATTTGAGGCTAAACATGGGAGTCTGTATCATCGTATTTCAAACCCGGAGAAAAGAAAATGCATGCCTCGGGTATTAGCAAGAGGTCATTCTCATGAGGAACACTAGAACATAACAATCTTTCTACAAATACCACTCATTTCCGAGTAAGACCAGATAATTTTGACAAAGATTTTATTTGACGAGAAGTTTATACATAAGTTATGACTCTAAGGAAATTGAAAATTTCAAGAAGAAAGATCGGCATTAATCTATCTGAAGGCAAGTTATGGAAAACTGTAACGAAGTGCTGGCTTTACATGCCGCCAGCATACAATAGAAATAGCATTCGTGAAAAGTCGATATTTGAGAAATTAATAAATAATTATAATTTTGTATATATAGATGAAACATGGATTAATGCACAACGTTCTAATGAAAAGGAATGACAATCATTAGATTGTCCCTAGCTATAAAGAGAACTGTGCCAAGTAGTAAATGACAGCAATTGATAATGATCCACTCTGGTAGCAGACATAATAGACTATTGAGGAATGGTGAACTCATGTTTGCTTCAGAATCTACCAACAAATTGGACTATCATTCAGAGATGAATGACCACATCGAGAGTGGATTGAAAAAAAAACTACTTCACTCATTAAATAGACCCTCCGGTCTGGTAAAAGACAATGGCTCCTACGATAATCCTGTACAACTGGAAGACAAATCAAATATCATTAAATATTAAGGTCGAGATCAAATGTTGGTAAACAGAGGAGCACATTCAATTTATGAAAATGCACCTCAAACCTGAATTGTGGTCACCTGTAAAGAATACACAGAGGACCAAAACGTTTCACATTGACAAAGTAATCCAGTTCGTATGTGTTTAAATATGCCACCGTACCATTCGACAAAAGGACATGTTGGCACGGTAAAAATAGGTGACAGGCTAATCACAAACTTCCGCTTTGCTGATGATATTGATGTATTGGCAGGCACAGAAAGGGAACTCCAGGAGTTGATTGGTAGATTGGATAGAACGGCCCTGAGTTTTGGTATGGAAATAAATGCTGATAAAACAAAGCTCATGACCAATAACGTTGCAGGGTTTCAATCTGTCATAGAGGCAAAGGGGCAGGTACTTGATGTGATGAAACGTTTCAAATATCTTGGATCGTTGATCAGCGAAGAGGGTTCGAAGCCAGAGGTAATTGCAAGAATAGCACAAATAACAGCTGCGCTGACTAGGCTGCAACCTATTTGGCGAGACAAGCGCCTCGCCCTCGGCATAAAAGTCAGACTACTGCGCTCTTTGGTGCTGTCAATATTTCTGTATGCCTGCGAGACCTGGACCATTACAGCAGATATCCAGGGCAGAATACGTGCAATGGAAATGCGGTGCTATAGAAAACTCTTAAATGTTACTTAAAAAGATCGTGTCACGAACGTAGACATCCGTCAGAGAGTTGAAGACGCTATTGGTCCTTTTGAAGATCTGTTCACAACTATCAAAAGACAAAAGATGGCCTGGTGCGGGCACGTCGCGAGGTCAAACGGAATTCCCAACTCGATACTCTTTGGATCCGTACCATGTCAGAGAGGGCGAGGACGTCCAAGGAAGAGATGGGTGGACAACATCACTGAGTTGTCAGGCTGGCGTGGGTTTTTCATGTCTTCATGTGTGCCCCAACGACCTGATGTGTTACGAGATGAACTGAACAATTCGCACTTAAATATTATAGTTTTGGTAAAGGTAAAAGGACAGATGGCAAACCTTTCAAACTATTAAAAAAGTGTCCAGACAATTTGCTCATACTGCTCTCTCAGACATTGACAAACAATATTGGATTAAATTTGAGGATCATGTAATGAAAGAGGAAGATGATTGTTGGCAGAAAGATGGCAACAAATCATCAATCTCTTTGAGTTATCCCGTTCTGAATACGTGTATACAATCTGAGTATATGTATATATGAAACAAACATTACATTAATTAGTACATGCTTAAACTTATCATGATTTTTGGAACATAATATTTAATTGAAAGGAAATATACACACAAAAACACAAACATCGGTTCTATCAACATACAGATGTTCCCTAAACCCACATGCTAAAAACATGCATGCACATTTTTGTGGATTAAAAATTTGCACATACCCCTAGGATAAGTAAAGATACACCTGCAGCTCTTAAGGTACTATTAATTAACGGACGTGCTGTAAAATGTGTGTATGAACGATAACTATGAAAACAGCCAGGGAAACGTTTTTCATAAATCCGTGCGGGGGACGGCGTGTCCTAGTGGTTAAGTGGCACGGCTCACAATCCGAAGGTACTGGGTTCGATCCCCATCACCGCACCGGCCGTTACCCCGGGGAAGCAAACCCTTAGAAAATGCAGGAGGAAGCAGACCCTTACATAAAATGGATGCTGAAGTCGGATGCACTGAGCTGACAGGCGCAAAATAAAAACCACAGTGCAACGCACACCTCCTTGGCTATTAGAGAAATAAGGCGAACGCAAAAACATAAATAAATAAATCCGTGCAGTATACATAACATTTAATCATAATACATGTCTTCATTCCAAACACATGTATTTCTGAATACACTTTAGTATTATTGTTGTTAGTGAGCGGCACCATCCCGTAGTGTTTGCCTGGATCCTGCATTACCTTCATAGTTTTCTACAGCTGGCGAGATCTACCAACTTGGTGTCTGCATTGCCGTTTTTACAAAACATCGAAGACGATGTGAAATTACCGTTTACACCGGAGCGGAATGAAACTGCTTCAAGGCATGCGACAGAGGCCTACCTTCTTTAGTATCCAACATGTTCACCCTCTTCAATACGTCACACCTTCCTCAGTACGCCCCAGGTGAATCGTCTAAAGTACGCTCCAGGCCTACCTTCCTCAGTACGCCCCAGGTGAACCGTCTAAGGTACGCTCTAGGCCCACCTTCCTCATTACGCCCCAGGTGAACCGTCTAAAGTACGCTCCAGGCCCACCTTCCTCATTACGCCCCAGGTGAACCGTCTAAAGTACGCTCCAGGCCCACCTTCCTCAGTACGCCCCAGGTGAATGGTCTCAAGTGCGACCTAGGCCCACCTTCCTCAGTAAGGTCTCAGGTACACCCCAGGCCAACCTTCAAAATCATAAGAAAACGACGAGAACATCGAGGTTGAGCAACTCAGCAGTAGTAGCCTCCAACAACTCACCAGGAGTAGCCTCCAACAACTCAGCAGGAGTAGCCTCCAACAACTTACCAGGAGTAGCCTCCAACAACTCAGCAGGAGTAGCCTCCAACAACTCAGCAGGAGTAGCCTCCAACAACTCAGCAGGAGTAGCCTCCAACAACTCAGCAGGAGTAGCCTCCAACAACTCAGCAGGAGTAGCCTCCAACAACTCAGCAGGAGTACCCTCCAACAACTCAGCAGGAGTAGCCTCCAACAACTCAGCAGGAGTAGCCTCCAACAACTCAGCAGGAGTAGCTTGCAACAACTCTATATACAATAATCAATATGTGCCGCCATCCGCTAATTAGATCATGCATGACTTTGTTATTGGTCTTAAATAGCGCTTAATTATCTTCTGATGTAGCAATGTGCTAGCTATTTTCTTCTACAGTGTCGACACTTACCATCTTCCATACACGCCCACTTCTCTTATACTGTCGACCCTTACCCTCTCATGAAACGTATTCTAATTTGTTCCCCAGAACAATCATAGGTCGAATATGCTAGTGTTAAGGAATGATTAAGTATCGTCTCTCCGGATCAAGTTATTGGGATTAGCCAGTGAGAACCTTGCCTGTAGGGACGACTGATTTACACTGGAAATATTTCACGTCCTCTGCATTTGATTAAAGCTATATTTCGTGTCCACTGTTTAAATCATTCAGGATATTGAATCACATGCTTTAGATATAGAACATTTTTATTTCATTAGTAAGATTAGACAATGCTGCATTAAGTTCATTCTTTATTAATTGCGAAAAATTTAATTCAGATTAATATTCTTTCGTCTAGTGACGTTTAGCTCTAGATGTGCAGTATTAACGTCATCAGCTGATTAACGCGTGGTTACGGTGTCGATCTTCCATGCAGGAGGCCGTAGTTTCTAACCCCGGTAAAAACCTATGTTATTTATGTCGTGGATGAAATAAAAACCTAATTGGCATACTGAGTGCTGATTGTCGAGGTAAGCGATCTTTATTCCTCGCCGTATAATCCCTTGCTGGACCCAGACATTGAGAAAATAGGCTGTAACGATTCAATGATAGTGCCGTTTATGTACCGGTATTCAACAAAAGTAGTTCCGTCTGGGAGAATAAAAGGTTGACGTTTTAGTTTGTTTTCTTTTGCTGTTTGTACTGTGAATTACATCAGAAATTGCCAGTACCCACGCTGAATGGATGCAGTCGGTGTATATTTAAGAGAAAAACAGAAATTGCTCACTGTTGCCATGACTTTGACATTTTCTACATTGATTTCTATGCCCAAGGCAGTCTAGGTAAGACATCGTGCTTAGACCTACACTGTTTCTGTTACCATTAATAATGCCTGCAATTTTCAAACTTGAAGCTGTCTTTCGGTGTTTTCCCCCCCCCCCCCCCCCCCCCCCCCTTCACTCTGTAATGATTAGATCATGAATTGTACAACACATAGAATAAAGGATGTGGCTGCGTTCCAGTACGCAAGTTGTACAGGCACGTGCTGATTTGTGTATTCTAGTACAGCGCTGCATATCTTTTCATCTGTCCTGTCTTAGTATTGTTAGCCTCAGGCTTGTATCGAATTGCTTGAGCGTACGTCTTATTAAGTTTTCGTATCCTTTATTTGCAGTGTCTGGCTGGTGTAAAGGGGAACTCTGACAAGTAGAAAAGAGCAGTGGGCTGGGAAGAACCTGACTTTAAAGGATGACAATTGTGAAGTTGACTTTGATTGACCACAGGAATGTCGCACTTCAGTCTTTATAGAGAACATCTTCAGTCTGACTGGCAGAATGCTGCAGTGTACTTGTCGTTCCGGACTTTGCAGCCATCGATCCAACAAGTGGGACACAATCACGTTCGTTCTCATGGTTGGCCCGTCCAGATTGTCGTGTTGGTTCGAGCGGGTGGGGTCCTGGGTAGGAAGGTCAGATCAGGGTTTAATCGATTTCAAGGACAGGCAGCCAGACATCAATAGACCTCTCCATACACTTTAGGTGGGAGATGTGAGAGTCCCGTCAAATAGAGTCCAGATCGATGATGCAGAATAAGAGATTTCTCTCTGGGTGCACACTGCTCTCACTCAGCCAAAGTTACGTCTGTGATTGGGGAACCTACAGAAGTTTCCTTTTGTCAGTCAGTAATTGGACCGCCAGCTTATTAGTGGGTCAGCTTAATGGTGAAGCAGCTTATTGGTGGGTCAATAAAGGGCTGGCCAGCTTTTTGGAGAGGGAGGGGAGAGTGGGGTGAGGAATCAGTAATTGGCCAATCATTAATTTTTTGGGGGGAGGGATGCGTGGGAGAAGGAGGAAGTCAGCAGTAATTGGTCTTTATTTTGAGTCACCTTATTGGTAGGTCAGTAATTGACTGGCTTGCTCAATTGTGATTCAATAATTGGCTGGCCATCTTAATGGATGGTCGACTTATTAAAGAGTCACATTGTTGGTTGTTCAGCTTATTGGGGAGTCAGTTGTTGGTTTATGAGCTTATGGGGAGTTACGTTGTTGGTTGATCAGTTTATTTAAGTATCCAGCTTTTTGGGAAGTCACGTTTTTGGTTATTGAGCTTATGGGGAGTCACGTTGTTGGTTGGTCAGTTTGTTTAGGGATCCAGCTTATTGGGGAGTCACGTTTTTTGTTATTGAGCTTATGGGGAGTCACGTTTTTGGTTGATCAGCTTATTGGGGAATCACGTTGTTGGTTGATCAGCTTATTTAGGGAGCTAGCTTATTGGGGAGTCACGTTGTTTTTTGGTCAGCTTACTGGGAAGTCTAATTTTGGTTGATCAACTTATTGGGAGTCACATTGTTGGTTGATAATATTATTGAGTAGTCACTTTATTGGTTGATCAGTTTTTTGGGGGAAGTCAGCTTATTGGCGAGACACATTGTTTGCTTATCAGCTTATTGGGTAGGTAGCTTAATATAATAACATTATTGGTTAACACTTTACACCCTAAGACTTAAAATAGGAAATACATATTCATAAGAGCAGGGAGATACTTATTTGCCTTATCCATATACTATTTGTTTCCTTATGAGATGTATATGATATCCCAGCACAGAACAGGCAATGAACAGTTGCATTGAACATAGTAGTAGTGTTTCCGGTTTCCAAAGAACATACAATGGGCAGGTTAGGGTGTAAAGGGTTAATTAGCTTATTTTGGAGTCAGCTTATTGAGAGTTACATATTTGGTTGATCAATTCATTTAGGAGTCAGCTTATAGGGAAGTCACATTGTTAGTTGATCAGCCTATTGGTAGGTCACATTGTTTGGTTGATCAGCTTATTAGTGAGTTACATCATTGGTTGATCAACTTTTTAGTGAGTCACATTGTTTGGTTGATCAGCTTATTGGTGAGTCACATTATTGGTTGACCATCTTAATGGGGAGTCAGCTTATTGGGGAGTCACATTGTTTGGTTGATCAGCTTATTACGGATTCAGCTTTTTGGAGATTCACATTGTTGGTTGATCAAATTATTGAGGAATCGGCTTATTGGTGAGTCACATTCTTGGTTGATCAGCCTATTGGCATGTCACATTGTTGGAGTCTATTGGCCTGTCACATTGTTGGTTAATCAGTCTATTGGCCTGTCACATTGTTGGTTAATCAGTCTATTGGCCTGTCACATTGTTGGTTAATTAGTCTATTGGCCTGTCACATTGTTGGTTGATTACCCTAATGGTGAGTTAGCTTATTGTGGGATTAACTTATTGTTTGATAATCATATCCGCTATTTAGTTCACTGGTGGCTATGTTTATTGATAGACATTTAGCGGGAACAAGCCAGCCATCATTTTTCTTACAGCAGAATGTTGCTTTGGTTCTCATTTTGATTTGTTTTATGTTTTTACCCTAGACAACAATGATCTTTAGAAAACTGCTTCTTGATTATTGTCTGCTAATTGTTATTAAGATATAATTTTGTATTGTTATACTTTAATTGATATGCATTTTTGTATTAATAAACTTTCTGTTACATGTATTTTTGTGTTAATAAAGTGAGCCCCTATGTATTGGCGTATTGAACACAGTGCTTATTTTTAATTTGCACGTGAATGCTCTTATTGTTTGTCCTTGTTTCTAAAATGTAATTTTTGTCTTTACCAGTTATTGTATCTTCGAAGTATAGCCAGGATTTTCAGGTGTACGATAACACATAGGTAGTTTAGACTATCTGTCATGACATTAGTTTTATGGGCATAGAACAGACCAGGCTTAGAATAGACCAGGCGTAGAATATAGCAGGCATAGAATATACCAGACAGAACAGACCAGGCTAAGAATATACCAGACTTAGAATAGACCAGACATAGAACAGACCAGGCTTAGAATATACCAGGCTTAGAATAGACCAGGCTTAGAGTAAACCAGTTTTAGAATATACCAGTCTTAGAGCAAACCAGCCTTAGAATCGACCAGGCTTAGAATAGACCAGCCTTAGAATAGACCAGGCTTAGAATAGAGCCTAGACATAACAGACTGAACATCTGATGGTTACCCCTAGCGACATCAAGCCCTTGTTTTATTTGAAGACTATTTGTGTACATTCGTATTCAATGTGCTTAATCACTAGTTTTGACATGTTCTTATTACCCATCTGCAAAAAAATGGGCACCTGATTTACAGTTGAGAATTACTAGAAAAACGCTGAGACCTAGCATTTTGAAAGTTTTTAACATTGTGTGCCCGACGTATGTATCAACACTGAGACTGCTGCCTTTTACAAACATATAAGTGGTCGCTATAGGCGAGAGGTAAGGAAAGACTCGCTCGTCTATTAAGGAGCGAACTGTATTCACGTACAAGAACACTGTCAGTTGAAAATCGAAACTTTCACAGAGAAGGGCTCAACGCCGAGAAATCTGCAACAATAGTTGTCACACCCTCAAATAAAGAAAAGGCAGAACAAATACGACTTGGAAATTTACAGGTCCAAATAAATGATGAGCCATTATTTATAGGCATCACATTTAATAGGAGAATAACGTGGAGACCGCACATTGAAAAATCAGACAGAGGCCAAGGCAAGGAACAAACTCGCAATATTGAGGAAAACATCTTTTAAAATTGGGGAGCGAATGAAATAACGCTTAAGGAGGCCTGTAATCTGGTAATTAGAATAATAGTGGTCTATGGATCAGCAACATGGTCCGCAGCAGGCAGATGACACCTAAAAACCTTATATAATGTACAACCAAGCACTTTCTTGTGTGTATATATATTAACTCTGGACGGATTCCGTATCACACCCGTCATGTTTTCTACGGTCCGCTGAGGAAACTATGAGTTGGAGGATAATGAGTTTTTCCAAACTTGACGGTTGTTATGTGCTGTTTGCACAAGAAGTAACGTCATCATGCGCATCGTACGTATGTTCACTACTTGCAGTTTGGTCCGGTTTCATTTGAACACGCCTCGTGTGTGTGTGTGTGTGTGTGTGTGTGTGTGTATATATATATATAGATATCATCATCAGCATCATCATATAGCATGTCCTTTATAGAACTCGAAGGTACTATATGTATTTGAAAGTGACCCATTCGATGAGGAAACCATCCAAGGTTGGCAAATACCTCCTCCATGATATCTCAGACTTCAAAACGGAATAGTGGTGTCGCATTTTGGAAGACTTGGACATGAAAAAAAGCAGCCTGGAAACTCATAAAAAACCTCAGTAACGATCAAACAAGCGCTCATACAGGGATAATGCAAGTTACCCTGAACCAAATAGCCCACCAACTACTGATGAATGGGAAAATCAATCACAAAACTGAGCAAACAAAGACCCAACGTCAATGTCAGAATGAGAACAACGCAATGAACACACCCTTCTCTATAGAGGAAATAAATCATGCTATAAATCAAATGAAAAACAATAAAGCAGCTGGTCCCAATGAACTGAGAACAGAACAAATTTAAAAATTCGGACCAGAAACAATCAAATGGCTGCTAAAGCTAATGAACACGTGTATTGACAAATTGCAAATTCTTAAGATCTGAAGGAAATCGCATGTGGTTGCGCTGATAAAACCGGGAAAACCACCAACCGAATCTGAGAATTTCCGTCCAATATCGCAGCTGTCATACGTATAAGATCTTCGAAAGGATGATCCTGAATCGCATCTTCTCCTCGATAGACGAAAAGCTGATCAAGGAACCAAACTGGTTTCAGACCTGGAAGATCGTGCAGCAGTCAAATCCTTAATCTAACACAATTAGTAGAGGATGGTTACGAACGCAAACAGGTTACAGGAGTGGTCAATATTGATCTAAGTGCAGCATGTGACACAGTAAACAATCTCAGACTACTATTAAAACTATACACCATGACAAAACTGGTGTCTGACAAATATAATCAAATGCCTCCTGCAAAATATACGATATTATGCAACTCTGGGGGGGGGGGGGGGGGGGGGGGGGGGGGGGGGGGGGGGGGAAAGACAGCTAATGGCGAAACCAAAACAACGGTCTGGCTCAAGGAAGTGTCCTAGCACCAATGCTATATGACATATACTAATCACTTACCCATGGACACAGACACAAGGAAATTCATCTATGCTGATGACACAGCAGTTGCTGCCCAGGGAAAACGGTTTCAGGAAGTGGAAAGCAAACGGTCAAGTTCTCTCAATGTCCTTGCAGAATACTACCACAAGAATCACCTTAAACCAAATGCCATTAAAACCCAGTTATGTCCCTACCACCGCAGAAACAGAGAGGCAAAATGAAAACTTCAGACTAGGCGGCAAGGGCAGGAGCTTGAACACTGCACGGCTCCCAAGTATCTAGGCGTGAAATTAGCACGCACATTGTCTTACATAACGCACTGCCAAGACACAAAGCGTAAGATACACGCAAGAAATAATATCATCAGAAAACTGACCGGCTCAACATGGGGGGCACAGCCATCAGTCCTTTTCTCCGTAGCTGAATAAGCTTCGCCAGTCTGGGGAAACTCTGCTAATGTGAAACAAGTTGATACAGCAATAAATGAGGCGGATAGTATCAGGGTGCCTAAAACCCACCCCCATTGATAAAATATACCCATAATTGACATAGCGACCCCTTTCTCTCTCCCCCCCCCCCCCCCCCCCCTTGGAGATTCGAAGGAGCGTCGCAGCAGAAATCGAACGAGGCACCCAATGTTTGGACATCAGGTACAAAAGTCAACTTGTGACTATAAACTTCTTGCTGGACCCCGTGGTTCCAGAATTGTCATACCTGAATAACTTCTGATCACACGTAATATATACCTCGTATATATGTAATACATATGTGTGTGCACGTGTGGAGATCCATCATTGTGCAAAGCTCATTACAGAGATCAGAAGTTGAATGAAATTTGCCATATATGTTTATGCTGGAATGAAATTTAGCCAGCGGAAGTACTGAACAAATGACCATTGTCTCACATCCTTTTGTACGCAGACACTTATAGTATTTCCTTGCAATTTGTAGTTTTGGAATAATACAAACTAATTTTCTTCTTCATTCTCAAACTATTGTTCCAAGCCCAGAAAAGGGCTTTGCAATTAGCGGGATGGGTTGTGTCGTAGTTTACAGCTTGATTGCGATATTTACACTTTTCGGTCCGACACATCAGACTAGACCAGGCATTTTTAATTATCGGGCTAGCCTGCCCCCCCCCCCCCCTCCCCTATTTCCAGCCCTTCTCCTTAGTCAGGC
The DNA here is from genome assembly GCA_036924085.1 of Ariolimax columbianus. Taxonomy (NCBI): domain Eukaryota; kingdom Metazoa; phylum Mollusca; class Gastropoda; order Stylommatophora; family Arionidae; genus Ariolimax; species Ariolimax columbianus. The sequence continues at coordinate 24,827,274 of JAVGWX010000003.1, forward strand.
TGCTATGTCGCAGCTTGTTATCCAGGTTGACCGCGTGGAGGTGGTGAAGGTTTTGGCAGCTCTGGTTCGCTGGTTGCCAGCTTTTGGCAGCTGATCGCTGCAGCCCATGCACTGCTCAGCATCTTGATCATAAGCTAATTTAAGACTATCATTATTAGGTCCCATTGTTGTCGATCATCAGGAAGATGTAAATGGTTCAATAATAAAGTCCACTTGACCCTGTAGTCGCCACACTCTGTGTAGGCTAAGTTAACAAATATATATTTCCAATAGAAAAATGTGTCTTTCACGTGGTTGTAAATCCATTTCACTTGGGTCTTGAGATTGGTGTATTCACCACTTTGCCACTCGCACACCCCTTTTTATTAATACATCTATTCTGTAATAAAATATTTTGCTGTTAGACATTCTTGTATAGAGATGGTAGTCTCAACATGTGTTCAGGTTTAATTGAAGGTTGAAAAGCAGCATGCAGTTTTTTTCAGTTTGAATCGTTGTGGTAAATGGATTGTGGTTTTTTTTTCCTTAGATAATATTATGTGTAAAATTACTAACATAGACAACAGTGAAATACCACATAACTGCATTTAAGTGTCATGAAGCTAAACGCACTGCTCCAGGCATTGTAAAAACACGCCATGCACTCTGGGAAAACTTTGGTTTGAAGGAGTAATCACAATAAAGGTTAGAGCAGTTTGACTCTTGGCAACGATAAAAACGGATCATTGAAAATGACCTTGACATTAGCTTTGAAAAATGCGGAAGTGCTCAAATTATATAAGTAAATTCGATTAAATTATCTATTTTGAGATTAATCTAATACATGATTCCGTAATGAGAGACGAGGAAAGATATACCGCATTGTTTTTGTTTGAGACAATGTAGCGGAAAATATGACGGTTAAGGCCTATGCCTTCATCATCATGATAATCTGTCAACTTAAACCACCACATGAAAAATGTAGAGAAGAGTGGTTGACAAAACACGGCACAAGACGCTAACAGCTACACAGAGACAAGGCCATAACTGCTCATAAATAGATTTATGTTTTCCCAGTATAACTATGATGGACTATAATACATTGCTGACCATAACCGAACACATTTAAGACATCGCCTGGAGAAGCAGTTTTTTTTATGGCCATTGATATTCTCAATCCATGCCTCTGTAGTGTTACTTTAACAAAATGAATGCATCTGTTTTTCGGTCATCCTTTCGCTCTGGAGCCATGTTGTCTGTTTTGAATTTGCCCGGCGGGTAGGTTTGTAGACATTCTTGCCACATGACCGAACCACTGATTTCTTTGTGAGAACCTAGAGTAACACCATGGTCAGGTGTAGCATACTGATCAAGGTGGGAGCCAAGCATAATATCAGGGGTAGCATACTGATCAAGGTGGGAGCCAAGAGTAACATCAAGGGATAGCATACTGATCAAGGTGGGAGCCAAGAGTAACATCAGGTGTAGCATACTGATCAAGGTGGGAGCCAAGCGTAACATCAGGGGTAGCATACTGATCAAGGTGGGAGCCAAGAGTGACATCAAGGGATAGCATACTGGTCAAGGTGGGAGCCAAGCGTAACATCAGGGGTAGCATACTGATCAAGGTGGGAGCCAAGAGTAACGGCAGGGTCAGGGGTAGCGTACTGATCAAGATGGGAGCCAAGCGTAACATCAGGGGTAGCATACTGATCAAGGTGGGAGCCAAGAGTAACGGCAGGGTCAGGGGGAGCATACTGATCAAGGTGGGAGCCAAGAGTAACATCAGGGGTAGCATACTGATCACGGTGGGAGCCAAGAGTAACGGCAGGGGTGGCATACTGATCAAGGTGGGAGCCAAGAGTAACATCAGGGTCAGGGGTAGCATACTGATTAAGATGGGAGCCAAGAGTAGCGGGAGGGTCAGGGGTAGCATACTGATCAAGATGGGAGCCAAGAGTAACATCATGGGTAGCATACTGATCAAGATGGCAGCAGCCAAAAGTAACGGCAGGGTCAGGGGTAGCATACTGATCAAGGTGGGAGTGAAAAGTAACATTAAGGTCAGGTGAAACATACTGATCAAGATGGGAGCCAAGAGTAACATCAGGGTAGCATACTGATCAAGATGGGAGCCAAGAGTAATGTCAGGAGTAGCATACTGATCAAGATGGGAGCCAAGAGTAACGGCAGCGGTAGCATACTGATCAAGATAGGAGCCAAGAGTAACGGCAGGTGTAACACACTGATGCAGGTCTGTGTGAAGAGTAACATTAGGATCAGGTGTAACATTCTGATGCAGGTCAGTGTGAAGAGTAACATTAGGATCAGGTGTAACACACTGAGGCAGGTCAGTGTGAAGAGTAACATTAGGATCAGGTGTAACATACTCATCATTCGTGCTCTAGGAAATAGGATGTGTTACAGCTGCACGATCAAGGAGGTGGAAATCCGTTCTGTAATTATCAAAATAGCAAGCTTACTGAGAAACCCCGAATTGCACTACAGCCAAGAACGGATCCTGGAACACTTCAATCATTCCATTAGACAGATGAAGAGCTACTGTAACTAACCTACAACAAAAGACACGTCGTCATTTGCTAACACAACCAATTCAGCACTAGCAGCTGGATCAACTCTTTCTCCCTCTCCCTCCCTCTCTCCCTCGCTGTCTCTTTCTCTCTCTCTCTCTCTCTTTCTCTCTCTGCAAATGCCACTCTCCCCGTTGTTCCAACGTTCCCTAGGATTTCTCCATATCTCACTGTTACTCCCAGTGACCTTGATCGCTTGTCTCGAGCATTTCATTCTGCCTGTTGTGCCCTTCCACTGTTGATTGAAACAATGCGCTATCATTTGTGTCAATACTTATTTATGTTGAGTCCAAGCCATCAGTTTAATTGATTTCATCATCGTGGACTTGAAGTCATACTGGGTAAACATGAATCTATTCATGAACAGTGATGGTCACGGTTCAGTGCTGCTGATAGGGCGTATGTCGTGTTTTGTCAAGCGTTCTTGTCTACATGCTTCTCCTGGCGATATCTATATTGTGGTGAGACAAAGACGCCCACTTGTGCCATAGCTTCCATATTGTGTTCACATTGCAGTCTATATGGCTGCACAGAGTTCTAGCTACTCATCGCATTCAAATCAATACTGCAATTTCCGTGCTGACTGATGTCACTCACTCACGATCTCTCTCCTTCTCTCTCTCTCTATTTCTCTCTCTGTGTCGCTCTCTCACACTATCATTCTCTATCTAAATTTCTGGCACTCTATTTCTTTTTCTTTATCTCGCTCAGTCTCTCTGTCTCTTTTTTCTTTCTGTTTCTCTCGCTGTATTAACTGCACAGCACTTTATACTAAGCCTTATCTCTCTTTCTCCTTTGGCCTTCCCCACCCCTCTCTCTCTCTCTCGCTTTCTCTCTCTCTTTCTTTCTGTTTCTCTCGCTGTATTAACTGCATAGCACTTTATACTAAGTCCCTTCTCTCTTTCTCCTTCGGCCTACCTCTCTCTGTTTCTCTCTCTCTCTCTCTCTCTCTGCTGCTCTTTCTATCGCTGTATTAACTGCAGTGTACTTTTATACATTTCAACCTCTTTCTTCCTCCTTCGACGTCTTTCTCTCTATCTCTCTCTCTCTCTCTCTATCTCACACACACGCATACGCGTGCTGTTTAACCAAAATATACTGTATACAATCCCATATCTTTCTACCTCTTTAGATATACCTCTCTGTCTCTTTCCTTTCTCTTCCGTCCTTCCACTAATGCACTCCCCCATTCACTCGTGATGTATTAATCACAATGAACTTTATACATATTCTCTCTCTCTTTCTCCCTTTCTCTCTCTCTCTCTCTCTCTATTTCTATCTCCACCTAATTCTCCAAATCATTCTACCTTCTCTAAATATCCACCTCTCTCGTTTTATTAAATCACAATCTTCTGAATTGAACCCTTCTCACTCCCAACATCTCCCAGTTGTCTTCAAACTCTCCATTGATATCTGTCACTATCTTACACACACTCCCTTCTCACTCTCAACATCTCCCAATTGTCATCAAACTCTCCAATTATTTCTGCCTCTCTGTTTCTCCCTTACTCCCTTCTCACACTCCAAATCTCCTAAGTTGTCCTTAAACTCTCCATTCTTCTTCTTCTTCTTCGTACGCAGTCAGACAGTAACCATTATTTTTTCGAAAAAAGTGGCGGTCATCCTGAGGCTGTCGACACTGCCATAGAGCTTGTCTTGCAGTTCCACTGGTGATGGCCACATCTGCTCTCTCTGATCCTCGTATGTCGGGCAGTTCTGCAGCAGATGTTCAGCGGTCATTTTACCGGTACCGCACGGGCATTCGTCGGTACCACCTATCTTCAATTTGTTGAATAGGTGGTATCTCAGTCTATTGTGGCCAATGCGAAATCTGAAGACAACGACCTGCTCTCTTCTGTTCAACTGGTAATAGGCATCGTTTTTGGTGTAACCAGTATGTTCGGTTTCCCATTTGGTCATGTATCTGGCTTTGATAAGCCGTTTTGACTCTTCGTACGTCACACTAGTATCTGTTTGTGGTAGTCCCACTGTACCACTACCCTTTTTGGTGCGGACTGCTGGCACAGTTTGCAGAGTGCTGCTCTTAAGTCATTGAGCTCAGTGTTTTTCTGGCTTTTTAGCGCTGTGACTACGGCGAGAGCATCTATAAGCAGGACTATATGGCTTTCATTTTCTTTATGTGTCACCATTTCTTCCACTGCCGCCCTCAGTGCCTCTGCCTCCGCTCTGAAATTGCTTGTATACTTACCAGTAGTGAATGACAGTGTTATTTTTCTGCCATTTGGTAGGTTCAGGAATTCTCCTGCCCCTCCGTTCTGTGTAGTGTTTAATACAGAACTGTCGGTGTATGCATGGGTCCAGTCCATGCTTGGGTAGTTTTTCGATGTAAAGCTTAGGGTAGTATCTCTCCTTTCTTTTTCAGTCTGGCAGTTTTTCTTTCCAATGCTTGGTATATTTTCTACAACCTCTGGAAATATATCCTGCCTCCAGGTAGGTTTTCGTACAGTAGCGATGGGTTTTGGTGTTGTTAGTGCGTTTATGGGATCTTCGTGCATCTTTGCTTTGGCTATTTCTGCAAAGTTTCTCCGCTTTAGTTTCCCATTTCCCAAATTGTTTAGTCTCTGGTGCATTGGATGGTCAGTCAGTCTTCAGAGTTTCTCTGACTGCAGCTGGGCTCTGCAGTCTCTTCTATCGGTCATGGATTGCAGTTTTGTAATATTTTCAAGTTCTACAATTGGCGTTGACTTCATGCCTCCTGTTATAACTCTCATGGTTTGTTTTTGAAGTTTGCTAACTTTATCGAAGTTCGCCTTTGCTGCTGTTGTCCATGCCGCAATGCCATACTCGAGAACTGGTCTCACTCTTCCAGTGTACAGTTTCTTTGGTATGCTTTCGTCTGCTCCCCATCTTGTGCCAGCAAGTTTCCTCATGATTGCCATTCTTTCTCTGGCTCTCATTGGGTTTCTCTCGATCTGACTTTTCCATGTCATGCGCCGATCAAATGTGACTCCCAGATAGTTTGGGTTGTCGTTTGGCTGCAGGAATTTGCCATTTAAACTTAACTTGGAATTTTGGGGTTTGATGGAAAGCGAGAATATTGTGCATGTGGTTTTCTCCTCGTTTATTTTGACCAGCCATGAGTTCGCCCACTCTTCCAGCGATGTTAGGGCCTGCTGCATCCGATTTCTTGTTATGGTGAGATTCTTTTCAGAGGTCCACATAGCCAGATCGTCTGCAAACATTGAGCTATGGACTCTTCTTGGTATATTCTCTGTAATGTCGTTTATATACATCAGGAAGATTGTGGGTGACAGTACTCCCCCTTGGGGTACTCCCTGCTCGAGTGTCACCTCTCTGCTCATCTGCCCTTGTACTTGGACTCTGGCCGTTCTGTTTTTGAGGTAGTGGTTGATCCACTTGTACATTTTCCCACAGACATCACTTCTTCTTAGCTTGACTCTAAGTCCATCTTCCCAGACTGTGTCAAATGCCTTTTCCAGGTCCACCCAAACCGCTACTGTGTGTTTCTGTGCCTGGTAGGCTTCTTCTATTTCCTGGGCTATGAGGATGACCTGATCCTCAGTGGATCTGTGCTGTCTAAAGCCGGCTTCCAGATGCCACATCAGTCTGGTGTTTATCATACGTTCCATCAGTTTGCCGACACAGCTCAGTAGGCTGATAGGCCTGTATCCATTTGGATCTGTTTTGTTCTTTCCTTTTTTTGGTATTAGTACCAGTACTGCGTCTTTCCATGCCTGGGGTACAATTCCCCTTTTCCAGCTTTGGTTCAGGACCGATAGCAGCTTCCTCTTCGCTGTTTGGCCCAGCCCCATCAGCATTTCGTTTGTTATCCCATCTTTTCCGGGAGATTTCCTTTTCATTAATGTTTTCATAGCCTCTTCCATTTCGCTCATTGTTAATTTGGCCATCATATGCTCTTCAGGAGCCGTACTGATGTTGTCGTGCCCCTTTTGCTCTTCACTAATGTATGTATGCCTATCTGCAGGGACCTCGATGTGGTTTGCTCTGGCATAGTGATCGACAAAAGCGTTTGCAGCTTTTTTACCAGTGAGCAAGTTTTCGCCCTGCTTGATGGTAATTTGTTTATTTGACGGGGTTTCGTCATTCATGGAAACTCTCCATTTGAATATGTCACTCTTTATTCTCTCTAAATCTCCATTTATATCTGCCACTCTGTCTCTCCCACACTCCAGTCTCACACTCCAAATCTCCCAGTTATCCTCAAACTCTCTTCTCATTCCCCCTCCGTCTCATTCTAATCTTGGCTCTCCCCTCTCATTCTCCCCATGATTCCCCACTCTCATTCTCCCCATCTACCCCCTCTCATTCATCGCAATACTCCCCACTCTAATTCTCTCCATGACACCCCCCCCCCTCTCATTCTCACCATGCCTCCCTCTTTCATTCTCCCCATGACTTCCCCCTCTCATTCTACTCTTGACTCCCCCCTCTCATTCTACATGACTCCCCCCCCCCCTCTCATTCTACTCTTGACTCCCCCGTCTCATTCTACCCGTGATTCCCCATATGTGTGTGTTTGTGTGTGGGATATGTATGAATGTTCAGTCCAGCGTGTTGGAGGTGTGTGTGTGTGTGTGTGCGCGAGTGCGTGCCCGTCTGCGTGCGTGCGTGTGGGTGTGTGTGTGTGCGTGCGTGCGTGCGTGTGTGATTATTTCTTCTACTGCAGCCCTCAGTGCCTCTGCCTCCGCTCTGAAATTGCCACTGATAGTGTTGTTTTTCTACCAGTTGGTAGGCTCATGAATAGCCCTGCCCCTCCGTTCTGTGTTGTGTTTGTTACAGAGCCGTCGGTGTATGCATGGGTCCAGTCCATGCTTGGGTAGTTTTTCGTTATGTACCTCAGGGTTATGTCTCTTCTTTCTTTTTCAGTCTGGCTGTTCTTGTCTCCAATACCTGGTATATTTTCTACCACCTCTGGAAATATATGCTGCCCCCAGGTAGGTTTGCGTACAGTAGGGATGGGCTTTGGTGTTGTTAATGCGTTCATAGGGTCTTCGTTCATCTTTGCCTTGGCTATTTCTGCAAAGTTTCTCCGCTTTAGTTTCCCATTTCCAAAATTATTTAGTCTCTAATGCATCGAATGGTCTGTCAGTCTTCTGAGCTTTCTGCTTGCTGCTGGGCTTTGCAGTCTCTTCTGTCGGTCATGGAATGCAGATTTGTAATCTTTTCCAGTTCTACAATTGGCGTTGACTTCATGCCTCCTGTTATAACTCTCATGGCTTGGTTTTGAAGTTTGCTAATTTTGTCAAAGTTTGCCTTTGCTGCTGTTGTCCATGCCACAATGCCATACTCGAGAACTGGTCTCACTCTTCTAGTGTACCGTTTCTTTATTATACTTTCGTCTGCTCCCCAGCGTGTGCCAGCAAGTTTCCTCATTACTGCCATTACTGCCGATCAAATGTGACTCCCAGGTAGTTTGCGTTGTCGTTTGGCCGCAGATATTTGCCGTTAAGACTTATTTTGGTGTTTTGTCGTTTGTTTGAAAGCGAGAATATCGTTGTTTTTTTGTTGTTTTTTTCCTCATTTATTTTGACCAGCCATGAGTTCGCCCACTCCTCCAGCGATGTTAGGGCCTGCTGCATCCGATTACTTGCTATGGTGAGATTCTTTTCAGAGGTCCACATAGCCAGATCGTCTGAAAACATGGAGCTGTAGACTATTCTTGGTATATTCTCTGTGATTTTATTTATATACACCAGGAAGAGTGTGGGTGACAGTACTCCTCCTTTGGGTACTCCCTGCTCCAGTGTCATCTTTTTGCTCATCTGCCCTTGTACTTGGACTCTGGCTGTTCTGTTTTTGAGGTAGTGGTTGATCCACTTGTACATTTTCCCACAAACTTCACTTCTTCGTAGCTTGACTTTAAGTCCCTCTTTCCAGACCTTGTCGAATGCCTTTTCTAAGTCCCCCCAAACCGCTACTGTGTGTTTTTTCTCCTGGTAAGCATCCTCTATTTCCTATGCTATGAGAGTGATCTGATCCTCATTGGATCTGTGCTGTCTAAAGCCTGCTTGCTCTGGAATTAGTCTGTGTTTTTCTTCCAGATGCCACATCAGTCAGATGTTTATCATACGCTCATCAGTTTTCCTACACAGCTCAACAGACTGATAGGCCTGTATCCATTTGGATCTGCTCTATCTTTTTCTTTCTTTGGTACTGGTATAATTACAGCATCTTTCCATACCTGAGGTACAATTCCCCTTTTCCAGCTTTGGTTCAGGACTGATAGTAACTTCCTCTTTGCTGTTTTGCCTAACCCCATCAGCATTTTGTTTGTTACGCCATCTTTTCCGGGCAATTTCATTTTCTTTAAAGTTCTCAAGGCCTCTTCAGTTTCAATCATTGTTAGTTTTGCCATCATGTGCTCCTCTGGTGCCATATTGATGTTGTCGTACCTCTTTTGTTCTTCATTTATGTCTGTGTGCCTATTTGTAGGGACATCAATGTGGTTTTCTCTGGCTTAATGATCTATAAAGGCGTTTGCTGCCTTTTTTCCAGTGAGCATGTTGTCACCCTGCTTGATGGTAATTTGTTTGTTTGATGGAGTTTCGTCATTCATGGCTCTAACTAACTTCCATAGTTTGTTCCCTTCTTTGTCTAAACTGAGGCTTTCTGTTTTGTTTTTCCAACTTTCTTTTGTCATTTGGTTTAGAGTGTATTTGTATTTCGCCGTGGTGGCTTTGAGGGCGATATTTGCCTCCATAGATTGTTCTCTCTCTGCTATGTTCCTAGCATTTGAGACTTCGTCTTCCGCTTTCTGCAATTCATCATTCCAATAAGGCTTGTAGTTTTTGCTTGCCCCTCTTGGGATGGATTCAGTGGCTGCTTGCATTATTGCTTTGTTTATGCTTTCCACCATGGGTTTCATTTTGTTATTTCGTGTGTTGATGGTTTCACGTAGCCCATCTGTCAGGATTGCAAATCTGTCCCTGTCGGCTCGTTTATAATTCCAACGTGGGAGCGGTTTTATTTCTTGTGGGCCTACTTCCATATCAACTTCTAGCCTAATTGGCCTGTGGTCGCTACCTGCCAATTGGTTTAGCACCTGGCGGTCTATTTTGTGGTGAATATCCACCGTGGAAAAGGCCAAGTCTGGAGTAGAGGTAGTATGCCATGTTCTAGAATAAAAGCTAGGGCTATCCTCTGGCCTATTGATAAGATAGAGATTTGTGTCTATCTCCAAATCTTCCACTTCATCACCTCTGTTGTCTGTGTCCGAATATCCCCATGTCTCCGAGTGGCTGTTAAAATCTCCAACTACTAGGCAGCTGGAGTCCTTGATCTCATACTCGAGAGCGACAGGTCTTTTTTTGGTGGGCCATACAGGTTGAAGATGCGGATCTTCGTTTCTTTTGCCATTATGTCGACTCCTACAATTTCTGCTTGCCCGATGTGATTGCCAGCTACCGCGCTACTCGGTATGTAGTTACGTGTCAGTATCAGAACCCCTCCTTTGTGACCTTCTCTATCAAGACGGAAGGTCTGGTATCCTCTGATTGAGAATTTGTGGTTGTTGTTGAGGTGCGTTTCTTGGATACATGCCACGTCAATCTTACCTTCATGCAGGTGATGTGTTAAGGAAAGCTTTTTGTTAATGACTCCCTCCGCATTCCACTGTAGTATCCTGAGGGTCTTGGGTTTTTGGTCAATAGTTTTTGCCCCATCACTGTGTGCCTTGACTCCACAGCACATGGGTGAGTGACCACTAGTAGCATTGGGTGGGCCCCTTCGAGGCGTGAGGCCCGGCAATGTCGCTGCCTGGCGGGACTTCACAGGATGAGCGCCACACTTTTTTCTGATATGTTGTGACGTCATCATACAGCGATATACGTTGCACTGTTTCGTTAAGCCTGTGGCCCAGTGCATCCGATTTCAACAGCGTTTCTGTAGGGATGCCCTCCTTAACCTGTGGCTGTCCCCAGCCTATCTGCAAGGCAGCAGTTGTTCATGGTCAGAGTTGTCTCTCTTAGGGAAGCTGTCTTGCAGGACTATCAAGTCTTCCCCACTCGTGTCTATAGGGTGTGGCAATGATATGGGAGTGGGGTATCTCTTTGCTCCCTTTATTTTCTCGGCTTCTCTGCAGTGATGGTACGCCTAGCATTCCCCGCCACCTGGGAGGTTGTCACAATAGGGCAGAGGTGCTATAGCCGCTGACCTGCATCTCTTCTGCGTCCATTGGGATGACTGATAGCAGAGAGAGGTAAAAAGCGAGGTAGGAGTGCATTTAACCAGGGTACAAGCCTGGTCATGGCACGGAGATATTGTTCGCCTGGTGCGCCGACATATCTCATGATCAGGGTTGAGTCTATACAGTTCGCAGTGAGGTGGCTGCTCTACTGCTGACGACATCCCGACCTAGAACTAAGTCTTCTACTAGTGGTTTCACACATCATCGCCGTATGGGGTGAATATCGAGCAGCTTCCCGCCCGCTTTCATCGGTGGACGGCAGATACCTCTTTCTGCGGCTCGACCGGGCCGGGCTGAGACGCGAGCCCCAAGTCCCAACCATATCGTAGCTTCCCATCGCAGTGGTGCTGAGATTTAGGGCGGGATTCCGCCTTAGAGGCGTTCGGCCGTAATCCCTCATATTGTAGCCTCGCACCATTGGCTTATCGCCAAGCACGTGGACCAAATGTATGTGACGCGATTTCTCTCGAATTGAGCAGGATTACCGTAGCAACGCCCTATCATTAGTAGGGTCAAACTGACCTGACTTTTGAGGGTCTAATACCAGCACCCGTTCACTATTAGACCCAACGAATCAATATAGGGCTATTTGTCAGTCAATGACCAGGTGTCTGAAACCTGCGATTCCTCTAGGGTTAAGCAGGATTACCGTAGCAAAGCTCTTTCATTAAGAGGGTAAAACTGACCAGTTTTCTGTGGGTCTAATTCCAGCACACGTTCCTTATTAGACCCAACGAAAATGCTCTCAGTCTGTCAGTCATTTTACAGTGTTGGCGTGTTGAGTCAAATTAAACCGCAGGTTCCACTCCTGGTGGTGCCCTTCCGTCAATTCCTTTAAGTTTCAGCTTTGCAACCATACTTCCCCCGGAACCCAAACACTGGTTTCGAAGCAACTCCTGCGGATCACTAGTCGGCATCGATTATAGTCAGAACTACCACGGTATCTGATCGTCTTCGCGCCTCTGACTTTCGTTCTTGATTAATGAAAACATTCTTGACAGATGCTTTCGCAGTAGCTCGTCTTGCGGCGATCCAAAAATGTCACCTCAAACACCGTAATACGAATGCCCCAGTTTGTCCCTGTTAATCATTACCTCCAGTTCCGAAAACCAACAAAATAGAACCGAGGTCCTATTCCATGAACAATTATTCAGGCAGCCGAGGCCTGCTTTGAACACTCTAATTTTTTCAAAGTAAACGCGCCGACCACCCGGGACGCTCAGCGAAGAGCACCCGCGGGAGAGAGCCGGCAGACGGTAGGGCAGGAGACAACGGGCAGTGAACCGGCGCGAGCCGGACCGCCCGCCTGCGCCTGAGATCCAACTACGGGCTTTTTAACTGCAGCAACTTTAATATACGCTATTATTGCTGGAATTACCGCGGCTGCTGGCACCAGACTTGCCCTCCAATAGATCCTCCTTAAAGGGTTTAAAGTGTACTCATTCCAATTACGGGGCCTCGAAAGAGTCCTGTATTGTTATTTTTCGTCACTACCTCCCCTTGCCGGGAGTGGGTAAGTTGCGCGCCTGCTGCTTTCCTTGGATGTGGTAGCCGTTTCTCATGCTCCCTCTCCGGAATCGAACCCTGATTCCCCGTTACCCGTTACAAACATGGTAGGCGTGTCACGTAACATCGACATTTGATAGAGCAGACATTTGAAAGATGCGTCGCCGGCACATGAGGCCATGCGATCATCACAAAGTTATCCAGAGTCACCAGTGGGGACGCCACAACCCCGCGAGGGGAAATGACGATTGGTTTTGTACTAATAAAAGCGCTTTTTCCGCGAGGGTCGGAGCTTGGTAAACATGTATTATATCTAGATTTGCCACTGTTATCCAAGTAGGATCGTGTCATCTAAGGAACTTCGACTGATTTAATGAGCCATACGCGGTTTCACCGTGAGACAGTGTGAACTTAGACATTCATGGCTTAATCTTTGAGACAAGCATATGACTACTGGCAGGATCAACCAGATATCTGTCGGAGACGGACGAACCACACACACCGGTCGGCGGTGGATGGATGGATGGATGTGCAAAAAGCCTCACCAGGACGGCCGCAGCTACAGACTGACGGACGGACTGTTGTTCCGTCCCTCACTCCGTCGACCTAGGACCGCCTGGCAGAGGCCCGTACACACGCCAACCGACCGACCGACCGGGCTCGCGCGGGGAGGGATGACAGCGCTCTGTGCAGAACGGATAGAAACGGCCCCGGCGATGATTTTCCCTCGGACTGGAGACGATTTTTTGCCTTCGGCCTGCCCTTCTCCGACCGGTTGGTCGGGCGAGGACATGGCCTTCAGGTGTCTGATGTCTCGCATATTGTTCTTGGCCTCATCATATCGGACAGGTGTCTGATGTCTGGCATATTGTTCTTCGCCTCATCATATCGGACAGGTATCTGATGTCTGGGATATTGTACTTGGCCTCATCATATCGGACAGGTGTCTGATGTCTGGGATATTGTACTTGGCCTCTTTATTTCGGACAGGTGTCTGATGTCTGGGATATTGTACTTGGCCTCTTTATATCGGGCAGGTGTCAGATGTCTGGGATAAAAATTCAGATATTGTACTTGATCTCATTACGTGAAACAGGTGTCGGATGTACAGTATAAAATGTTAGACATTGTATATGTGGCACAAATCTTTGCTGTCGAGGATGAAGTGTTAAAGATTGTACTAGTCCTCATCATCGTAAATGGTATGTAGCAGTTTCCTTTCTCACAGGACAGTCAGATAGCCTCTGAAAACACCAAATAGTGTTGCATGCTAGTCAAAGCGATTGATGTGTTATGCCCTGCAGCACCTGGTATCCCAGTGATAGGTGTTGCTGATTGCTCCACGATACTATTCACGGATAGGAATAACATCACTGTGTGAACATTGTTTGCTTTCTATAGCTCGTGCTTGTTTTATTGAAGAAACGCCGCTAATGAGCATCTGAATATCAGAGTAGTTAGAGGACTTGCTTCTGACGGCAAAGGTATGTGGCTCCAACTCTAATATCGTCACGTCGCAGTCTACCCGGTTGTAAATAAGTACTTGATTTACAAAAGAAGTTTGGAAGGGGACGGTTACTATTCACGTACAATAAAGCTGAGTCCTAGTACATTGAAGTCTATAGCACTTCGTCCCTGACAGCAGTATCCGTAACAGTCACTGGTGTCAGGAATGAAGTGGTAGAGACTCATTGTCTCAACTTTATTATTAACATACATATCTGTGTTTGTGTGTGTGCGCGTGTGCACGTGTGTATATACATATTTTTTTAGTGTGTATATACATATTTTTCTGTGTGTGCAATTACCAATCCCCTGCCTTCTTGACGACTGAAACTACGGTGTACCCATACATAGATGCGTAGACTGGTGCGTGTCGATTCCGAGGGTTTATGCCGTTACCTTACTTAGCCGTGTCAATTCGATAGCACATTTGGTAAGGATTGAATGATCTATACAAGCCAGCTCGGGCGCTTGTAGAGGAAGAGAAACTATCACAAAAGCTGATTGGTTCCTAGTAAAAACCAGTTTCGCTGATACGTGGCTAGCGTGACTGTAGCCCATTTAGGTAAGGTGATCTGCTAGCGTGACGCACGCCATACAGTCATGATTCCAGAAACCATTGCATTATTGACTGCAGCCACAACTGATGTGACACTGATTGGCTGCCATCCTGCTTTCTGTTACATGCATTTTGAGACTGCGTTTAATTTTCCAGTAACCAGAAACTGACCGTTATAAAATCACAGAGGGAGAAACATCTCTAATTAGAGGTATTTTTGATTGCGAGCTTCTGAATATGACCACGTATTTCCTTCTGATTTCTATTCCAACACAAAGCTACAGGGGGTGCACATCACGGTCTCTCATTGTGGACGGTCTTCTTGGGCTCTACCTATCAGTTCCCAGTCACCATCGGCTGCCCTGTTCTTGTCACCTAGTGTTCGACTAGTGTTCTTTAGTTTTCTCTCTTTTTACTTGGACGTCTCTCCCACCGTTCAACCATTATTTGGTATCCGTGTCTCCCCTGGTCTTATCTACCACCGTTAATCACTACGTGTTATTTGGTCTCCGTGTCTCCCCTGGTCTTATCTAACACCGTTCATCACTAGTTGATATTTGGGTTTCACGTCTACCATGGTCTTATTTCCTAACGATCTTCACAAGGTCATTGGTCTGTTCCGATCAGTTCTCCCACTATTCTTCGTTATATTTTTTCGTCTGGTCTAGTCTCCCACCGTTCTTCCCTAGGTGTTCTTTGGTCTCTGATCTTCTCGCCCACACTTTTTTGCTAGGTGTTCTTTGGTCTTTCTTGGTCTACTATTCCACCATTTTCTGCTGGCTGTTCTTTGGTCTCCCCTGGTCTACTCTCCAACTGATCTGCCCTGGGCATTCTTTGGTTTCTCATCTTTTCTCCTGGTCTTATCTCCCTCCATTCTTTGCTGGGTGCTCTTTGATCTCTCATATTCTCCCCTGATCTTTTCTCCCATTGTTCTTTTGCAGGGTGTTCTTTGATCTCATGGCTTATCTCTCACCGTTCTTTGCTAGGTTTTCTTTTGTCTACACTAGTTTTTTCTCTCACTGTTCTCTACTAGATGATCTTTGGATTCCCCTATTTTCGTCTTGTCTTTGATATGGCTTCATGTGTTCTCCTAATAAACTTGGAGTGATGTCTCAAACCTTTCTTGTCATCGTGCATCTTATCCATCAAATAATCACATCTATTTCTACTAATAAATTTGGGGTACTGTCTCAGACATATGTTACCACCATGCAGTTTATCCCTCAACTGGGTTGACGAGGGCCATGCTGCCGTAACGGCTCCACTTGTTAAACTGATATAGCTGAGGAACATAATTTACTGTTTGTTTGTGTGCCTCATCTTTTTTTAAATGTGTTTAGATGGAAACTTGACAGCAGTCTTAAATTGCCAAGTGATCTATTCATAGCAACGTGTAGTATAGACAAGACATGTTATAGAATACACTGATGTCTGGGATGAAGTGTTAGAGACTTTATTGTACTAGGATTTCGATTTTTGTCAGGTAGGGTGGCAAGTTTCCTTTCTCCCCACCATACGTTACCTAGCTGTAAACGAGGTATCCATTTACAGTTGAGTACACAAGCCGCGTAGCGCAGTGGTTAGCGCGCTGTCTTCGCATCTGAGTGGTCCTGGGTTCATTCCCAAGTTGAGGCGGTAAAGTTTTTTTCGGACCGCAATGGCTCCCGGGTGGACCCAGCCTTAAATGGGTACCGGTTCAGTCCGGGAAGTAAAAGCGGCGAGGGAGAGGAGATGGCTAACGCCCTCATATAGCCGAGCCTTTGAAATGTGAGATCGCTAACACCTCACACCCCTACGGCAGTAATGCTTTTACTTTTACACAAGCTCGTAGAGACCATGTATTGAACCGGCTCTTTCTACCGTGAAGCCATACAGACGTCTGGACGCTGAAACTGAAACGTGACAGTAAAACCGTGCACTCTCGCTAAGGATCCACTAGCTGCACGTGGTATTTAACTGGCGCCAGAGCTGGACCAGCCAACCTGCTTGAAGGTTTTCAGAACCGATTTGGCACGATATTTACACAGGGGCAGAGTAATGAAGTGCACACACACACAGAATTTGATATCATCACTACGCTCGTATTAACTAACGATGTACCCGCGTTCTGCTGCGGATGATCAACAAAAGAGTAACTTGTCAAACTCCATATCACAATAATAGAGTCATGTCAATTGTTCATGCTTTTGTTCCACAGTATTTCTATTACTTGTGCATCAGACGAACAACAATTCACAACATATTGAGTTGGGAATACGTTCTGTCTGTCAGTAGATTATAGAATGGACATTGTATATGTTCTGTCTATCATTAAATTATAGAATGGGAATTCAACTAGTTCTGTCTATCATTAAATTATAGAATGGGAATTCGACATGTTCTGTCTATCATTAAATTATAGAATGGGAATTCGACATTTTCTGTCTATCATTAAATTATAGAATGGGAATTCAACTAGTTCTGTCTATCATTAAATTATAGAATGGGAATTCGACATGTTCTGTCTATCATTAAATTATAGAATGGACATTCGACATGTTCTGTCTATCACTAAATTATAGAATGGGAATTGGACATGTTTTGTTTGTCACTAAATTTTGGAATGGGCAGTAAACACATTATGTCTGTAACTAAATTATAGAATGGGCATTAAACACATTCTGTCTGTCAGTAAATTATTGCTCACTCTTAGAGTACATATACACATCGAAGAGGCACAGTGATATGTTCTTCCTTTTTGTGACAAATGTGTGGCTTTTCTTCCCGAGCATCCGTCTACCCGGCTGTTGTTGTAGTCAGCCACACTTACTGAGGTATATTTAATGGTTACTAAATGTATGAGTGCACGGGTTACAGTACCTTTTCTTACATCCTCAGACGTACATAGGATGGTGGGTCGGGTGTCTTCCTGGCTGTAGTGCAATGCGAGAGAATTCAGTGAGCTCATTACTATTAAAATTGCAGTGTCGATTCCAACCTCGTTGGCTTGACTGCTGCAGCACAACATTTTTCCAGTAGTCCTTCGTGGAATAAGAGGGACGTCATGATCAGTGTGCGACATCTAACCCTGATGTTACTCTTCACTGCCAGTCTACCTATCTGTAATGTGGTGCATGACTTACTCTTAGGGAAGACTCGGCAAGGTTAGAAATAGTTAGAAATCAAATTAACATTATTATAATTAAAGAAAGGATTTACAAATGCCGGCAAATAGACAACTTATCTTGGTGCAGCTGTAAGTTCTGAGCACATTTAGGTAGTGATTTTAATAGCCATCAGACTAAACAAAGAACATAAAATCAGATATTTAAAAAAATCAACAAATAAATTTAACAGCATTAAAGCAGCCTAACATTAAAACGAAATATCATGTGGAAGTCAAAAATAAATATAACCTGCTGTCAGAAGGTATGCATCGAAATGAAAGAAAAATCGCAAACGAGAATATAAGCACTAACTTGGAATGTTTAACAAGGATTAAACAGCGGTTGGGATTGAGGTGCTCAGCAGAGCATGAGCTGTAGCGGTCAGCAACCCAGAGCTGCCTGCTTGCGTCAGGGTCAGCAACCCAGAGCTGCCTGCTCTCGTCAATGTCAGCAACCCAGAGCTGCCTGCTTGCGTCAGAGTCAGCAACCAAGAGCTGCCTGCTTGCGTCAGGGTCAGCAACCCAAAGCTGCTTGCTTGGGTCAGGGTCAGCAACCCAAAGCTCCCTGATTACATCAGGGTCAGCAACCCAAAGCTGCCTGCTTGCGTCAGGGTCAGCAACCCAAAGCTGCCAATACCCTTCTCCGCCTCCACGTGGTGAACCTAGATGACAGGTTGCAACAGACTGGCTAAGGAGAAGGGGCCAAAGAGGAAAGACTAACCTGGTACCAAACATGTAATGCTGAAGTCGGATGTGTTTGACCGAAAAATTCAAATATCGCGGTCAAGTTGTAAACGATGAAACAACGCATTCCTTTCTCCGGACTACATCCTGGTACTTGCAAAGGCCTTTTCATGGCTTGGTAGCGGGAGATGACAATGAACGAAGAAGAAGAAGAAGAAGAAGAAGAAGAAGAAAAAGAAGAAGAAGAAGAAAAAGAAGAAAAAAAAGAAGTAAATAGCGAATACAACTCGCCTTATAAAAGAGTTTGAAGAAATATCAAGTATGGGTGACATGATTTCTTCAGCAACATGAAAGAGAGAGAGAGAGAGAGAGAGAGAGAGAGAGAGAGAGTAAGAGAGAGAGGAAGAGAAAGAGTGAGAGAGAGAGGAAAATATGTACCATAATACAGAAACTGAAAATGTCAAAACGAACATGTGCTGATAAGCAATGCAACAGTGGATTGAATCAAAATTCAAGATACAAGACATGGGAAAGAAATACAGTACGAGAACTATATATGCAGAAATGAAACATATTTCGAACAAGATACTCCTAGCTCAAAGAGGAGGATGCATTAAGGCCAATTATGGCAGCATCTTACTTGATGAGAAGGAGATATAAAACAGGAGGGCAGAACATGAATTTGAAATGGTTAAGGACCAGAGAGAAGACAGACCATCACAATTTATAGTGACGGCCGCACCATCCATAGATCAGAAGTAGATAACGCGATAAAGGTTATGAGCAAAATGAAGGCACCAGGAATGGATACAATAGATATAACAAAATTAGAAGCTTTAGATGAATTCAAGGAAGATGAAATCACTGATCTCTGTAATTACATTTAGAAAAATAGGAGCTATGCCGAGATACCTGACTGCATCTGTCTCTTATTATACTACCTAACGTGATCAAGATGCTGAGCAGCGCATGAGCTGCAGTGGTCAGCGACCCATAGCTGACTGCTAGCGTCAGGGCCAGCGAACCAGAGTTGCCAAGACCCTTCTACACCTCCACGCGGTGATCCTGGATAATAGGCTCCAGCAGGGCAGACTGGCTAAGGAGAAGGGATCGAAGAGGGAATGCTAACCCGGTACTAAAAAAGTGATTGCTGAAGTCGGATGTGTTGGACCGAAGGGTGCAAATATCGCAGTCAAGCTGTAAACTACAACACAATGCATTCCGTTCTCGGGACTACATTCTGCTACTTAAGCCCTTTCAGGGTTTGGTAGTGGGAGATTGAGAACGAACGAAGCCAAGCCATACTACCTAACAATGCAATCGAATGTTCTGATCTTAGAACAATTAACCTGATGAGTCACACCATTAAAAAAGATGCTGCTTACAATTGTGTTTAATTATACAGAAGATAATTTGGCGGGGAGTAGACAGCGCCATTCAGGATGAACAATTTGGGCTAGACAGAAGAGCGGAGCACGATGAACAATATTATGTGAACGGACACAAGCAGAACATCGAATAGCAGTTCATAAAAACATTTGTGTATGCTTTATAGGCTACAAAATGTCCGGAGTGAGCAACTAATTGCTTGAATGGGAAACAAAGGTATGGATGGAAAGGGCACAATAATACATTGTGACCTAAATTGGTAGCAAATTGGCGTTGTAAAATCTGACAAGCTTTACTCACTGTAAAATCTGACAAGCTTTACTCACTTAAGATCTGACAAGGTTTACTCACTGTAAAATTTGACAAGCTTTACTCACTGTAAAATCTGACAAGGTTTACTCACTGTAAAATCTGACAAGCTTTACTCACTTAAGATCTGACAAGGTTTACTCACTGTAAAATTTGACAAGCTTTACTCACTGTAAAATTTGACAAGGTTTACTCCCTGTAAAATTTGACAAGCTTTACTCACTGTAAAATTTGACAAGCTTTACTCACTGTAAAATCTGACAAGGTTTACTCACTTAAGATCTGACAAGCTTTACTCACTGTAAAATCTGACAAGGTTTACTCACTGTAAAATCTGACAAGGTTTACTCACTGTAAAATCTGACAAGCTTTACTCACCGTAAAATCTGACAAGGTTTACTCACTGTAAAATTTGACAAGGTTTACTCACTGTAAAATTTGACAAGCTTTACTCACTGTAAAATTTAACAAGCTTTACTCACTGTAAAATCTGACAAGGTTTACTCACTTAAGATCTGACAAGCTTTACTCACTGTAAAATCTGACAAGGTTTACTCACTGTAAAATCTGACAAGGTTTACTCACTGTAAAATCTGACAAGCTTTACTCACCGTAAAATCTGACAAGGTTTACTCACTGTAACATTTGACAAGGTTTACTCACTGTAAAATCTGACAAGGTTTACTCACTATGTAAAGATGTAAATAAAGAAGTGCGACAAGGATGCGTACCGTCCCCTTTTCTGTTTAACATTTACACGGAACACATTTTTCTACAAAAAGAGGAAATGAAAATATTAATTATGGGTGGAACATCAACAAATAATCTAAAGTATGCGGATGAGACAGTTATGCTGACTGAAAGCCAACAAAATCTACTGAAATTGGCGATTCTAGCAGAGAACATGCGTCAGATGTATGGACTGGACATTAACACTGAGACAACGACAACATTGATAATTATGAAAGGAGACTCGAAATCTAACCAACATAAATAAATAAACGGTCAAGTACTGTGAACAATTACGGGCGTCTACTGTGTGGTACTCTAGTTTTAGTTGAGTAGTTTACTGATCTAAAGTGTTACATGATGCAACATGTTACACCACCACGCGACTTCAACACACAACAACAAAAAACACAGTAATCACTACGCTGACCATTAAAAAAAAAACTAATCATTTATTACAAGAATAATCGTTGCACAATATCAACAAAAAGCAAAGAACATCTAAACTAAATAATCATTATATATATATATATATATATATATATATATATATATATATATAGTGAACTACAACAAAAGATATAAACACTAGCTGTTGATATACCTTCTGTAACTACGTGTCAACCCAAATTATATTTCGAAAACTGCAACAATAAAACTTCCCACCCTCCAGAAATATTCTAGCCACAACTTAATGGCTCCAGTTAGCTCGCTGTCTTTCTTCTGCACCCTTAACACACGATCACAAACTCGTCCTCACGATCGGAGTACGTATTCAGTCGTTCTGTGCATTGACATATAATCAGACCACTTTCAATCAGATGATCTGTGCATTCGCATACAATCGGTCCACGTATGATCAGGCGATCTGTGTATTCATATGTAATTCGATCACGTCACTTATAATCGAATCACGTACTCACTTGTGATCACGTACTCAGTTGATCTATGCATTCACGCCTAATCAGAACACACATAAATCCTAAAGTGTCCTGCACATACAACACTTCCAGACCCACTATTAGCCTTCATGACAGCCTCTCAGCCTTCCTCTCAGTCAGTCTGCCTAGTTTTTCCATGCAGAGTAATTTATAGTCTCAGTCAACAACACGTCTGTTCAATGGTCTTCTGTTAGCTTTCTGACCTAGCCAACCCTCCAATTTGGAACTACCCTCAACTAATGTTATTGGTTGACTATCCACAAGTCACTATCACTCTAAATGTCGTAGCCAGTCGTGGTAGCATCAGATTATCACCGATCTCCATTCACGTCAAGTCCGACACCCACCCCTGTACTAGACTAAGTCTTTTGCCTAAACCCATCGTTTCCTTTGTCAACCTAGTGTCGAAACGGTGATTGACCCTGACGTGACCTGCGCTCGCCCAAATCATTCAAGCAACTTTTATTTCTCAGAGTCGCCAGCCCAACCTTCCCTGCCAGAAACGCCCATGCTCAAGTTGGAACTGTCACAACTGTCTTAGAAACATTATAACGGAAAATGGGAGACGGTCAAATCTGCTTTCACCAAACAAAGTCAGGATATACATCCAAGCAAGTCAGTCACAGAGAAAGTCAGGATATACATCCAAGCAAGTCAGTCACAAAGAAAGTCAGGATATACATCCAAGCAAGTCAGTCACAAATTAAAATTATAAGAGTAACCAGGTGTTTTTTATACTCGTCCATAAACTGAAGATAGGTGGCACTGACGAACACATCTGTGGTACAGGGAAAATGGCCGCTGAACATCTGCTACAAAATTGACCGACATACGAGGACCAGAGAAAGCACATATGGTCATCACCTGTGGCAACACTAGACAAGCTCTATGGCAGTGTCGACAGCCTCAGGATGACAGCAGCTTTCTTCGAACAAATACAAGTTGACGTCTCACAGCGTACGAAGAAGAAGAAGAAGAAGAAGTACACGCGTCTTTTCTGTGTGGCACAGAAACATGGCCAACGGAGAACGATTGGAGAAGAGAATTGATGCCTTTGAAATGTGTGAGTGTCGTAGAATCAGTACACATCTCAAGGGACAGCGAACTTCCAGATAAAAAACAGAGGGCGGGGGCAGACGAAGTGATATGCAACCGGGCGGAACTAATGAAACCATCGTCCCTGATCAGTACTGGTCTTCTGATCAGGAAAGAGCTGGCCAATGACCTCCCCAGACCCATCAGCCCAGACCTTACAGTGACACCATGACTGCGTGGAGATGACTTCGGGGAGCAAGAACATCCCAATCGTCTGCTGGTCACTTTGTGGTGAAACTACACGACTGGAAAGTAAAACTGGTTGTCTATAGACTCTGCATAGTCTTCTGGGGGTCACTGTGGTCGAGAGGGCAGGCACTCTTCCCCAAAGCGATGAACAGAAACGGTGGGCGATCGAATCCTGAAAGTTTTAAAGTAACCCCTGGTTTAACGGGATGTGAGACCGGAGGGACTGCATCCTGAGTTGCCTCCAGTCGTCTTTACGCATGTCTTGTCACTGGCCCAAGGTAGCTCGGGACCAGAGAGTGATGTTGATGACAAGCGCAGTTCCTTTCTTCCTATAATCTTAATACTGCACAAGTTATATCATCAAAACAAATCCGTTAATTGATGTCGCCATCAGTGTTTGCAATGGGCAACTAATGTAATGTCGTAAAATGTGGCGCATCTCCTGGAAAGAAAAGAAAACAAATAATGAAGTCTTGCGAAATTAAGGATACAAAGAGAATTGATGAACGAAATCAGAGTACGACAGTTCAAATATTTTGGTCCCATGAAAAAGCATAATGCCATACTGAAAACCAAACTGGACGGCAGGGAGCAGAGCAGACGTACCAAAGATAATCTACACTATAAGCTGGGGGATGGCGCCAAACGATTGACAAGGAAAAGTCGGGCAGATTGTATCATCAAGGCGGGAAACAGAGAGCGTTAAAGAACCATTGCAGCCGACCTTTGTTGTGAACCTAACACTTGAGACTATAGAATATAGACCGAGTTCAAGCAATATATATTTATAGACCCAAATACTACCTAACTTTCCTAAAATTTAGTATAAAACGTAAAGATCTTAATACGCGTGTTGCAGGTAGGCAAACAATGTCCAGTGGTAATTTCTAATTATAAAGCTAGGTAAGGAAGCGAACATGCGGAACCTTGGAGAAAATGAGTTGTAAACAAAGTGTTTTTTGTTTATGAAAGCAATCACTAGGACAATTACTATTCTTCACTAGGAAAACATAAAAACATACAACAAACAAGAAAGTAAAGTAATAGGTAAGTCTGGATTCGAACCACATATCTTCAGATGACGAGTGTGCCATTGACACAAGAAGGAGACGAATTAAATAATTATACATTTGTTTTCCGAGAGCAGAATTACTCGTGATAGTTGTCCTTAACAATTATACTTTGTTTACAAATCACTGCCTTGGAGTTTACCAATTTTTCCCTTCCTGAAAATCATAGTGATGTGGTTATACAAAAGGATGCTGTAAATCTCGTGAACAATAACAACATCAGAACAAACGCAAATGTGCCGAGGGAGACTTACAACCACGCATCAAAGATCAATTGTACCACACATCAAAGGTAATGTGTACCACGCATCAAATGTAACGTTTACCACGCATAAAAGGTAACTTTTACCACACATCAATTGTAACGTATACCACACATCAAAGGTAACTTATACCACGTATCACAATAACTTTAACCATACCTCAAAGGTAACTTATACCACCCATTACAGTAACTTTAACCATACATTAAAGGTAACTTATACCACGTATCACAGTAACTTTAACCATACATCAACGATAACTTTTACCACGCATCACAGTAACTTTAACCATACGTCAAAGGTAACTTATACCACGCATCACAGTAACTTTAACCATACATCAACGGTAACTTATACCACGCATCACAGTAACTTTAACCATACATCAAAGGTAACTTATACCACGCATCACAGTAACTTTAACCATACATTGAAGGTAACTTATACCACGTATCACAGTAACTTTAACCATATATCAACGGTAACTTATACCACGCATCACAGTAACTTTAACCATACGTCAAAGGTAACTTACACCACGCATCACAGTAACATTAACCTTACATCAAAGGTAACTTATACCACGCATCACAGTAACTTTAACCATACATCAAAGGTAACTTATACCACGCATGAAATGTAACAATCCACGCACCAAAGTTTACTTATACAACACATCAGAACAAAGCAATAAACTTTATAGACGCGTTATGAGAAGAGACAAGTTGGACTCCCTCTGTAATAGCTATCAAAACATATGAAGTAGAAGGATAGAGGTCGCCAAGGTGAGTAAATGCTGACGGGTTATCAGATCATGAGAAGGAAGATGGTCAGTGATGTGATTTATAAACAACACGGTACATGAAGTTATAGAGCCCTATTATCGCCATAGTCAGCGTTATGGCACATGATAATGTCGAGTCATAAAGATTAGAAATGACAAAACATTGCAATAAGAAATATCCTGGTCCTCAAACGTAGAATCACGTAAGAACAAGTGCTCTGCTCGTTTTACGTTAAGACACTGCCAAGTAGCGTGCTAATGGTACCTTATTTTCTGTTTCGTCTTCCTGTTCTTGTTATTGTTGTTGTTGTTGCTGTTCTTCTTCTTCTTCTTCTTCTTTTTCTTTATCTTTTTCTTCTTCTTCTTCTTCTTCTTTTTCTTCTGCTTTTCTTATTGTTCTTCATGTTTTTCTTTCTTCTTCTTCTTATTTATCATAATTTTTTTTCCTTTTTCTGCGTCTTTTTCGTTTTTCATTTTTTTCTTCTTTTTCTATGTTTTTCTTTTCTTATTCTTTTTATTTTCTATTTCTTTCTTTTCTTTTTCTTATTTTTCTTCTTTTTCTATTTTTTTTCTTCTTCTTCTTTCTTTTCCTATGCGGTCATCACGCAATGTACAGACTAGATGTGTATTTCACCCCCAACAGAGAAAAACATGTTAAGTATCGTTGTTTTGAACCCGTACCGCATTAGTCTGGAGATTTGTATCCAAACTGCTCGGAACCTCTAATCGCTAGGCCAACTCCTCCGCTAGGTCACCGCACTCGCTCGAGCACCCGACCCACTTGCCTACTCAGCCCATTTGCCCACCCAACCCACTTGCCCACACAACCCGCTTGACCACGCAATCCAATTTCCCACATAACCTACTTGACCACCCAACCCACTTGCCCACACAACCCGCTTGACCACGCAATCCAATTTCCCACATAACCTACTTGACCACCCAACCCGCTTGTCCACCCAATCCGCTTGTCCATCCAATCCGCGTGCCAAACCAACCAGCATGACCACCCAACCCAAGTGTTCATCCAATCCCATTTCTTAAATAACCTGCTTGCCCACTCAACCCGCTTGCTCATCCAACCCGCTTGCCCCTTCAACCCGCTTGCTTACCCAACCCGCTTGCACACCCAACCAACCTGCCCATCCCGCCAGTCCATCCAATCCAGTTTTCCACTTAACCCGCTTGTCCACCCAACCCGAAAGTCCACACAACCCGCTTTCCCGCCCAATCCACTTGCCCACTCAACCCGCTCGCCCACTCAACCCGCTTACCCACCCATCTCGCTTGTAAACCGAATCCGCTTGCCTATCCAAACCAATTTTAAACATAACTCGCTTGACCACCCAACCAGGTTGCCCACCCAACCAGCATGTCCATCCAATTCGCTTGTTCATTAAAACCCACTTGCACCCTCAGCCCGCTCGCCCACCCAACCCGCTTGTTCACCCAACCCGCTCGCACGTACAAATCCGCTTGCTCACCCAACCCACTTGCCCATCTCGTCAGCACATCCAATTAAGTTTCCCACCCAACCCGCTTGCCCACTCAACCCGCTTGCCCACCCAACCCACTTGTCCACCCAACCCGCTTGCCCACCCAACCCACTTGCCCACCCAACCGGCTCGCCCATCCAACCCAGTTGTCTACGCAACCTGCTTATCAACCCAACTCGCTTGACCACCCAACCTGCTCGTCCATCCAATTCGCTTGGTCACACAACCCACTTTCCCATCTCGCCAGCCCATCTCACCAGCCCATCCAATCAAGTTTCCTACCCAACCCACTTGCCCACCCAACCCGCTTGCCCACCCAACCCGGTTGTTCACCAAAGCTGGGAATCTAGAGAAAAAAAACAGGCAGCCATAGCTTGAGAAAAAAAACAGAACATGATGTAAAACACACGCCACCATCTCATGCTGTTTGCTCTTCAGGTTGTATCATTCTGCCAGAAACATGGTTGGAATCACAAATGGAGAGAATATACCGTAATACTTAGACGATAAATAAGCACGTTTGGTACCATGGAGAACTTAATATATCCTAAACAGAAACAGGTTAAATAGAAAACACAAATGTGATATCAAACTGAGGTAGAAGGAAGCAGTTGAAAATATGTTAGCTGTCTAATATAACTAGGAACTTTCTTATTAGAAGATAGAATGTAGAAAACACAAGCAAAACAAAGATCAACCAAGCTGAAGCTTGACTTGAGATTCGGCCCATGGGCCACCCAGGCTGATATAATGCGGCATGTGTGCCATCCAGCTTGCCGTCATGAAGCCCTTTCAGTAATTTACGTTAGAGACTCCTGATCTAAACATTTCTTCTCCCGCCCTCTTCCCTCGCCCCCTTTCCTAACCCCCCACCTCACAATCCCAACTTTAAGCACACCCTGACGGATGCAAGGTTAGCCAGTTCATCAGCAAACCCAACGTTGTTACTAAATTGGACTCTTTATGACACTATGAGAAGTCTAGAACTGGATGCATTTCTTTATAAGTGCTAGGTCCGTCAGTATAAGACACATTTAGACGTCCCCTCCGGTTTCTCAGACTTTGCTTTCAGCAGCAGTCGTGGACCCATGGTACAGCAATGTCCGGCAGTGAATGATTGCTTAGTTTTGTCTGGAGGCCATGAATTTATCTCAGGCCACCTGGGGTCGTCGTAACCGAGCTAGGAATAAAAGCAACGTGTGACTATTTTACTTTCTACTAGACACACTTCATATTTCTCATTCTATTTTTCTAAAGCTGTGACCTATCCATCTCTCTCTCTCTCTCTCTCTCTCTCTCTCTCTCTTTCTCTATCTCTCTCTCTCTCTCTCTCTCTCACTCTCTCTGAGTGAGAGAAACTTAGGAGAAAGGAGAATCAAATTATATCGTGCATGTTCCGAGCCTTTAGGCAGGTGAAACGGTATGTTAAGTTAAATATTGATATCAGAGTTTTCTGACTTAGATTTCTTTCTTGGATCTCGTATTAAATTTTATTATTTTATTAAATCTACCCTATTCTTGCTGTCTTTCGATATGCATCGCTCATTGTCTTTCAAATTTTAAAAAGAGGTTAAATTGCACTGAGAAAGGTAGATGTTCAGAGCCAAGAAATAAAGATTTGATGTACGAAGACTCAAATGTGAAGATTCGATGGGTGAATATTTGTGCACAAGTCCTGTTATTGATGTTTTTTTGTTTTTTGTTTGTTCGGCAGTGTACGTACTGAGTTATTCACTCTTGAACATGCTCCTTTAGTAGATGGTTACGTGGACTCTTCTTATATCTCGAAGAGTAATGAAGAGGTAGACTTGGATCATCATAGCCGTACTGCAATGCGGAGTATCTCAGCAGGCTCACAGTGGTGTATCATACTCTCGTTGGCCAGTCTGAGGTTAACACTACGAGGACGAGAGGTGACGTCTTGGTCAGTGTGTGGTTTTTGTTGTTTGATTTGTTAGTTGTTTCGTTTCGGTTTTTTTCACGATGAAGGCCTTGTAGCCGTTACGCAGGTATCATTTTGCTTTTGTCTTGGTGCAGTCACTAATGCATTACTTTTGTGTGTTTTTATCGACTTTGATTTTCAGTACCTCTAACACCACCCATCTGTTTATTTTATTTCTGTAAGTATGTTTCAGTTGATCAATAGGTAAGTCTGGGATCCCAACATACAGTCTTAAATAAGCTTGTTTTAAAGATAAATAACATTACAAGTTATTGTTATCCATGTATTCTCATTTTATTTGTGAATGTGTGCTTGCGCTCTGGAGTCCGTGCGTGCGTGTCTCTCTCTCTTTCTCTCTCTCTCTCACTCTCTCTCTCTCTTTATCTCTCTCACTCTATCTCTCTCTTTCTCTCTTTCTCTCTCTCTCTCTCTCTCTCTCTCTTTCTCTATGTCTCTCACACTCTCTCTCTCTCTCTCTCTATCATAAATGCTACCCAGTATGCAATAACAATTAATTTCTTCGCTTTAATGCAATTGTTGGCAATCTCTTCAATCGTAGCCATCACATTTGGGAGCAACTGGATTAGAAGCTGTGGAACTACTGTAAACATAACTGAATTTGATGCTATAAAACTACTGTAAACATAACTGAATGTTATGCTATAAAACTACTGTAAACATAATTCAATTTGATGCTGTGGAACTACTGGAAACATAACTGGATTGGAAACTGCGGAACTACCGTGAGATTTATTTTCCCGAGGCGGTGTGCGTTGCATTATGTTTTTATTTTGCGCTTGTCGGCCCAGTGCATCCGACATCGGCATTCATTTTATGTAAGGATCTGCTTACTCTTGCATTTTCTAAGGGTTTGCTTCTTCGGGTTTACGACCGGTGCTGTGATTGGGGAGCGAACCAAGCACCTACGGATTGTGAGCCGTGTCACTTAACCACCAGACCACGCCGACCATTTCATGAAATGGCCGCGTCTTTCAGTCGACCCAGCTATATATAAGCAGATGCCGAAGTGAGTGACAAGTTTGGGAGCTTCTGCTGTCTACGACACTAACAGCATGGGAGCGTCCTGTTTTAATGAAGTCTGTTCAATGAGTCATTAAATTCTGTATGTTTTGTTGTGTACCTCTGTCTTTGATGTGCTTGTTCTTTTCACTTTTCACTTTTCGCTCTCTCTCTCGCACTCTCTTTTTCTCTCCCCCTCTCCCCCTCTCTCTTGGGAGTTCTCTATCTCCCCGAAGTACTCTGTTCCTCGGAACTTTTATCGCACTCTTTCTCTCTCTTTCTTTCATTTCTCCCTTCTCTCTCTCTCTCCGTGTCTCAATCTCTCTCCCTCTTTCTCTCCTTCTCTATCTCTCGTTTGTTATTTTTTAAAGAAAAATAAAGTCTGAAAAATGTTTATGTTAAACTCGTATTTGGTATTTTCAAGAATATGAAATATGCAAGTGTTGATGGTAATCTCGTATTTGGTTGTTTAGAGAACATTAAACATGTAACAGTATTCATGTTCGTATTTGGTCGCTTAAAGCATATTACACGTGTAAAAGTGTTGATGTTAAAAGTGTAATGCAAAGTAACCCAGCTCGGCTTTATCATTGTTAATCCCAGACCAGTTGCCACATCATGTTGATGGCAATCGATGTCAAACGATATCAGTGGGAAAATGCAATTACAAGTTAATACACGGTTAATGAGTTATTAATACACGGCCAACTATAAAAATGAACTTTCAACAGCATAACAAAATAATACCAATATGTAAAGTAGAGCCAGTCTTCATATTTATATCGAATATAATTGAAAAGTTTGCCGTTGTTACTGTTAGCTGTTTGGTCAATTATTGTAATTATTTTTTCATGAGTGCAATATGCAGATTTCTAGCATTTCTTGACATCTGGTATAACCAAATAACAACACAATATTGTAAGTAATAACTGTTTTGTTCCATACTTTCTAGACAATGCGTAACCTTTTTATGTTATTGGCGACCTTGTACGGAATTCATTTTCATGGTTTAATGAATTTTACAAGGTCAGCCATGTTGTTAAGAGTTGCATCTATTTGTTTATCCAAATAACTTGTGTTCCTGTAATAATCATTAATCAGTGTTTAGTATCCCTGGCATTCCGTGGCGAAGTGGTTAAGCCGTCGACCTCGTGATCAGGTGGTGTGGGTTCGACTCCGGACACCGCCGTCTTTTTCACGGGTGCTTGATGCGGAGTCCCCTGCATCTCGTAGTCGCCCTCTAGTCGTCTTGTCCTTAACTTGCCACTGGGATCGGGCGGCATGAGACTAGAGAGTGAGGATAAAAAGTAGCGCAGTTAATCCTTACAAAAAATACCGCTAGCAAAATAAATTATGCCATCATCGTATACGATGGACGGCGGCCTTTGCCTTGTTGAGTATCCCTGACAATGTCTATTCGAATAACATTTCCTATGTTCCTGTAATAATCATTAGTCAGTGTTTAGTATCCCTGACAATTTCTATTTGAATAACATTTTGCCTACCTACATATTTGCTGAATTATTAATTCACACGTAATTCTCATGTTCTTCTTTCCTACGTGTTCTGCTACACACCGCATGGTGGTGATCTATCAAATACTGTTACAACTATCTATACCCGTCCCTGCCTCATTTGCTTTCCTAACCTGTTTCCAGGAACGGTCGTTTGCTGAATTCATATATTTGAAGTTTTTTTCCAAAATGTCTGTTTTATTTGTCTAATTCAGAATTCATTACATCAGTGAAAATAAAAAAATATAACTACATATTTTTCAACATTTGTTTCTGTTATATTTCATGTAATTTGTATACATCTTAGAACTATTCTTTACCACATTGTAAGTTCCTTCTGGAATTTTGTTGTTTCTCGTATCCCATCCAACACAGGATGCGCTGATCGTTAGTTATCTCTGTGTGTGTGATCTTGAACTGAGGCTAGAATTCTGCCTAAGATCTCCTGGTGTCTTATTTGAAGTAACAATTGGTTGTTGGTTTGCATGCGAAGCAGCGTTCAAACTCATTTATAGGAGTAAATGTTGATGCCTTTCTTAGTGGACAATTCACTGCCTCGGTTGAGAACACAATGCTGAATTTTGATATTGACGCATGAATACCATACGAAGCGAATAGTAAAAGCTTGAAGAAGGTTGATGTTGTTGTTGTTGTTGTTGTTATTGTTGTTGTTGTTTAATGCCAACGATGAGTAATTTTCCTCTTTTGTGCGCCCTGAAAGAGACGTTAAGTGGCGAGTTGTAGTAGCTTTCTTCACATTCCGAGCGTGCTGATGAAGGTGGACCTCGGTCTTCCAGACGGTTGTGCTATGCTTGGCTTCATCTACGGGGCGCTCACTACTACAGGGAAAACATCGAATCATATCTCGTGAGCAAGGCTGCCTTGAAAACAACATCTAAGTGTATCCGTCATGTCTGTTTTAAAAACGATCCATCGTATGCTTATGTACATTCTCAGCATCTCACTTTAGTGTCTCAAAAATCTTTTTCAGTTCATATATTTCATTTATTATACATTTTGTTTCTAATTTTGTTTAGATATATTATGATTATTAGCTTTTCCATGTTCTGACTTTCCCTGTGTGATGTTGATGCATACGTCATATTGCTTGTTTGAATTTACCTACGCTATTTTTACTGTTGGATGATCAATACATATACAGACGGTGAGGATTACTTAAGTCTGTTATATTTCCATTTTTGTTGTTGTTGTCTTGTTAATATGTACAAATGTGTAATGGGTTGTTCTGCCTGTTCCTTGTTTTCATAACTTTTCCGCTCTTGATATTAATAGACTATGCTCAGTCAGACCAGGTCAGGCATGGAAAAGTCAGATCGAGAGAAACCGAATGAGAGCCAGAGAAAGAATGGCAATCATGAGGAAACTTGCTGGCACAAGCTGGGGAGCAGACAAAAGTATACTAAAGAAACTGTACACTGGAAGCGTGAGACCAGTTCTCGAGTATGGCATTGCGGCATGGGCAACAGCAGCAAAGGCAAACTTCGATAAAGTTAGCAAACTTCAAAACAAGCCATGAGAGTTATAACAGGAGGCATGAAGTCAACGCCAATTGTAGAACTTGAAAAGATTACAAAACTGCAATCCATGACCGATAGAAGAGACTGCAGAGCCCAGCTGCAGTCAGAGAAACTCCGAAGACTGACTGACCACCCAATGCACCAGAGACTAAACAATTTGGGAAAGGGCAAACTAGAGCGGAGAAACTTTGCAGAAATAGCCAAAGCAAAGATGCACGAAGATCCCATAAACGCACTAACAACACCAAAGCCCATCACTACTGTACGAAAACCTACCTGGAGGCAGGATATATTTCCAGAGGTGGTAGAAAATATACCAGGTATTGGAAACAAAAACTGCCAGACTGAAAAAGAAAGGAGAGATACTACCCTAAGCTTTATATCGAACAACTACCCAAGCATGGATTGGACCCATGCATACACCGACGGTTCTGTTACAAACACTACACAGAACGGAGGGGCAGGAGCATTCCTGAACCTACCAAATGGCAGAAAAATAACACTGTCATTCGCTACTGGTAAGTACACAAGCAATTTCAGAGCGGAGGCAGAGGCACTGAGGGCGGCAGTGGAAGAAATGGTGACACATAAAGAAAATGAAAGCCATACAGTCCTGCTTACAGATGCTCTGGCCGTAGTCACAGCGCTAAAAAGCCAGAAAAACACTGAGCGTAATGACTTAAAAGCAGTACTCTGTCAACTATGCCAGCAGTCTGTACCAATAAGGGTAGTGGTACAGTGGGTCCCATCACACTGCAACATCCAAGGCAACGAGGAGGCAGACAGACTGGCAAAATAAGGTGCAAGACTACCACAACCAGATACTAGTATGACGTACGAAGAGTCAAAACGGCTTATTAAAGCCAGATACATGACCAAATGGGAAACTGAACATACCGGCTACACCAAAAACGATGCCTATTACCAGTTGAACAGAAGAGAGCAGGTCGTTGTCTTCAGACTTCGCACTGGCCACAATAGACTGAGGTACCACCTATTCAACAAATTGATGATAGGTGGTACCGACGAATGCCCATGTGGTACCGCTGAGCATCTGCTGCAGAACTGCCCGACATACGAGGATCAGAGAGAGCAGATGTGGCCATCACCAGTGACAACACAAGACAAGCTATATGGCAGTGTCGACAGCCTCAGGATGACCACCGCTTTTTTCGAAAAAATAATGGTTACTGTCTGACTGCGTACGATGATGAAGAAGAAGAAGACCAGGTCAGGTCAGGTCCTTCCGTAACGGCAGAGATCATTGGGGCACCCATGTAGACACTCCAAAATATAAATCCAATCAAAGGTGATCTCGGTGGAAACAAACGAAGAAGCCGAAATAACAGGGCTAGTCTTAAACTTACTGAATCAGACAGTTCGAATTTACAATTCATAATGCCCCGCCCCCCCCCCCCCCACCAAAAATCCGGCCCTAGAAGCCATCTATATTATGGACCAGGCAACCATAGTGGTAGGAGACTTTAACAGCCAGTCTGAGAAGTTGGGTTACACACAGACCAACGCAAGAAGACACGAACTAGAGGCATGGCAGATTGACAACAACCTCTATCTGACAAACCTCCAAGACGACCCTCCCACGTTCTATTCATGGTGATGTACTTCAATATCATCCTCTTCACTTGCACTTACCCCCTGCGACCTAATCAAAAAATCCAAAAGAACAGTACTCGTACCTCTTGCAGAAAGCGACCACAGACCCATCAAACTTGGGAAACATTCCATCAGACCACAGGCTCATCAAACTTATAATTAACCTAGGAAACATTCCATCAGACAACAAGCTATTGACCAGGTGAACTATAAGAGAACAGACTGGCAGAAGTTTGTCACAAGTACAAATCTTTACTGTCAGTCCATAAACACCCACCACAAGAAATTCAGCAAGATTATGATGGAAAATTCAACCAGCGTCCTCTAAATGCAGCAATGAAAAACACCCCAAGAGGCGCTAGAAGAAATTACAGAACGTATTGGTCACCTGAAGCACAACAGATGGAATTTCAACTAAAAGAGCGGAAATTGGCCAAAATCAAGAAAGCAACATTGCACTCAAGGCAGATGCTGCAAGATATAGGAAAACAGTCAACCAAGCATGCAGGAAACTTTGATAGAGATAGAGAGAGAGCAAGAAGCTCTGGAAGCTAGCAAAGGCATTGAGTGACGTAATCAGCTACAAGTCAACAATTGCGATTGAAAATGAAGTAAATGTACTAACTGGGAAAAAAAGCTTCGGATGTTCTAATGGAAAATTATGCAGAAACTAGTAGAAATAAACTCCCAGCAGACATGGAAAGGTATATTATGAAAGAAAATAAACCACATGGAGCACTTAATGCGAGTACTTGAGGAACATCTGATAGTAAATATCACCAATACAGAATTGGATTCAGTCATTAGTAAACCCAAGAAGAGAAAAGCCACAGGAAAGGATGGCATCACTAATGAAATGCTCTCTAACATGGGAGAAGTAGCAAAGAACAAACTGCTACACATCTGTAACACAAACTGGAAACAAGGAACTGTCCCCACAGTGTAAAATGAGGCAAGGACTATCCCCATCCTTAAACATGGGAAGGACAACATGAAGCCAGGCAGTTGCAGACCTATTAGTCTACTCAGCTGTGTGTGGAAATTAAAGGAACGAATAAATAACACTAGAATAACCTGGCATACGGAACAAAAAAATGTACTTATCCCTCAGCAAGCAGGTTTTCGTAGAAACAGATGGACAAAAGATCAGGTGATATATCTCGCAGGAGCCAGAAGATGCATTTCAAGAAAAGAAAACACTGGCAGTCTGGATAGAACTAGAAAAAGCCTTTGATAAATAATGAAAGACCGGGTTAAAAATCAAACTACATCAAATGGGAGTAACAAACAACATGTTCGAATGGATCAATGATTACCTAGATAACTACAAGGACACTTCAGCAAAAAGATGAAAATGGAACAAGGAGTTCCACAAGGTGCAATACTCTCACCCATGATATTCCTCATATATATCAATGATATGAGCACATGAATCCCTAAAAGAGTACAAAGGGCTGATGACCTGGCATTATGGACATCAGAAGAGTCTACACCTGAAGCTAGAAACCAACTACAAGAGGCCCTAAATAAAATAGAAGCATGGAAAAAAAAATGGCAAATGGCAATAAACGAAACAAAAACCACGCACACAATCTTCTCTCCAGCTCCCAAACCCCAAGAAGTAATCGTAAAAGTAAACGGCCAGACACTCCCTCTTGACATAAGTCCAACTTATCTGGGAGCAACAATGGACCCACGGTTGACATGGGAAACCAGATTTAAAATATCACCAACAAAGCTAAGAACAGAATGGCCATAATGACAAAGATATCAGGCTCAACATGAGGAACTAACACTGGCACCCTAAATAAAATGAACACAGGTTTGGTGAGACAGTGCTAGAATACGAGATAAAAGCATGGCCCACAGCAATAGAGAATAACTTTCAAAAAATAAATACAACCCAAAATCAAGGTATACTTATCATCACTGAAACCACGAGAACAACACCAATAAATGCATTGAAGAACATCACACGAATCGAAAGTATGGAGACGCGCAGAGACCAAAAAAACACTCCAGCAGGAGAAGTTCAAACGAATGCCTGATCACCCAATATATGACAGGCTAAATCGAATGGAAAATTAAAGAGAAACCACTTCATATCAAAAACAAAAGAACTTGCAAGAGCAGACCAAATCATAAGCCAGGCAGTGGTTAGAGATCTAAAACAAACATCCCAAATCCCACCATGGAAAAAAGTCAAGTCCTCTGAGATGGTAGAAACCATAGAAGGAATAGGGGAAACGGGAACTCACATCAAGAAAGGAAATTTAATCACAGAAGAATGTTTCAGGAGAGTATACCCACCAGAAACATGGATTCACGTATATACAGATGGCCCATCTAACAAAGCTTATCCAATGGAGGTGGAGTGGTCTATTACAGAATAATGAATGGAGAAGAAATAACTCGAGTATTAACAAAGGGAACATACTCCAATAACTGCAGAAGCAGAGCCACTGAAGGCCGCAGCTGAGCTTATGTTCCAAGATAAGGATAACCACCAAGAAAACATAGTTTCCCGACGGATGTCGCGTCAGTATTAACACCGCTTAAACTACACAAAGATGAAGATCTCGAGCAATGTATGTTCTCCATAAGACAGCTCTTAGCAGAAAACCTAAGGCTGGTCATACAGGTAATCCCATCCCACTGCAATATTGAAGACTATGAAGCTGCAGACAAACTAGCAAAAGTGTGGAGGAGGATCCCCACAAACAGACCAAGACCATAATTAAAGCCTTCAGGGTAAAATGGGCTGAAAAACAACCCGACTTCCGAAAAAAAGACAGCTACTTTATCTTAACTAGAGAAGAGCAGGTCATCATCTTCAGACTGACAACTGGGCATAACAGACTCATGAGTCATCTTTACAACAAAATGAGGATTGGGACAGATGACAAGTGTCCATGTGGAGAGCATACTATGACCGTGGAACACATCCTACAAAGTTGCACGCTCGTGCAGGAAAAGAGTGAACAAGTTGGCCTTGGGAGACAGATATGAGACGAAAGCTGTGTGGAGATAAAACAGCCTTACAAAAAACAGTGTCCTTTGCAACGGAACCCGTGACCTTGATCTGAGGATGAACGAAAAAAGAGAAGTACACTTATTGTAGCCTTGCTCTGACAGTCACAGTGTCTCTTTTGTCAGCGGATTTTATTCTTTC
This sequence comes from Ariolimax columbianus, assembly GCA_036924085.1. Classification (NCBI taxonomy): domain Eukaryota; kingdom Metazoa; phylum Mollusca; class Gastropoda; order Stylommatophora; family Arionidae; genus Ariolimax; species Ariolimax columbianus. The sequence goes on from JAVGWX010000003.1 coordinate 24,864,494, forward strand.
TTTCTGTCGTTCGTCCTGAAAAGGATATCAAGACATTGTTTCGCAGTGTACAGCGAGGTTGCTATGTCTGCACCTTTCGGCTCGACACACCCGGTTTCATCTTGGTATTACTGTGATGAAGTCCCCCCTCTCCTCCCCCCCCCTCCCTCCCATCCATATTCTCATACCCAGTCTACACTAGTGCAGCCTGTTTGCCGCCACTTGAAAGCGCTACACGTCTTTGTCAGCTCTGTGTCCCTGTCCCTAACGTAAGCATCCAGCTACGAGTAGCTGACTACGGTCAGTTCATTCACTCAGCGACTTCTATGGGTATATCATCATTCACATTGTACCTATTTCCAATGACCTGAACACGGGGGGGATCAGACTTTAGGCGGCAAACCCATTTATGTTTTATTTCAAGTGTAGCACGACTATTCTCGTATTAACGACTATTCTCATATTCTCAACTATTATCCTATTCACGACTATTAACGTATTCATGACTATTCTGGTATTCATGACTATTCTCGTATTCACGACTATTCTCGTATTTTTCAAATATCTACTTTTGTTGTTGTTGCTTTGACCTTAGTTATATATACAGCTCGTCTTTCTTCTATCCATTTCTCTTTCGTGTTTAACTATTCTGGTGATTGTATTGCCACTGCTTTTGACGGTTAGTCGTGAAAGCGTATTTGATTTGTAGTGTGATGACTGTTGTCATGATTGAAGAAATATGGGGCAGAGCAAAGCATGACCCTCCGAGGCGAACCAAAAAGGGATAACGGAACAAGAAAAATGAACTGCCGCTCAGAAAATCGAGGGCTGCCGACAGAAATTGGTCGGGGATAACTGGTCTTACTCCCTACTTCTACTTCGTTTCTATCCCTTTTCATTGGTTTGAACAATTGACTATCTCGATTGATCCGTGGTGGTGACAGATTACCACAACACTTCTAACCCAGACACGTTTCGGCTATCCTTTCACATTTCCGGCCACTCCGTTCGCCTTTCTCCCTCCCTCGCCTTGCCTCCCACACTTTATATCCGGGATGAACTGCAAGGAAATCTCCTGCTACCAAATGAAGGCAAGGCTTTACTGAGAGACAATCGTTACTTTATCACGCCAGATCGCAATAGACCCTGATTGGCTCCACTGGTGCACCTAGGCAAATTTTACCCATAGATGTAGCAGTCATAGAAAAACGTATGAGAAGAAGCAGAGTGAGCTTGGATCTGTGCGATGTTTTCAGTCTCAGATTCTTAAACTATGCGATGTTTTCAGTCTCAGATTCCCAAACTGTGCGATGTTTTCAGCCTGAGATTCCCAAACTATGGCTGGAGATTGTGTCACATAATTTAACAAACTGTATCGAATGAAATAGTATGTCTGCTACTGGTGAAGTGCCTGCTAGTGGTGATGTGTCTGATAGTGGTGATGTGTCTGCTAGTGGTGATGTGTCTGCTAGTGGTGATGTGTCTGCTAGTGGTGATGTGTCTGCTAGTGGTGATGTATCTGCTAGTGGTGACGTATCTGCTAGTGGTGAAGTGCCTGCTAGTGGTGATGTGCCTCCTAGTGGTGAAGTGTCTGCTAGTAGTGATGTGGCTGCTAGTGGTGACGTATCTGCTAGTGGTGATGTGCCTGCTTGTGGTGAAGTGTCTGCTAGTGGTGATGTGGCTGCTAGTGGAGAAGTGCCTGCTAGTGGTGATGTGCCTGCTAATGGTGGTATGCCTGCTTTAATTAAATACAGATCATGTAACGAAGCTATCCACATGACAGTTGTTTTACTTTTACAAGCCCTCAGAACTGAGCTAGACAAATCAACCGGGAGAAATAATAAATAGTACAGACACTTTGAGGATTCACATCCACTCAGTCCATGCTACAACCTCGCTTAGCGGCCGAATTGAGACATATTAGGTAATCTGGCAGTCAGAGTGATGGAACTGCAAAGATTTTAATATCACTATAAGTGTCTTTTGGTGATCAAGTTATTGTCATTCCTATAGTTTCGTTACATACAAAATAGTCTATATTTTTATAATATAGCTTACAAACAATAACAGGATAGAAGGCTTATAACCTTTCATAGACACACAGAACAATAACAAGAACGTTCTGTCTGGTTCCACACAGAAACATCTAGCATCACTGAAAAACTAGCACAGGCACATACAAATGCACGCACACATCCAAGCACTGGTTAATACGTTCTGATATCGATTAAAAGACTACAGTCCAGGGTGGAAAGTGGTGAGCCTCCGCCAGTAGAATACAGAGAGGCAAACCTTTAATGAAAAAAAAACCAACAATACAACCCTGACTGCCATCTGCCAATATCTGGCAAACTTAATTTAACATGTGTTGGCCCATAAAATACGTTTAAACGCTCCGGTTCAGGATTATAACAAGTGGGCTGTATTCTTGAGAAAGAAAACGGTTGGGTAGGAAAAAATGGGATGGGGTGGGGCGGGGGTGGGGGGGGGAGGGGTTGTTGATGTCGTACTAGTTTTTACCAGCAGAACACTTTCCAAGGAATGGATCACACTTATGAAGTCTAAAGAGGTATACAGAGACAAAACGATTGGATGGAAAATTAGAAAACGAACCTACGATCGGATAATAAAAACCAGTTATAGGTGCAGAATGGTAGTTTCTGAGGATGATGTTTTTATTTCTTCTACAACTAAGAAAGCAATAATTAAATATGACAAAAACAGACCATTTTACACTAACAAAAATAAAAATAAAGCAATCGGTTGAGAACAATGGGCTTAAAAAGTTTTCCACTAAGCTTAATGAGAACGAGCACAATTAAGTGCAACATGAACTAAAGTTGACAAGGACGGGGAAAATAACAACTGCTGACACGGCTAGATAGATGAGAAAATTACAATTGTTGGCACGGCTAGATAGATGAGAAAATCACAGTTGTTGACACGGCTAGATAGATGAGAAAATAACAATTGTTGGCACGGCTAGATAGATGAGAAAATCACAGTTGTTGACACGGCTAGATAGATGAGAAAATCACAGTTGTTGACACGGCTAGATATATGAGAAAATCACAGTTGTTGACACGGCTAGATAGATGAGAAAATAACAATTGTTGGCACGGCTAGATAGATGAGAAAATAACAATTGTTGGCACGGCTAGATAGATGAGAAAATCACAGTTGTTGGCACGGCTAGATAGATGAGAAAATAACAATTGTTGGCACGGCTAGATAGATGAGAAAATCACAGTTGTTGACACGGCTAGATATATGAGAAAATCACAGTTGTTGACACGGCTAGATAGATGAGAAAATAACAATTGTTGGCACGGCTAGATAGATGAGAAAATAACAATTGTTGACACGGCTAGATAGATGAGAAAATCACAGTTGTTGACACGGCTAGATATATGAGAAAATCACAGTTGTTGACACGGCTAGATAGATGAGAAAATAACAATTGTTGGCACGGCTAGATAGATGAGAAAATAACAATTGTTGACACGGCTAGATAGATGAGAAAATCACAGTTGTTGACACGGCTAGATATATGAGAAAATCACAGTTGTTGACACGGCTAGATAGATGAGAAAATAACAATTGTTGGCACGGCTAGATAGATGAGAAAATAACAATTGTTGGCACGGCTAGATAGATGAGAAAATCACAGTTGTTGGCACGGCTAGATAGATGAGAAAATAACAATTGTTGGCACGGCTAGATAGATGAGAAAATCACAGTTGTTGACACGGCTAGATAGATGAGAAAATCACAGTTGTTGACACGGCTAGATATATGAGAAAATCACAGTTGTTGACACGGCTAGATAGATGAGAAAATAACAATTGTTGGCACGGCTAGATAGATGAGAAAATAACAATTGTTGGCACGGCTAGATAGATGAGAAAATCACAGTTGTTGGCACGGCTAGATAGATGAGAAAATAACAATTGTTGGCACGGCTAGATAGATGAGAAAATCACAGTTGTTGACACGGCTAGATAGATGAGAAAATCACAGTTGTTGACACGGCTAGATATATGAGAAAATCACAGTTGTTGACACGGCTAGATAGATGAGAAAATAACAACTGTTGACACGGCTAGATAGATGAGAAAATAACAATTGTTGACACGGCTAGATATATGAGAAAATAACAATTGTTGACACGGCTAGATAGATGAGAAAATAACAATTGTTGACACGGCTAGATAGATGAGAAAATAACAATTGTTGGCACGGCTAGATAGATGAGAAAATCACAGTTGTTTTCACGGCTAGATAGATGAGAAAATAACAAGATTACAATATAAAAACTTACATGAAAATAACAACATGACTAGATAGTTGAAAATATAGCAATTGAAGAACTTATTAGACAGTTAGAAAATAAAAGTCAGGAAATTACAAGACAATGTAGCAGGTTAGGTTCATTTGATATCCTGGTCACTGGGACCAATATTTCTATGTGTAGCATGTTCGACTTACTTGAGTATCCTTTCTAGAGTTTACTGACTTACAACAGATACTACACAACGACACAACTTCAATCACAGAAAACACTAAAACTATGGTTAACCATAATTTCATTTATTTGCATAGGTCAATGTTACATGATATCAATAAAAGAACAGAACTTCTAAACTAAATAATAATATATCTTAAACTAACTCAGAGGATTCAAGCACTAGCTTTTGATGGTACCTCCAAAACTATGTATACCCAGGTTCTAAGTGTAAATTGAAATAACATAAATCCTAACTGAAACTAATTCAGTAGTATTACAAATCAGTGGTTAACTGTCCCAGTCGTCTTCTGTCATCCTCCGGATCGTCTACGTTGACCGCTCTCTGTTAGGCTGCTGCTTTAGGCTGTCAAGCGTACAAACGTGCGTTAACAAATGAGCTACGTTTCCCTTACAACCGTCAGCAGTTCTCAAGTGTTTGAGACATGCTTATTTGATGCCCGTGTTACACCTGTATTGAACAAATTCGTTCTCTGGCGGCTTATGTGGTGCACCTCTCCTTGCGAACTCACGTTTCTTTGGGATCGCAGTCCCTAGGATTGCTCATATCTTTAATTGAGCCACATTGTCCGAACCACTGGGAACGCAGCCCTTAGAATTCACAGAATCCTTAATCGAGCCGCTTTGCCCGAACCACTACTTTTGAACGTAGAAGGGCCACCATTATTCCAACAGACTTCAATGCTGTGGTCTTGGGTAACAGTCGGAAAGCCTTCTAGATCAACTCTCAGATCGTGCCGAGACGAATCAGCACACTCGCATATGACAAGATCTCTATGTCATATGGTTTACGGTGTGTTTACTATTCGCAGCGTAAAGTGTGTATGCAAGGCTCTAGGTGTATGGGGAAATAACCACCCCGTAAATTCTTCTCTCTCCGAATCTCTAGATTTTCTCTGTGCACTGTCTTTTTAAGATTCTTTTCTTAGCTCTAGAAGCAGACATGACTGATTAGTGGTCCTCCCTAGTTGGCTGGTTAGTCATCACTCATATTTGTTGGTCCCACCCAATCTAGAATTCTATTGGTTGCAATATCTATAGGTCTTTAAATAATACTTTAAATGTGACAGCCTGCCATGTGAGTCCCTGTCGCTAATCTAACCCTTACCACATAGGTCTGATACCAAAATGATCAATATGACACCCATTATTCAAAACTGGCCCATTATTTTTACCTCTATCGTGAATATTTACCTCTCGTTTTTTGTCGACTTAGTGTCTACACCAGCAATTGACCCTATAGTGACCTGACTTCGTCCACCAGCATTTAGGCAACTGCGATTCCCAGAGAATACAGTTGCCAGCCCAATTTCGCCTGCCGTAAACGCCCATGCTCCATATGGAACTGGAAATGTTACAATAGTTAAAAAATAAAGTCAGAAAATGACTAGATAGTTACATTAATAAAAGTCAGGAAATGACTGAACAGTTGAGAAAATAATAACTGAGGGCGTGAGTAAATAGCTGGGAAGATATGGAGAAAAGGTATTGGTTAATTTAATAAATTTCTCTCCAACCCAATGTGTGGCTCAGATAGGACTCAGGGTTACAGATAATGGGCAGGTACCCTTTACATTTTTAAGGTAAATGTAAAGTTGTGTACAACAATGCAAATACTGGTAATACATTGGCACAACTTATTTAAATCTAAAAGAAAAAAACATGCGTCTAACGAAAACAAATTGTTTATATTCTTATGTAAATAGCACAAATAATATATTCCTTAAATGAATCCTAAATATAATCATCATCATCATTATTAACATTATTATCATTATTATCATTGCATCATCATCTGTTGTAAAGCATATACAATTTTTTTTTATCAAACTCAAAAGTTAATTTCATTTATTAACAAGTCGTGGACTATTTAATACATGTTTAAATGACGGTAGACTCCGATGTTTCGTCTAGGAAATAACTTTACACAGATTTAAATTACACTCAAGCTTACGCATGGGAAATTACTTTAAACATATCTAAATTACAAACGGACAATTTAGTTTAAAACGTAAATTAAAACTTTCCGCTCGTGGTCAATCAAAGCTTGGGGATCAAGATGCTGAGCAGCGCATGAGCGGCAGTGGTCAGCAACCCATAGCTGACTGCTAGCGTCAGGGCTAGCGAACCATGGCTGTCAAGACCCTTCTACACCCCCACGCGGTGATACTGGATAACAGGCTGCAGCAGGGCAGACTGGCTAAGGAGAAGGGATCGAAGAGGGAATGCTAACCCGGTACTAAAAAAATGCTTGCTAAAGTCGGATGTGTTGGACCGAAAGGTGCAAATATCGCAGCCAAGCTGTAAACTACGACACAACGCATTCCGTTCTCTGGACTACATTCTGCTACTTAAGTCCTTTCAGGGTTTGGTAGTGGAAGATTGAGAACGAACGAAGAAGAAGAATCAAAGCTTGGCACATGTAAATGTTTCGGCAGAGGATGTAGTGCTCGCGGGCATGTGGTTGGGGAGCACTGGTCCATGGCCTACTTTATAAAAGGCCATAACTGGTGTAATAAATGGCACGACAGTCTATCTATAACATAATTGACAAACAGCACCAGATATACTCGTATATATATGGGTGGATGACTTGCACTTAAAGTTCGATGTGCCCAAGACGTGATTCGTTCGCCAAGATATGGGTGACCTTCAACGCCAATTGAATGACGCAATCTGAAGCAATTATTGCAACCACATTTCCTTCTTATAATTTGAGTTCTGTGAGTGTTGATGGGTAATTCAAGATGTATCGTGAATGTGTGAAAAATGTGGATTGTTTTTGTTATATTTGCAGACAAATTACTCTTGTTACCATAAAGGCGACCCATTACGTGAATGATAAAGAAAGCTTGCATCGTTACTTTGATTGCGAGATCGATGACAGGGCCAGCATTGGTCCCCACATATAGGTTGTCAATCCTGTGCAACGAATCTGCGTTGCTGGTTGAACCGAAATGGAAAATAGATGTGTTTTACAGTTCTAGTAAGGTGCAGGGAACCAACAAACCACATTAATGATTAGTACTTCTGCATTACCTCCTTGAATTTGGAAGAAAAAGCTACATTTGACCTATCCAAATATTTCTTCTTCTCTGCGCTGATTGCCTCACGGATAAGGCTATCCTATTCCGGACACCAGATTCTTATACACCTTACAAATGTACATTTATCACATGTAAACGCATCTACATCACAGCTACTGATCTAGTCCATATTGAAAAATGTGCAGTCAACTAAAACTACTGAGAGGAAATTGAAAGATCTAGTGAGATATTTGGATTTGGCATACCTGACGCAGAGATGTTGGGATTCAGACTACAGCAATGGAATCTTCTAGAAGAGAATATGCAAGCGGACATGTTTCGTGGACGCCAAAAAAAACAACAACTGCATTATTTTGTCAAAATGACAGATAATTTCATTGTTTGCTTTGGTATAGGGGTTTAATGTCAGCACTATAAATTGACTACACAAATGACAATTTGAGACGATTGATTCGTTCGTTGAGCTTAAAAACTATGCTTCTTTATCATGGTAACGTTTCGTAATCTGTTTCACCTACAACAAAGTAGAGCAATTGTTGCACATCATCAACTATGACACGTGTAAGAGGCAGATTTCTGGTGACAACATGAGGCTACAGTAGGCTACAACAGCTTCCACACAATTTTTCTTCTTCTTTAGACTGACAGGCATGTCAGGATTTTTCATTTTAAGTAAATAAATTCGTCTCCACAACAACCAATTGAGCCGGGAAAAATGAATGTATTTTGCGAACCACTTGTAGAATCCAGCAAGATCTTGCTCTCTCCTTTCCACATTAAGAGTGGGTTAATGAAAAATTGTGTGAAGACCATGGATCGCAAAAGAGCAGGATCTGTGTATCTTCGTGAGAAAATTCCAAGGTAAGCATTTTGATGATGCTCTCACAGGTGGTGAAAATTTAGCCTGAAATCACTTTTTTGTTGGTAGGTAGCAACACACGTTCTAGGAAACAGTTAGCCTGACAATTACGAGGAGATTCTAGAAATGATCATGCAGTGTTACGGGGGACTAGAGTGCAGCATGTCATTAAAATGACACTTAAAAATTCTCATCTTGATTTGTGTCCTGCTAACTGCGGTACTGCCAGTGACCAGCACAGGGAACGAATTCATGAGAAAATGTCTACCTTCGAATAAAATGGACCAAGATAAATGGAATGCAGCAAATCTAGCTGATTATTGTTGGACCCTTTTGAGAGATGTTCCAGAAATATATTATAAGCGACAGACTAAGCGGCGTCAGTCTTAAAGATTTTCTATATGAGGATTATCCCTCCCAGGGTTTATATATGCAAATGTGCACAATTATTTCAAATAAATATGTCACAAGCTAAAGCTCATCTGGTGGTTTAACGACCATATTCATATTTAGCAGTCAGTCCAAGCAACATAAAGATACCTTTGTTTAATCTCTGATACCCATAAAACGTCAACATTTCTTGCCCAGCATTATCAATGCCTTGGAAAATATTAAATAGGATCATACTAGAACTAGAGAGAATAAAACATGCTGTAGACAAACAGATGAGAGAGGAACAGGCAGGCTTTCAATAAAATAGATCATGCACAGAGACGATAGCCACATTGAAAATAATAGTTGAACAGGCGTGTAATGGGACTCGCCGCTTGATATTGGATACGTGGACTCATATATCATCACCGCACCCTATAGACACGAGTAGTGAAGACTCGTTAGTCTGGTAAGACAACTTCCAAAAGAGAGACAACTCTGATCACAAACACCTGCTGCCTTGCAGATAGGCTAGGGACAGCCAATGGCTAAGGAGGGCATCCCTACATAAACGCCTGTTGAAATCGGATGCACGGGGCCACAAGCCTAACGAAACAGTGCAACGTAAATCGCAGTATGATGACAGTACAACCGATCAGAAAAACGTATGGCGCTCATCCTGCGGAGTCCCGCCAGGCAGCAAGAGTGCCGGGCCTCACGCCTCGAAGGGGCCCACCCTTGACTACTGGTGGTCACCCACCCATGTGTCGTGGAGTCAAGGCACATGGCTATGGAGCAACTCCTATTGACCAAAAACTCAAGACCCTCAAAATACTACAGTGGAATGCAGAGGGTGTCGTTAACAAAAAAGCTTTCCCTAACACATCACCTGCATGAAGGTAAGAATGACGTGGCCTGTATCCAGGAAACGCACCTCAACAATAACCATAAATTCTCAATCAGAGGATACCAGACCTTCCGTCTCGATAGAGAAGGTCACAAAGGAGGGGTCCTGATACTGACACGAAACTGCATACCGAGTAGCGCGGTATCTGTCAATCACCCCGGACAAGCAGACATTGTAGGAGTCGACATAATGGCTCAAGAGACGAAGCTCCGCATTTTCAATCTGTACGGACCACCAAATAGAGACCTATCGCTCTCGAGTATGGAGGTCAGAGACTCCAACTGCATAGTAGTTGGAGATTTCAACAGCCACTCGGAGAGATGGGGGTACTCTGACACAGACAGCAGAGATGACGAAGTGGAAGATTGGGAGATAGATACAAATCTCTCCCTAATCAATAGGCCGGAGGATAGCCCTAGCTTCTATTCAAGAACATGGCTCGACTCCAGATTTGGCCGTCTCCACACAGGACATACACCATAAAATAGACCGCCAGGTGCTAAACCAACTGGCAGGTAGCGACCACAGGCCGATCAGGCTAGACATCGAAATGGAAGAAGGCACACAGGAAACAAAACCGCTCCCACGTTGGAATTACAAACGAGCCGACTGGGACAGATTTGCAATCCTGACAGATGGGCTGTGTGAAACCATCAACACACGAAACAACAAAATGAAGCCCATGGTGGAAAGCCTAAGCAAGGCAATAATGCAAGCCGCCAGTGAAACCATCCCAAGAGGGGCTAGGAAAAACTATAAGCCCTATTGGAATGATGAGTTGCAGAAAGTGGAAGATGCAGTCACAAATGCTAGGAACATGGCAGAGCGAGAACAATCTATAGAGGAAAATATCGCCCTCAAAGCCGCCAAGGCGAAATACAAATAAACTCTAAACCAAACAGCAAGAGAGAGCTGTAAAAACAAAACTGACTGCCTCAACCTAGACAAAGAGGAGAACAAGCTATGGAAGCTAGTCAGAGCCATGAATGACGAAACCCCTTCAAACAAACAAATTACCATCAAGCAGGGCGAAAACTTGCTCACTGGAAAAAAAGCCGCAAACGCTTTTGTAGAACACTATGCCAAAGCAAACCACATCGAGGTCCCTGCAGATTGGCACACAGATATTAGTGAAGAGCAAAAGGGGCACGACAACATCAATACGGCACCAGAAGAACAAATGATGGCCAAATTAAAAATGAGTGAAATGGAAGAGGCCATGAGAACATTAAAGAAAAGGAAATCTCCCGGAAAAGACGGGATAACAAACGAAATGCTGGTGGGGCTGGGCCAAACAGCGAGGAGGAAACTGCTATCGGTCCTGAACCAAAGCTGGAAAAGGGGTATTGTACCCCAGGCATGGAAAGACGCAGTACTTGTACCAGTACCAAAGAAAGGAAAGGACAAAACAGATCCAAATGGATACAGGCCTATCAGCCTACTGAGTTGTGACGGCAAACTGATGGAACGTATGATAAACACCAGACTGATGTGGCATCTGGAAGAAAAACGAATACTAATTCCACAGCAAGCCGGCTTTAGACAACTCAGATCCACTGAGGATCAGGTCATCCTCATAGCCCAGGAAAAAGAAGATGCCTACAAGCACAGAAACACACAGTAGCGGTTTGGGTGAACCTGGAACAGGCATTTGACACAGTCTGGAAAGACGGACTTAGAGTCAAGCTAAGGAGAAGTGAAGTTTGTGGGAGAATGTACAAGTGGATCAACCACTACCTCAAACAAAGAACGGCCAGAGTCCAAGTACAAGGGCAGATGAGCAAAAAAGGTGACACTCGAGCAGGGAGTACCCCAAGGGGGAGTACTGTCACCCACACTCTTCCTGGTGTATATAAACGACATTACAGAGAATATACCAAGACGAGTCCATAGCTCAATGTTTGCAGACGATCTGGCTATGTGGACCTCTGAAAAGAATCTCAACATAGCAAGAAATCGGATGCAGCAGGCCCTAACATCGATGGAAGAGTGGGCGAACTCATGGCTGGTCAAAATAAACGAGGAGAAAACATGTACAATATTCTCGCTTTCAATCAAACCCCAAAACACCAAATTAAGTCTAAATGGCAAATTCCTGCAGCCAAACGACAACCCAAACTATCTGGGAGTCACATTTGATCGGCGCATGACATGGAAAAGTCAGATCGAGAGAACCCGAATGAGAGCCAGAGAAAGAATGGCAATCATGAGGAAACTTGGTGGTACAATCTGGGGAGCAGACGAAAGTATACTCAAGAAACTGTACACTGGAAGAGTGAGACCAGTTCTCAAGTATGGCATTGCGGCATGGACAACAGCAGCAAAGGCGAACTTCGATAAAGTTAGCAAACTTCAAAACCAAGCCATTAGAGTTATAACAGGAGGCATGAAGTCAACGTCAATTGTAGAACTTGAAAAGATTACAAAGCTGCTACCCATAACCGATAGAAGAGACTGCAGAGCCCAGCTGCAGTCAGAGAAACTCAGAAGACTGACTGACCACCCAATGCACCAGAGACTAAACAATTTGTGAAATGGGAAACTAAAGCGGAGAAACTTTGCAGAAATAGCCAAAGCAAAGATGCACGAAGATCCCATAAACGCACTAACAACACCTACCTGGAGGCAGGATATATTTCCAGAGGTGGTAGAAAATATACCAGGTATTGGAAACAAACACTGCCAGACTGAAAAAGAAAGGAGAGATACTACCCTAAGCTTTATATCGAAAAACTACCCTAAGCTTTATATCGAAAAACTACCCAAGCATGGACTGAACCCATGCATACACCGACGGTTCTGTAACAAACACTACACAGAACGGAGGGGCAGGAGCATTCCTGAACCTACCAAATGGCAGAAAAAAACACTGTCATTTGCTACTGGTAAGTACACAAGCAATTTCAGAGCGGAGGCAGAGGCACTGAGGGCGGCAGTGGAAGAAATGGTGACACAAAATGAAAATGAAAGCCATATAGTCCTGCTTACAGATGCTCTGGTCGTAGTCACAGCTCTAAAAAGCCAGAAAAACACTGAGCTTAATGACTTAAGAGCAGCACTCTGTCAACTATGCCAGCAGTCCGCACCAAAAAGGGTAGTGGTACAGTGGGTCCCATCACACTGCAACATCCAAGGCAACGAGGAGGCAGACAGACTGGCAAAATAAGGTGCAAGACTACCACAAACAGATACTAGTATGACGTACGAAGAGTCAAAACGGCTTATCAAAGCCAGATACATGACCAAATGGGAAACCGAACATACTGGTTACACCAAAAATGATGCATATTACCAGTTGAACCGAAGAGAGCACGTCGTTGTCTTCAGACTTCGCACTGGCCACAATAGACTGAGGTACCACCTATTCAACAAATTGAAGATAGGTGGTACCGACGAATGCCCGTGCGGTACTGGTAAAATGACCGCTGAACATCTGCTGCAGAACTGCCCGACATACGAGGATCAGAGAGAGCAGATGTGGCCATCACCAGTGGAACTGCAAGAAAAGCTCTATGGCAGTGGCGACAGCCTCAGGATGACCGCCGCTTTTTTCGAAAAAATAATGGTTACTGTCTGACTGCGTACGATGAAGAAGAACAAGAAGAAGGATACGTGGACTATGAATAAACATCTGCCAGCTTAGACAGACAGAGAATCCCTCTGAATATTGCTCTGGCACTATGGCATTTCCCTGAAGTTCACTAACATAAGAAATGTATGTAGATATGAAATGTTTAGTCCGATTTTTAAGACCTTTGAAATAAGAACTGGTGTGCGACGGAAATATCTCATCACCATTTCTTTTTTCTGATCGCTATTGACAGATATGAATGAAGACACTAGCATCGTCCAGCAACAAATGGAATTCCATTTACTTTGACTAAACATCATCATGATCTAGACTTTGCCGATGTCTTGACTTTTCTGTTCCATAACCGAAATCAAATGCAAAGCAAAATAAGAATACTTGATGAGAGCTCACATCAATTGAGCCTGAAAATAGGCAAACAAATAATTAAGCTATGAGAAGAAATGCAATAACTAACAATCAGGTAGTATTGGGAGACGCACTTTGCCAATAAGTGGAATCGTTTAGTTATCATGGGAGCAATATATACAAAGTATGAGGTACAGATATGTCAATATGACATACAAAAGGCGCCATAAGCTTTCATTGCATTGGGAAACTTATAGAAAGCGAAATAAATTAAGTTCAACACATAAATTATAAAGTTCAGCTCCAATGTAAAGTGCTATTGTATGGATCATAAAAATTGAGAGCAGCAAAGATGGCGCCATACTAGCTGCGGGTTTAATATTGCTCTGGTATTTTAGTTCATTATGGATACCTCCAGACTGCGGAATTGCCTGGAATTCACACTTGTCGACGACTTATGTTCACGGAAACGTTTCGTTGTTTTCCATCTGGACTAGTTAATTCGTTCTTTTTTGTGTGTTCTCTTCCCTCCGATTACCTTGGCATGGACATCGGCGATATAGATTAGTACTACGCTTAAACATGTGTCGCATTTTCACGGTCTACTGCACACGACTGAACTTCAGGAGATTGTTGCCCTTCGCCCTAATTGCAGACAGTGTCAGTCTTAGAGTGACTGAAGACACATGTTTAAAATAGACTAGAACAAGTCGTCCGGTAGAGATGACCAGCACTTCACTCACGCTCTGTGTGATGTCCCTACGACCTCTTGCGGTTATGGGAAAGGCAAGACACACAACGATGTAAGGAATTCTCCCCTTCCTCTGCATTGCGGGATACCTGTTTATGGAAAAGGCTTCGAGGGTAAATCCTCAGGAAAAATGTGCATCCAGTGCTATCTCCAGTCGCGTCGATAATGTCTTGCCACTGACCAAAGGTAGCCCAGGATGAGAGAGAGCGAGATTGGCAAATTGCGCAGTTTCTTTCTCACTTTAATCCAATTTCAGAGGACACAGCAGGAGAAATAATTGTCGACAGTGTTGAACAGAGAGAGTGGTCTTCATCACGTGTGATGGACAAACATCGAAACATGAAGGGAAACTAAAACATCAACAAAACAGGATAACACTTTCACAATTTGGTGCATGTGAGAATAGAGGGATTGAAATGGTATGCTACAATCACTAGCGGAGAACTGTTTGAAAGAACTAAACATAACAGTGGAAAAGAAAGTGAAGAGAAGAAGACATTGGAGTTGGAAAGGGCACACATTAAGGAAACTATTGGCAGTATTACAAGCATGTTTCCATTCTGGAATCCCCGGAGAAGGAGAGATACAAGCAGAATAAGACATACACGGAGATGAGCTGGACACAAACATAAAGGAAGCAGAGAAGACGTAGACGGTGCTGGGAGGATAGATCAGGATAGGAGTATTTGATGTGTCTTTGCTGAAGATCTGTGCTCCGAATCGTGTTGATAGAAGATGAATATGGGTAGACTGGAGTATCGAAATCTTGAGGAAGCGTGGTCTAATGCTAGTTAAGTTAACACATGTTGCAACAAAATATAAATTGCACATTCTCACTACACATAACACAAGAAGTGTTAAATCAAATGAAATTAAAATGTGTGTCACTTTGCCCTAGGGACCGACAAATAGTGAATTATTTATTCAAGGAGATGCGAATTAATATAACAGCTATTACAGTGATCAAGATCAATTTTACATAAATTGATGGAGGAGTGCGCAAGAGTCGAAGATAATTTAATTATCGTTGGGAGGAAACAAACTTGTATAAACTTGTATTGACAGCATACATCATCCGTTCAACACGACAGGGGACTATGACATTTCTAGCAGATGAAACCGAGTTTCAAAACAAATCACAGGGAATGATTAAAATAACTGAAGGGCTACAATGGAATTGAATACCACTATCGACTTATCAACAAAAATTGCAGTTCTTATGCAAACTTTTTTATAGATTTTCCCACCTATAAATCTTTGTATTAACGACTGGTCAAACGTAAACATCACACAACAATAAACAGAAGCCAGCGACAATGTAACCGATAAATGAATAACAGGAAAACAAAGAACTGTTCAAAATGGACGTCATCAGAGCACGTTGGACCACAGTAACAATGAATAACAATGTTGATTAAACAAGTGTTCATATAAAAGTGACAGAATATGTAAACTACAAATCTCAGAGCTTATGCAGCAAGAAATGAAACTACAAATCGTAGAACTTAATAAGCATCAAGAAATGTAAACTACAAATCTCAGAGCTTAATACGCAGCAAGAAATATAAACTACAAATGTCAGAAGTTAATAAGCAGCAAGAAATGTAAACTACAACCCTCAGAGCCTAAAAAGCCAGAAATCTAAACTAAAATTCTCATAGCTAAAGCAGCAATAAATCTAAACTAAAAATGTCAGAGCCAAAGCAACAAGAAATGTAATCAAAAATATAAGAGCTCAAACAGAAAGAAATCTGATCTTCTTCTTCTTCGTACGCTGTCAGACATCAACTTGTATTTGTTCGAAGAAAGCAGCTGTCATCCTGAGGCTGTTGACACTGCCATAGAGCTTGTCTAGTGTTGCCACTGGTGATGGCCACATGTGCATTCTCTAGTCCTCATATGTCGGGCAGTTTTGCAGCAGATGTTCAGCGGTCATTTTCCCTGTACCTCGCTTCTGCTCAACTGGTAATAGGCAACATTTTTTGTGTAGCCAGTATGCTCTGTTTCCCATTTGGTCATGTATCTGGCCATAATAAACCTTTTGGACTCTTCGTAGGTCACTCTAGAATCTGGTTGTGGTAATCTTGCACGTTCTTTTGCCAGTCTGTCTGCCTCCTCGTTGCCTTGAATGTTACAGTGGGATGGAATCTGATTTAGAATTGGCCTGTGGTCGCTACCTGCCAATTGGTTTAGCACCTGGCGGTCTACTTCGTGGTGAATATCCACCGTGGAAAAGGCCAAGTCTGGAGTAGAGGTAGTATGCTATGTTCTATAATAGAAGCTAGGGCTATCCTCCGGCCTATTGATAAGATAGATATTTGTGTCTATCTCCCAATCTTCCACTTCATCACCTCTGTTGTCTGCGTCCGAATATCCCCATCTCTCCGAGTGGCTGTTGGAGTCTCCAACTATTAGGCAGCTGGAGTCCTTGATCTCCAAACTCAAGAGCGACAGGTTTTTGTTTGGTGGGCCATACAGGTTGACGATGCGGATCTTCGTTTCTTGTGCCATTATCTCGACTCCTACAATTTCTGCTTGTCCGGTGTGATTGACAGCTACCGCGCTACTCGGTATGCAGTTACGTGTCAGTATCAGAACCCCTCCTTTGTGATCTTTTCTATCAAGACTGAAGGTCTGGTATCCTGTGATTTAGAATTTGTGGTTGTTGTTGAGGTGCGTTTCTTGGATACATGCCACGTCAATCTTACCTTCATGAAGGTAACGTGTTAGGGAAAGCGTTTTGTTAATGACTCCCTCCGCATTCCACTGTAGTATTCTGAGGGTCTTGTGTTTTTGGTCAATAGTTTTTGCCCCATCACCTTGTGCCTTGACTCCACAGTACATGGGTGGGTGACCACCAGTAGTCAAGGGTGGGCCCCTTCGAGGCGTGAGGATCGGCACTCTCGTTGCCCGGCGGGACTCCACAGGATGAGCGTCACACTTTTTTCTGATAGGTTGTACCGTCATCATACAGCAATATACGTTGCACTGTTTCGTTAAGCATGTGGCCCAGTGCATCCGATTTCAACAGGCGTTTCTGTAGGGATGCCCTCCTTAGCCTTTGGCTGTCCCCATCCTATCTGCAAGGCAGCAGTTGTTTGTGGTCAGAGTTGTCTCTCTTAGGGAAGTTGTCTTGCAGGACTATCGAGTCTTCACCACCCGTGTCTATAGGGTGTGGTGATGATATGATATGATGGACTATGTACTAGTTTGTACTATCCCGGAAGAGAGGCAGTCCAGTGTGTCTGTATCCCAGGATCGTCACGTCCTGCCAGAAACGTAGCATATGCATGTGAGTGGGGTATCTCTTTGCTCCCTTTATTTTCTCGACTTCTCTGCAGTGATGGTACGCCTAGCATTTCCCGCCACCTGGGAGGTTGTCACAATAGGGCAGAGGTGCAATGTCCGCTGGACTGCATCTCTTCTACGTCCATTGGGATGTCTGATAGCAGACAGAGGTAAGGAGCGAGGCAGGAGTGCATTTAACCAGGGGACAAGCCTGGACATGGCACTGAGATGTTGTTCGCTTGGTGTGCGGACATATCTCATGGTCAAGGGTTGAGTCTCAACAGTTCGCAGTGAGGTGGCTGCTCTACTGCTTACGACACCCTGACCGAGAACTGAGTTTTCTACTAGTGGTTTCACACCTCATCGCCGTATGGGGTGAATATCGAGCAGCTTCACGCCCACTTTGATCGAGACCACTTTCTGCGGCTCGACCGGGCCGGGCTGAAACGCGAGACCCAGGTCCCAACCATATCGTAGCCTGAGATTTAGGGCGGGATTCCGGCTTAGAGGCGTTCAGCTGTAATTCCTCAGATGGTAGCCTGGCACCATTGGCTTATCAGCCAAACACGTGGACCAAATGTCTGCGACCTGCGATTCCTCTCGAATTAAGCAGGATTACCGTAGCAACGCCCTGTCATTTATAGGGTTAAACTGACCTGTCTTCCGATGGTCTAATACCAGCACTCGTTCCCTATTAGATCAAACGAATCAAGAAAGGCTTTTTTAGTCAGTCAATGACCAAGTGTCTGAAACCTGCCATTCATCTAGGGTTGAGCAGGATTACCGTAGCATCGCTCTTTCATTAAGAGGGTAAATCTGACCTGTCTTCCGTGGGTCTAATTCCAGCACTCGTTCCCTATTAGACCAAACGAAAGTGCTCTCAGTCTGTCAGTCATTTTACAGTGTTGGCGTGTTGAGTCAAATTAAGCCGCAGGCTCCACTCATGGTGGTGCCCTTCCGTCAATTCCTTTAAGTTTCAGCTTTGCAACCATACTTCCCCCGGAACCCAAACACTTTGGTTTCCTGGAAGCTGCCCGCAGAGTAATCGAAGCAACTCCTGCAGATCGCTAGTCGGCATCATTTATGGTCAGAACTACGACGGTATCTGATCGTCTTTGCGCCTCTGACTTTCGTTCTTCATTAATGCAAACATTCTTGACAAATGCCATCCTGAGGCTGTCGACACTGCCACAGAGCTTGTCTAGTGTTGCCATTGGTGATGGCCACATGTGCTTTCTCTGGTCCTCATATGTCGGGCAATTTTGCAGCAGATGTTCAGCGGTTATTTTCCCTGTACCACAGGTGCATTCGTCAGTGCCACCTATCTTCAGTTTATTGAATAGATGGTACCTCAGTCTGTTGTGGCCTGTGCGGAGTCTGAAGACCACGACCTGCTCGCTTCTGCTCAACTGGTAATAGGCATCATTTTTTGTGTAGCCGGTATGCTCTGTTTCCCATTTGGTCATGTATCTGTCCCTAATAAACCTTTTGTACTCTTCGTAGGTCACACTAGAATCTGGTTGTGGTAATCTTGCACATTCTCTTGCCAGTCTGTCTGCCTCCTCGTTGGCTTGAATGTTACAGTGGGATGGAACCCACTGTTCGACTACTCTTTTTGGTGCGGACTGCTGGCATAGTTGACAGAGTACTGCACTTAAATCATTAAGTTCAGTATTTTTCTGGCTTTTTAGTGCTGTAACCACGGCCAGGGCATCTGTAAACAGGACTATCTGGCTTTCATTGCTTTCGCCTGTCAGCATTGCTTTTACTACAGCCTTCAGTGCCTCTGCCCCCGCTCTGAAATTGCTTGATAATTTTCCAGTTGCCACTGACAGTGTTATTTTTTCTGCCATTTGTTAGGCTCAGGAATACCCCTCCCCCTTCATTCTGTGTTGTGTTTGTTACAGAGCCGTCGGTGTATGCATGGGTCCAGTCCATGCTTGGGTAGTTTTCCGCTATATACCTCAGGGTTATGTCTCTTCTTTCTTTTTCAGTCTGGCTGTTCTTGTTTGCAATTCCTGGTATATTTTCTAGCACCTCTGGAATGATATGCTGCTTCCAGGTGGGTTTGCATACAGTAGGGATGGGTTTTTGTGTTAATGTGTTCATAGGGTCTTCGTTCATCTTTGCTTTGGCTATTTCTGTAAAGTTTCTCCGCTTTAGTTTCCCTTTTCCAAATCTATTTAGTCTCTGATGCATTGGATGCTCTGTCAGTCTTCTGAGTTTCTCTGCTTGCTGCTGGGCTCTGCTGTCTCTTCTATAGGTCATAGATTGCAGATTTGTAATCCTTTCAAGTTCTACAATTGGCGTTGACTTCATGCCTCCTGTCATAACTCTCATGGCTTGGCTTTGAAGTTTGCTAATTCTATCGAAGTTCGCCTTTGCTGCTGTTGCCCATGCCGCAATGCCCTACTCGAGAACTGGTCTCACTCTTCTAGTGTACAGTTTTTTCAGTAATCTTTCGTTCTGCTCCCCAGCTTGTGCCAGCAAGTTTCCTCATGATTGTCATTCTTTGCCTTGCTCTCATTCGGTTTCTCTCGATCTGACTTTTTGATGTCATGCGCCGATCAAATGTGACTCCCATGTAGTTTGGGTTGTCGTTTGGCCGCATATATTTGCCATTTAGACTTATTTTGGTGTTCTGTGGTTTGTTTGAAATAAATCTGAACTTAAAATCTGAAAACCTTAACAGCAAGAAAAATAAATTAAGGTCTCAGAGCCTAAGAGCCATGAAATGTAAAGTGGAAATTCAAAGCCTAAACAGCAAGAAAAGAGAAGGGATGGTCAACTCATGAAAATAATGTAGCACCGAATTCACTTGAAACACTGTTTAAACAAAATACATGTAATTGAACATGTACCTATCTGGGCTCTTTAATGACAAGATGGAAGATACAACTCAAGTATAAGGAAAATAAAACAGCTAAACCAAAAAGGGCAATCCATATAGTGAACGAAATAACATGAAAAGCATCCAAGAATCCACGTTTTAGTTAATGGAAATAATAATATAAGTCGTTCAGTGTAATATAGCGAACAAAAAATATACATAAACGAAAATAATTAGGGACGACATAGATATGGTTTTGCAAATGGATGTTTACAAATACATAAATAACTCAAAGACTGTAATGAGAATGCGTTGATAGAAGTAGACGCAAGAGGATTAATGGCGATATGAACAAGATAAAGGGAAATACATTGTGTAAACATCTTTCTCTCCAGCATTCATTATGAAAACTATGTATTATTACGTTGTTGGGTAGTTTGAAGAGAGAGTCCGGTATCTGACATTTTCGGTCCGACCCATCCGGTTTTAGCACGGCACATTTCTGAAACTGGTTAGTCTCATCCCACACCCACTCTCTCCTCTCCCTCAAATATCTCTTAACCAGATTTCACTGATGTAGACTCTTTCAAAGGCATCTACTTGGAGACGGAATAGGCTTTCGACCCTAGTTATATGATGCATATTCAAGCAGTTAGCTATGGATCGCTGATCCTTACACAAGCAGTTAGCTATGAGTCTCTGATCCTGACATACGCAGTTAGCTATGGGTATCTGATTCTGACACAAGCAGTTAGCTAAGAGTCATTGATACTGAAACAAACAGTTAGCTAAGATTCTCTGATCCGGATACAAGCAGTTAGTTAAGAGTCATTAATCCTGATGCAAACAGTTAGCGATGAGCCTCTGATCTTGACACAAGCAGTTAGCTATAAGGGGCCTATCCTTATAAAAACAATAAGCTATGTGTCGCTGATCATGATACAAACAGTTATCTATGAGTCTCTGATCCTGACACAAGCAGTTATCTATGAGTCTCTGATCCTGACACAAGCAGATATCACTGAGTCTCTGATCCTGACACGTGCAGTTATCTATGAGTCTCTGATCCTGATACAAGCAGTTAGCGATGAGTCTCTGATCTTGACACAAGCAGTTAGCTATGAGTCTATGATCCTGACACAAGGAGTTTCATGAGTCTCTGATCTTGACACAAGCAGTTAGTTAAGAGTCTATAATCCTGACACAAGCAGTTTCATGAGTCTCTGATCCTGATACAAACAGTTAGCTCAGAGTATATGATCCTAACACAAGCAGTTTCATGAGTCTCTGATCTTGACACAAGCAGTTAGCTATGAGTCTATGATCCTGACACAAGCAGTTTCATGAGTCTCTGATCTTGACACAAGCAGTTAGTTAAGAGTCTGTGATCCTGACACAAGCAGTTTCATGAGTCTCTGATCCTGATACAAACAGTTAGCTCAGAGTGTATGATCCTAACACAAGCAGTTTCATGAGTCTCTGATCTTGACACAAGCAGTTAGCTATGAGTCTATGACCCTGACACAAGCAGTTTCATGAGTCTCTGATCTTGACACAAGCAGTTAGTTAAGAGTCTATGATCCTGACACAAGCAGTTTCATGAGTCTCTGATCCGGATACAAACAGTTAGCTCAGAGTATATGATCCTGATACAAACAGTTAGCTAAGGGTCTCTCTTCTTAACACAAGCAGTTAGCTATGAGTCTCTGAACCTTACATAAGCATGTAGTTACGAATCACTGATTTTGTCGCTGATCCTAACACAAACAATTAGCTGTGAGTCTCTGATCCTTATACAAACAGTTAGCTATGAGTCACCGATCCTGATGCAAACAGTTAGCTATGAGTCTTTGATCCTGACACACGCAGTTACTATAAGGAGTCTATCCTGATATAAACGATAAGCTGTGTGTCGTTGATCATATTGCAAACAGTTAGCTATAAGTGGCTGATCCTGACCCAAGCAGTTAGCTACGAGTCTATGGTCCTGACACAAGCAGTTAGATGAGTCTCTGATACAAACAGTTAGCTATGAGTCTCTGATCATGACACATTTAGTTATCTATGAGTGTCTGATCCTGACACATGCAGTTAGCTACGAGTCTCTGATCCTGACACATGTAGTTAGCTATGCGTCTCTCATCCTGACACATGCAGTTATCTATGAGTGTCTGATCCTGACACATGCAGTTAGCTAAGAGTCGCCGATCCTGACAAAAGCAATTAGCTATGAGTCTCTCATCCCGACACAAGCAGTTAGCTATGAGTCTTTGATCCTGACACAAGCAGTTAGCTATGAGTCTTTGATCCTGACACATGCAGTTAGTTATGAGTCTATGATCCTGACACAAGCAGTTAGCTACGAGTCTATGATCCTTACACAAGCAGTTAGATGAGTCTCTGATGGTGACATAAGCAGGTCGCTGTGAATCCCTGACTACTGTCATTTCGTTTACCACCTAAACATCTGAGAAGACCCCATGCCTGCTGTACCCCATTCAATAATGCAAAGAAACACACACGTGACATTCACATTATCCTTGACGTCAGTCCGGCAGATGTTCTGTATGCTAGACAGCCAACAATATTTTGTATGCGTCCAGATCTTCTGCAACGCTGTACCAATGTAGGTCTAGATCTTCGGTTATTTCATCACGCCATCGCATATTTCGGCGACCCCGTGAACGTGTACAGCCAAGTGATCGCCAACACGTTGTTCTACGTGTCCATCAGTTGTCGGGCATGCGTACCACATGTCCAGCCCAACGATGTCTGCGTGGTATCGCTGCTTCCACGACGTCTCGAAATAAATATAGATGTCTATAGATGGGTCAAGCTGAAAACATCTAACAACAACCTAAGACCATCACACTTAACTCAACTTTGAGATCCGGCTACTGCACAGCTATACGAAGACTTGATACAAGAAATGATAACTCCTCTCACTACCATAGATCTAGAACCAGAAATGTTGACATATCAACTTGAAAGACTAAGCGATCTGACTACTTCACAAAGTCAATCCAAATTGATACAATCTCTCTTTATCACGATTTCAAAGAAGGGAAACCAACAGATATGTACCATTCAGCCAGGAAGATCATAGTGGAATAGCAATTTGATGTCATATTAGGATAAGCACTAAACAATACATCTTCAAACTCAGATTGCTAAACGAAGTATTTTGCGAATACCATCAGAATATCTAACAAGTCTTCACTGATTTTTCGACAAAGTTTGGCACAATCCTCTCTGAAAGATTTTGCATTTAAATTAAGAGACCAACTCACCAATTACATTAATAAGGAGTCTACATTAAAGAGGAGAATAGGAAAGTGGTGTTATACTACTATATAGTATACTATATCTCACTATGTGAGACAAGACTGCCTGCTATATCCAACACTATTCACATTAATCCGGGACAAATTCATGGCAGAAGCTTTGTTTTGGTCATAATAGAGTTACAAACATAGATGAATGCATGATTGCAAACCTGCACTTTGTGGATGACAAAGACGTACTAACTAGATATGAAAAATGCTACAGCCACTGACAACCATAGTTGACACAACCTCTAGAAGATCTGGCATGACAATCAACGCAGAATAGACCCATCTAATATAATAAGGAAGGAGTTAACTTAACGGCACTTTACTGGTTTAGAAGACTGCAGTCTGTATATAACCAGTATCTTCTATTCCATGTATTGCCTTTTTCGTAACCCCAAGAGATTGTAGGTGCATCACTGTGCGCTTGGGCGGAAGGACGCCAATGTCGTAAAGTTCAGCCGTGAGTACTGGTTCGTGTAAATACGACATAGTGTAACCAAAATAGTATTTCAAATAGCTAATGTTCATGCTAGGATGATCGGTGGGAAAAAAAAACATAACATGAACGAACTAACAAATCTAAATTGAAAACAATATCACGTTTCCATGAACAGATGTTTAAGTTGTCGTCTAGTGTGAATTCCAGTCAAACCCGTAGTATGCGGCATTCATGCTGGACTAAAACACTTGAGCAAAATTAGACTGCGGCCAGTTAGGCACCATCTTTGGTATTAAAAGCAGACAGCATAGTAAATTGGCATAAATTGGATACAGTTATAACAGGAGAAGATGCCGCAATAGCAGAGCTAAGAGCAAAGGCTACACAAACGAGTTCAAATCTCACAACACTGGAGTCAACATGGAACGATATGAACATATCGCAAAAATCTAAGATGAAGTTCATTCAAATTTTGATTATTTTTGTATGCCATGAAGCGTCTGAAACACGGACATTAAATGAGGATTTGGAACGAAAAATCCAAGCAAAGGAGATGAAATGCTTCAGACAGATTTACGGAATAATTTACAAGGTTCACATCTCAAATGTCAACATGCGAAATACAATTCATCATAATGTCATGCCAACTAAAGACTAGAATAAAAAAGCAAAACTCCAAAGGTAATGTCAAGATCAAAAGGACGCTAAACATTATGTTCAGGGGAACAAGAAAGAGAGGAAGACATGATGCCATTAACATATAATGTTAACAAACGGACAGGGAAATCCTATAAATAGACAGCATCTAATTTGATGGAATGACACTCAGTGAGCGGTGGAAATAGACAATACATAATTCATTGAGAGGTCATGCCTCAATGATCTTCTAGTCTATAACTAAGAACAGACAAGACAAAACATGGTATTTCTGTATTTTACTCTGTTGAGTTTCGTTTATCAGAAGTAAGACATGCACTGTTGAAATTTTCAAAACTTTTTGTCTAATCAAAAGTACACACAGATCTATCCCCTGCAGTTTCATGATCACATACGCCAGTAAGATGTGCGTGTAACTCCCAGGTATTACAACATTGGGTGAAAACCGCTGCTGACCTCATAACAGGTCAAGCTATATTTAGACCAGGTTACGCTACCTCAGACAATTAAATTCATGCGCATCAGCATGGTAATATTTGCAATTGTCTAGCGTATTTCGTTTTATTAAATCAGTCTATAATATTATTTAAATAGTCAACATAATTAATTTTCTACTTTGATATCAATGTATTTATAGTTTTTCTGTGATCTCTATTATACTGCGGTAGATGTTCCGTGTTTGTTCACAGTGCGGTTGTTTACCAATAAATCCTTCCCTGACCGTCTTTTATCGTCAGACAATTCATTGTGAATCCCGTGACAGTCTAGCTAGGTGAGTTGTTTCATCTTATTGATGCTAGTGCTAAGTTGGGCATTGTACGTGCCCTAAGAAAACACATAGTGCATGTTGCTTTTCCAGTACTTCAGCATATGCACTTGTGTCTCAATGACTGCTGCCTGCAACACGTAAAGCTCAGCACTGCAAGTTGAAGACTTAAGACTAAGACGAGTTAAGAGCAATTGATGTGTGTACACAACACAGTACAGCAGTCCATGTAACATATATCGTTATAATATGTAGCGACAGTACTGCTTCTTTCTATAATTTGAAATGAAATGATTCAGTCCAGATAGATTGACAGTCTATTATTTATTTGCGAGTTGCATGAAACCAATCCAAAGACGACTTGAATTCACGTAATGGCGACTTAAACCAGTCACTCACTGGCAACTGACTGCTAGTGCAAGGGGAACTACATATACTTAATATCTCTCTCTCTCTCTCTCTTGAAAAAATGGTTATGGATATGGATACGCTTGACTTCTGCAACTTACTGACTGTTAGATACTGATACTCCTTGTTTTCTCAGGTTCCCCTTTCTGCATAGACCCATGAATTGTATGTTTGATGTCAAGTTTCCCTGCAATATGTGGTTCGCAAAATTTATTTATAAGTGGCCATCACGCCAATCGATTGTGTCCACAATGAATAGGTATGGTCCAGGCTGCACGTAGTGAGGGTAAAGTCAGCCAGGTGGTGCTAGATCAGCCACAAGGGCGGGACTACATAGGAGAGAGCCGCTCATCACCCCTAATAATGTCCATGGCTTGCTTCAATAGCTGGTGACCTGGAATGTTCTCGGAAAGTCAGATCATGTGCTTGAATAAGGACAAATGGCGATAATGTAGCATAGTGTAAATGCTGTCCAGGCATGTGTGTAGTACAACCTCAACATTTGGGAGCTGGTTCATGCCAGTGGATATCAAGAATACACCTCAAGCTGCGCATGTAGATAGTTTTCATGCACTTCTGGTCATGCTGCAGGATAGTTCATATCTCCGAGCCATACAACAGGATGGAGATGTCACATGTTTTGCAGATTTGGTATCAGTGAGAATCTCTGTTTGATTTAGACTCAGTGCAGAGCATTCACAGAGGTGATGGCCAGATTTATTCTTCGAATAATGTCAAGGTGACTACGTGTGTCAGAGTTTTGACTGCTGCCCAGGTAAATGAAGTTCTCGGTGGAGCTCACAAAGTTACCACCAACAAGGATTCCTGCCACTGTAGGGCCAAAGCCAATGTCTTGGATCTTGGTTTTTCACTAAAAAATGTGAAGACCTAGTCGTGATATGGTATCCCCAAAGTTCTTCTTGGAGTAGGCGGCAGATATGACTACGACATCTGCATAGTCAAGGCTTGTCAGATACAGCTGTCCGATCTCTACTCCTTGTTTTTGCGTCTTCACCTGGATGCTGGATATATTATAAACTCACTTGAAATTTGCAAATCATAACCTTCAGGAGAAATATCGAGAACATAACCATGAATATGCAGGAAGGCATGAACCTGTTCTCTGCTGCCTAAAGAAACCTGAGGGCATGTACCAACTTGTGGTTATATTCAGGGGGCACAAATTGGAAGCAGTGGTAAAATTCATCTACCTCGGATCCATGCTGTTGAGATCAGTGATTATTGCTGATGAGCTGACTAATAGAATAGCAATGACCAGCACAGCTTTTGGTCGAATGTGCTCAACAGTGTGGAAATGTCAAGGAATCAGCATTATGACTTAACTGAATGTCTACTGTACCACCATTGACTCTACACGTTCTACACGTGCGAGAGCTGGATTGTGTATGCTGGGAGGATAAATCATTTTCACCTGATTTGTCTGAGATGCATAATGCATATTTGTTGGCAGGATGATATAACAAATAATGAATTTCTATCCAGAGCAAACTTATCTATGCCTAGCATTCATGCACTTTTGTAGAAAGCCCAACTAGGCTGGCCACCTAGCTTGACTGCAAAACGGAAGTCTCCCAAAGAGAGCCGCAAAGGAAGATGATCATGTTGAGGTTGTTGATGTTGTTGTTTAATGCCCACAATAATTACTCTTACTCTTGTGTGCAATAAAACAGCCATTAAGTGGCGGGTCGTAGTAGATTTCCTCACATCCAGAGTGTGCTGATGAATGTGGACCGTGGTCCTCCAAGCGGTGGTACTATGCTTGGATTCATCTGTGAGATGTTCACTATTACGGATATCAGGTTGATCCACATCTTGTCAGCCAGAAAATAACTTGTTTCGAGGGAACGCTACATGGAAGAGAGATAGTAGTCTTGGTCAGTATATTGTACCTGACCATGATGCGATATTTTGGACAGTATGTTGTGCCTGATCGGACTAGCATCTCAGTTCCCTATCACTGGGAGGTAAAAAAAAATCCCTTCAAGGAAAATCTGACGGAGTCGATAAAGTGTTATTACCTGGAAAGACTGGTGCAAAATCATTCAGCCTGGAAAGGTGTGGTCAAAAAGGGCATTGCCATAAGCGGTGAGGGCTTTCGTGTGCAGGTTGCCTAGGATAAACGTGCGATTAGAAAGTCTAGAGCAAAGGGAATATCAGTACCAGCTGCAGACTATGTCTGCCAGACATGCCATAGAACCTTCTGCACTCATATTGGCTTGATCTGTCACGAGTGCACCCACAGATCCCAAAACTAGAAACTTGCAATTAAAACCAATGCCATGGTTTACAATGCATGTTTCGTCAGCACACTACTTATATAGTAGTGAGGCTTGGACAACATATTCCAAACAACATCATCTATGGTTCCTGCGATCAATTCTTGGAATTACATTGTGGGACAGAGTGACAAAGGCAGAGGTATTTCTCACACTGGTCTCCCAAGCATATATACTCTCCTTAGGCAGAAAAGACTATGATGACTTGATCATGCTTGTTTTATGAAAGATGGTTTCATCTACAAAGATATTCTCTATGAAAAGTACAAAGATGTATGTAAGCAATACATAAAGGCACAGGACATAGGTCTGACAAGCTGGGAAGATAAAGCTACAGACTGGTCAAGAAGCTCTTGAAATACAGAAAAGTGATGTGACAACACTGCAAGGAAGAATATACAAAAACTGAAGTATTAAGTCACCACTCCAAGGTCACATCATTCTATAGTCAGTCTTGACTGAAAGGGGCTAGAACTATATATATATATATATATAGATAGATATATAGATATATAGATAGATAGATATATAGATAGATAGATAGATAGATAGATAGATAGATAGATAGATAGATAGATATAAAGATGGCGCCGTAACTGGCTGCGAGTCTACATTTCTCTACTGTTTTGGATCATTATGGACGCCGCCAGACCACGGATTTGCCTGGAATTCACACTAGTCGTGACTTACACTTGTTTTCACGGAAACGTGGTGTTGTTTTCCGTCGAGACTTGTTATTTCGTTCTTTTTTTGTGATTTCTTCCATCCGTTTATCCTGGTCTGGACGCCGGCTGAATGGCACTACGCTTATACCTGTGACGTATTTCACGGGTTAGTTCTGCCGGTTCACCTTCACAAATTTGGCGTGTGGGAATTTTAGATGCTACTATGAT
Source organism: Ariolimax columbianus (assembly GCA_036924085.1). Lineage (NCBI taxonomy): Eukaryota > Metazoa > Mollusca > Gastropoda > Stylommatophora > Arionidae > Ariolimax > Ariolimax columbianus. The sequence continues at coordinate 24,893,781 of JAVGWX010000003.1, forward strand.
GAGTTCAATACAGCTGGGGAGAGATGCCAGACTCACTCACACGCTGAGTGTTGTCCATACGACCTCTTGTGGTTATCGAAAAGGCACGACAAACTGCGTTAGATGCCTTCTCACCTTTCTACCCTGCGGGTTATATGTTTACGGAAAGGCTTCGGTGGTAACCCTGAGGCAAAATCTGCATCCTATGCTATCTCCAGTCGTCTTGATGAATGTCTTGCCACTGGCAAAAGGTAGCTTAGGCTCTGTGAGTGAGGTTGACAAAAGGTGCAGTTTCTTCCTCACTTTAATCCAAATCTTCGCGAAAGTCACCCATTTCAGCAGACACAGCAAGAGATACGACTGTCCACACGGCTGAACAAAGAGAGTGGTCTTCATCACTTGTGATGGACAAATATTATATATATATATATATATATATATATACATATATATATATATACATATATATATATATATATACAAGCATAAGGTGTGTTCAAAAAGTATCCAACCTTAATTTTCTTGTCAAAACAAATGAAGCATGGGTGTTGTTCTTCAGCAGGGAGGTATAGAAGACGATCATGCACATGCGTGAATTTTCTTTTTCCACCCACAGATTGCATCAGCTGGCAGTCAGCCTTTCAGTGTTGAGTGTAGTGAGCACCCTTTGGGTTTTCACACACCATGAAATGATAGAAAGAATTGAGTGGCATCAAATTTTCCCCAAAGCTAGACAAGTGGAAACTATTCAGAAGATTCAACAAGCTTTTGGTGACGATGCTATGAGCATCAGATAAATTAAGGAATAGTATAATGGTTTTGAAGATGGCGTCTATTGATGGAGAGTGGATCATGTTTAGGTAGTCCCTCAACACGCCGAAATGATGAAGTCGTTGACCAAGTACGGATCTTGGGGAACTATCATGTCACTATCCGAAAACTTGCAGATGAGATGGGGATAAGCATTGGTTTGGTGCACTCCATTTTGAACAAGTATTTAGCTTTGCAGAGAGTGTCTGCGAAATTTGTGCCGAAGCTGCTAATGATAAAGCAGAAGCAGCTCTATCTGTAAGTCTCACCGGACATGCTGGACTGCAAATGACGACCCCCAACTTCTGAACACTGTGATCACTGCTGATGATTCGTTGGTTTATGGGTACGACCCAGAAACCAAACTGAAGTCATCACAGTGAAGACATTTATCATTCCTGAAGTAAAAAAGGCGAGGCAAGTGCGCAGTAATGTCAAAGTCATGTTGACCGTTTTCCTTTACTGCCTGGGGTTGTGCATCATGAGTAGGCACCACAAAGTCAAAACATTATTAGAGAGCACAACCTAGAAGTCATCTGCCGCCTTCATGATGTTGTTTGACACAAACGATCAGACCTGTGGACAACAGAAACGTGTCATCATGACATAGCTTCTTCTAGTTGATTTAGCTGTCAGGGTAACATTTTTGGGCTGCAGTGGTAGCTATGTTCATGCTCTGTCATTGACGCTTTCAGCAATGAAAAGGACTGAGCACATATGAGGATGCTCAGGTACATTGAAGTTTGTTCTATGAAACATTAACAATTGTTTCTCCAATTACTGAGTTTTCATAGAAAGTATACTCTGTGATCTTTGCTCACATCATATCACTTTGTTTTCTCTGTTTTGCTAGTGTGAAAAATGAACATGAGAACACCAGTTTCACTTTTGAATGACGATGATGAGCAAGAAATCATTCCCAGCATGCAAAACCAAGAAGTTGACTTTTCGGAGTACATGTGGATGGAAGAAATGGATGAATTTGACAGACAGGTAATATTTTCTTGTTGTTGAATGCCTACAATGATTAGTATTACTCTTTTGTACACCCTGAAAAGGATGTTAAGTGCCAGGTTGTCGTAGCTTTCCTCACATCCCGATCGTGTTGATGAAGTTGGCCCTGGGTGCCGCAGGACGTTGTGCTATGCTAGGCTTCATCTGCGTGTTACTCACTACTATGGAAATCACATCGATCCCTCACCTCGTTAGCCAGGTGTCATGAAATCAGCCTGTTTCCAAGAAAAGCTGCGAGGAAGCTGAGGCAAGGTTCTTGGTCAGTATATTTTGCCTAACCTTGACTAAAATGTCTGATCAGTATGTTGTGCCTGACCTTGACTAAAATGTCTGATCAGTATGTTGTGCCTGACCTTGACTAAAATGTCTGATCAGTATGTTGTGTCTGACCTTGACTAAAATGTCTGATCAGTATGTTGTGCCTGACCTTGACTAAAATGTCTGATCAGTATGTTGTGTCTGACCTTGACTAAAATGTCTGATCAGTATGTTGTGCCTGACCTTGACTAAAATGTCTGATCAGTATGTTGTGTCTGACCTTGACTAAAATGTCTGATCAGTATGTTGTGCCTGACCTTGACTAAAATGTCTGATCAGTATGTTGTGCCTGACCTTGACTAAAATGTCTGATCAGTATGTTGTGCCTGACCTTGACTAAAATGTCTGATCAGTATGTTGTGCCTGACCTTGACTAAAATGTCTGATCAGTATGTTGTGTTCCTGACTTGACTAAAATATCTGATCAGTATGTTGTGCCTGACCTTGACTAAAATGTCTGATCAGTATGTTGTGTTCCTGACCTTGACTAAAATATCTGATCAGTATGTTGTTCCTGACCAGATGTTAGTCTTCCTTCCCATATATTCTTCTTCATAGTCAAAGAGCTAATTTCCTGAAATGTTAATTTTTATCTCCCCTGATTTTGGCAGCAGCTAATATTTTCCTATGTGCTATTTCTCTTCTTTGTGTCTTGTCTTTACATCCTTGAAATGCTGTTGTCTGTATGCTCTTCTTCTATAGTATTTTGAACTGTTTATTCTCTAGTATTTTTTCACATTCCTGCATGCTTTGTTCTTTGTTCTTGATTCTTTAATTTTCTACATGACTCCTGTTCTTGCTTCATCCTATTTATCTCTTCCCTTATGTCTGTTTGACTATTCATTACTTCTTTCTGTTCTCCCTCAATTCTTAGCTTATTATCTCTAATTATCACTTCCAGATACACTAAAGGTGTTATCTCATTATATTACTGCTTGTAAATAGTCTAGGTTCAGGTATTTAAAAAAAAGACAATCCTCAACAACAAGACTAAGATTTAGCATGACAATATAATTTTCTCAATTGATTCTGACAAACGTGGTATTTTAGAAAAAGAAGCTGCACAAATTAATTGTACATTATTTTTTGCCTTATCCTGTTTACCTGTTTATTTATATTTTGTATGAAATAGTGACATTGCTTCAGTTACACTGCTGTAATTTTTTCCACCTTGAAAGATTTGTTCTGTGTTATCAATTATTTGAAAAGAGTATTTAAGGAGAATCAAGCTAGAAAATATCATATCTACATTGCTAATGTTAATTCTTTCTTTCTTGTGAATGATGTATAATATATGATATATATATATATATATAATATTTGTATCTATAATGACATATAATGTATGATATGACCACTTCTTCCAGTTGACCCAACTGTAAATTGGTACCTGTCAAAGTAAAGCTAAAGAGTTTGAATTCTGACGTTGATACTTTACCAAAGCAATGAAAGGGGCTGAGCACATATAGGGGTGCCAAGACTCAATGAAGTCAGTTTTTTTGGACATTTTTTATTATTTATATATAAATATAAAAGTATCCAACCTACATACACAGAGAGAGGGAAAGAAATCTGAAACAAAACCTGACATAATTTTCTGATGAAAATAAGTTTAGTAGCAGATAGCAAATAGACCGAGACAAGCAGACTTGCACGCACTCAGTTCTCAGATATCAAAAGTCATACATACGTTATCTGAGATGGCGGTAGTTCTATGTATGGTTTTGTAGCATTCTAATTGTACATGTTACTTAATTATGTGCACAGGTAGAGGAAGAGCTGCAAGAACAGGAGATGATTGAGCAGTGTTTTGAAGATTTATATGAAATGGAACAAATTGCATCAGAAATCCTCTCAAGCTCACCGGTAGAGAATGCCTTCATCACATTTGACTCATCTCATGCAGGAATGAGAACTGTTGGCATGGCACATGCTAGGCAGGAATATGCTTTATCTGTTCCAAGTCAGGAGGAGGTAATTTCTCTTTGATTTTTTAGTTATGTCAGTGCAAGTATTCTGTTGTCTAATTACATGTATATGATGTTTGTAGGGCTTCAATTCAAGCAAGAGACAGACAGTTGTTGTAGTTGTCAGACTAGAGGGTACATATAAAAAGGGTAGATTTTGGAACTTTGATATGCTCTTTAAGGGAATATATAATTAGTTCGTATCTGGTAATCTAGAAAGTAGCTATCCTGATAGAGAGAACACTTGCCATCCAATAAGACAGAAATTGACATAGATGTCAACACCTGTGTTCCGCACGCACTGTCAATTAGCGACCGTATTTAGGTTTTTCAAATAACCTTAAGTATGAGGGCGCCAGTGGAAGAATTGGTGACACACAGTGAAAATGAGAGCCATATAGTCCTGCTTACAGATGCTCTCGCCGTAGTCACAGCGCTAAAAAGCCAGAAAAACACTGAGCTTAATGACTTAAGAGCAGCACTCTGCAAACTGTGCCAGCAGTCCGCACCAAAAAGGGTAGTGGTACAGTGGGTCCCATCTCACTGCAACATCCAAGGCAACGAGGAGGCAGACAGACTGGCAAAAGAAGGTGCAAGACTACCACAAACAGATACCAGTATGACGTACGAAGAGTCAAAACGGCTTATCAAAGCCAGATACATGACCAAATGGGAAATCGAACATACTGGTTACACCAAAAACGATGCCTATTACCAGTTGAACCGAAGAGAGCAGGTCGTTGTCTTCAGACTTCGCACTGGCCACAACAGACTGAGGTACCACCTATTCAACAAATTGAAGATAGGGTGTACCGACGAATGCCCGTGCGGTACTGGTAAAATGACCGCTGAACATCTGCTGCAGAACTGCCCGACATACGAGGATCAGAGAGAGCAGATGTGGCCATTACCAGTGGAACTGCAAGACAAGCTCTATGGCAGTGGCGACAGCCTCAGGATGACCGCCGCTTTTTTCGAAAAAATAATGGTTACTGTCTGACTGCGTACGCAGAAGAAGAAGAAATAACCTTAAGTATAACAGAATTTTATGCACATGCGCAGCTTTCGCTTAGGTAGAGTTCTTTCCATTTCATCAGTAATACATTAATGGTAAAATTATTAACTTGTGGCATTTTGCGCCATGGAACTGGGACTTCAAAAGTTGAGAAATTACTTATTATTTGGATGATCAGATTAATGATCATGTATCTGAATTACATGTGAATATAGATTACTAGTCTGATATAGACTCTGACTGGAGACTGAAGAAAGTAAATATGCAATGCTATAAATTGTGGTTACACAATAATACAAATATGCGCATGATAGGGAAAAGGATGAAAATTAAGTGATAATTTCCTCTCTGCATTAATGACGTTCAACACTTCATACTAATATATATTTTAATTTTTAATTTTTCATGTCATAAATAATTAAATTTAATAATTTAATACGTGTCTTTAGAGCTCTATATAGGCACTTTAAAAATTTGATAGTATAAACCAAACAGCAATTTAGAAAATATTGAAGCATTATGGAATACTAGATCAATTTTTTAGAATTGAAGATGAGTGTGAGAAGAACAAACAAAATGATAATAAGAGGTCCAAATAACAATTAATGGTCATATAATTGAAGGAGTGCACTATTTTATCTATCAGGGAAGTAACAATGATAAAGATGTAGGAACAAACCAAGATTTTAATACCGGAATCAATAAGGCCAGATATGCTTTAGACTCTCTTTGCGCAATATGAAACATGGCAGCATACTCTATGGAGAACAAGATTAGACTGTTTAACAAGATTGTAAATTCAGTCCTGCTACATTGCTCTGAAACATCCAATGTGGTTAAAGGTATCACACTAAGACTGCAGACTTTCATTAAGAAGTGTCTTCGTGTTAAATGGCCAGAGGGAATGGCAAATACATATCTGTGGGAAAAAATACGCAGTAACAAAAACAGCAGAAAATTGGGGAGAGAAAGTGATGATGACTAGATCTATTTATCATAATTTTATCTCAATTTATGAATATTAGTGAATTAAATTTGGAAAAAAGAAAGTGTGGGGCTCTTGTCATGAACTGTAAGGCACACATCTAGTAAACTGTATGTAGAAGAAGAAAAACCAGATAAAATAGGATTAACAGAATCATGGACATATGAGGAGATTGCAGATAGTGAACTTGAAATTGAGGGATATACAATGTTAAGGAAAGATAGGATAGTTGGAGACAAGACTAAGGGAGGTGGCGTCTTATTATACTGTATAAATTCTGTTAATATAACGATCAAAGATTATTTATCATGTGGTAACAAAAATGAAAGTGTATGGGGAGAAATAGAAAGTGGGGGTGAAAAAAATGTGATTGGAGTGTGCTATAGATGTCCATAAAGTCAAAAAGAGGAAGATGAGGAGCTGATTAGTAGCATAGCAAAGGCAAGTGAAGGGAAATTATTATTAATGGGAGATTTCAACTATCCAGAAATAAAATGGGATATGGCAGAAGCACTTGTAGAGTCAAAACCTTTTGTTAAGTGCATAACTGACAATTTTTAAATTCAACATGTAGAAGCAGCCACCAGAGGCAAAAACATACTCGACCTAGTTTTTACTACAGAGGAAAATATGATTGAAAACGTTACCGTTGGGGAACTGTTTGGCTCAAGTGACCATCAAATCATCCGTTGGGATCTTATTGCAGGGAAAGAAGTAAACATAAACACGCGAACATACGACTACTCTAAGGCAGATGTTAAGAGGATGAAAGAGGCAGCGAACCACATAATCTGGAAAGATATTGTCATAGGAACAGATGTTGAACAGGAGTGGGAAAGTTTTAGAACAGTTCTAGAAACGCTAAAAGACGAATGTGTTCCATGTAGGGAGGTAAACCCCAAGCGTAAAAAGTGGATAACTAGATTTGTAGTGAAATGTAGAAGAGCAAAAAATAAAGCATGGAAAAAATAAATAGAGGCATGTAAATCAAAAGAAACATATGCAAAATATTTGGACAAGCAGAACATATCTCAGAAAGCGAATAAAACAGCAAAAATAGACTTCGACAAAAAACTTGCTCAGAAGATCAAGACTGACAGTGAAAGCTTCTTCTCTTCTGTTAGAAATAAACAAAGAACGAAAGACAAAGTAGGCCCTCTCAAAGACAGTACAGGGAAAATAATAAGTGAGAATAGGGAGGCATCTAATCTGCTCAATCAGTACTTTGGCACAGTCTACACAAAAGAGGACTGCTCCAAGATCCCAGAGCCTATAGATATTTTTCAAAGAGACATGGATACAGCGGGATTAAGATCAATCTGTATTACAGAGGAAATGGTTTTTAAAAAATTGGAGGGCTTGAAAGTGAATAAATGTCCAGGTCAAGATGGTATTCATCCAAAATTGCTGTATGAAATTAGAGACCAACTAGCAAAACCATTGGCTATATTATGTTCTCAATCACTTACAAAAGGGATTGTTCCACGGGATTGGAATGATGCAGGAGTGATCCCCTTATTAAAAAAAGGCAAAAAATCAGATCCAGCAAATTATAGACCGTTGAGTTTAACGAGCATAGTCTGTAAATTGTTAGAGTCAATAATAAAAGAAAACATTGTAATGCATTTAGACAAATTTAATCTAATTAGAAATAGTCAGCATGGGTTTACTAGAGGGAGATCATGCTTAACAAATCTATTAGAATTCATGGAGGAGGTTACTAAAATCATAGATAAAGGGGAGCCAGTGGACGTTATTTATCTAGACTTTGCAAAGGCCTTTGATAGAGTACCTCATCAAAGATTATTTCGAAAGTTAAAATCACATGGAATAGGTGGGGAAATGGATTGAAAATTGGTTAACGGGAAGAAGTCAGAGGGTGGGCATAAATAAGGAGTACTCTGAGTGGTGTGAAGTGAAAACTGGTGTGCCACAGGGCTCGGTTTTGGGACCAATTTGGTTCTTGATATATATAAATGATTTGGACATTGATATGGGATCCATGATTGCAAAATTTGCTGATGACACAAAACTATGCAGTAGTGTCTCATCTAAAGCGGAAGTGGATATATTGATGTCGGATTTAGATAAAATTTGAGAATGGTCTGTAAGCTGGCAAATGGAGTTTAATGTAGATAAATGTACAGTCATCCACATGGGTAGATCCAATATGGAACATACTCACAGAATGGGAGAAAACAATATTAGAAAGATAGATAAGGAAAGGGACATGGGGTTATAATAGATAATACAGAAAAGGTGAGTGAGCAAGTTAAGGTAGCAGTGAAAAAGGCAAATGCAATGTTAGGTATGATAAAAAGAAATATTAAACATAGGAGCAAGGAAGTGATCGTCAAACTGTATAAAGCTTTAGTTAGACCTAGATTGGAGTACTGTGTATAGATGTGGAGTCCTTATCATAGAGGGGACATAAACATGCTAGAAAGAATACAAAAAAGAGTGACAAAGATGATAGTGGGATTCCAGAATTACAGTTATGAGGAACGACTGAGAAAAACCGGCCTAGTGTCTCAAAGAGAGAAGAATTCGTGGTGAATTAATACAGGTTTATAAGATGATCAGAGGAATCGATAAATTAGACTATAACAAGTTTTTTAAAATACAGCCACCTACAATAACACGAGGGCATAGCTACAAGCTGACTAAAGAGAGGTCCAGGTTAGATATTAGGAAATATTTTTTTAGTCAGAGAGTGGTGTGTGCTTGGAATGCATTGCCAGGGGAGGTAGTGGAGGCAGGGACAGTTAATGCATTTAAGAATAAACTGGATGCGCATAGCTTTTAGAGCAAGGTGATGTAAATGTAACTGGTTGTATACAGACTCTGCAGGGTTTTCTAAACCAGTATAAAGACGTTAAGTTAAGTTAAGTTAAGTTATACTAGGCTGAACTGTAAGGCACACATCTAGTAAACTAAGCTGAACTGTAAGGCACACATCTAGTAAACTAGGCTGAACTGTAAAGCACACATCTAGTAAACTAGGCTGAACTGTAAGGCACATATCTAGTAAACTAGTCTGAACTGTAAGCCTCATATCTAATAAACTAGACTGAACTGTAAAGGTCTAAATTGTGTAACTGTCACTGTTTGCACTTCATATTGATTTGTCTGAACTGTAAAGGTCTAAATTGTGTAACTGTCACTGTTTGCACTTCATATTGATTTGTCTTATGTTCCCTACAGGTGATTGTCTCTAGCAGACTGAATCCATTGGCTCCCGAGTTTGTTCCAAGAGGACATTGCTAGTGCTGTCATAGTGTTTGCAATGGGAAAGAGATGCAGCATTTACAATTCTTGAAACTTATTTGGGTGGTGCATGCTTGCGGCGTGTTTGTTGTTGTTATTATCGCTGTCCAAATGTCACTGTGTCCAGTCCAGTTTTGAAGTACCTGTTTTTGACTGAAAGCTCAATTTTTGTTTAAAGACTGAGTTGTAAACATGTTTTTAAAAATAGTTTTTGAAATAAGCTCTGGTAGTTCCTCAATTAGAGTCATGACATGTATACAAAATAATACTTACCTTTCAGATTCTTGACATTATTCTAATGTGGTAAGTTTTAAGAGAAGTAGAAGACAAGAACAGGCTGAAATAATAGTTGTTCTTGACTTTTTACTCATAAACAGATCTCCAGTATTCAGGTAGATAATAGCATAATTAGCTCAGATTAAATCTCATGTTTGTTGCCATTTGTTAATGTCAATAATGATGGCATACTCTATCAATTTATTCTACCATTTAAAAATTGTCTTGTTTCGTTCATTTTGTGCTGTAGTTTACTGCATCAAAATTTTGTGTTTATTTGAACAGCAGTTAGCACATTTTGAAATAAGGTGTTCAGAAAATTTTCTTTGAAAGATTGTATTTTTGCAAAGGTATTAGTGGAGGCAGATTTTTCAATTACTGAACACTTGTAGCCAGATTTTTGGGCCAGCAATTGCAAGATAAAAAACCATTTGCATAAATTGGAGAAATAGGAAGCAGGCTGTTCGTTTATGTGTTTAGTTTTTTTGTTCTAAGCTTAGTTTATCACATAAAATCAGATTCTCATGTTACATTGGAGAGCTGTGAATATGTCAAAATAATTTAGCATTGCTGTAAAAAAATTCAGCTTACATTTGGTTTTTTAATGATGTTTAGTTTAGGGCAGGTCTATTCTTAATTCATAAGGACCAAAAAAATATTTCTTATTTTAAAAATGGTGTGGGTTGTTTAATTTATTCATTTCTTGTCCAATTTCACATTGGGTATCAAGTCTCTAGTATATTCTTTATGACAACATTTTGAAGTGAGTTTGTATTATGGACAATTCACTATTCCATTGAACTGAAAAACAAACACATCTGATTATTTTTACCCTCTGAGATGCGATACTGAGTGAGGCAGTAAGAGAGGATTGAATGAGAAGGTACTGTAATACTACCGTCTTCACTCATCCACCTCCAGGGAAAGAAATAAGCTAAAGGTGGTAGTCATTTTTGCTACATGCAAACTGAGGTTGTACACTTTGATTTGAAAAGTTCTTGTAGATCCATTTATCAGTTTTTTTTATGTGTGTACGTAGGTTTTTTTCTGGTCAGGTCTTCGTATTCAAAACTATTGTGAATTGAATGAAAATTGTGTGTGATGGCATCATATATTATTACTTAATTAGATTTATGAAATAAATAAACTTTTCTTTTATAACATTTTAACAGTATTGGCTTCGAGATCTCTGGCTCTATACACTCTACAAGTACATTAATATGGTTTTATTAACTGCTAAATTCATTCTTATCAGATAATGTTATTTCTACCCTTTACTCTGTTAACTCAATCCTGATAAACAATTGTTTTGTACTTGTCACTTTCATAAATATAGAACAAATTAATTTCCTATCATAAGCAAAATAGTTTATGCACCTGGGTATTGTCTGACTGACGACTCACTTGTGACATCAAGACCTTGCTGGGCATTATGTGACTAATTGACTTATCTGATACCAGTTACAACAAAGAAGTCATAGACCATTCAGATACCAGTTACAACAGTGAAGTCAGACCATTCAGATACCAGTTACAACAGTGAAGTCAGACCATTCAGATACCAGTTACAACAATGAAGTCAGACCATTCAGATACCAGTTACAACAATGAAGTCAGACCATTCAGATACCAGTTACAACAGAGAAGTCATAGTTTATTCAGAAACCAGTCACAACAGAGAAGTCATAGACCATTCAAATACCAGTTACAACAGAGAAGTCATAAACTATTCAGATACCAGTTATAACGGAGAATTATAGACAATTCAGATACCAGATGTCATAGACAATTCACAGAATTGCATGTGAACATGTTGACAAAGTACATTGCTTGAATCGTGTCATACACACCTTTTATATAGACTTCTGTCTCTGCAATAACATACTCTTTATCAACCTGATGGTATTCTCTTCCCTTAAAATTCCACAATATTACAAGTTAGATGCTGTGGTGTTTGGATGCAATTTTAAAATCTAGTATGTAAATAAATCATTTTTACCCATTGTGCTCTTCCCAGGTCAGATATCATAAACCTGACTAAGATTTTTGTAAATGTGCTGTCATTGACTGGGCTATGGTTTTTGCTTGTTATTGAAAAATGTTCTCTCTTGGGTTAATTAAGAAAGCAAATGTGAAGTAAGCAGTGCCTTTTGATTTTTGTTTTCGAGCAGCGACAGTGTTTACTTCCATTGGACTTGGAATATTTGAAGCATCACGTTACTATTTTGTATGGGTTGATCTGAAAAGAGCACATCTGTCATGTATGATCATTTATATTGGAAGAATTGTTCTCTAGTTCACCTTATTTTCTAAGGAGTGCTACATAATGTGTTTTATGATCTTGTTGTTTCATAAATCCAAACACAAGTAAGTTTGGGTTGGGAGTCGTGCCATTAATCTCTGCGTCATGTCAAGCTGCTATCCCCATCCCATATTGGTAGAATGAATTAGTTCTTTTGATTGCACTATACGATAATTATGGCCAGTACATCAGATTTATGTGTGCATTGCATACTAGCATAAACTGCCATGTTCTGATATTATTATTTGGATGGTGAACATTACAAGAATGAATATGATTGACTGTGCTGAACTCTGAGAATTATCATCATTGAATTTCTCAAATACTCACAATTGGAACTTATCATTCATTATCTAGGATGAATGCTTGCTGCGTATTATGTTGAAGGACACACGTGACTGCCTGCAGTATTCTCTGCCTGTTTTGCCGAAAAACACACTTGACTGCCAGCTGTGTTCTCAGCCTGTTGTGTTGAAGATAATGCCTTATCTTTGGTTGACTTTGTTATGGAGCATTCCCATTTTAACAAATTTCTGCTTACTAAAATATCATTTATATAAAAAATCCATTAAAAAAAAATAATCCAAAATTGCAATTTATTTGAAAATTATGTAATTTAGTTAGTTCTGTGGTTATCACTGCCCATCTATGATGTGTTTTGATATTGAACATAATTTGTATACTTTCTTAAACAAAATAAAATCATAAGTTCCTCCTTGAAAATGATAAAATACTTGCACTGTGCCATGTACAATCTTCTGAGTTTTGGGTTAGTGCAACCATAATGTTGCTTTACTAGCTGTCCAGCTCTGTAAATTTTTGTTTTGCGGTATGTTTTATTAAGATTTCTCAATTTCATTTTTGCTGTATAGCTCAGTTTTCATGCAACTTATTCAGAACTGCGTGGGCTAAATGTCATACTTGATCAGTATTCAACTTATTCAGAACTGGGTGGGCTAAATGTCATACTTGATCAGTATTCAACTTATTCAGAACTGGGTGGGCTAAATGTCATACAAGACCAGTATTCAACTTATTCAGAACTGGGTGGGCTAAATGTCATACAAGACCAGTATTCAACTTATTCAGAAATTGGTGGGCTAAATGTCACACATGATCAGTCAGAATTCAACAATTTGTTCAGTGTGCACCATTAGGGAGCTATGGATGTTTCTTTTCTTTCAAGTAGCAAAGATATGCATTTGGTATCCACACATCACCTAATCATAGTATATCTCTCTTGTTTGTAGATGACATTAGTCTGGTATTTTGTTGTGACAAATTACAACATTCAACAAACAAATGATGTCATTCATAGAATACCGCAGGTGCGAAATTGGTCAAAAAAAATTGTTAAACAAATCATACTATCACTGTGTGGAAAGGGAGAGAACACCAACCATGGCTAATCCATATCTTGTAATGGACACATTATTCTCCCTTATCCTGCTGATTACTTCAACCTAGAGTCGCTTCCATTTTATCAGTTTGCTGTGCATTTGAAATACTGACAGTATGTTATGCTTGGTTGTGGACTGAAAAGAAATATTTCTAGTCATATTTCTAATAAAAAGATAAAAGGGTTTGTGCTTTCTCTTCTCAACAAAGTAACTGTTGAGCAAAACAAACTTTATAATGTTTGTTCTAAATGAGTTTGTCCATCCAGTTTCAGTGATTTTTAAGAACTTTTATTGAAAATTAAGCTGTTGGCTATTTTTTGGATTTTATTTCTCCTTTTGTTTTATATTTAGTAAGTAAAACAACCACACTCTTTATATTTGTTTGTTTATGTCAGACATTAGGGTAAATGGTAATAAGAGTGACAGATGGATTGATGCTAATAACAGAAGACTGAGTGTATACTTGAACATATGAGCGGCTTCAAATAAAAACCTTAAAAGTAGGACAGAAATTAGAATAACTATGCCTTTGTATTGTAACTTGTTAATATGGTTGCTAAGGATGTGGAGAGTGTACTGCATGTGCCATCACATGCAACAAACATGTCATAATTGCAGTTAAAATATGGCTGCCCCACTATTGACATGCACGCAAAAGTAGCAGTGTTTTGTTATCCATTTTTTGAGCAACGAAGAGGTTCTTCTTCTTCTTCTTCGTACGCAGTCAGACAGTAGCCATTATTTTTTCGAAAAAAGCAGCAGTCATCCTTAGGTTGTCGACACTGCCATAGAGCTTGTCTTGCAGTTCCACTGGTGATGGCCACATCTGCTCTTTCTGATCCTCGTATGTCGGGCAGTTCTGCAGCAGATGTTCAGCGGTCATTTTACCGGTACCGCACGGGCATTCGTCGGTACCACCTATCTTCAATTTGTTGAATAGGTGGTACCTCAGTCTATTGTGGCCAGTGCGAAGTCTGAAGACAACGACCTGCTCTCTTCTGTTCAACTGGTAATAGGCATCGTTTTTGGTGTAAACCAGTATGTTCGGTTTCCCATTTGGTCATGTATCTGGCTTTGATAAGCCGTTTTGACTCTTCGTACGTCATACTAGTATCTGTTTGTGGTAGTCTTGCACCTTCTTTTGCCAGTCTGTCTGCCTCCTCGTTGCCTTGGATGTTGCAGTGTGATGGGACCCACTGTACCACTACCCTTTTTGGTGCGGACTGCTGGCACAGTTTGCAGAGTGCTGCTCTTAAGTCATTAAGCTCAGTGTTTTTCTGGCTTTTTAGCGCTGTGACTACGGCGAGAGCATCTGTAAGCAGGACTATATGGCTTTCATTTTCTTTGTGTGTCACCATTTCTTCCACTGCCGCCCTCAGTGCCTCTGCCTTCGCTCTGAAATTGCTTGTGTACTTGCCAGTAGTGAATGACAGTGTTATTTTTCTGCCATTTGGTAGGTTCAGGAATGCTCCTGCCCCTCCGTTCTGTGTAGTGTTTGTAACAGAACCATCGGTGTATGCATGGGTCCAGTCCATGTTGGGTAGTTTTTCGATATAAAGCTTAGGATAGTATCTCTCCTTTCTTTTTAAGTCTGGCAGTTTTTGTTTCCAATACCTGGTATATTTTCTACCACCTCTGGAAATATATCCTGCCTCCAGGTAGGTTTTTGTACAGTTGTGATGGGTTTTGGTGTTGTTAGTGCGTTTATGGGATCTTCGTGCATCTTTGCTTTGGCTATTTCTGCAAAGTTTCTCCGCTTTAGTTTCCCATTTCCCGAATTGTTTAGTCTCTGGTGCATTGGATGGTCAGTCAGTCTTCGGAGTTTCTCTGACTGCAGCTGGGCTCTGCAGTCTCTTCTATCGGTCATGGATTGCAGTTTTGTAATCTTTTCAAGTTCTACAATTGGCGTTGACTTCATGCCTCCTGTTATAACTCTCATGGCTTGGTTTTGGAGTTTGCTAACTTTATCAAAGTTCATCTTTGCTGCTGTTGTCCATGCCGCAATGCCATACTCGAGAACTGGTCTCACTCTTCCAGTGTACAGTTTCTTTAGTATGCTTTCGTCTGCTCCTAAGCTTGTGCCAGCAAGTTTCCTCATGATTGCCATTCTTTCTCTGGCTCTCATTCGGTTTCTCTCGATCTGACTTTTCCATGTCATGCGCCGATCAAATGTGACTCCCAGATAGTTTGGGTTGTTGTTTGGCTGCAGGAATTTGCCATTTAAACTTAATTTGGTATTTTGGGGTTTGATTGAAAGCGAGAATATTGTGCATGTGGCTTTCTCCTCGTTTATTTTGACCAGCAAAGAAGAGGTTAAACCTATAGAAATTCATCATTGGCGAATGAATGTCCAGTACAGTGAAAGATGCCTTTCACTCCAGCTAGTGTATGAGTTGAGTAGGAATTAACAAAACAGCGTGAGTTCTGTGACAGAGTGTTAAAAACTGGGTCATGCACACCAAAGTAGTGACCCCAGAGTCGATTGCAGCCGTTGAACTTCTCATAATGGAAAATTGACTTTGAACAAAATTGCTGCACATCAATCAAGGTTCAGCACACCACATCATCCATGATGTGCTACAGCACTACAAAGTATCTGCAAGGTGGGTGCCACGGCAGCTTACTCCTGAATTGAAACAGCGATGTGTTGATGTCTGTCAGGAACTTTTGCGGCACTTTGAAGCAGAAGGTGATGGTTTCCTAGCAAGAATTGGTACTGGAGATGAAACCTGGGTTCACTATCATAAGCCTGAGAGGAAGAGAGCGAGCACGAAATGACACAATACCTTCTCACCGAAACCAAAGAAGTTTCATGCGCAGCAATTTGCAGGGAAGGTTATGCTGGCTCTTTTTTAGATGATTGAAGCCTTTTTTTAGAGCACTACATGCCCAGGAAGAACACTGTCACCAGTGCCACATATACAGGTCTTCTCAGGAATCATCTTTGACCTGCAATCAAATCCAGACAACGTGGACTTCCGAGTAAAGGTGTCCTATTGCAACATGACAATGCTCGACCTTATACTGCCCGTACAACGGCTGCAGCAATCAAGGACCTCCACTTCCAGTGTCTACCAGATCAGCTGTACTTACCAGACCTAATTCCAAGGGATTTTCACATCTTTTGACCACTAAAAGAGGCATTGGGAGGAAAGTATTTCAGGTCTGATGAAGAGGTCCAGCTGGTGGTACATGAGTGGTTACACATGGGACCATGAATGTTATTTGCTACAGAAATCCATGCACTTTATAGACTCTGGAGTACTTGTATTGAGTACAATGGTGACTATATAAAAAAAAATGACACAGTTGTGTTTGTTTTTAAGAAAAAATATACAAAAATAAATATATTCAAGGTTTTTATTTGAAGCCCCCTATGAGAGATTGCAGTTAAACTCAATAAAAATAATGGCTGAAACACTAGCAGTTATAATACAGTTGTACATGAGAACAGTAACAGACATTTCTACCTAAATAGGTCTTAATCAAGAACAGGTCAAGCAAAACAACGCACATAAACACAGTCAAGTAAACTGATTCTGTAATGATGCTGTCCACCATAAATTCCACCAGCTCTAGCCATGCATGTTTCCTTATCTTCAAATTGGTTGTTCACATTTTGTTGCCCCATTTACACGAATAAGGCAATACAGGGTTTGAAAGAGGTTAGTCAATATTGAAAATATGTTGTTTAGTGTGACAGTCATTGATATGACCTCTCAGGTACGAGGGATAATGTAGAGTCTGGTAATAGAAACAGGATAACTTGAGTCAATTAACGAAGGAGAGAGACAATGTACATTAATTTATCTGACAATAATGGCATGTAACAGGAGATGGACAATGTGAAGTAGTTAATGGACAAGGAAGACATTTATTGGAAGAGGGAATAATATAGAGTTAGTTATTGGAAAAGGGACAGCACAGAGTTAGTTAATGAACAATGTAGACATTTAAAGGAGGAGGGAAAACATTGAGTCAGTTAATGGACAATGTAAGCATTTAATGGAAGAGGGGAAACATTGAGTCAGTTAATGGACAATGTAAGCATTTAATGGAAGAGGGAAAACATTGAGTCAGTTAATGGACAATGTGAGCATTTAATGGAAGAGGGGAAACATTGAGTCAGTTAATGGACAATGTAAGCATTTAATGGAGGAGGGACAAGATTGAGTCAGTTAACAGACATAATGTAAATTTGAGGGGAATCTACATACTGCATAATAAGGGAGAGGGACACATTTGACAGACTGTTAGAAGAAGGAGGGCAGTCTTATTCACATCTAAAGGGCATCTAACATTTGATTCACCTGCGAAAGCTCACTAGTCCTAACTTTTGTTCTGTTAAGAATCAACATTGTATTCTAGGCACACCCATAGGTGCTCAGTCCCACCCACAAATGTAAGAGTTTAGATACTGATAGTTCTTGCAGCTCGCTGGTTGTATAAACTTTTACTCCACCTGCTTATTCAACACTCTCTTCTGGAACCATTTTCAGAACTTTGCAATCTATGTGGTGCTGGTTATCGATTGCTTCATTTTCATTCAATTGTGATCTTGATCAATATGAAAATGTCGTCACTATCTATTGCTAATTTCTTCACTGCGGGTGTCCCTAAGTCCAGGATGCCAACTCTTTCACTCTCATACACCACAGCATGGCTAGGACAGTAGATCCACACAAGTTTCTGAAGATTTGAGGCCTCTATGTCTGCTATAAACTCATACCATAATCAGCTCTTTATCACCTTCCAAAGCGAGGATTGCGAGTCAGAGACGATTATGTCACTCATTAAAGCGGTCCCATATAGCTACATCAGAGCTGAAGTCACTGCCTTGATCGGGATCCAAATAGGGAAGGGTCACGGAATACAAGACATAAGTTTCATAGCCTTTCTTGCCCTAGTCTACCTCACCTACACGTTGGTGGGTCCTGTTATTCCCAGTAATCTTGTCAATGGTTGGGTGTTAACCCCAGCGGGAGTGAAGATAAGAAAGCGAACGAGGTTAAAACGAAGACAGAGTCCCCAGCCAGATGGGGGAGGTGGAGCACACTCCACCACAGAACAGGTGCTGAAGACAGAGGTACCAGGCTAGGAGGCGTACTAGCAACCATTGTACCATGCAACCCACCCAACCCATTTTTCTTGTATGTCTACACAAAAGTCAAAGAAAAATATATATGGTGCTCATAATGTCCCTCCAGGCAGGAGCAGTGCCAGATTCTGAGCCTCGACAGAACCAACCTTTAGCTACTGGAGGTCTCTCTACCACGCCCTGTGGAGCCAGGAGGCGCATTGGAGAAAATACTGGCCAACCAGACAAAACGATGCCTCTGAATGCTATGCGGAGGGAGTCAGCAAAAACAAACCGAATTAGAAAATTCACTATTTCATAATAAAATCAGTATGCTGCATACAAGAAACTCATCTACAGGAAGGAAAACAATTTAAGATACGGGGGTATCAATGCTCCAGAGTGGGCAGAAATGATCGGTAGAAGGAAGGTATTCTAACCTTGATACGGAATAGCATAAATGCTATATATATAAATCAAGGTGCATAAAAAAAGGAATACCAAATAATCCATCTCAAACAGAACACACTGGAGCTGGATCTCCTCAACTTCTTCTGCCCCAGCGACATACCACTGAACATAGCAAGTATAGATGTCCCCAGTGGAAACTTCCTATCGGTGAGAGACTTCAACAGTCTGGGGATATGGTCAACTAGACAGAAGGGAAGAAGAGGTAGAAAACTGGCAAGATGACAACAATCTAACACTATTAAACAAACCTAACGAACCCCCAACATTCTCCTCTAGAAGATGGCACAGTACCTCTACCCCAGACTTGATATTCTGCACGAAATAGCCAAAGCAAAGATGAGCGAAGACCCTATGAACACCGTAACAATGCCAAAGCCCATCCCTACTGTACGCAAACCCACCTGGAAGCAGCATATCATTCCGGAGGTGGTAGAAAATATACCAGGTATTGGAAACAAGAACACCCAGACTGAAAAAGAAAGATGAGACATAACCCTGAGGTACATAACGGAAAACTACCCAAGCATGGACTGGACCCATGCATACACCGACGGTTCTGTAACAAACACTACACAGATCGGAGGGGCAAGGGTATTCCTGAGCCTACCAAATGGTAGAAAAATAACACTGTCAGTGGGAACTGAAAAATTCTCAAGCAATTTCAGAGCGGAGGCAGAGCCACTGAGGGCTGCAGTAGAAGCAATGCTGACGGTCGAAAGCAATGAAAGCCAGATAGTCCTGTTTACAGATGCACTGGCCGTAGTTACAGCACTAAAAAGCCAGAAAATACTGAACTTAATGATTTAAAAGCAGTACTCTGTCAACTATGCCAGCAGTCCGCACCAAAAGGAGTAGTGGTACAGTGGGTTCCATCCCACTGTAACATCCAAGGCAACGAGGAGGCAGACAGACTGGCAAAAGAAGGGACAAGATTATCACAACCAGATTCTAGTGTGACCTACGAAGAGTCCAAAAGGCTTATTAGGGCCAGATACATGGCCAAATGGGAAACAGAACATACTGGCTACACAAAAAATGATGCCTATTACCAGTTGAACAGAAGAGAGCAGGTCGTGGTCTTCAGACTCCGCACAGGCCACAACAGACTGAGGTACCACCTATTCAAAAACTGAAAATAGGTGGCATTGACGAATGCACTTGTGGTACAGGGAAAATGACCGCTGAACATCTGCTGCAAAACTGCCCGACATACGAGGACCAGAGAAAGCAAATGTGGCCATCACCAGTGGCAACACTAGACAAGCTCTATGGCAGTGTCGACAGCCTCAGGATGACAGCAGCTTTCTTCGAACAAATACAGGTTGACGTCTGACAGCGTACGAAGAATAAGATATTCTGCACGCCGGACCTGGCAGGAATATCAGAAAGAGAAATAGGAAAACAACTGGGTGGAAGCGATCATCGTCCTGTATTAATAAAAATTAGCAGAACAATCGATATTAATCCAGTGCAGCAAAGATAGAATTATAAAAAAGCAAACGGGGACGGGTGGTCTAGTGGTTAAGAGGCACGGCTCACAGATTGCTCCCCAGTCACAGCACCGATAGGCGCAAAATAAAATCATAGTTCAACGCAGACAGCCTTAGAGAATAAAGAAATAAGGCGAACCCAAAACAACTATATATATGTTGATACAATAAATGGAAAAAAGCTAAAGCAAAAATAATCCTAGACATGGGCATCGGGTATAAACGGCAGAACAACTGAATCAATTCAAGCTTGCAGGAAGGCATGAATAAAGCTGTTGGGAGTTGAATTTTACAGCAGTATAGAAAGAGAGAAGAGTAACAGAGGATTGACAGCAAGCAACAATAATATCGATATGGAAGAAAATAGGCAGTAAAAGAAACAAAGACCTTTCTCAACTAAGTCATGCAGAAAAAATGTATGTGAAAATACTTCAACAAAGGATAAGACAAATTGTTGAACCTCAGTAAAGCAAAACTCAGTTTGAATTCTGTAAGGTAATGGGGTGTCAATTATAACATGTTAACTATCTGAGGAGCACATGTCTTTAACAAATCAATGTGAAGTTCTCATGTCCGTCTACGGGGACTAAGTGGTCTCGAAGTATGGTATCCACCTCGGATGCCGGAGGTCGCAGGGTTTGCATCAGGATGGAGTTTTTTCACGTGGATGTTTTTGTAAAAAATTCCCCTGTAGTTAAAAATTCTTTGGCAGTTGGAAATCGAAAAGAATAAGTTTAACGATCGCTGCCCGGACAAATTCAAGTTTAAAATATACCCAAGTTATTTGTACCTTTTCCCAGGTTAAGGGCAGTTATAGATGGCGCCTAACTGGCTGTGGGTCTACTTAGCTCTAGTGTTTAAGTCTATTGAGATGGACTCGCACATTGGTTAAACCACTGGTTGTATACAGACCCTGTTAAGTCTTCTAAATCAGTTGAAATGCGTTAAGTTGAGTTAAGTAGAACTCTTCTCTCTGTGAGTGTTTTATTTGCCCCCACTTCTCCCACTCTGAAGACTATAGAAAGGATACCACCCAACAATGCTACCAGCTGGATTCTATAATGCGTATCCCATCCAGCTCTCTATCAGTGATTCCATCACACCATTACACTCACTACGTCTTTTCACGCAACCATCCATAAATATCTCTAACTTTTGGTTGCTGTGTTTGTTGTCTTCCGTTTCTTAGACTTTACATCGCAGCTGAAGATCTCTATTTAGGGTTGGATTGAATAACTTATGATTTCCTCAATGGAATGAAAGCTACTCTAGTCCCACGAATTCGTACTTGGACCTCTTTATCTGCACCTCCTACTTTGCACCCACCATCAAGACACACGAATGGCTCCAGATCGAGTAGAAGTGTGTCCCCCCAAAACCATATATCACTAGTTCCATCTCCTCTGATACCCTTTCTACGGGCCTCATCAGTCACAAACTCTGTGACCTCTCATCAAGCATGCTTCATGTTTTGCATCCAATTATGACCATTGGACAGAAGAGCCAAACCATGGGCAAAATCCAGACTATCGAGCTGTCCAGTCAAGAGTCCACTGAATTCAGTTTGTGTCGACCTATCCCATTGCATTCACAATCCAGTCCATGATCTGCAGAATCAATATAATATGACACACATTGAGACAGAACATTTATAGATCAATAGACAGCTTTTGATAGAGTAGATAGGACGCAACTCTATACAATATTCGAGAACTGGAATACAAGGACTACTATTAGGCAATTTGAGAGCATTGGCCCATTTGAACAACAATGTCGTAAGAACAACTGATGGGACCATATATGCTTTTGAAATAACCACAAGAGTACAACGGGAATGACTGCTTTACCTATTACTGTACAACATTTACATGGACAAAAAACAACCAAACTCAGCCTAATTACATCTCCAGCAATGGAACTCAACACGGGAAACGAAGAACCGACATCAAAACATGAACTACTCTTTTACAACGTCCATAGCCAAATAAGCGTATATAAGCACAAAGACTACTAAATCATATTCATGCAATTTACACAGTCTGTGATATATAAATATATATATATATATAAATATAATATTAAGATTATCTCATAAAAAATAGAAAATTTCAAGATTAGCAGAAGTAAACATACATGTAAACAATGTCTACATTAAACAGGCCCACGAATTGAAATACTAAGAGAAGTATTTTTATGTAACTAGATATGACATAATCTCTGCTGTGACTTATCAACTGTCACAACTACTTAAACAGCCGAACATCAGCTTGGCAGAAAACATATCTAATCAGCAATATATTTATACCAGCTTCTTGCTATCAATGTTAAACTTGACCATTATATAAGGGGACAATACAGCGTGTGAAATGAAATGTTTAACAGAAGTCATTAGCGTCAGCAGAAGAAATATAATGTGAAATTCTGAAATAACAAACATGACTGGAACTGTCCATTGTGCTGAATACATTTCAAGACAGAAAATACGAAGGTCTGGTCATCTCATGAGAATTCCACCTGATCAACTAACACTACATGCTTACAACACAAGAAGATCTGATTGGAAGACCGCGTGATAAATAGATAGACAACATGATAGAAATTCCACAAGAGCTGGGGCTTACAACTGACACAGGACACCTTGCCCAAGAAAGACAACTGAAGTTCTCCACCGCGATAAGTTCCATATATCATCAACTGTTTATTTGTACATGTTATAACTTATAAGTAGTCTTGCTTGTTTTTATGTGCAAAATATTAAATATCTTGATTTACGTCTATACTGGCAGCGAAACATGGGCAGTTGCGTAACCTCAAGGTAGAGAGTCAAGTGCTTCGTGTCGAAATGTTATAGAAAGATCTCCATAATACTAAGCGTGTTCAAATGAAACCGGACCAAACTCCAACAAGTGAACTTACGTACGATGCGCATGGTGACGTCACTTCTGGTTTAAACGGCACACACAAACCGTCAAGTTTGCAAAATATCATTATCTTCCGTCTTATAGTTTTCTCAGCAGACCGTTGAAAACATGGTAAGTGTGATACAGAATCCGTCCAGAGTTGATCAGCGAGCTGTGATTCTGTTTCTAACAGCTGAAGGATGTCCACCAGCTGACATTCATCATAGAATGCAGGCAATGTATGGTGACAAAAGTGTGTCGAAGACAACAGAGAAGAGCTGGACAACGATGCTTAAAGAAGGATGTGAGTTAACGAAAGATCTTCCTAGACGAGGTCGGCGCATATTGTTGTGTTAACTGACGTCTGACGTCCTTCTTTCTTTAAACATCGTTGTCCAGTTCATCACTGTTTTCTTCGACACACGTTTGTCACCATACTGTTGTCTGCATTCTCCGGAAAATTTCAACTGGTTGGCATCCTTCAACTGTTAGAAATCGAATCACCGCTCGCTGATCAACTTTGCACGGATTCCGTATCACACCCGCCATGTTTTCAACGGTCTGCTGAGGAAACTTTGAGTTGCAGGATAAAGACATTTTGCAAACTTGACGGTTGGTCTGTGCTGTTTACACCAGCAGTGACGTCATCATGCGCATCATACGTATGTCCACTTGTTGGAGTGTGGTCCGGTTTCATTTAAACACGGCTCACATTATGGAGATCTTTCTGTAACATTTCGACACGAAGTACTCGACTCTCTACCTTGAGGTTAGGGAACTGCCCATGTTTCGCTGCCAGTATAGACGTAAATTAAGATATTTAATATTTTGCACATAAAAACAAGAAATATGTCAAGGACTGTTTTTGGTATGACTTGGACCAGGCTGGGGATTTGACAAGAGATTGAGTTTCTGTCAGACTAGCTGTTTTTTCTATTCGTTCAACTGATGCTCTGCTTCTAACCCGGTGAGGTTCACGAAAGAGACTGAGTTTCAGGTCCAAAAGCTTTTCGAGCATGGTCGCTCCCAATCAGGGCCAGACTGCCTCTCTTTGGTATGCATAAGTAGGGTCCTGCAGGATATGTTCTAGTGTTTTCTTGGGTGCTCCACATTCGCACACAGCGGTGTCTTTGATACCCATTCTGTGGAGGTGGGCCTTAAGTCTGCAATATCCTGTTCTGAGTTTGATGATCTTTGTCTGCCCATCTCTGCAAAGTTCGTCTATGCTGTCATTACCTAGTTTGTATTCTTTCTGATGGTCTCTCTATTTCATCCTCATTGATCGTTTTATTGAATGTCATTGCTTCCTTATAGCTCCGATAAAGTCAAGTCTGCGTGCCGCCACTTCCGGCATTTGCTTTCTAGTTTCCAAGGATCTCACTGTGGACTGGAATCCACTGTAGGACTAGATATGTTGTTGTTTTTTTTGGACAGCAATCCGATGTTGTAATTTATTTATTGTATTTTGTGATAGTCTGGAGTACGCTCCTGGAGTCTGTTGAAATGATCAGACGGGCTGAAGTAAGAGCGACGTTCTGTAAAACGGGGCGAGAAGAAAGGGAGTGACATAGAGGATGGAGGTGTATGTACGATCAGCAGGCTACTAGAATCATGAATATTTACCAATTGTTGAGGAAGACTGAGCACCAAGGGCGATGGCGTCTTAGATGAATCTGTCATGTCAACACCATTAGTGAAAACATTTACCCTTGTCGTATCTTGTTCTTGTTATTTATTACTATTATATGTTTATTTATATGGTACATCGCTCTCAAATTATCTACATAGTTGTTAGTGTTTTCCGTAGTCCCCCAATGTTTAGTCCTATCAACTTTAGAACAGCTTTCTCCTGGGCAATACAAATGAGGATAATGATGTCTTCTAGGACAACTGTAAACTTGAATGTGATTTATGAAGCCACGTTTTCTTAGTTCGACTTCACAGTCAAATCACACCGTATAATGGGTCCTAAAGTTAAATCATGTCAACAGATATGGGGAAATCATATATTTCTTGCAGACAGGAAACACACAATCTGTATATGCATTGTTTCGGCATTTTGAAATGAATATGGTCCTTGCTTTGGTGAATTAGTTTTTATTGAATCGTTGAGGTTTTGGAAAAAAACAGCAACATACACAACGCGATAATCATTGGACGTACACTAAGCTTTTACCATGTTTAGACATGAGTCTTATCTTGATTGTGTGTTGTGAACGTTACAACATGTATCCATGTTCCTCAAGTGTATATGGTCAATGTCACTGCAAGAAGTTTGATTGCAGAAATAGTTTACTATACATATTTTTTGTTTGTTTTATATTTTAAATTTACAAGTGTTTTGTCATAAATAACATTTTATTGGAAAATTGCTCATAGAACCGGATTCGTTGCATCTGGGGAATACTTACATGTGCTCATCTCCTGTCATGGTTGAAAGCACGATCTCGGTAGCTCTCGCAGTGGCTCCACAATTTTCCCCTGATTTTTCAGTTACCAATTTATTGCTAGGTGAACTGAGAGAAGCGGTCATGGCATTAAGACCGATATGTCCGGTACATTAAACATTTTATTGACTTTTCTTAACATTTTCTTTTGTCATAAATTTAGCTGAAAATATTTATAATCGAGTGAATTTTAAATTATTTTGAAGGCATTTCTAGCTGAAAATACCAGATTTAAGTAAGCAACTCTACCTTTGCTATTCTCCATCAGTTTAAACGTCTACTTCACAGTAACATTTGTTTGAAATTAGATTGTAGCTATCATTGTTATAAAATCTAAAAGATTTTATTGACCGCTTGTTGGTGATCCCTGTTATTTAGTAGTTGTTTATTAGTTATATTGGCTCTTGCTTTCTTTTGGCCAAGAGAACGTCAATCTCTGTATATAGAGCCAAATGAGTGCAGATATATTTATGTGCAGCCGCGTTCATACACAGAAGTTAAATACCCGTAGCCTAGGTAAATTTAAATGACTGGTTCATAAAACCTAGCCAGGCGTGTCGCATGCCTCGTCTAGCTTTATATCACACCAATAAATGATTGTGACACTTGTTGCGTGGGCTAATGGGAAAAAAATATGGGTCAGTCTTTACATATTCCATACCTTTCAGGATATCTTGTTGATGTAATGTGCACGTTCATCTTGTGTACGTCACTGTATTTTCACGTGAACATATCAAGTCTCTTTAATTTACCAGCTGGTGGCAGGTTAGCGTAGGACTACATCAATTTCCCAGGTAAAATAAATAATTAAAGCGCAATCCTCGTCAACACAGATTAATCATTGTTCTACTAATTGTCCTGCAATATGTATTCGTAATGGTAGCGTTCCAGTTTCGAACAGGCAGATTGCGATTACATGTTTTGTTTGTGACAGTTAACTTGAAGCTCCTGGTGTAACAGGTGTAGTTATTGAGAGTTGGCAGTATCTGTGACGAGACTACGGATTATTCAGAGTTGGCAGAATATGTGACGAAAGTACAGGTCCTGTTCAAATTCTAATTCTGCTCGTTGTGCTAGCCATTTGGTAAATGTTATTTGTCGGACTATCGTTTCTCTATCTTCTGCTTGTAAGTAATTGAATAGTGAGTCATACAGTCAGCTTTAGCATAATGTTTCCATCTAAATGTTAACAGTGGGAGTAATTTAAAACAATTGTTAAATCTCTTCACACCTTCTGCATGATTTTGGTTCCTTAAGAAAGCAGGTAGGAGCCAAGACTAGCGGCAAGTTCAGGTAAAACATACTAAGACCTCACATGACGTATTCCTGGAAACTGACTGTTGTAGCAACATGGCCAATGAGGTTGGGATCAATACAATCTCAAAAATGCTGAGCTTAACAATGAGTATCACACTGCAATGCGGCCAAAAGTGCTCGGGTCTACCTTCTCCAGCACGCATATAAGAAGAACCACTGTAACACACTACAACAAGAGACGTCGTGGAGTAGCTTCAAACATCAACAACAAAAGGAGTAAGGCGCAATCTCTGCATATGTTCCCTTCGAATTAAACATGTGCTTAAGTTTTACATTTGCTGCTGGGGGCAGCGAGGACCTATGTTGGAGCTATTCACAGTGCTCCATTGACAACCCTTTTCGTTATTCCATGAGATTGGTAACAGAGAATTTTCTTTGTTAAACACTACAAACAAAAGACACGACACACTTCACTGTTTATCCAAACTTTGGCCAGGTAATCCAAACATAAATGTTACATACCTGAAATAGTCTTTTTGTCTCCTTGCAACTAGGTATTGTTGACTTGCTGATACTGTTCATATGTAAACCGATTGTTAATGTTTTTTTCTGTTTCAGCCGTTATTTGAATTAGCATGACTGCAGTCACTCATATACACCAAATTACTGCAGTTCCTCATATACATCAAATGACTGCAGTCGCTCATATACACCAAATGACTGCAGTTCCTCATATACACCAAATGACTGCAGTTCCTCATATACATCAAATGACTGCAGTCCCTCATATACAACAAAAGACTGCAGTTAACCATATACAACAAAAGACTGCAGTCCACCATATACAACAAAAGACTGCAGTCCACCATATACAACAAAAGACTGCCGTCTACCATATACAACAAAAGACTGCAGTCCACCATATACATCAAATCCTCCTGAACGCCTTTGTTATGCTTCTGATATCTAGAACTTAAACTTGAACACCGTAAAGGATAACCGATTTGTATCAATGATATCAATCTGGTTCTGCTGGTTAAGCAGCAGATGCTTCTTTATTTGCACTGAAAGACTCACCTGTAACATGTATGGTGTGTACGTTTGGGAGTTTCTTAAAAGTTGTAATCCATCTTTGACTTGCCATAAATGTTACAATTTCAGCACTATCATCATTTTGTTTTAAATGTTCAGATAAACTGAGAGCGTTTCGCGTTACGGACAGTAACGAGCGATGAATGTCAAGTTGAACTCCATCCAAATATTTAACAATGTTCCCATATTTCCCATTATGCTACTTCTGTTAGAATTAATAACTTCGTAGCAGCTAATGGGGTTACACTTAGAGCATATCATTTTTGTTTGTTCTACATTTCACGGATTGTGTATATAGTTTTAGACTCCATGTCGACAGCTCGTGCCGTCTCCATCCTCGTTCTCCTTCTGTATCTCTTTAACATATTTAATTTAACTTCTAATCTAACATTTTTTTCTCTTCTTTTGGTAACTACAGACAGCAGTAGTACATACACCACCTTTAGCACTTATTGTATTTAGGCTCACGTCAAGTTAGAATGCGTTTTTAAATGAATGTTTGAAGTGAATCAAAACAACCAACGAACAAGAACAAACAAATATATCACACAATCAGGTGGCTTACATAGCGGACCATTATCACAGTCAGACGCAGAGCACCTTGGTATCGAATGTTTGATGTTATCGTATATTTACATCTGGTTTGTTATCAGGTGCGTTATAACGAAACGCCGTTAAATGGAAAGATGTTAAATAGGTCATTGGTGTATTCGGTTGATACATATAACAAACGTGTAACATTTCGGTCTAGTGGTAGCTTGAGAAGAAAGAATAGGTTTACTGTAACGTTGTCTCGTGTAGAAGGAGGATTGTGCATGGAGCTAGCAAACTCGTCATGTAATACGAGTTGTTACGGAAACCAACTCGTCGAGGACTCACGCGAGGTCTTTTAAAACAGACTTCATGAAGAGCGGAACGAAGACAAGAATATACATGTAATATTGATATTTTATCTTAAGTGGCAGTATTTTTGACAAACAATTTGCATAAGGCGTCATTATGTTAATGATATACACATGTTGCGTTAACAGCGATTTGATTATAACAACTGAAGTATCGACGTGACTTTGATTTTGTATTTTTGTGTAACTAACAAAACATTGCCAACTGTAATTTGATGATAGTTCATCATTTGTCAGACCATATCTTAGTCTTAATCTTAGTCGACCTGTCTATCTACAGGGGCGTTAGCCTTTGTGGAGGTTCTAACTCTTGTGCGAGTTAGTAGTAGCCGGGTGCATTTCTCTGCTTAGCGGGCTGGGCTCAAGCAGTGCAATGTTTTTTAGATTTGTGCTGGTCTCATATCGGTTTCCAGTCGATTCTGTCTCGGGCACGGGTTGTCCAATGATAGATAACTTGTTTGTTTTAGGATTGTGAGTGCTGTGCGGCTCGAGCGAATCTTGACAGCTAGTAGGGGGTCTGCTAGGTGGTATTTTTTACTGAGCGTGTACCACAGTGTATCTGTAACATCTAACAAAAAAACATTTACACTTTAAGTTTGATGGACGTGCTGTATTGGTCAGGCCGTTTCTGTAACATCTAACATAACATTTACACCTGTACTTTACTGACAGTTCAGCGTTCGTCAGACCGTAACTTTCCATCGCTTCACAAGAGTTTAGAACCGAGTGATTGCTGTATGTCTTTCACGATGACTTTCACGACTTAGTGTAACCATACATACTGACTTAAATGGCGCAGTTTAACCAAAATAAGGTCAAACAACATAACAAGAGCAACAGAAAATAATGAATGTATTAAAGACAATGTCACGCGATGTAAAAATATCGACGTCAGAAATTTATTGATTCCCTAGTATTCTTCACCAAATATGTCTCTGTTTGACTGTCTGTCTCTACTCCTATCTCTTTCTCTCTCTCTCTCTGTCGTGACAGAAGCTATTGGGCAACTAAATTACCGTTGTCCTGTTCATTGTGTATTTATATTTCAAATTGTTGGTACAGGGAAAATGGCCACTGAACATCTGATCCAAAACTGCCCGTCATACGAGGACCAGAGAAAGCACATGTGGCCATCCCCAGTGCCAATACTAGACAAGCTCTATGGCAGTGTCGACAGCCTCAGGATGACTGCTGCTTTCTTCGAACAAATTCAAGTTGACGTCTGACAGCGTACGAAGAAGAAGAAGAAGAAATTGTTGAGACCAGAATATATATTCCGTCATTAATGGGGGCAATACTGTTCTATTTTTAAAGTTTACACAAGTTACATAAAGCTGCACGATTATGCAACAGAACACGAGAGGCCGAGCTGGAATGTTCTAGTGGCGCACCATAGGAAAGCCTTGTTTTCCGTCTCCTTTTTCTTCTTCCGTGTAATGGAAGGCGTCATTCTTGACACCGCGCCTCGTTGTGTTAGGAGTGTCTGTTAATACTCAATAATACATTTCGCTGGTTGATAGATTCTTGTTTCGGCTTCACGACTGTTTTTTTTTCATTTTTTTTTTCAGCAACAGCGTTGTGTTTACCCATCGATCTTATCATAGTGGCGACTAATAGCACATTGGTCTAACAACAGTTATTGTCTGAGGATAGATTTTTAGGCTTCAATATTAATTTCTGCTCTGTGTAGATATGCTGTAATGCTCCTAATTATGCGAGTCATTTTTTTGCCGTCTACAAACGTTTTCTTTTTAGGCGACATTGTTAATGTAAAAATAAATAATTTGTGATCTACTTTTATCGGCGTTGAATAAATGGGAAAGATGATTCTTATGCTGCAAGGCAAAAGTCATGTTTAGTTTGGGAAGAATTAGTTAACAAACAACCTGATAAAATATAGCAGCTATTAAAGGACGTAACTACTTTGACCTGTTTGTCAAACAAGTGCAGGTGTTGGAATCGACCTGGGATAAAAGAGTTTGACAAAAACCTGTCGACTTGAGTATCTGTTTGTGAAACAAGTGCAGGTGTTGGAATCGACCTGGGATAAAAGAGTTTGACAAAAACCTGTCGACTTGAGTATCTGTTTGTCAAACAAGTGCAGGTGTTGGAATCGACCTGGGATAAAAGAGTTTGACAAAAACCTGTCGACTTGAGTATCTGTTTGTGAAACAAGTGCAGGTGTTGGAATCGACCTGGGATAAAAGAGTTTGACAAAAACCTGTCGACTTGAGTATCTGTTTGGGAAACAAGTGCAGGTGTTGGAATCGACCTGGGATAAAAGAGTTTGACAAAAACCTGTCGACTTGAGTATCTGTTTGTGAAACAAGTGCAGGTGTTGGAATCGACCTGGGATAAAAGAGTTTGACAAAAACCTGTCGACTTGAGTATCTGTTTGTGAAACAAGTGCAGGTGTTGGAATCGACCTGGGATAAAAGAGGTTGACAAAAACCTGTCGACTTGAGTATCTGTTTGTGAAACAAGTGCGGGTGTTGGAATCGACCTGGGATAAAAGAGTTTGACAAATACCTGTCGACTTGAGTATCTGTGAAACAAGTGCAGGGGTTGAAATTGACCTGCAACAAAAGAGTTTTCCAAAAACATGTCGACGTGAGTATCTGTTTGTCCAATGCCCTGGATAATTTCTGTTTTGATGATTTAAAACCCTTATACAATATCTGTTTTGCACAGGAAGGAAACTAAACTTTTTTCGAAATCGTTTCTGTGGTTCTACCATGTTTGTTTTGTGAATATTGAAATGTCCTCTAATATTTCTATTAAGAGCCCTATGGTCTACTTGTCCAAACATTATTATACCATTCAATTCAATTCTCTTGCCGTCTCCGCAACGAAGGTTGGCTGCAAGCAATGGATCTGCAATACCCTCTGTCTCTTGCCTTTACAGTACACTCTGCAAGACTGACATTTATGCATAGTATTATGTTGCTCTCCCACTTATATCGCAATCTGCCTCTTGTATGCTGGCCTTCAATCTTCTCCTCCAGTACTATTTTCAATAAAGCATCGCGTCTTTTTAATTAGACCAACATATTTGACTTGCTTAATTTTAATGTCTTTCAAAAGTTCTCTGCACATGCTTACTATTGTCAAAACATTACTATTTGTTTAATTATCTTTCCACGAAATGCGACACGTTCTTCTGTAACCACATCTCTAGGGCCTCTACTCTATTTTTTGTGTAATATCATATGAGACAATAAAACTCCAACCATGTCGAAGGTCGCCAAAAGTAATTTTGTTGTCCGCGAGATTCAGACCCCTCATCTATGCACTATTAACTGTACTTAATTTAATTCATCGTTTCATTTGTTTAAGTATAGATCTACAATTGCATTTGACTTAGCTAAATTGAACTTAATATAGCTTAACGTAACTCAACTTAATTTAACTTAACTTAACGTCTTTATGCTGGTTTAGAAGACTCTGCAGAGTCTATATACAACCAGTTTTATTTAGTTTTCTTTGCTCTAAAAACTATTCGCATAAAATCTATTCTTGAATGCATTAATTGGCCCTGCCTCCACTACTTACTTTGGCAAAGCATTCAAAACATTCCCCACTCTTTGACTAAAACATTATTTTCCTAATACCTGATCTGGACCTTTCTTTAGTTCATTTTTAGCTATGTCCTCTTGCTCTTGCAGGTGGTTGTTTTTGTCCCCAAAAAATAGTTATAGTCTAATGTATCCTATCCGTTAACTATCTTATAAGCCTGTATTAAGTCACCTCGAATGCTTCTCTTTTCTAGACACTGGTTAGGCAGCTTCATTAGTCAACTTTTAGAAAAGTCCGAATCAATCCATTTTCAGTGCTGTTTTACTGAATGCAATGATTTTTACATTATACGATTGCCAACTCCACGCACAACCCTTCATAGCCATTACTTTTGACATGCAAAGAATGAAACAGTGGACATATTCTGTTGTCACAGAAACCACTCGTGTGTATTAACTGTACAAGTGACATAAAGCAATTACATAAAGCAATTACACAAAACAATGTACAATTATCTGCACTAGGTGAAGTCTCCTAGTACTGCCAATGTGTCTTGTTTGAGGCAAGCAATTTTGAACTGTTGAGGCTGCCCCTTCAAGCAAACCATCTCTCATTTCATAGTTTCAGATTAACAAATTAATTATGTCATAAACGAACTGTTAAGCCTTAATCCAAAAAGTAATACAAAAAAAATAACGCTCGCTATTCATATCGCGTTAATTGTATTGCTTATAGAAAGTTGAGACTAACATTACTTGGTTAACAGAAACACACAATCTTTTATTGCCGACGTCGGTAGAGGAAGGGAAGTTTAACATTAGAGGTCAAAAGTATAACCAACAAGAAACTTTAAAGAGTATGCTTGAATAATCTGAATTCAAAATACACCACTAAAATACTGCACATTTGTATATTCTTTGAATGTGTCCTTCAGAAATTTATTCTAGAATCTTGGGTTTTTCTTGTAATTCTTTTATTGGAGGCATCTTTTCCATTTCCGTTTTCTTGTGTAACATTCAATGCCGACCCGTTGCATAATAGTGTCAATGCCACTTGCTTTTGTACTTTCACATATTTGTGTCTGATATAACAGAAGACCCGTCCCATACTTGATCACTCATTTAGATTGCAGACGGCGTGGTTGTCACTCTGTAGCTTTATTGGAGTCGACAGATTTGGAGAACATATTCTGCTGCGTTTTTGTTCTCTATACACAGACCCTTCTGCGTGCCTAGTTTTAAAGCTGTTGAACATATTTTTTGTTTTGTTAGTTTGAGTGCCCTGTTCGCAGTCTGAATATTCTAAATTACTGTCTTCTTAGTAATAATTAAAATGATTCCCTTCTTGTTGACTAAAACTTTAGTACCCGGCTTCGCCTGTGAAATAACATAATTTTTTAAAACACACAACCCGGTATTAAATACAATTATATCGAAGCCACACATTTTCATATAATTGAATGAAGGAAATTAAACTAATATTAACTGTTCGAATGAATTCTTAATTATTTTTTTTTACATTGATACGATGATTCAAATGAAGTCCTTTGAAAGCTGGAGTTATAAATCTACAGAAGTTCAAGACATTACTTTGATAGCTGTAGTTATACATCTACAGAAGTTCAATACATTACTTTGATAGCTGTAGTTATATATCTACAGAAGTTCAATACATTACTTTGATAGCTGTAGTTATATATCTACAGAAGTTCAAGACATTACTTTCATAGCTGTAGTTATATCTATAGAAGCTCAAGCCATTACTTTGATAGCTGTAGTTATATCTACAGAAGCTCAAGCCATTACTTTGATAGCTGTAGTTATATCTACAAAAGCTCAAGCCATTACTTTGATAGCTGTAGTTATATCTACAGAAGCTCAAGCCATTACTTTGATAGCTGTAGTTATATCTACAAAAGCTCAAGCCATTACTTTGATAGCTGTAGTTATATCTACAGAAGCTCAAGCCATTACTTTGATAGCTGTAGTTATATCTACAGAAGTTCAAGACATTACTTTGATAGCTGAAGTTAAATATCTACAGAAGCTCAAGACATTACTTTGATAGCGAAGTTGACACGTTGAGGAAGATGTCAGAGTCGTTCAGCGTCCTCTTCATGGGTATCCTTTATAGTCGTCAATTTCCTTCTTGTTGGCTTCGATTTCTAAGTCGGTGAACATGTTCTTCAACTTGATTCTGTCACCTGGTAGCTCGGCTTGCTCTGTCTGTTTCTCTTTCTTCATTGAACTATGCTTCTCTCTGCTTTTTAGATTTTACAGCATTCGAATTGAAGATGCTTCCTCTTTCTTGATGGCATTTTAGCAGTTTTAGTTTCTTTTTTAAACACATAAATCAAGTTAAATAATTGTGGGTAAAAATAACAGCAATAAACAATTTTCTCACAATTATATGTATTGTCTAACTTCAAGTTAATATAGCGACTTCAAATAACTTGCGCCGATCTAGAAATCAGTCAAAGAATGTTCAGAATTTCTTCAGACTAATATATATATATATATATATATATATATATATATATATATATATATATATATATATATATACTCACACAAGCATACATAAGGAATACAGTATTAGATTATGTATGTTATAATTCTTACCTTATACCTGTGTCGTATTTCACGCCACGGGTTAGTTCTGCTGGTTCACCTTCACGAATATGGCGTGTGGGAATTTTAGATGCTACTATGATGAGCTGAATACAGTTGGGGAGAGATGCCAGAGTCACTCACACGCTGAGTGTTGTCCATACGACCTCTTGTGGTTATCGAAAAGGCACGACAAACTTCGTTAGATGCCTTCCCACCTTTCTACCCTGCGGGTTACATGTTTACGGAAAGGCTTCGGTGGTAACCCTGAGGCAAAATCTGCATCCTATGCTTTCTCCAGTTGTCTCGATGAATGTCTTGCCACTGGCAAAAGGTAGCTTAGGCTCTGTGAGTGAAGTTGACAAAAGGCGCAGTTTCTTCCTCACTTTAATCCAAATCACAGCGCAAGTCACCCATTTCAGCGGACACAGCAAGTGATACGACTGTCCACACGGCTGAACAAAGAGAGTGGTCTTCATCACTTGTGATGGACAACTATTATTCTGTATGATAGAATGCTTTCCATCTAGCAGATCATGTATGATAGAATGCTTCCCTAATAGCAGATTATGTGTCTTAGAATGCTCCCTTTTTAACAGTTTAAGTATGATAGAATGCTTCCCTTATAGCAGATTAAGTATGATAGAATGCCATCTTTTATAGCAGATCAGGTATGGTAGAATGCTACCTTTATAGCAGATTATGAATGTTATAGGTCTTCCCTTACAGCAGATCATGCATGTTAGAATACTTCCCATACAGCAGATCATGCATGTTAGAATACTTCCCATACAGCAGATCATGCATGTTAGAATACTTCCCATACAGCAGATCATGCATGTTAGAATACTTCCCATACAGCAGATCATGCATGTTAGAATGCTTCCCTTACAGCAGATTACGCATTTCTCCATATCAAATACCTGATTATTTTTATATATTATTTTCAATGCTGCTGAAGATCGTTTGTTTACACTGCAGCGGAACGAGTTGCATTAGAATTTCTCAACACAATGTTAGTTGTAATCGACCAACTTGTGAGAATACTTTAATTTTGTGACTTCAACATTACATAGTCGCTTTTAACTGTCACTTGACGCTACTTACTTATTTCCTTTCTGTTTCCAAACACCATGTCACACGGCATCCATCCAGTATTCAGCAACTTGAACTTCGCTGGATAGCCCCTCGATGTTGATTGAAATCAACACGAGTGCTGGTTTATGAATTGGTTTGTGATTCATGGTGGTTTGGTGCTGAAAGAATTAGTCAACTGATAGGTGTTTCCAGAGGACGCCAAACGTGGAGGCTTCTTGACGCTGAGAAATAGGGTGAGACTACTGGAGAGGTCAATTTGTCATCGTTAAGAAAGGCTGCTCAACCAATTTAAAGTTACATTTTCTAAACTGTTATCGCCTGCTATTCACAACCTGTTCTTGGCATTACATATTTTTTTACACGACGATTTCTGTGAACAAACAACAACCTCCCGTGTTCTATAAGCGTTAGGCGTGTTTAAAAAAGATATACGTGAATGTTCAGATCAGTGGTTTCTTCTGCCACTAGACAACCGAATCGATACGAGTATACCTTCTTGTTTATTAGTCACATTAATCAGTCTCATACTCATAGATCACATGTGTCATCAATAACTATCGATCTCCTTTATTCTGTTACCCAGTCGTTTCTATATTAGTGATTGGTGATTCAAGTCAATATTCTTTAATTGTACGCATGGGGAACGTGCGTTAATATCTCATGTAGCCCAGTTATTTATCAAATTATCTATTATTATGTAGCTGACGTTTAAGCTGTGACTTAGCCAGGCAATGACCGGAGATGAGATGTAACAGACCAGGTCGTCTAGAGATATCACATACAAAGTGTCCATCATCATTATGTGGCATCAATTTTGCAGAACGTTGCTCTCATAACAATCGATTCGCAAGACTAGATATTTGGTCAGCTCTCCCGCTTCTGTCACTGTCGCCCTAAGAACCTCTTTAATGTTCGATGTCCATCTTCTCCGTGGTCTTCCTCTGTCTCGCTGTCCAGATTTCAAACTCAGTAGGTTCGTTTTCTCCAGACCATTTTGGCGTTTGATGTAGCCAAAGCATTTTAGTTCCTTAGACGTACAATTGTTTACTAGGCAAATTTGTTGTACATCCTGCTCCTATGATTTTTGAGTTTTCCTTTTTCACTATAGACGGTATTTGAGTACTTTTCTGTAGCATTGTAGCTAGAAGAGTTTAATCTTCTTCTGTTGTGTTTGTGTGGTTATCTCATTTTATTTAATCCCTGCATTGCCATGGACATTCTTCTTCTCACTTCTGTTTTAGAAATCATTTTAGTTTAAAACTGAGCCGAGAAGTTACAAACGTGTGTTATTCTTAACTTCTTGCTTCTCTAGGATAACTTTAGAGCTGGTTTTTGCATTGTCAGCCTTCATTTTCTTCGTTTTGCTGATGCTTAAGTATATATGTTGTTCTTTACTATGCTGTTAGACCGACAGTATCATCTGTTCCAGTCCCGCATCGCGCTTCGAAATGACAACTGTATCATCTGTTCAAGTCCCGCATCGCGCTTCGAAATGACAACTGTATCATCTGTTCCAGTCCCGCATCGTACTTCGAAATGACAACTCTATCACCTGTTCCAGTCTCGTATCGCGCTTCGAAATGACAACTGTATCATCTATTCCAGTCCCGCATGGCGTTTCGAAATGACAACTGTATCATCTTCTTCTTCTTCTTCTTCGTACGCTGTCATACGTCAACCTGTATTTTTTCGAAAAAAGCAGCGGTCATTCTGAGGGGGTCGACACTGCCATAGAGCTTGTCTAGTGTTGCCACTGGTGATGGCCACATGTGCTTTCTCTGGTCCTCGTTTGTCGGGCAGTTTTGCAGCAGATATTCAGCGGTCATTTTTCCGGTACCACAAGTGCATTCGTCAGTGCCACCTATCTTCAATTTATTGAATAGGCTTTACCTCAGTCTGTTGTGGCCTGTGCGGAGTCTGAAGACCACGACCTGCTCTCTTCTGTTCAACTGGTAATAGGCATCATTTTTTGTGTAGCCAGTATGTTCTGTTTCCCATTTGGCCATGTATCTGGCTCTAATAAGCCTTTTGGACTCTTCGTAGGTCACACTAGAATCTGGTTGTGGTAGCCTTGCACCTTCTTTTGCCAGTCTGTCTGCCTCCTCGTTGCCTTGGATGTTACAGTGGGATGGAACCCACTGTACCACTACTCTTTTTGGTGCGGACTGCTGGCATAGTTGACAGAGTACTGCTGACTATCTGGCTTTCATTGCTTTCACCTGTCAGCATTGCTTCTACTGCCGCCCTCAGTGCCTCTGCCTCCGCTCTGAAATTGCTTGAGTATTTTCCAGTTGCCACTGACAGTGTTATTGTTCCACCATTTGGTAGGCTCAGGAATACCCCTGTCCCTCCGTTCTGTGTTGTGTTTGTTACAGAACCGTCGGTGTATGCATGGGTCCAGTCCATGCTTGGGTAGTTTTTCGTTATGTATCTCCGGGTTATGTCTCTTCTTTCTTTTTCAGTCTGGCTGTTCTTGTTTCCAATACCTGGTATATTTTCTACCACCTCTGGAATGATATGCTGCTTCCAGGTAGGTTTGCGTACAGTAGGCATGGGCTTTGGTGTTGTTAATATTTTCATAGGGTCTTCGCTCATCTTTGCTTTGGCTATTTCTGCAAAGTTTCTCCGATTTAGTTTCCCATTTCCAAATGTATTTAGTCTCTGATGCATTGTATGGTCTGTCAGTCTTCTGAGTTTCTCTGCTTGCTGCTGGGCTCTGCAGTCTCTTCTGTCGGTCATGGATTGCAGATTTGTAATCTTTTCTACAATTCGCGTTGACTTCATGCCTCCTGTTATAACTCTCATGGCTTGGTTTTGAAGTTTGCTAATTTTATCAAAGTTCGCCTTTGCTGCTGTTGCCCATGCCGCAATGCCATACTCGAGAACTGGTCTCACTCTTCCAGTGTACAGTTTCTTTAGTATACTTTCGTCTGCTCCCCAGCTTGTGCCAGCAAGTTTCCTCATGATTGCCATTCTTTCTCTGGCTCTCATTCGGTTTCTCTCGATCTGACTTTTCCATGTCATGCGCCAATCAAATGTGATCCCCAGGTAGTTTGGGTTGTCGTTTGGCCGCAGATATTTGCCGTTAAGACTTATTTTGGTGTTCTGGGGTTTATTTGAAAGCGAGAATATCGTACATGTTGTTTTTTCCTCATTTATTTTGACCAGCCATGAGTTCGCCCACTCCTCCAACGATGTTAGGGTCTGCTGTATCCGATTACGTGCTATGGTGAGATTCTTTTCAGAGGTCCACATAGCCAGATCGTCTGCAAACATTGAGCTATGGACTCTTCTTAGTATATTCTCTGTGATGTTGTTTATATACACCAGAAAAGTTGTGGGTGACAGTACTCCCCCTTGGGGTACTCCCTGCTCAAGTGTCACCGTTTTGCTCATCTGCCCTTGTACTTGGACTCTGGCTGTTCTGTTTTCGAGGTAGTGGCTGATCCATCTGTACATTTTCCCACAAACTTCACTTCTTCGCAGCTTGACTTTAAGTCCCTCTTTC
The DNA here is from genome assembly GCA_036924085.1 of Ariolimax columbianus. Lineage (NCBI taxonomy): Eukaryota > Metazoa > Mollusca > Gastropoda > Stylommatophora > Arionidae > Ariolimax > Ariolimax columbianus. Next base: position 24,933,481 of record JAVGWX010000003.1, read on the forward strand.
CACACCTTGTCAAATGCTTTCTCTATATCCACCCAAACCGCTACTGTGTGTTTTTTTCTCCTGGTAAGCATCATCTATTTCCTGGGCTATGAGAGTGATCTGATCCTCAGTGGATCTGTGCTGTCTAAAGCCTGGTTGCTGTGGAATTAGTATGTGTATTTCTTCCAGATTTCACATCAGTCTGGTGTTTATCTTACGCTCCATCAGTTTTCCTACACAGCTCAGTAGACTGATAGGCCTGTATCCATTTGGATCTATTCTATCTTTTTCTTACTTTGGTGCTGGTATAAGTACAACGTCTTTCCATGCCTACGGTATAATTCCCTTTTTCCAGCTTTGGTTCAGGATTGATAGTAACTTCCTCTTTGCTGTTTGGCCCAACCCCATCAGCAGGTCGTTTGTTACCCCATCTTTTCCGGCTGTATCATTTGTTACAGTCCCGCATCGCACTTAGAAATGACAACTATATCATCTGTTCTAGTCCCGCATCGCACTTCGTAATGACAACTGTATGATCTGAAAATGTAGGCCACTTTAAACACGCGTCTCCAATATGGTTTTCTTGTGTTTGCACGAGGTTCCTTACGTTTTCAGGCAACTTCTTTGTGCTTTCACATGCTAACAGTAAGCTTACAATTGATTGTCAAAATTACGTATTCCCCGAAATGTGATTAAAAAGGCATCTTTATTTAGCAGTACTATAAACATTCGGCAACATTTCAGATATTTAAATTACATGTGTAAATCAACAGATGACTGAAGAAGGAGTGCCTGCAGCGGTGAAGACGCCGATGAAGACGAACGCTGTTGGAGTGGATAATATCCCTGCAGAACTCATACAAACAGGTTGTGAAGCAATAATTCACATCCTGACATCAATCTGTAATAAAATATGGCAGACATAAAACTGGCCGACCGCCTAGTCAAAATCCTGATCTTGACGATACTCAGGAAACCTAAAGTTTTGTCAAAACTATAGAACAGTCAGCCTCATTAGCCACCCTAGCAAAGTCCTACTCAGAGTAATTCTCGACAGACTGATACCTCAAGCCGAGAACATCATGGTCGAAGAATAGGCTGGTTTTCGAACTGGAAGAAGCACCACCGAGCAGATCTTCAGTCTACGAATACTAAACGAGAAGTGTTTGGAACACCAACAACATCTATACCATGTGTTTGTTGACTTTGAAAAGGCATTTGATAGAGTCTGGCATGATGCTCTGTGGGCAACAATGAAGATATATAACATCAACAGTAATATTGTGAGAGTTATCTAGAATCTATATGATAAGGCAACACGCGCAGTCTTTGTGGGTAGAAAAATGGTTGAATGGTTTCGCGCATCCGCCGGCGTAAGACAAGGATGTATACTCTCCCCGACTCCCTTCAATATATTCCTAGAAAGAATTATGAGTGAGGCCTTTGAAAATAATGTTTACGCCGTAAGGATATGGAATAAAACGATTACCAACTTACGCTTTGCGGATGGCATTAACGAGCTGGAGGTAACTGATACAGGACTTTGAGAATTGATCCGAAGACTAGATGTAACAGCACAGGGTTATGGCATGGAGATAAACGCAGAAAAGATAAAGTTGATTACCAATTGCACTGAAGGAATCAACGCTTAAACCAAAGAATATGGACAGGACCTTGAAACAGATCACCACTTCAGTTATCTGGGCTCAACTTTCTGTGAGGAGGAATCAAAACCAGAGATCCTGGCAGAATAGCACAGACAACAGCAGAGCTTGCACGACTGAAACCTATTATGGCAAGATCAACTACATAGAAAGGTCAAACTAATGCCCTCACTGGTTCTTTCTGCGGGAAAGGACCATTATATCAGTTCTACGGAGTTCAATCCAGGCAATGGAGATGAGATGTTTTAGAAGACTCATAAATGTCACCCACAAAGACCATATCCACAATTATGTACGACGAAGAATCAAGAACGCAAGCCGACTTTACGACGACCCTTTCACAAGGCGAAAGCTTACTTAGTATGGCCATGTCTCGAGGTCCAAGATCCTTGCAAATACGATGCTACAGGCCACGGTACAAAGCAAGCGAAGACGGGAACGTCTGAGAAAATGATGGGAAGACACATCCTTTAATGGACCAACCTACGTCCCGAGAAGGGACAAAAAGGAACCGCAGACAGAGAGGGGTGGCGTGCGTTGTGGAGGTGTCAGCAGGGGTGCCCACCGATCAGAAGAGGTCACTAGATTAATTGAACTGAATTTTGTGTACTCTCAAACTCCTACTGTTGCAGCTTGTCGTAGAGTCACTTTGAAAGTTCTATTTTTAGAAAGGAATTATCGAGAGCCAACACGCTTATACAGGTCGTCCAATATAAGGCAGGTAGCATAACAGATTGCACTGGCTAGACCTGATCTCAGGTGGTTTTAAAATATCATTAGCTTAACGATACAATAAGATAGTTTAGAGTCGGTGTTTTATACACCGGCCAGTGCAGATGGGATATAGACTAGAACTGTACTGATACAATTGACTAACGTAAGTCAAACATCCTGGTACAGTACAAGACAGTCACAACGGCTGATATTATATAAGATGGTCACTCAGGTTGATATTATACAAGATGATCACTCAGCTTGATATTATACAAGTTGGTTACTCTAACAGATGTACAAGATGAGCAGTCAAGCTGACATTATACAAGATGGTCACTCAGCTTGATACTATGCAAGATGTCCGATCAGGCTGATATTATAAAAGGTGCTGATTCAGGCTGATATTATACGTGATGCTGATTCAGGCTGGTATTATACAATGCTCATTCATGTTAAAATACGAGACTGTCAGTCTGACTGATATTATACAGGACAGTCAGTCAGGTTCATATTATACAGGGCAGTCAGTCAGGTTCATAGTATACATGACAAACAAATATTCAGATAATGTACAAGAAGGTTACTCACTCTTGCAAAGTCGTCATTCATTGTGGTCATGTACACAGTGCTTATTCATTGGGGTACTATACGACGTGTGCTTTCATACTGGTACTATAGAAGGTAGTCATTCATACTGGTACTATAGAAGGTAGTCTTTCATAGTGGTACTATAGAAGGTAGTCTTTCATACTGGTACTATAGAAGGTAGTCTTTCATTGTGGTACTTTAGAAGGTAGTCTTTCATACTGGTACTATAGAAGGTAGTCTTTCATACTGGTACTATAGAAGGTAGCCATTCATTCTGATACTATACAAGGTAGCCATTCATAGTGGTACTATACAAGGTAGACATTCATACTGGTACTATACAAGGTAGACATTCATAGTGGTACTATTCAAGGTAGCCATTCATAGTGGTACTATACAAGGTAGCCATTCATAGTGGTAATATACAAGGTAGACATTCATAGTGGTACTATACAAGGTAGCCATTCATAGTGGTACTATACAAGGTAGCCATTCATAGTGGTAATATACAAGGTAGACATTCATAGTGGTACTATACAAGGTAGACATTCAAACTGGTACTATAGAAGGTAGACATTAATACTGGTACTATACACTAAAAGGCAGCGAGGGCGGGAACTGACCACCCCAGCTCATAAACAAACGATGACCTTGTACAGTAAAGTATCAGACACTTCATCCTTGACATCACTGTCTACTATAGGACTACTTTTACCCTGAGTAAGTAAGTTGTACGTTCTTTGCAGAACGTCCTTTCTCACGCCAACAAACGGATGTTATACATTTCTCGGAAAATGTGCTGTACTGTAGGTTGTCATTACTTTTCGTACGTGGAGAAGCGATCGTTTAAAAATCAAAATAATTCCGCGTCTGCCAGACTGAAGATGTTGAGATTGTGAAACGGTTCACACTTGGGCCACGCTGCCTGCATCTGTACCTTTCCCTACGATTTTAAATTGAAACGTAGGTCCTTTTGTATAGGAACCTCACTCAGTCTGGCTCCTATCACCTAACGTATTACACTCGACGTCAATCCGCCAGGTATGCCGTATACGAGGAAGCCAACAACATTGTGTATACATCCCGATCTTTTGCTGTATTGTACCAGATCGGACCTAGATTTAGTAAAACCATTCTGTCAACCATACATGGGCGGCCCCGTGTACGTGTGTCGCCATAAGGCCACAACATCCTCATTCGTCTTGTCCATTTCTTGTTATACATGCTTTCTCCATAGCTAGCCCATGGTATTTCCGAAATAATACTGTCTCTACGACTACCCGAAAAAAGAGTTTGATGTAGTATTTCCTAATTTCGGATCTGATCCCTTATCGATATATGTACTTCACGTTCCATAGCTCTTTTAGCAACTCAGACCTTTCCAGCATCGGATTCGCGCAATTGCCACTTCACAGTCATAAATCATGAATGACTAAGGAATTAAGTACGTTTTCTCTTGCTGAGATGTCTTTCATCTGTTTGAGCATCTGGTTAATGCCGTAGCAAGCCGATGTTTTCGGTGTGGAGATCTTGCGATCAATTATGTGGGATGCATTTATAGTTAGTTAGTTAGTACTCGGATTATCTTTATCGCACTTGGGTCAAGTCCATACACGTTCCGATCTCACCCTCAGTATGTCTGCCAGAACGTGATGACTGACCGTTCCGGTCCTGTGCTGGTCAACCAAACGTCTTTGGATCCCCGTGTGGTGTTCCTTCCTCCCCACCCCTCATTTTTACACCCAATTTAACTAGTCACGCCAAGGTCGTAGAGTCTGGATCAACTTCCGAATTTTCCTTCCAACTGATTTCCCTTTAGGATATCGGCTCGGTTCATTGATCTTCTGCCCTCCACTATAGCTGTACTCGCCAACCTATCGGCTCGGTTCATTGATCTTCTGCCCTCCACTATAGCTGTACTCGCCAACCTATCGGCTCGGTTCATTGATCTTCTGCCCTCCACTATAGCTGTACTCGCCAACCTATCGGCTCGGTTCATTGATCTTCTGCCCTCCACTATAGCTGTACTCGCCAACCTATCGGCTCGGTTCATTGATCTTCTGCCCTCCACTATAGCTGTACTCGCCAACCTATCGGCTCGGTTCATCGATCTTCTGCCCTCCACTATAGCTGTACTCGCCAACCTATCGGCTCGGTTCATTGATCTTCTGCCCTCCACTATAGCTGTACTCGCCAACCTATCGGCTCGGTCCATTGATCTTCTGCCCCCCACTATAGCTGTACTCGCCAACTTATCAACTCTCTCGTTCCTTTCAACATCCGCGTGTCCCGAAGCGAGTATGAGATTGACTCCTGTAACCTTGACCGTCCTATCGACTCCAACCACTGGCGTCGCGTGCATCCTGATCCCACCTTCCTGAGCATCCTCATTGAATCACTGAGGATGTACACAGTACATGTGTGCTACTCATTGTTTCAAGCCAAACCATCGCCTTTGTAACAGCCATAATTTTCCTGGTCATACTGCTTGGGGTCACCGCACTAGTCCCACACTCCTCCTTGATCGTTTTCCAACATCTCTAAGCCGTGAAGGTGCATGCGCTTCTCAAACCATGTATGACAGATCCATTTGTGTAGATAATTACATTATCACCTGTGAAATTTTCACTGATCAGAACGTTAACGTCAGAAATCACATCAACCGGATTCAACTGGACACTCGCTTTGGCAAGTGGGACAATCTCACGGAAAGTCTGCAGAAAATTATAATGTAATTTCATCCATTCTTCCTTATGCGTTATGTCTCCCAACACACACACCCTTTGCATAACATCCTCAGACTGACCCATCTACGATTGTCCCCTTACAAGTCGTATGCCTTTCGTCCTCTGTAACCCCTCATTCAACGGATGCTTTTCGTTCGCGCTGATGTGGAGGTAAGCTCAAGCCTGACACATCTGCCGCCTAAACCCCACAGTTGGCAGGTCCAACAGAAACCTTGTGGCAGTTATGGCCTCGTCTCTCGTACAACCGAAAATGATTTTCATTCTGAATAATTTTCAGTCTTTCCATTTGCGTCTTGCGTAGCGTGAAAATTGCCGGGGCATATTCTATTACGGAAAGGACGACCACCTGAAAAAACGTAAATACGAGTCTATGTTCTCAGTGAACCACATCTATCAGCCTCATCGCCGCCAAACCTTTTCGGGCTAGATAATGATGTGATCGACATGTTCCTTGGACCGCAGACTTCTATCGGAGAGGACTCCCAAATATTTCAGTTATGGCCTGCCACTAACTCCCTTGACGGTATACCAGAACATCAACCGCGTACAACAAAGTCCTACTATTGTTTGTAATTATCTACTCACCGGAAACCATAATCGAGTACCCATTGAACAGACCTGAAGACAAAGGCGATCCCTGCCGGAGGCACGGGCTTATCGTTGTCGGTTCTGACACCCAGCGACCACACCTAAGAACGACTTTCCTTTAAGAAAGAGCGCAAGAAATCCAGGTAATCAGGAAAGGACAGAGCCGGAGTTCTACAAGACGAGCCGTCACAAAGTTAGCCATAACTCTGCGGTACGCATCTTCCTGATCAATTGCCAAAGCACATGTTTCTTTACGTGATTGGAAACCTTCAAAATCGTGATAAGCGAAGACCTCGCATCACACCAGGCCTCTTTGTGTGGATGGTAACAATATTCTTGAAGGAAATATCTTAAATTGTTAGATGTGACTCATTACCTTCATCGCTATTATCCTTTCCAGTAACTTGTCTACCATGTTCTGCGTGGTGATTATACGAAAACCTTGACCGTAGTCTGGTTGGGCCAAGGGAGTAGCACCAGGTAGCTTTGCAGCCATTCTTCATTAATAATGCCGCACTTAATACTGTTGTTAAACGCACAGACCAGACTAGTCATATCCTTGTCTGTCAGCCTACGAATGTCACCATACCTAATACCGTAAGGCCCTGGTGCAGAGTGTTTACACCGGTCAAGTATTCGGCCTAATTTCGCCAAGGGTCCCATATGGCGTGTCAGAAAATTCTTGGGTCATGCGCAAATCTGATAATGTCTTTGTAACAGTACTATTTCCCGCCGAGTCCCTCTGACCTATCTGCTGCAGGTAATTTGTGAACAAAGCAGTGCCTTTATCTTAATCAATTCTTTTCCAGGAGAGCTCCACATCCTGGAAGCTAGGGATACACTGTTACTTACAGAGCCGCTCATAGATTTGTGCAGCCGCCAGAACAACTTAAGGAACTTCTCAACCACCACCTTTCCACATAATTCCTGCCACCTCGTGGCCTTAGCTTCATTCACGATAATCTTGACCTGGTTCACCTTCCCGCCCATAGTCTGCTTCAGCAGATTGAGAGGGGTGTATGTATTTCTTGGCTTAGTAAGGCGTGAGATTTGACATCCCGGATGATTCCATTCCGCGGCTTGATTCCCTCCTGTAGGCAATCAACATTTCTCCGGCATTGTGTTTTTCCTTTGTTTTTTATTAATCTTAAGAGAACCATAACATCCTGATCTCATTTAAGTCGTTCAAGGACTGTTGGACCGCGTCAATGGATGAGCACAATACCGTCTGCCAAACGTAAATGTGCGAGCTTCTCGCCATCTATATTTACTCCTCTATTGACCCAATTAAGCTGTTTGATGATCTCTTCGAGCGTTGCTGAAAATAACATTGGAGAGATTGTATCGTCCAGCCGACATTCTATTGTTATCGAAGTGTAACTGGCTCATTCGGAGTTACATAGTTAACAATCAAATGTTTTCGGCTTTACTCTACAACAGTATATGTGTTATATTTCAGAGGGACTGATGAGATCTAACCAACATTTAAACAAACACAGCATTTTCGGCTCTTCGAACAATTTCTTATTCTATTGGAGAATGGCTAGCGCAGATCATGCAGACAAAGTGTCCAATAGTTCAGACTTGTCAGATGACAGTGGTTGTGTGGACTGCACCGACGTAAAAGTACGGTACATTATGTTTAGTTATTAATTGTACAGACCCGGTTTGTGTTGTCGTTCTTTTTAAAATTCATATATCAAATATTTTACCAATCAGCGAACATTTGTGTTTGTCATTTTAAATATTCAAAGGTACACAAGCCTGTATAAGTTCAGTAAAACATGGATTACATCCCATTGACAGCTTCCTATATAAATGAAACTGGTTGTATACAGACTGCAGTCGTGTAAACCAGTATAAAGACGTTGTTAGTTAAGATGACAAAATATTAATAGCCATTCCAATAATACATGATAATGTCTTTTTATCTTCCCATGTGTTACTTACTGGTACAGTTTATGTTAAAAAAAAAAGAGAGGTTGTCTAAAGATGTACTGGACAGATGGTGTTTGAAAATGGACAAGCGAAACCTTGACACTGACCGAAACACTAGTAGTTGATAGACACATGTGGCGACAGTTGGGTCATAATGTAGTGAGATGTTATTTCCATATGTTATGAGAGAGATAAAAACGAACAGGAAGATCTGATGGTAAGTAGAGAACGTCTAAGTTAAGTCATAACTCATGACGGGGTGCTCAATGGCATTGCTATTGAACAGGTATGATTATGTTAGGTGTAGTCCTGTATCCTCTGTGGCCCTCATACGAAACCAAATGTGACCCCTGCACATGGCCCAGTCCCGGGACAGAAAGCCCAAATACAAGTATTTAAGTGAGTTCGCTATTGCATTGATGAGGTTTCACGTGGTGAGGTTGCTAACCCATTTGCCAAGCTTATTTTTGTCGACGTTGACAACCTCCTTGCAACGTTGCAATTAGCATAATCTCTCCTCTATTAAAAGCACTATGTTTTTGCTGTAAAGTGCTCAGCAGATTACATGGCGCAGTAGTTTGTCTTGATATTGAAGATCTGATCGACGATTCAATGATCAAATATCTTATCATAGTTCATTTGTTAAATTTGACTAAAAACTCTTTGTTGTTGTCTATTTCCTTTGAAATCATCATCTCATTCGTGCCTTCAGTTTGTTGATTATCTATGTCATTTTTGTTATTTCCCTTATTTACTCCTAACATGTATAGAGTCGCTATTTAAATTAGCTCCCATTAATGTTTTTAAAACTTCTGTTGCTACAAAAGAGAAACACGCAAACACTCTTCCTCTCTCTTCTTATCTCGCTCTGTTTCATACTCTGTCCCACAATCACACTCATGCACTACTTTCATACGCGCCCTCAGGGTGATGCCCTTCCATTGCACTTTGGTTAGGCTGGCTTCTGAGAGCGCTCAAACCTAGCATAGGTACATAGAGACGTACACATTCATCCAAGCACTGGTTTATGCTTCTTAATATCGCCCAATTGACTACGGTCTGGGGTGGAATAGGCGAGCCTCCGCCAGTAGAATCTATTGACGCAAACACATCCAAAATAAAATGAAAACAATGTTACACTCCATATCCTTTAGCTAAGTCTATTCTGAAGCCTGCTTCTAAACATTATATTTGACTGGAAAATAAATGGCTATAATATTTTCTCACAGATTCAAATGTTCGAATTCTTAATATATAAACAAGTCACAACAAGGCATCAAACAGATAGACATGCTTGCTCACTCCCTTGAGGTTTAGCTTCAGTCACAGCATCAGAAACGCTGATTAATGCTTAACTGAGCTCAGAGGAACAAGCGTGGCAGTTGGACCTTAAGTTAAAAAGAAAGAAAACCCCTTACATACTGAATTAGAATCTAGAAGCTTCAATATAATACATCGTGGTTTCTGGTTGGAAAACAGTACATCGTTTGGCGTCAATCGTATCAAATCCCTAATTCAGCAGATGAGAAACAACAAAGCAAGAGCATACACTTTCAACAGCACGGTTATTTGAGCTAGGGTAAATGGTCAAGGTATGGAACCAGTGATAAGCAGACACAGAGAGGCTTTGAGTTACTGACAAGTCTCTACACGAGATCCAATTCACAATTCCGACATTATCTACCACACTTCTTTCAAATGCCGTCTTAGATGCCGTCTTGCAAAGCAAATACAGATACACAGGACACAAAATGAGCATACCTGACAACAAATGAAGTATACCTGGCAACATATGAAGCATACTTGACAACATATGAAGCATACCTGACAGCATATGAAGCATACATGAAAACATATGAAGCATACCTGACAACATATGAAGCATACCTGAAAACATATGAAGCATACCTGACAACATATGAAGCATACCTGAAAACATATGAGGCATACCAGACAACATATGAAGCATACCTGACAACATATGAAGCATACCTGACAACATATGAGCCTGAACAAGGGACGTTATGTTGGTCCTACGCTAACGTCCACTAACGAGATGGAGAGATGATCTCAATAGAGACTTGATTCAACCCTAAAGCAAAAGACCGAAAGGTGTTTAAACAGTTTGTCTACATGTTATCAGACACACCTTACGCTTGATTGAATACCGTGATTGTATATAGCAGAAGATGTTAGACAAAGTTATTTTTAATATATTCTAACTACCATTTTACGTTTTCAGACTGTAAAAGACATTGAACCTGAGCTGGTGGCCAAGACATCATTTGATGTGTTCTTTTTAGTTGGTGATGGAAAAGCCAAAATTGGTGCTCACAAAAGTATCTTGATGAATTCAAGTGCAGTCTTCAAAAACATGTTCAAGGAAGCAGATGAAACCAAAACCGATTTTGACATTTCTGACATTTGTTTGGATCATTTTACTGAACTTTTAAGGTAACACGATGACCTTTCGTAGAGTTTTTTTTATAAGGCGTTCGCCTTATTTCTCTAATCCCCAAGGCGATGCGCGTTGCACTGAGGTTTTTATTTTGCGTCCGTCGGCCGAGTGGATCCGAGTTCAGCATGCATTTTATGAAAGGGTCTGCTTCCTTCTGCATTTACTAAGGGTTTGCTTCTCCGGGGTAACGGCCGGTGCTGTGATGGAGATCAAACCCAGGACCTTCCGGTTGTGAGCCGTGTCACTTAACCACTAGCCCACGCCGTCTTCTCACAGAGTATCATACTTACTTGACAGTCAAAGCAATCTGGACATTAAAGTTCATGTACACATATCTAGGGCTCGAAAACACATTGTTAGCCTCGTAGAACAGGTACTTGATGGGATGCATTCAATCTTGTTCAGAATGTTCCCCAACAGATTTTTCTGTCAATGTGCATGTCTAGCATTCTGACTGTATCTTTCGGGTTGTAAGTGTGTGTGTGTGTCTGGTATTCTGTCTGTATCTTTCGGGTTGTAAGTGTGTGTGTGTGTCTGGTATTCTGACTGTATATTTCGGGTTGTAAGTGTGTGTGTGTGTCTGGTATTCTGACTGTATATTTGTATATTTCGGGTTGTAAGTGTGTGTGTGTGTCTGGTATTCTGACTGTATATTTCGGGTTGTAAGTGTGTGTGTCTGGTATTCTGACTGTATATTTCGGGTTGTAAGTGTGTGTGTCTGGTATTCTGACTGTATATTTCGGGTTGTAAGTGTGTGTGTCTGGTATTCTGGCTGTATCTTTCGGGTTGTAAGTGTGTGTGTGTCTCGTATTCTGACCGTATCTGTCGGGTTGTAAGTGTGTGTGTCTGGTATTCTGTCTGTATCTTTCGGTTTGTAAGTGTGTATGTGTGTGTGTGTGTGTATGTGTGTTGTATTCTGACAGCATCTTTCGGCCATGTAAGTGTAAATGTGTGTGTGTGTGGTATTCTGTCTACATCTTTCGGCCTTGTAAACTAAAACAGTTCATTCTAATAATAGAGAGAAGCACAACTGATGAAGTTTCGCATTGAAGTTACAGAGGAAATGCAAGCGGAGAATTAAGAATAGATAAAAACACATTATATACACACATTGACAATTAAAAACTTTTTAACAAGTAGTTAAGTGGGCAAATCCAATTTCTGATTGAAATTACAAAGAAATAAATGGTATAAAGTAATAAGAATGTAATTTACAAATATAGATATCGGCAAACATTCTTGTGGCATAAGATTCAAATTTATAATAGGAGTTGCAAATCATCAGTTTTTGTGTCTGTAAAAGTTGAGAAAATATGTTGCTGATTATAAAAAATACAAAACTCTGAAACCTGAAAATGATACGACAGAGTAAATTCAGTGTTTCTGAGATTTTGTAATGCAATTGCTGTACTTAACCGATATCCAAAAACATCGTATTCATGTCCAATAATGCGATAGAATCTGAATTCATAAATTTATGTTTGAAATCGGGTGTCACCAAATGTAAAGACTACTGCACAATCAACCCGATGAACTACAAAACCAAAGTGTTACTACTAAATATCTTGATAAATAACAATTATAAATCTCGTAGTAATGAAGTGTTGATATGCACGAGAGTATGGTGTACTTACTTACTTAGTCGCTCCTCTTCTACCGTGAGGTGTAGTGGTTTGCCAAAGAGAACGCCACACTGCTCTTTCCGACTTTATTTTTCCTGGCCTCTTTCCAATCCAGCCCTCTATCGCTTAGGTACTGTCGTATGTTGTCTTCCCAACGTACCTTGGGACGTCCTCGGGGTCTGCGTCCTTGACTTTTGATCTCATATGACCGCTTTGGTATCCGATCTTCTTCCATTCTACAGACATGGCCAAACCACTGTAGTTGGGACTGCTCCACTCGTGTCTGCAGGGGTTGAACTTCAAGATTGCTACGTATTGTCTGGTTACGGATCTTGTCCCTTTTCGTCACCTGAACCGCCTTTCTTAGGTACCTCATTTCTGAAGTTTGTAATTGCCTTTCTTGGGCTGTAGTCATTGCCCATGACTCACATCCATATGTCAGGACAGGCACATAGGTCGAGCAGTATACATCCATCTTTGTTTTCCTGCTTATTTCTCTTCTACTGAGGAAACCTCTGTTTATTGCATGGAACAGTCTACCTGCTGCTGTTTATTACCACTCCTATATATTTAAAGTTGCTGACCTGCTCTAGTGCTCGTGTTCCCAGGGTTATCTGATGTCTCTTTTCATCTCTGGCGATCACCATGGTTTTTGTTTTGGAGTTGCTGATGTGCATTCCTCTCTTCTTCAACTCTTCTTCCCAGACCTGCAAGTTGATCTGGAGATGTGCTTCGGTTTTCGTGATCAGGGCCACATCGTCTGCAAATGCTAGTTCCGATATGTAACTTGGTCTCATCTTCCAGTACCCTACTTCATACTTTTTTGTCCGTTCCTTGCAGGCTTTGATGACTTCATCCATGAGGAGTATGAAAAGGTACGGTGATAGAATGTCCCCCTGTCTTACTCCGCTAGTGGTCTTGAACTCTCCTGACTTTTGATTTGATGTCCGCACATAATTTCTGCATGATTTATAGAAACTCTGTATGGCAGAGATCAGGGTTCCTGGGATGTTCTTCCATGTCAGGCACTCCCAGAGTTTGTCCCAAGGAACTTTATCAAATGCTTTCTCCAAATCCAAAAAGCAGAGATGCATCTCTTTATCATATTCAAGAGCCTTTTCACTTAGCTGTCTGAGTGTAAAGATAAGGTCTTGAGTACTTCTGTTTGCCCTAAACCCACATTGAGTTTCATCCATATTTGGCTCTGCTAGACCTCTTAATCGCCGTTCTAGAATCCTAGAGTAGACTTTCCCGGGGACACTAAGAAGGGAAATACCTCTGTGATTTTCACATTGTCGATTGTCGTTCTTTTTAAATATTGGTATTATTATTGCAACCTTCCAGTCTGTTGGTATCTTCTTGTGGCGCCAAGTTGCCTTGAGAATCTTCATGAATAGCTTCTCTCCTACCGCTCCCATGTATTTAACCTTTCTGGTGTTATACCATCATGTCCTGCTGCTTTACCAATCTTAATTTTCTCCAATGCTGCCTTTAGTTCTTCCATTGTGATATTATCGTTTCCCTCGATGGCTCCCTCTTCTTGAATTGGGACTGTTACTTCCAGAGCTTGGTTTTCCTCCACTCCAAGGAGATCTGAGAAATATTCTCTCCAACTGTTCATTACCTCTTCTGGGGCAGTCAACAGCGCACCTTGTTTATCTTTAACAAATTTCAGGGGGCATTCCTTTTCCTTCCTCATGTTCTTTAAGGTCCTGTAGAACAGTTTCTGGTTTTCTCCAGCATTATTTTCCAGTTTCTCTCCAAATTCTTCCCAGGATTTCTGTTTGGCCTTGAGCACAGTCTTCTTTGCTTCTGTTCTAAAATTTACATATTCTTTATATTTCTTTGTTTGTTCTTCTGAATTCCTAGCCCCTAGCTTCCATGCCTTTTTCTTTTCTCGTATTATTGTTTTCATTTCTTCTGTCCACCATGGTGTACTTTTTCTCTTCCACCCTTCTTTGGTTTGACCGCATGCATCTGCTGCAGCCTCTTTGAGGATGTCTTTGAATTTTACCCAAAGCATTTCCATATCTTCTTCAGATTCCTCTATCCTTTCTATTGCTATTGTTATGAGCCCTTGGTATCTCCTTTTAACATCTGGTTCTCGTAGTTTGTAAGCTTTAATTTTATTTTCTCCTTGTGTATTATGTTTCATGCTTGATGATGGGTGTTGCCTATCTGGATAGTGTTTTTCAATTTCTCTCTTTATTTTAACTAGGTAGTGGTCGCTTCCTATCTCTGGTCCTCTGAACACTCTAGCATCCTTTCCATACTTGAAATCAGTTTTCCTCACTATTGCATAGTCAATTATGGATCTTTCATTTCTTGCCGGCTCACATCTTGCTTGTGTAGGCATGGATACGCTTGTGTGGAAACCTTGTATTTGTAATAACAAGGTTTTGTTCTCTGCAGAATCTGAGCAGTCGTTTTCCATTGTCATTTAAGACATCTTCTCCATACCTACCGATCACTCCATCCCATCTAGAATAGTCGTTTCCAACTCTTGCGTTGAAGTCCCCAAGAAGAAGTATTTCATTATAGCAATCGTCAATGGTCCTTTGAAGGAGCTCATAAAATTCATCTTTTATTTCAGTGCTCTCATCTTCGTTTGGTGCATACACAGTGACGATATCCAGTTGACTATCCTCCTCTTGTAGACTTAGAACCATCAGTCGTTCTGAAATGAACTTCCATCCTTTAATGTTTGCTTTGCTGTTATCATTCACTAAACAACCAACCCCTGCCCTGGCTCGTTCACTCATGAGAACTCCGCTATAGTATAACATGTTGCCATCATGGTCCAGAACGCCCTGTCCCTTTTCTTTGTTTCTGTAAGTGCCAGGACTGCCAATTTTGCTCTCTTCATCTCCTTTATTAGTTCTTGTACTTTTCCGTTTATACTTCGTACATTCCATGTTCCGTAAATCGTGGTCCTTATTTCTCGCCTGTTCGTCGCCGTTGAGGTCAGTCCGGTTTACTCTGTGTTTAGACTTGTAATCGTTGTTTTAAGATAAACAGGTGATTAGCCTGTTGTGTCTTTGCATGGTGGAGGGGCTGCCTCCTTACAGCCTCCATGCCTGCCGACCCGTTTTTGTCCACGACGGCTTATTTATTCGCAGCTAACCTCCAAATTAGGAGGCCTTTCAGCAATCCACAACACTGCTGACGCGCCTGGTAGGAGGTAGATGCCTCCCCCAGGGAGTATGGTGTGCCATTCAATATATGAACAATTTATACACCTCAAAATAATTCAAGGACCACTTACCAAATCTTATCATTCAAAAGTAAATATACTTGCTGGCACAAGCTGGGAAGCAGACGAAAGCCTACTAAAGAAACTGTACACTGGAAGAGTGAGACCAGTTCTCGAGTATGGCTATGCGGCATAGACAACAGCAGCAAAGGCGAATTTCGATAAAGTTAGCAAACTTCAAAACCAAGCCATGAGAGTTAAAACAGGAGGCATGAAGTCAATGCCAATTGTAGAACTTGAAAAGATTACAAAACTGCAATCCATGACCGATAGAAGAGACTGCAGAGCCCAGCTGCAGTCAGAGAAACTCAGAAGACTGACTGACCATCCAATACACCAGAGACTAAACAATTTGGGAAATGGGAAACTAAAACGGAGAAACTTTGCAGAAATAGCCAACGCAAAGATGCACGAAGATCCCATAAACGCACTAACAACACCAAACCCATCACTACTGTACGAAAACCTACCTGGAGGCAGGATATATTTCCAGAGGTGGTAGAAAATATACCAGGTATTGGAAACAAAAACTGCCAGACTGAAAAAGAAAGGAGAGATACTACCCTAAGCTTTATATCGAAAAACTACCCAAGCATGGACTGGACCCATGCATACACCGACGGTTCTGTAACAAACACTACACAGAACGGAGGGGCAGGAGCATTCCTGAACCTACCAAATGGCAGAAAAATAACACTGTCATTCGCTACTGGTAAGTACACAAGCAATTTTAGAGCGGAGGCAGAGGCAGTGAGGGCGGCAGTAGAAGAAATGGTGACACATAAAGAAAATGAAAGCCATATAGTCCTGCTTACAGATGCTCTCGCCGTAGTCACAGCGCTAAAAAGCCAGAAAAACACTGAGCTTAATGACTTAAGAACAGCACTCTGTCAACTATTCCAGCAGTCCGCACCAAGAAGGGTAGTGGTACAGTGGGTCCCATCACACTGCAACATCCAAGGCAACGAGGAGGCTGACAGACTGGCAAAAGAAGGCGCAAGACTACCACAAACAGATACTAGTATGACATACGAAGAGTCAAAACGGCTTATTAAAGCCAGATACATGACCAAATGGGAAACCGAACATACTGGTTACACCAAAAACGATGCCTCTTACCAGCTGAACAGAAGAGAGCAGGTCGTTGTCTTCAGACTTCGCACTGGCCACAATAGACTGAGGTACCACCTATTCAACAAATTGAAGATAAGTGGAACCGACGAATGCCCGTGTGGTACCGGGAAAATGACCGCTGAACATCTGCTGCAGAACTGCCCGACATACGAGGATCAGAGAGAGCAGATGTGGCCATCAACAGTGGAACCACAAGACAAGCTCTATGGCAGTGGCGAGAGCCTCAGGATGACCGCCGCTTTTTTCGAAAAAATAGTGGTTACTGTCTGACTGCGTACTAAGAAGAAGAAGAAGAATCTGGTGTTCTACAAGGTATCACAATTTCTGACGCAATAATTCGCATGTTCTATTTTTCTCAGGCGATCTCATGTTATCCAACAGCGATCCTTGTAATCTATAGTCCTCTAATATTGTCCAAAGTTTTCTCATGTTTTCTTCCCCAAAAACTTTCTTCTGATCAATAAAAGCAAGATTGAGATGGCGGACACATTCTATCATTCATTTACTTCATTGTCTTCAGATTAAAACGGCATTAGTGCAGCGCACACTTCTTTCCCGTGCTTTCACACAGCAGTACATAACTGGCACGGACCTTTAAGATGTTATAACCGTTTTCGCACAGATCTGAAGGTCCAAAAACCTACACCTTAGACCTGGCCACCAAGTCAATCAACTCCGGCTCCTTTCTACAAAGGCCATCGATTTTTAAAGTTGCCATTTTAATTTTAGATTTTGTTTCGTAACCTTAAACATCGCCATTTGCTTCCAGTTATTCTAGATTTGCTGATTAAGCTTCTGCAGTACTTCCGTAGCAGACATATGCTGTTACAGAAGGCGAGTTACAGAAGTGTCTTGACCAGCTTCTACACCTGGGGAATTCCAACGCGCATTTGGGGAAAACGCCAATTATTCTTAATCTTTCACGCGGCGAAAGCAAGACACGAAACATCTTGTGTCGATCATTGGGCTTACATCAACAATATCGGAAACAGAAATAAACACGCCCTAACATATTCCAGCACATTTGTTCTATTAGATGCATGAAACAGATAGAAACAAGCCCTAACATATTCCAGCACATTTTTTTCTATTAGATGCATGAAACAGATAGACAATGTGAACGAGAGAATGTCGATCTTATGCAGGGATGAAAGTTTTTAACAAAACTAAAAAAAAACCCACAAAAAAGCAGCTGTTAGTGGCCATTTCTGTGCATCAAAATAAATATTTACAAAAGGCAAGTTCTTTCGTCATTTCTAATATAAAAAACAATAACGGTTAGAAGGCAACATAAGCAAGAATAACAACATAGACTAATATTTCGAAGGTTTTCATCATTTTTTATGTAAACGAAAACAGTAGTAATAATAAACCAGTTAATTAATAATGTAAAGTAGTACAAAACAGAAATATGCGAACGCTAATATGTCATCAAAATAGACATATGTCTACAAAATAAATATATGTCTTCAAAATAAATATATGTCTTCAAAATAAATATATGTCATCAAAATAAATATGTCATCAAAATATAATTATGTCATCAAAATAGACATATGTCTACAAAATAAATATATGTCTTCAAAATAAATATATGTCATCAAAATAAATGTCATCAAAATATAATTATGTCATCAAAATAAATATATGTCATCAAAATAAATATATGTCATCAAAATAAATATATGTCATCACAATAAATATGTCATCAAAATGAATATATGTCATCAAAATACATATTTGTCATCAAAATAAATATATTGTTCATCAAAATAAATACATTTTTCATCAGAATAAATACATTTTTCATCAAAATAAATACATTTGTCATCAAAATAAATACATGTCATCAAAATAAATACATTTTTCATCAAAATAAAATCATTTTTCATCAAAATAAATACATTTGTCATCAAAATAAATACAAGAGAAAGATTGGAGTTTTGTACAACATACTGCATGACTAGTCTAACATTATTTATAAGTTGGTTTTTCATATTTCTCAGACATGTTTACGGCGACGAAAACCAACTGAGCGTCTCCAATGTGGTAGGCATACTCTTCGCAGCTGATCGTTTTCAACTGTCAGGTATCAAGCAGACATGTCTGTCATACCTGCATAATTGTTTAGAGGTAAGAGTTTTTTGGTCAATTGAAGGATCTTGTGAACATTTAAATCTTCACTTTAGTTAAAGAAAATTTTCTCAAAGTATATTTTCTCAATATTTTAACGACAGAAAAGTGTCGCTTTTTATTTAAATAATTTTTGAAAGAGCTGTTACTAGCAATCATGAATAAGGCAAATACGGGTATTATTTAGGCTAGCAGAACGTCACCCACATAGCTAAAAATAGACAAATCCACTTAAAAAAACGATCCAATGAGACGGATTGAAGAGACTAGCACATAGAATACAAATCAGAAAATGGCAGCATAGACAAACTTGGCAAAGAAGGGGAGACAAAGATCCCCAAACTCGGAACGGGGCATTACATACTCAAGGCGCACCTCATCTGAATGGGTCTTAGAGAAACCGCAACACGTGATGGCGGAGCACCCAAGGAAATACAAGAACTATCCTGCACGACTGCCCCACTTATTCAGATCAAAGAAAGGCACTTTGGCCAGGAGGACCAACCGTGTTCGAAAAGCGGTGGCTGACAGGCGAAGATCTGAAACGCAATCCCCCTCGTGAAACGGATCGGTTTAGAAGCACAGCATCAGTTGAACGAAGAAGACAAGAAGAAGTAAGAGTACTTTGAGAAACACATTCATGAAAAAGTGTTGAGTTGTTATCTGCCCCTGGACGAGAACAAAAATGTGTGAAGTGTGTGTTTGTAAATGAATGTATTACATTCATTATTTATTGTAAAAGATAGGATGACACGGTTATTAAGGCAAAGTGGTTAAGTTATTATGGTGAGGTGGTACAGTTATTAAGGTGAGTTGGTACAGCTATTAAGGTGAAGGGAAGTTTTGCTGCCAGGTTACTAACGACGTCAGTTATGAATTGAACGACAGTTATTCTGCTACTTGACTAAGCTCATTACAGAAAGCTATCATCTTCACTAACAAATATTGTGACAATTGAAAGTGTTTAAATGTTGGTTTCAACACGTGATTGCCATTGTTTTGGTTTCTGACGCAGGTAAACAATGCATGCAATCTTCTAGCTGAAGCAAGGATCTGCGGGTACCCAGAAGAAGAGAAGATCATTTTGGCATTCATCGGAAAGCATTTATGTGATATTCTGCAAACTACAGGAGCGGTCAACTTAACTAGAGGACTTCTCAATGAGGTACGTCATACATTTACTCAAATAATTCTTTGTCGGTTCTGTATCTTTCTCTTACAATAAAGTATAGTAGAATAAATAAACACACACGCACACGCACACGCAAACGCACACACACACACACACTTACGTACGTGCAGACATAAAAACACGCACGCACAGACACAAACACACGCACACTTAAACAAGGTATACATGTACCCACTCACACATATATACACAGACAAACTCTCTCACACACACACACGCACGCACGCACGCACGCATGCACACGCACACACATATTTATATATATATATATATATATATATATATATATATATATATATATATATATATATTACACACATATGTTGCATGCTGTACCATGTAAATTGAAGTAACAAATAAATACAATAGTTAGTAATACTGTTTGTTTTAATTTACTAATCTCCAGATGTCCACTGATTTCATTGGTTTTCAAGATTCAAAATGTGAAACTACTCCTGTCCACTGTTACCTGTTTATCGCCGATAGACGCGTTACAAGCGTTACATCCCTTGTATGTGTGGTCTTTGCTTGATATTAGGAAAGTTAGGAAGTAAAAGTATCTATTACTATTTCTGGGTCGACCTAGATCTAGATTCCAGTATTACAATAGCTAGTCATGATATATACTAGGTTAATAATTACATCTTTTTGGGTGTCCAATTCCCCAATTTCTGTAATTTTTTCAAGAATGCAGACCCGCCGTTTGGAAGACCGTGGTTCCAATCTAGATTGGTTAATAATACACCTTCTGTTCTGACGTCTGGTGTGCTGTCCTTTCTGAGTGTATACAGCTGACCTATCTTTGCGGTTGTTGTCGCTACTCTGATTATATTTTTCTTTCCAAACTGTGATACTGTCAAATTACAAACACATAACGCACAAATTTGGCATAACATTTTCACACAATTGATATTTTAGAAGATGTGAACATTTAATGTTGTTATAAAATTGTTCAACATTCGTTAAACGTTTTGAAGTGTGAATGTATACACGTGTGTAAGTTTGTGAATGGATGGGTAAGTTCTGAAGTGTGAATGTATACACGTGTGGAAGTTCGTGAATGGATGGGTACGTTATAGGAAAAATGTAATTATGCTTTTTCTAAAACTCAGTATTGTTGCATAGAATAGGAATTTAATGCTCATGTTTATATATCAGTAATATTTGTGTACCATGCCATTAACTTTCACACGTGAACACCAAACATACATGTTTTATTGTATTACATTAAATCTTAATTTAAAATTAGGCAGCGCTACTTCACGGTCCAATAAATATAACAGCGATTTCTGATATTTTAGGTGCTAACCATGCCTGGTTTAGATACAGAGAGTGTCCTGAAGATAGAGGCCGCAAACAGATGGGGCAGAAATTACTGTGAACAAATAAAGCAATATGCTAACGAGGAGAACGTTATGAACTCACTACAAGGCTGTTTCTATGTTGACAATACATCTAATCATCGGTGAGTTTGAGATGTGTATGTTAACAATACGTCTTCTCATTGGTAAGTTTGAGATTTTTCGTTTAATCTTATCAAGGTTTATCGTTTGCTGATTACACAAATGTGAATGCTTGTGAGGTTATGGTACTAATATAAGCGTGTAGGTCAATGAACGAAAAAATAACATCACAAATACCTTCCTAGCATGTCGTAAAAGAAGACTAAAGAGATGTGTGCTTGCAGCTGAAAACCTGATCATGTAACACACATTTCAACAGAAATCTCTGCAGTAAGAAAACGTAAAGTGTCACGAAGAATGCTACTATGACGGATTGACTGCAGTGGTGGCCCTTTGCTAGGAAGTAGAATACATTGTAAATATGGACTGAAGATGCTCGGAGAACTATTTTACCAGAGTGATGTTAAAAGAGTGCAATCTTTACTGCTTTTTCAAATAATATGGTGGTGATACTATTTGCCTTGAATAATTTTAATCAGCTCAATGATGAAATCGTTTTGAGAAATGCACTACCATTTTCTGAATAAGTAATCTTTGATAATCCTGTCAGGCGCTCGGGATATCTGTAATGTGAACACTTCTCTCCCCTTTCTCTATATTTCATAATGTTATGGCAATATTGAAAATCAGTGATACGGAAACTTAGACGTTTGATGGACTGATTATTTTCCATTTTATATTTATAACAAAGACCTGCGTGCCGAAATCTGAAAACGTTTGTGCCTCGTATTTAAAATTAAATACTTTGGAGGTATATATACATTTCTTATACATATTTAAAATATTTAAAAGTTCATTACGCATGGCTACTCTCGTCAGGGCATCACTATTTTCTTGCTTCTGTTTCCATGAAATGCGACACACTCTGCTGTAAAACAACATTTTAAAGGCGTATATTTTGTTTTCGAACTGTTTGTTCATAGTTCATGATGAAGAGCTGATTAGTAGCATAGCAAAGGCAAGTGAAGGGAAATTATTATTAATGGGAGATTTCAACTTTCCAGAAATAAAATGGGATATGGCAGAAGCACTTGTAGAGTCAAAATCTTTTGTTAAGTGCATAATTGACAATTTTTAAATTCAACATGTAGAAGCAGCCACCAGAGGCAAAAATATACTCGACCTGGTTTTTACTACGGAAGAAAATATGATTGAAAACGTTACCGTTGGGGAACTGTTTGGCTCAAGTGACCATCAAATCATCCGTTGGGATCTTATTGCAGGGAAAGAAGTAAACATAAACACGCGAACATACGACTACTCTAAGGCAGATGTTAAGAGGATGAAAGAGGCAGCGAACCACTTAATCTGGAAAGATATTGTCATAGGAACAGATGTTGAACAGGAGTGGGAAAGTTTTAAAACAGTTCTAGAAACGCTAAAAGAGGAATTTATTCCATGTAGGGAGGTAAACCCCAAGCGTAAAAAGTGGATAACTAGATTTGTAGTGAAATGTAGAAGAGCCAAAAAAATTAAGCATGGAAAAAATATATAGGCAGGTAAATCAAAAGAAACATGTAAAATATTTGGACAAGCAGAACATATCTCAGAAAGCGAATAAAACAGCAAAAATAGACTTTGAAAAAAAACTTGCTTAGAGGATCAGGACTGACAGTAAAAGCTTCTTCTCTTATGTTAGGAATAAACAAAAAACGAAAGACAAAGTAGGCCCTCTCATAGACAGTACAGGGAAAATAATAAGTGAGTACAGGGAGGCAGCTAATCTGCTCAATCAGTACTTTGGCATAGTCTACACAAAAGAGGACTGCTCCAAGATCCCAGAGCCTATAGATAAATTTCAAAGAGACATGGATACAGCGGGATTAAGATCAATCTGTATTACAGAGGAAATGGTTTTTTCAACAATTGGAGGGGTTGAAAGTGAATAAATGTCCAGATCAAGATGGTATTCATCCAAAATTGCTGTATGAAATTAGAGACCAACTAGCAAAACCATTTGCTATATTATGTTCTCAATCACTTACAAAACGGATTGTTCCACGGGATTGGAAAGATGCAGGAGTGATCCCCTTATTCAAAAAAGGCAAAAATTCAGATCCAGCAAATTATAGACCGGTGAGTTTAACTAGCATAGTCTGTAAATTGTTAGAGTCAATAATTAAAGAAAACATTGTAATGCATTTAGACAAATTTAATCTAATTAGAAATAGTCAGCATGGGTTTACTAGAGGGAGATCATGCTTAACAAATCTATTAGAATTCATGGAGGAGGTTACTAAAATCATACATAAAGGGGAGCCAGTGGATGTTATTTATCTAGACTTTGCAAAGGCCTTTGATAGAGTACCTCATCAAAGATTATTTCGAAAGTTAAAATCACATGGAATAGATGTGGAAGTTGCCAAATATATTGAAAATTGGTTAACGGGAAGAAGGCAGAGGGTGGGCATAAATAAGGAGTACCCTGAGTGGTGTGAAGTGAAAAGTGGTGTGCCACAGGGCTCGATTTTGGTACCAATTTTGTTCTTGATATATATAAATGATTTGGACATTGATATGGGATCCATGATTGCAAAATTTGCTGATGACACAAAACTATGCAGTAGTGTCTCATCTAAAGCGGAAGTGGATATATTGATGTCGGATTTAGATAAAATTCGAGAATGGTCTGTAAGCTGGCAAATGGAGTTTAATGTAGATAAATGTACAGTCATCCACATGGGTAGATCCAATATGGAACATAATTACAGAATGGGAGAAAACAATATTAGAAAGATAGATAAGGAAAAGGACCTAGGGGTTATAATAGATCATACAAGAAAGGTGAGTGAGAAAGTTAAGGTAGCAGTGAAAAAGGCAAATGCAATGTTAGGTATGATAAAAAGAAATATTAAACATAGGAGCAAGGAAGTGATCGTCAAACTGTATAAAGCTTTAGTTAGACCTAGATTGGAGTACTGTGTACAGGTGTGGAGTCCTTATCATAGAGGGGACATAAACATGCTAGAAAGAATACAAAAAAAGAGCGACAAAGATGATAGTGGGATTCCAGAATTACAGTTATGAGGAACGACTCAGAAAAACCGGCCTACAGTGTCTCGAAGAGAGAAGAATTCGTGGTGACTTAATACAGGTTTATAAGATGATCAGAGGAATCGATAAATTAGACTATTGCAAGTTTTTTTAAAAATACAGCCACCTACAATAACATGCTGACTAAAGAGAGGTCCAGGTTAGATATTAGGAAATATTTTTTAGTCAGAGAGTGGTGTCTGCTTGGAATGCATTGCCAGGGGAGGTAGTGGAGGCAGGGACAGTTAATGCATTTAAGAATAAACTGGATGCGCATAGCTTTTAGAGCAAGGTGATGTAAATGTAACTGGTTGTATACAGACTCTGCAGGGTCTTCTAAACCAGTATAAAGACGTTAAGTTAAGTTAAGTTTCTGCACCGTGTAATCCCATTATTTCATTGGCCCTTTTTGTCTTGTCAGACGATAGTAATTGTGATTTTAGTATAAATCCCGGGCAGAAGTATAGAGACCATGTGTTGCCCATGCAGTATGGCCCCTCTCTCGGTCTGCCTGGTTTGCTCCAATACAAAAGTGATACCAATACATTTGGAACAAGGCAAGTTGCAGAAGCTGTCGAATCAGCAGAGCAATGCTCTATCTGTTCGCCTGTCGGAGCTTCAATCCGAGACCAGTCGCTAACCAAGGCTAAGAGCCTGATCTGCCCTGCCACAACACTCAGTTGAGGCTGCATTTCCTCACTCTAGGATCAGGCATTGTATCCTCTTCTGTGTGCTAGTTTGCACATCGTTGGTCGTCAGGTTTCTTAGACGCTGACCAACTTTCAGAGTTACCAGAAAACAGGTTGCACAACCATATCTGACAAAACCCGACCAGATACGCCAGTATCTTATCTGTAAGGTTTCAGATGGTTTGAAATCAGAGTTTTCCTTCTCCTAGAGGAGCTGCCATCCTAGGCTTTCAAGTCCCATCTGTATAATAATGTTGAATATAAAGAACACCTGATGAGTTTTATTGTTAATGTATTGGTTATTTGCCTGGATGCCAAATTATTCCTTAATAAATATTAAATACGCTTCTGGCTATTCTTATTCTCTTCGTCACTTCCATCTCACATCTACCCTCCCCTAATCTGTCCCAGATACAAGTAGCTGTCTACCTGTTACAGTATCACCCCCGTTCATTCGGATATTAGTTTTGGTCTGCACATTTATTTGGTGGTATGAAAAATGAACTATAGCCACTATTTTATCTCAGGTATCAGTTACAAGCAGCTACACGTGTCAAGAGATCCACATTTAGCATTCAACTGATGATATAGGACATTTACATTTTCATATAACAGTGACATGTTTTCTTTGTTCTGCTTCTACTGATCCCTAGCCCATAACTAACTTCTCCTCTAGTGAAATGATGACGTCTCTCAGGAAAGCAACACGTTACCTCAAGTTTGTGACCGTCCGTTATTTGGATCCCAAACTCTGGTTCATGATTATTTGATTAGATCTAAATAAGTATACAAAGATTTGTCAGTAATTAAAAAAAACAAATCTCTGCTTCAGGTATGTTATGGATAGTGTCACCTCTAGGAACATCTTTGAAGACAATCAGCAACCCCAAGTACTACCAATACAACATTCAGAAGTGTCAGGTTCCACTGTCACCATTTCTTCCACATCCAGTGCAAAGTTATCTTCCGATCGTGTCCTGAAACGGCTTTCCAGTGCTAACATATGGCCAGATTTATCGAAAGTGAGATTTTAATTACTATAATGTTTAAATGTTCATTTGGAAGATCTGGAAGCAAGCGCTTTTGAAAATATCTGGCAATATTTTATCGGTTTCTTGAAATATTATATTATACTCGTATTTTATTATATATACATATATATATATATATATATATATATATATATATATATATATATATATATATATATTTATATATATATATATACCTTGCACCATCTTATCTTTCCGTTTAACCATTTACGCATACAGAGAATTAGGCTGGGAAATTATTGCATCATAAATGTGAATTCGTAAATATACATGAGCCACGAAATGACGAAGACCCCCAATAATATGTCATGAAATTTCATGCAGGACAGCAGTAGCAATATGGCTCAGCTTAAATTGCGTCAAACACTTAATTCAGCATATGAGAAACGATAGGGCTTAGAGTTCAAGACGTCAGCAACATGGTTATTCCAGTATAATGATGTGAGATACGTAACCAACGTTAAGCAGATGATGAGAAGCTTCAAGTTACTCAAAGAATAATTGAAAAAAAAGTCCCAGTCTTTCTAGTTATCCTAAATTGGATGTTAAACATCCACCAATGATGTCGTTTATCCTGCGTTATTACGAAAATACAGACCATAGAAATACAGACAACACGTGATGTTCTAGTGGTCACCGAACTGAAAGTTTCTCTTCGATGGCCCACCGATGAGATGGATAGATAGACTGAATAACGTTTCCACTCGGTGTATCATCAATCATATGATGGACTGAATACAGTTTCCACTCCGTGGCCCACCAATGAGATGATAGATGGACTGAATAAAGCACTTGGTCACAGATGATAGTTCAAGGCTAATTATTAAAATAAATTTAAACACTTTGTGGTCATTTGACGCCAGACACACATTTTATCTGACAGAATACCAGGATTACAGATTGCCCATATATCTCTTTATAATTATCTGAAAGTGATTTGTTTTAGTAGTATTGACATGTTATGTTTTCGTACCTTCCTGCGTGTATTATAAGGGCCCAGTACCGAGTATGCCCAATACTGACATATTAAATGAAATCATGCCCAGTCAACAAACAAAGAACGAGATCATTTGAATTGATAGAGATGTGACATTACAGAATAATGTAAAGAATCATGTGGTCTGTTAAGAATACCAACGAAGATGTAATAAAGGCCTTTGTAAAAAGGCAACATTTGTTTTTATACATGTTATTGGAATAATAGGTTTGGAATATTTTGTGACGAACACAAATTGCCTTGAAAAACAGACATAGGATAATAGATTTGACAGTTTAACACTATAACACGGAAGAGAATGAACAACAGAAAAAACCACTAAGGAGAGAACATTGTGGTAAACCATTACTTGATGTTCAAGTTAATATGACTCATGATGAAGTCCAGATTTTAGAACAGTTTGTGCTAGTATTTTACAAATAGCTAGATAGTTAGTTATCAATCTACTTGTACTCCGATGGACATCGTGCGAACCCTTATTCGTCTTTCCTGGGTTAGATGCGTTGCGTCTGCTGTCATCGAATTGTGTCGCTGGAAAATTGTGGGCACGCTGCCTTCCCTTCGGCAGACCTCTCGCTCGGAAGCTAGACCGTGTTATCGCTCATCAATCTTTCTCTGCTGGAGATGTCCGCGCTCATTCGCAGACATTTCATTCAACGTGTAGGGATTTTGCTCTCTCTTGTCTTGTACATGGCCCAATGTTGGCTCTGGTAGTACAACGTTGGTAGGAATATGTTGTAAATAATTTAGTTTTCAGACTAAAGTGGAGATGTTTGAGCAGTGGTGCCAATTGACGTCACTCGTGTTCCTTTCTGGCATCTGGTCTCAATTTCTCGGTATATTCTTAATTTATCGGTATATTCTTAATTTCTCGGTAAATTCTTAATTTCTCTCAAGTATATTGGAAGCATTTTCTCGGAAGACGGCAGGTACCTGCCGTCTTCTCAGAAAATGTTTCCAATAAACTTGATTTCTTGAATCTACTGGAGAGCAAAGGTTTTAATGCTCTGGCTAGCGGCCCCTGCGTTCTGTCGACCATCATAGTTGTCATCTTAGACTGGCTGATACGCGTACAATACTTATCGCAAGTTGAGTCTTGCGTGGCCAAGTGATTTTTGAGTTTATATTCCTTTGTATATACGAGGCGTTTGTCATTTGCGAACACGTTCATACGTGGAGTTATGAGCTAGATCGTATGTCGCTGTCTTATAGGCCTCTAACACAATTTTTTTCTCCATATAAATGTTAAAAAGCAGTAGGGTTTACATCACTCACGCACACCATTGGTGATTGGCGAAGCTTCTGAGACACCGTCTTCTGTACACACCACTATCTCGGTACAAAGTAACTGGCCTCGTATTCTATATTCATCCATCCTCGTCCAGAGTATATTCTGTCAATCCTGCACGGATAGGATATTCTAATATTTTCAAAAATTTGCAGAAATTGATGTGTGTGGAAAAGTATCGCGCATCATTTATTACACATTAAATATATTCACGAAAAGTTTTCCACTTCTTCATTAAAGATTTGGAATTATTGTGGTCAATGATTACTGTAACTCGCTGGTTGTACACAATCGTAAGATGACAGAATAGGTGTGTGCAACCAGCCAGTTACTACACAACCGTCATGTTCTATATGTTTACAATTTTCTGAATTGAAAGTGAGCGTCTATGCGTTTGCTCGAAGAGCAGTGATGTCGATTCTGCGTATAGTACTAAAAATGAAAGATATAGATAATAAAGAATGCCAAAAGCAAAAATGAACTTAGTTTACAAAGTTAATGATGCAGTATCCCACTAACATGCGTTTAAAAAGTAGAAGATCTCTTATTACTATTTAGTCAAATGTTTCTTTGTTTCTACTGTCAGGTTACTCGCCTGCAAGCAGCGCTCAGTTCTGATATCAACGACGGTATTCATGCAGACGCCATCTCATTTACTGTCAACCATAATCTATACCTCTACGGTTTCAGCATATATGGGCCCAAGAACCAAGAGGAAGGTAAATACCAGGTGGACACTGTTCTTTATCGGAACAAAAAAGAGGTTGTCATGGAAACAGCTCACATTAAAGGGGCTGGAGTGATTCTGCCTGTGTTGTTCGCGAGACCTGTCAAAATAGACAAAAACAAACTTTATACTCTGGAGTTATACATCAATGGACCTCTATCTTACATTGGTGGTAGTGGTCAGGCACAACTACAGAGCGGCCCAGCATTGTTCACCTTCAGTAAAACTCCAAAAATAAAGAAGAACAGAACTGATACCAATAAGGGACAGATTCCTCGATTGTACTACCTGCTGCGACAAACCTAACTTACAGTGCCGGTTCTCTTGAGGAACATGGGCACACGTTGTACGGCTAGACTGATAACCTTCAAAAAGAGGACAATGAAGATAAATCTAAGCGTCACAACTTTTCAAAGCTTCATGTAGTATTATTAGGTGTATGTGTCCAGAAGCCTAATGGTTCTGATTTCCACATTTCTGTTCACACATACTTTAACGTAAATACCAATTAACGCACATATTTTCTTGTAAAACCAAACTAACAAATATCTTCATAAATCACATTCAAGTCACAGTTGCTCTTCATTGCTTTCATATATGATTAGTGGTAGTTACTGCTCAATGCTGATATAAATTCACAGTGGATAACAAAGATTTTTTTAAAACAGGTTACATCCAAAATATTCCTCTATGCGTGTCAGACACGGACAGTTACAGCTGACCTTTAACGAAGGATACAGGCCTTGGAGATGAGATGTTTCCGAAAACATTTAAACGTCACGTACAAAGATCGAGTTATAAATGAGGAAATACGAGATAGAATTATAACAGCAATAGGGCCTTTCGAAGACCTCTTAGCAACTGTCAAAAGAAGGAAACTCACTTGGTACGGTCACATATCGAGATCAAATGGTCTTGCAAATACAATCCTCCACGGAAAGGTGCATGGCAGACGACGAAGAGGCCAGCCCAAAAAGAGATGGGGCACAACATAAAAGAATGGACCAGTCTCCGACCAGAAGAGTCACAGGCAGCGGCATCTGACAGAGATGGGTGGCGTGGGGTTGTGAGGATGTCTTCATGTATGCCCCAACGACCTCACCGGTTACGGAATGACCTTACCTGACCTGACAACCAAAAGCTAAGAAGTTTATAGCTAAACAACAAGCTGGTCTTTAGGTGCTGCTAAGAGTCAGTAATTTGAAGCTGGCAAGAGTACTGCCGAAGAAATCTTTAACTTGAGACACTATGCAAGAAGTTTAAAGATCAGCAATGTATGTACTAATTATTGGTAGATTTCATCAAGGTATTTGATACAGCCAGACACAAGACTGCCGAAGAGACTGCTGTACGGTGAGCTTAGGGAAGACTGGAGAAAAAGAGGTCATATAAAAAGAGATTTCAGGACAGCCAGAAGGAAGCTCTGCGATGCTGTCATATAAATGAAAACAACTGGGAGAGCATCGCGGAAAACAAATCAAACTGGTGAAATACAGTAAACATAGGCGTTGCTGAAGGAGGGTCACCGTATCCAGACATCGTAACTCAAACGTCTGATCAGGCACAGTATACTGACCAGGACATCGATTCAGGGTAAGGCACACAACTGACCAGGACATCGATTCAGGGTAAGGCACACAACTGACCAGGACATCGATTCAGGGTAAGGCACAAAATTGACCAGGACATCGATTCAGGGTAAGGCACACAACTGACCAGGACATCGATTCAGGGTAAGGCACACAACTGACTAGGACATCGATTCAGGGTAAGGCACACAACTGACCAGGACATCGATTCAGGGTAAGGCACACAACTGACTAGGACATCGATTCAGGGTAAGGCGCACAACTGACCAGGACATCGATTCAGGGTCAGGTACAATACCCTGACCTAGACCACAATCTCTATCCCATGCAGCGTTACCTGGAAACAAGCTGTTTTCAAGGCAGCATGGCTGACGAGATGTGTATCGATTTAGTGAGTGACATATGCTGGTATAAAACAGGGATGCCTTCTAGATGGTCATACATGAACAGTAATTATAGGTGGGCGCACTATCACAAACTGACACATCGCTGAGGACATGTATGCTGTATCCAGGGCTTGACAAAAGCGCTTGTCTGCTAGTTTGTGACGAGAAACAATTTTTGCTTGACGAGTACAAACAAAATCAGTTTTTAATCGTTAATTTCGATTTTTATTCGTTACTACGTAACGACTCTCGCACGATTATTAATGATATTACGATTTGAATAGATTGCACATAAGTTAGCTCATGATGGTCAATTTAAATGGACCTCAACTACCACAATTTAAACTTACTAAAGCCATCGATTAATAATAATTCTGTGCTAAAACTACCCAGCAATTTCAAGGTTACGAACGCCATGTCTCTGACAGCAGTGCAATTTCTCTTAAGAAAATAAATAGACTAATACTGTTGAGTAAAACAACATATTTTGGTTTGGTACGCATTATTAAGTAGAAATTAAGGTCAACGAGTGCCTAATTTTGTTAACATAAATTGCTTGACTGTAGTCCGACCATACTGATTGGTGAGATATTTGAATGACTAGTGAGCCGCCCTAAAATATGTCATGCCCTGGCTATAGCTGATGATTAAAGAGTGCTGCAAACACTAAAAACCGGGTTTGATAACACATATGAGAAATATGGCAAGGAAATCAACACCAGCAAAATACGGCTAATGACCAATAACAAGAAAGGAATTAAAGACAACATCACTATAAATGAACAAAAGCTTGAGACAGTTACACAATTCCTAATTCTTGGAATTCTCTGTTATAGGGAAAGCGGGAACCAACATAGAACTAAGAGCCATGATTATATATACATCAATAATTCTCACCTGATTGAAGCGATCGCAGAACGTTTAAGAACGCATACCTTAAGATTATGATCAAATGAATGAAAACGTTAATCCTGTCA
The DNA here is from genome assembly GCA_036924085.1 of Ariolimax columbianus. NCBI lineage: Eukaryota > Metazoa > Mollusca > Gastropoda > Stylommatophora > Arionidae > Ariolimax > Ariolimax columbianus. The sequence goes on from JAVGWX010000003.1 coordinate 24,965,692, forward strand.
GTATACCTGTATGTGTGTGGAATATTGACAGTGGATGCTGAGTTGGAGCGAGAAAGTCCATTCGATGGAGATGAGATGCTTCAGACAGATCCTTCAAATAATGGAATATCATACAGGGAACGTGTCACAAATGTCGACGTCCGCAGTACAATCTGGCAGAATATTGGACAATAACAAGACCTCTTGTCGTTATAAACACAGGTAGGCTCTCAAATAGTCATGACCGATCAAAGCCAAAGGAGTTCACTCTAAGATGTGCTGGACATATGATGTTCGGAAATTATGGAGACCGAAACCCGTGCGCTGGATAGACTTAGGTGGGGAAGTAATAAGATGTGGTGTCTTTAAGACGTTTTGAGTTACGAGAAAGATAAGAAGAGACGGGCGATAACACAATGAGCACAACCTATCGTATACACGGACAAGGTTATTTTGTGTATTTGCTAATCGTCTCAGATGTCTGTGAGCGATGTCCATTTACTCAGATGTCTGTGAGCGATGTCCATTTACTCAGATGTCTGTAAGCGATGTCCATTTACTCAGATGTCTGTGAGCGATGTGCATTTACTCAGATGTCTGTGAGGGATGTCCATTTACTCAGATGTCTGTGAGGGATGTCCATTTACTCAGATGTCTGTGAGCAATGTCCATTTACTCAGATGTCTGTGAGCGATGTGCATTGACTCAGATGTCTGTGAGCGATGTCCATTTACTCAGATGTATGTGAGCGATGTCCATTGACTCATATATATGTGAGCGATGTGCATTTACTCAGATGTATGTGAGCGATGTGCATTTACTCAGATGTATGTGAGCGATGTGCATTTACTCAGATGTATGTGAGCGATGTGCATTTACTCAGATGTATGTGAGCGATGTGCATTTACTCAGATGTATGTGAGCGATGTGCATTTACTCAGATGTCTGTAAGTTATGTGCTTTGTCTCATATGTCTGTATGTGACGTGCATTGTCTCAGATGTATGTACGGGGTGCGCATAGTCTCAGATGTATGTACGGGATGTGCATTGTCTAAAAGATGTTTGTGAGTGATTTGCATTGTCTAAAAGATGTCTGTGAGTGAAATGAATTGACTCAGATGTCTATGAGTGATGTCCATTGACTCAGATGTCTGAGAGGGGTGTGCATTGACTCAGATGTCTGAGAGTAGTGTGCATTCTCTCAGATGTGCGTTAGTAGTGTGTGTTGTCTCAGATGTCTCTAACAATGAATGTATTCACTCAGTTGTATTTTAATGATGTGAATTAACTCAGTCAGGCGTCTGTTAATGATATGTATCGACTCATATGTATGTTAATGATGTGTATTGACTCAGATGCCATCTAGCGTTGTACATTGTCTAATATGCCAGTTGTAAATTCTCATTTCCTCAGATGTTAATATGTTTTCCGCATTGTCTCGATGTCCGTTATTGATGTTCATTGTCTCTAATTGTCTCTCATTTACATCTAAAATTTCTAGGTTTCCCACTCTATCCATTCCAGGAGCAACTAACCCTTTTCTGGACAACCAACACCCCACCTTATTTTGCAGGGGAATATCTACTTGAGAACAGCAACTTTGCAATAGTCTGCCCAACCTTCGCTAATCCATCGTTTTTTACAATAATAACTTTGCCAGCAATTCAGTTGAGAATAACAGTATGTTTATATGTCGGTCATTCTAAACTCTAACATATACGGGATTTTGATCATAATCAAACAACGCAATAAGTTACTCATTGGCCAAGGACAGAGGGGCGGACTTTGAATAGCCATTTCAGACCGCACATCAGTTGATTTAGAGAGATCTTAAGCTTGACAGATAAATAGTACCTGGGACTTGCGCTGACCGTCCCAACCCAACATTTAACTGACTGTTTGACGCTAGATAGACCTCGGCAGATAACCAAGAGCAGTAGGCCAGATTAGTCATCACTTGTAACACCTTTCATTTGTATTGTCTGTGCCGACACGTGTCGTTTCCAAAACACCAAAGATCCTACCTATAATCAAAGTGAGAAAAGATTTAACAGAACGCAAAATATCTTCCCTAAGATCTGTGACGAAACTTATGGTATCAAGAACATGTAGGATCTTCTCTAAGATCTGAGTGAGAAAAGTTTTGGTAGAACACTAGAGTCATCAGAACCTGAATGTAGAAGACGAGATTACAAGAGTTCATGCAGTAACATTCAACTTTGGAGCAAAGGGCCAAGAAACAAGAACCTTTTAGTAGCTAGTTAGGTTGTGTTAAAATTAGAAGGCTAGCTAGACTACTGATAAGAAAATGGATAAATCAGATGGGAACCCATCAGTGTTGTTTACAAGAACGGAATGCAATAATTTGACTAACCTGCATGCTATAGTTAGCTCATTATATCGATAGAAGTCGTTTTATACCTTTGTAGTGATAGTACTTTAACTTTTTAACACATGCAAATGAAGTCATAATTTTTGTCAATATTAAGAATCGTTCTAATGACAAGTTGTGAGAGAGCAGAAGTGTAAATGAAGGAGTATATATATATATATATATATATATATATATATATATATATATATATATATATGTATATTTATATATAAATGGATATTTAATTCATATAGAACGTTTTAAAGTAGGTAACACTTTTACAAACCAAACAGCAAGCAAATGCAAATTAGAGGCCAGCTTGCTTCCATACAAATTGTACATATATATCTATCCTGCAGTTCAGAGACAATAGTGCGAAAAGTATATTTAAATTGAACATCCATTTATACATTTGCATTGATTTTTCAAAGACCTCAGTGTTGGATTAAATTAGTTTTAGAATTATATTTAGAACGAACCTAATCATTTTCTCGAATTCGTGTCCGCCATATTTGTATATCTCATTCTCGGGGTGAAGGCAAACGTACCTGTTATGTTGTGTTTATAACATTTGTTCCAATCCGCTGTAAACATACATATTTTACAAAATATTCCTAACTTATTGCTATCATTCTTGTTATTGTCCTTTTCTGAACCTTCATTTTCTTAAAGTTTGTTTTTAGAGACAACACACTCAACACGATAGCGAGATACAGAGTCGGCCCTGTAACACAAAACAGCTTTATTATTATAACGTTTACTTCTGTATAACGTTTACCTCTGTATATCTCTCTAATTAACACTTTGCATTTACCATTCAGACACCCTTCATCAAACAAAAACAAAAAAAAACAAATACATGAAGAGTTCCTCATTGATGGTTTCATAGAAATAGAACACAAAAGATAACTGAAGCCCAATGTGTCGTTTGTTTCAAAGTGTTAACTGCAGTCTTTCCAACAGTATCAGGTGAAGACGCACTTGGAAAATGTGCACTCACGTATGCCTTTCAAACCACGGGAATAATTATAAAATGTGGAAAGATATTTGAAAGCAACTTGAGAGGTACATTTGATCAACATTCAGCATTAAGAGATAGCTCTGAAGTGTATGAAACAGAGGGCCACATATTATTAGTGACGAAGTGGTTGTTGTTGTTGTTTGCAAATGCCCAGAATGAGTAGGTTACATTTGTGTGCGTATGAAAAGGACGTTAAGTGACGAGTTGCAGTAGCTTTCCTCAAAACCCGAGCGTGCTGCTAAAGGTGCACCGGGGTCCTCCAGGCTGTTGTGCCATGCATGGCTTCATCTGCGTGTCACTCACTACTACAGGGATCAAGTCGATCCCTTACTTCGTTAGTCAGGCAATGGCTTAGTCTGCAAGAGATGTCAAAGAAAGAATTTTCACCTCAGTAGAAAATGTGAGAGAACAAGAGATTTCCTCAATCAAAGAGACAAAGATTTTGTTATTAAACTGTGTCTGATTATGGAGATGGGCGACCGTATTGGTGTGTTTGTTGATGGAACTGGTCGACTGTATTGGTGTGTTTGTTGATGGAACTGCACGACTGTATTGGAGTGTCTGTTGATGGAACTGGCTGACTCTGCTAGAGTGTCTGTTGATGGAGCCCCAATAAAGTTGAGGCATGTTAGTGGCTTTTCGCTTTTGGTCAGAAAGGAGAAACCACAATGCAAAAGTACCCTGTGTTTTGCCCATCAACAGGCATTGCTGGTTAAGCAGTTCAAATGTAATCTATAACCTATCGTAAATAATGCAATCAGGGTGACCAATCCTATCATAGGGAATGTACAGAACACGAAACTAGTAGAGCTATTCTGTGAAATATGTGGGAATGAGATGGCTGAATATTCAGTCCTCCCTTTTCATAAAGAAGTGATGTGGCTTTAGCTTGATAATGTTGTGAATTAATCTCATAATTGAACTATAGATCTTTGTTGTTGATAAAAATCAAAATGACCTTGCCGATAGGTTGAGATCATCAACTTGACTTGCACATCTGGAATTTTTATATGACATCATTGGGCATGTGATTTCATTGAACAAATAATTACAAGAGGAAATAATTAATGACATTTGTGAAAGAGAACATATTTCAAAGCTTCTATTCTTAAACAATAAAGTTGAACGAAACAAGATAACCGCCTTTCTAATGCTAGTAGAGTTTTTCAAAATTGTGAAGATGTCAATCTATGGGAAATGAAAAAGACATTTACAATCCATCTAAGCAAGCTCTTTAGTAGCTCTCTACGTCATTTCCAGAGCTTGATGCACGTATTATCAGCGGTATAAATTCTTTCACACGTCAATCTGCTGAGGTGCCCGATGAGCATGCATGACTACCAGAGGTAGTTCTTGAAGATCTCTCCTACATTGTAACACGCAAATGTTGAGGACAAGACAGATTTCTCATCATTTTGGATGTCAAAAATGTTAGGCTGTTATGATTGCATCCGTGGAAACAACACACATGCTACAGCCTTTGTAACAACCTAAACTTACTTTTGTTGTTATGGATCCAGCAGCATTGTTGTATTCTGTTCAGGTGCTTGTTGAGTAAGATGTGTTCTCGGCCGAAAAATGGTTCTCTGATAATTTCTTGTGTTGATTGATACTGTCATTTATATTCGGGCTGCAATATGTCTGCAGACTGCCCGTCTGTGTTTCCCAGGACCCATCTACTCTGCCAAGTTTCTTTGTTTGCTGTTATTTTGAGCTATTTTGGCTGTCTGTAGAGTTGTTGCTGTATATGGCTGTGCTTGTCTTATTGACATTAGAGATGGTAATGTAGTCAACGTCTAGAGATATTTAGATCAGATCAGGTATACCATGTCCAGCATCTTCTATTGTTTGAAGGAAGACATCGAATTTTTAAATATAATAGTACATCCAAAACTATCATCAGATGGTACAAGGCGGTTGCACGTGTGGTGATTTGACTTTCATAGTTGAAGCAAACCTCCGGATAAATCATCTGACAGTTCATCATATGATCTGTCCCTGGATTCTATATGAACGCCATAACCTACTTTGAGAGTGACCATAATTGCAGATACATCAATATAAACATGTATCCAATCTTAGGGATGGGCATAAATAGTTCTTTAAGACGGCGGCATGAGAATACTTGAATCTGAACTTTTGCTTGTATCATGACATAATTGTGTCAATATTTCTGTTGTTATAAAGAATGCTTGTTGGGAAATGTCTTTTACTGCTATTTGCAACTCTTGTCTTCTTTCTGGTAGGTGGTATCTCATTTTGATTTTAATAACATGAAAAAAAGCCTTTTGTTTGATTCTCTATTTTGCCTACCAGTTTTCCACAAGTGGTCGGTTGGGATAATCCCGTTTCATTGTGACTCTTGGTTCATGAACTTCCATAACAGCCTTAGCCCTCTTCATTTTAACGGGTTTCACATTTGTGTGGATTTCACAAGGTGACTGGTGTTCACCGCACTGTTTCACCAATGAAGCGTAGAACACTGTTCTGCACCACGTCCAGGGATTTCAAGTTAGATTTTGAGCAAATTCCTAAAAACGCACTATTATATTCAATTGCTGAACGCACACAAACCAAGGTACAAGCATTTCAACGTCTGATCCCTGATGTACCAGCAAACCTCTTCAATTGCTGTTGATATCTTACTGCTTTTTTCCTAATCTGTTTTTGATATTTCAGGCTGAGTTGTCGGTCAACTGAAGCATGATATTCATATCTAATCAGTTATACTTCTAATGACAACGTTTTTGTGTATCTTACCACATTTGAAAACAAATAACAAAAATAGGTTAGACCTGGGATAGCATCTACTCTGTTTAAACACCAAGAAGCAATGATACGGATGTTGCTTTATCTAAAATGAAACAAAACTATTTTCAAAACAGGAAGTGTGAATGGTTTGAATGAAATGTTTCAGTTCTTCAAAATACTTTTACTTAACTTTGCAAGTGGCAATTCATTTTACAGCGTATGGGGCTTTTTAACAATTTCATTAATTCTTAACGTTATTGTTAATTTGCTTGTTTTTGTTCACTTTGTAGTTGGAATGAGATTGAGTGAGGGGGAGCAAAGGGTGGGGCGATAAATATAATTTAACCAGAAATAGATTTTTGTTAATACCCAAACAAGTTAGACGACCCCTGACGTAACACATGGCATCAGTTATAACTAATGAAGTACATGCACAGAGCGTACTCTTAGATATATGACGTTCTCAGTAAGATTAATACACGACAGGCACTGCCATCGGAAATGAAGTGGTAGAAGCATCTGTGCGCTGGGTCGGATCCTGCTTTTTGAAATATGGTCTACTTTGTTTATTCAATGTCTCGCTTTTTCTTATAGAGATCCCAGTATCCAGTAACAGATGGGTAAGCTGAAGCGTTTAGAGTTTGAAACTTATCTCCGTACGCAGATGTAAGTAGAACACCTTGAAATTTGACTTACAGTACCAGTAGGCACTCTCTGAGATCTAAAACATATCATGGCTGTCTTATGTCGCTGGATGTGGAGTGTTTAAATGTTGTTTGTTGTCTCCCATGATGATGTATGGATCATCAGTGTAAATGTTTATTATTCTATTACAGCGACTCACGCTACTTATTTTGCCATCTTGGTAGACCCATACCAGATAATACTGCTGTTGACAATGAAGTGTTGCAACCAGTTGTAAGAGGACACATCTTTGGGGACCTGGGTCTTTCCTCAAGGAAGTGTTGCAAATCATTGGGTGAGGACTCAACTTTGAGGACTTTCACTGTTCCTCAATGCATGTCACACCCCCTTCCCGCCCACTTTTCCATTTAACTCTGTCAGTCAGATACTTACTTATGTGAATGACGGTATGTGTTAACCATTAGATTGAAGTGTATTCTACCAAAACGGGTTTAGACTGCACTTTTGGTCTCATTTTACGACATGATCTCAGTGTGGCATTGGTCCAATTATTGTCTCTGTCATAAGCAATCTTTCTTTGAAAACAAGATGGATACTTTTTATTAGAGACAACAAAAAGAAACCCACGAACATTTTTTTTTAATGGTCGAGATAATAATATCATAAGTGAACATCCCACAAAGTATGAGGGAAGTGGGCCTTGTTTGTTGTTGGCTCTACACCGGAACTGTTTAGTTTTTGTTCCTGAAAGTCTCGATAGCTTTTCATTTCCCTATCGCTGAGACATACTGAGTCTGCGGTCGATATCAGACTACATGGTGACGCTTTTGTCGGCAGTGGTCTCCCATTTCTAATTTTTGGCCCTCATTTCTTTGTCCATTGAGTATAGATGTCAGTAATGCTCATAAAAATGTTCTTGCTAATATGTTGATGTTTTGGTGTCATGTTGTATTAGCTTAATGCATTGACATTATTCTTAAATATGGCAAAGTCATTAAAACAAGGAACACAATAATTTGGAACAAATAAAACAAAGTAAGTACGATATTTGGGATCTAGATGCTGAGCAATGCATGAGCTGCAATGGTTAGCGACCCAAAGCTGACTGCTAGCGTCAGGGTCAGTGAACCCGATCTGCTAAGACACTTCTACACCTCCAAGCGGTGATCCTGGAAAACAGGTTGCAACTGGGCAGGCTGGCTAAAGAGAAGGGATCGAAGAGGGAAGGCTACCCCGGTACCGAAACATGTCTGTTGAAGTCGGACGTGTTGGACTGAGAGGTGCAAATATCGCTGTAAACAACAACACAACGCTTTCCGTTCTACATACAACATCCTGCTGCCTGCAAAGTCCTTCTCAGGGCATGATAGCGATAGTTTGAGAACGTTCAGGGCTTGATAGCGGGAGTTTGAGAACGTTCAGGGCATGATAGCGGGAGTTTGAGAACGTTCAGGGCATGATAGCGGGAGTTTGTACACGTTCAGGACTTGGTAGCGGGAGCTTGAGAACGTTCAGGACTTGGTAGCGGGAGCTTGAGAACGTTCAGGACTTGGTAGCAGGAGCTTGAGAACGTTCAGGACTTGGTAGCGGGAGCTTGAGAACGTTCAGGACTTGGTAGCGGGAGCTTGAGAACGTTCAGGGCATGATAGCGGGAGTTTGAGAACGTTCAGGGCATGATAGCGGGAGTTTGTACACGTTCAGGACTTGGTAGCGGGAGCTTGAGAACGTTCAGGACTTGGTAGCGGGAGCTTGAGAGCGTTCAGGACTTGATAACGGGAGCTTGAGAACGTTCAGGACTTGGTAGCGGGAGCTTGAGAACGTTCAGGACTTGGTAGCGGGAGCTTGAGAACGAACGACAAAGAAGAAGTATGATATTTATGCAAGACTGAGTAATAATACAATGATATTTTAAAATATTTTGAAGAAATAAAACAGAAATAATGTAAACATGAAATGAAACAATACAATTTTAGATCACATTCCATTGTAGATGTCAATTTAGCAATTGCATGTAACAACGACGCGTGTCTTAAACTCTTTATGAACATTTGAGTGTCAGACGAGTTAGCGGGTCTTAATCATGTGTCACAACAGAATTGACAGTACATTATCTAGTCGCAGGTAGGTCAGTTCATTATCTAATCGCAGGGAGGCCAGTTCATTCAGCTGTAAAGTATACCTGACTTTGAGATTTTAGTAAGACACCCAACAACAAAAATGAAGTCTCTAATAGTCCATTCCCGACGGCAATGATTGCCTTGTGACGTAATAGTGCTTTGACTTGTCTTACGACTGCCTCATGTCTTGATACTCTTTTTTTTTGCCTCGTTACTGCCTCATTACTTAATAATTTGTTGACTTGTCGTTTGACTGCCTCATGACTTGATAGACCTTTGACTTGCCGTATGACTACCTCATGACTTTATAGTCTTGTGAATGGCTATGTGACTGCCTCGTGACTGCCTTGTGACTTTATAATCTTTTGATTTGCCGTGTAATTGCCTTGGGACCATATAGTTCTTTGAATCGCTGTGTGACTGCCTCATGACTGCCTCGTGACTGCCTTGTGACTGCCTCATTACTGCCTTGTGATTGCCTTGTGACAGCCTCATGACTACCTTGTAACTGCTATGTGACTGCGTTGTGACTGCATCATGACTGCATCGTGACTACCTTGTGATTGTCTTGTGACAGCCTCATGACTGCCTTGTGACTACCTTGTGATAGCCTCATGACTGCCTTGTGACTGCCTTGTGACAGCCTCATGACTGCCGTGTGACTGCCTTGTGACAGCCTCATGATTGCCTCGTGACTGCCTTGTGACAGCCTCATAACTGCCTCGTGACTGCCTTGTGACAGCCTCATGACTGCTTCGTGAATGCCTTGTGACAGCCTCATGGCTGCATCGAGATTGACTTGTGACAGCCTTATGATGCATTGTGACTCCCTTTGACTGTATTTTGTAATAAAACTGGAACACGATGCCACCAAACTGGTCTGTGAGGAAAACATGGACACTAATTGACACTGACAATCCAGTTTCTTGTGTCTGTGTGCAGTAAAACGTAGTCCTGCAGAAACCAAATTGATTTTTACTGCAGAGGCGAGTCTGGCTGTAATCGAATTATAGACTCATCTAACGCTCGCTGTGGCAGCGGGGGTAGATTTAAGGCGGAAAAGATGCCAGTTGTTTTCTGCACCTATTTGAGTGGTACATTATAACAAGTTAACATGGTTGTTTATTGTTGGTCATGATATCGTACCCTGAGGGGGAACAACAAATGAAAGGTTGATGAGGCGACGAAACAGCATACAATTTCAGTCATTATAATATTTCATCAATAACACAGACACATTTTAGTTAGCGCAGGTTGGGTAGATATTCTTTTATTAAAAATTCGTTAATGCCAAACAATCTTGATTAAGGACAAAGTAAAAGACATAAAATATTGTAATAAATAATGTGTTATGTCTGCTAAGATATTTTGGATACAAATCCTGACACTCCATAGCCGATCATCATCTCATGGTGTGAACACTGACATTTACACAGGCCAAACGTCAACTGTGAAGAATCGTCTTCTAGTTGTCAAACGCAACAACCCTTGGCGATTAAATCATCAACTATACAGGAATGAAAGATGGAACAACTCTTTTTCTTGAGATCAGAAGTGAGAAATGAAGAGCATACATGCTCTATGGAACTAACACCTGTGTTTGTCCTCCCGTCAATAAGTTGTGAGCTTTGTATGCGCTCAGTTTGACCAACAATTTTGTCTTGAGTTATTTCATGGATTGACTGTTTCTCTTAGTCGATCCAGCTGTAAAGAGGTACCTTAACAAGATAGGAGAACATTTCGGAACAACGCAGGAGATGGTGAGTCCGTACTCTGTCGTCCGAACTTTCAGCAATGAAAGACACTGAGTACAAATGGGAGCTACAATGAAGTCTGTTCTAGGAGTCATTCTCCCCTTATTTCAATTAATCAATCAAATCGTTTCTAGCTTCCTGGGAAGCATAGGTCTCCATTAAATCAAATACATGTCAAGTAATTAACATTTTACCTGTCTATATCTGTTGTACTTTTTGTAGTTTAAAGACAGAATAGAACAGCCAGCCCCATTCCCAACCCTCCTTAGTCGCTTCTTACGACACTTGGCAGGCTACAGTGGTACTATTATTTGCTCCCCATTCGGGCCCTTCCAGCACACCTTGCAAATACATGGTGATTCTGTTGTATGTGTTTGTGTATTGAAATGTTCATGTCGCATGAAATGATCACGTGTTCGATACTTGAATGTTTGACCCGACATGCTCAACCATGAAGTTTCACTCCCGTTTAAAAAAAATTATGGGCCCTGGAAGTGCGTCCAGCAATCGGGAGGAACGAGCAGATCACTCTGATCTTACAAGCATGCCCTAAAAGATGACTAAACAGGGTTGTGTATGGCACAAGTCATCTCTTGGTGTAGCTCGGCCACCATTTTTAAAATAAATATGGAATGTAATACACTGCCACTCATGTCTAAAAATATGGAATGTAATACACTGCCACTCATGTCTATAAATATGGAATGTAATACACTGCCACTCATATCTATAAATATGTGCTAAATATAGAGCCAAACATTTTACCTGTTGGTAACATATCTGCTATAAAACAATGTCAAGATTTTCTATAAATATTAAATATATGACATGGTAAACATTTGTAATAAATATATTTTATAGAATATGACCACGTTTTCAATGTATCTATTCAATAACAGAGGATTTGGTTTTCTGAAAATGTCTGCTAGAAACATTGTTAGATTTTCAAGAAATTCAATAAATTTGTCATGCACAACACTTTCAGAATTGCCTGAAATGTGTCCTTTAAAATTATGGACAAACATTCCGATAGATTTGTTTTGTAAGACGCGTTCTCAAATTTCTACAAATTTCAGCTATAAAAACAAATTTGTTTTGCAAAAACACTGTCAGACATTGCTATAAATCGGTGCTGTAGAATACGTCCCAACTATGTTTTATATAAATATTTATTCCATATACACTATGACCAAACGTCTCTGTAAATGTGTGATGTGAAACATTTTCCAACTTTGCAGCGCTGCAAAACAAGTTCCAAATTTGTTATAAATTTCGGATTGTGAAACGCGTTCAAACTTTGCTATAAATCTGTGCTGTAAATACACTCCAATTGTGTTATAAATCGTGCTATAAATTCTCTCAACACATATAAGCCGTATCATTGGAATATCTGAGATTGGCTGAAACGCTGATTCATCCGTGGACGCGGGAGTAATGTAGGTAGAAGCGGGGCAGATTAAACCTCAGATTTCTAAAACTAGACGAGAATGTGTTACAAACAGAAGAAAGAAATATTACATAATCGATGGGAAATGCTAGCGATGGGTGACGGGGTAGTTTCTATTAACAGAGGAATAATGATTGACGAACGAAACCAGCTCAAAAGAAGCTTGTCAAAATGGCGCCGCTTTTGCGAATCCTCTGGTTTCTTCTTATTTTACAACAAATCATTGTTATTGCCTATAAGTTTGTTCACTTTTAAAATGGCGCACAATCTCGTCCTCTTTAATTTTGTCATCAGATTTTCGTTACTTAATTACAACTTCGATTGCATAGAAAATACAGTAGTTTTAAGAATAGGAGGGATATTTTGTATCCATATCTTGGCATTGTGTGCGTTTGTGTATGTATATGTAAATATTTCTAAGTATACATGTATGTATGTATGTATGTATGTATTTATATATGTATGCATGTATGTATATATGTATGTGTGTATGTATTTATGTATGTATGTATGTATGTATGTATGTATGTATATATGTATGTATGTATGTGTGTATGTATGTATTTATGTATTTATGTATGTATGTATGTATGTATGTATGTGTGTATGTATGTATGTATGTATGTATACCAGGATATTAGACTGTAAGATAGTTTGTCTCTCTTGGTGCCTCCATTTATGCACGAAGAAAATCTAAACCAGAAGTTATAGCACTTAAAGAAAGCTGGTAATATCACTGATCACTTATGTAAGTGGACAGGTTAATGATATACTGGTGGGTGTATTTACACACACATACACACACACACACACGCATGCGCGCTTACACCAACACTCGTGTCATTCGCAAGTGCCAAGAAAAGAATGTAAGTCCATAGTCTTGTCTTCCTCATTCTTTAGGTCAGTTACAAGCAACGTTTTCTGAGTTTTAGTTTCCTGTGCGAGTTTGTCCTTCTCCGCTTTCCTTTGAAAAACAGAAAAGAAATTCGTCTCGTGATTTACACCACTTAAGAATAGAAGGAAGTATTTCTGAGAAGGGGAGATGATTCGTCTTGAGCAAGCAATCTTTGTGAGAGGGAATATTACCGCTCGTTTCGCGTGATAGGTCCCCTTTATGACAGGTTTAATAGCGCAGACTGGCCGATTAGACATCTATGGAGAACCCGAGGGATCTCCCAGCTCGTCTCGGTGTTTACCGGCATTTCATCCCTCTGAATGTATGTGTCAAAACGGGAAAGCTCTGCAGCCAACAGATCATAGAATTTATTCTTTTCATTCTTGAATTCCCTGGTGTTTTTTCCTCCCGCGATATTTTTATTGCTTTATCAACATTTAGTTACAGAAGAGGACGGTGTGGTCTTAGAAAGGAGGAGAAAACTGTTCATCTCTGAAGCATCTTGACATATTCATGTGTTAAAGAAAACCCTTTTAAGTAGAAGCTTCTTTTACTAAAGATGACACAATTAATTTGTTTCCAAGCGTGTTTTTTAACATTCTTGGACCTTTGCAAACACATGTCTAACACCATAAACTTTGAATGTGTTTTCTTGCTGTCTAACCGGAAAGAAGTACCAACAAAAAATCAAAATCAGCCTGTCCACACTAACACAGTCTCCATCCTTCATATAGTACGTCCTACAAACTTCATCGTTCACATTGTACCACAGTCTCCATCCTTCATATAGTACGCCCTACAAACTTCATCGTTCACATTGTACCACAGTCTCCATCCTTCATATAGTACGTCCTACAAACTTCATCGTTCACATTGTACCACAGTCTCCATCCTTTATATAGTACGTCCTACAAACTTCATCGTTCACATTGTACCACAGTCTCCATCCTTCATATAGTACGTCCAACAAACTTCATCGTTCACATTGTACCACAGTCTCCATCCTTCATATAGTACGTCCAACAAACTTCATCGTTCACATTGTACCACAGTCTCCATTTTTCACATAATACCACAGACTCCATCCTTCACATAATACCACAGACTCCATCCTACACATAATACCACAGTCTCCATTCTTCATATAATACCACAGTCTCCATCCTTCACATAGTACTCCCCACAGACTCCATCCTTCACATGGTACCACAGACTCCATCCGTCACATAATTCCAGTCTCCATCCTTCACATAGTACTCCCCACAGACTCCATCCTTTACATGGTACCACAGACGCCATCCGTCACATAATACCACCGACTCCATCCTTCACATGGTACCACAGACTCCATCTGTCACATAATTCCAGTCTCCATCCTTCACATAGTACTCCCCACAGACTCCATCCTTTACATGGTACCACAGACGCCATCAGTCACATAATACCACCGACTCCATCCTTCACATAAGACCACTGTCTCCATCATTCACATAGTACCACAGTCTCTATCCTTCAGATAGTACTCACACACCCATCCTTTACATAGAGCCACAATCTACATCCTTTACATAATACCAGTCTCATCCTTCACGTACTATCCCAGTCCCCATACATCTCATAGCACCACGGTCTTCACCCTTCATATAGTATCACAGTCGCCATCTTTCACATAGCATCACAGTCTCCACCCTTCACATAGTACCACAGTGTCCATCCTTCACATAGTACCATATCTACATTCTTCACATATTACCGCAGTCTTGTATCAGGCAAAAAAAATCCTTCAGCAGATCTAACTGCTGGTTGGGAAGGAAGTGTTAGCGAATTCAGTATAGTAAGCCACCGTTTGTGTAGATATGGTTGCCAGTTCCTTTCCTTGCTGCATTTTTTTCCTCTAACCGTAAGTTATGTACCCATTTACAGCATGGTAAACTGGAGAGACAGACACAAGAGTTGAACCCCGTATGCCTAAGCAAAGCAATAATGCAAGCTGCCACTGAAACCATGCCAAGAGGGGCAAAGAAAAATTATAAGCCCTAATGGAATGATGAGTTGCAGAAAGCGGAAGACGCAGTCACAAATGCTAGGAACATGGCAGAGCGAGAACAATCTATGGAGGCAAATATCGCCCTGAAAGCCGCCACGGCGAAATACAAATACACTCTAAACCAAACAGCAAGAGAAAGCTGGAAAAACAAAACAGAAAGCCTCAACTTAGACAAAGAAGGGAACAAACTATGGAAGCTAGTCAGAGCCATGAATGACGAAACTCCGTCGAACAAACAAATTACCATCAAGCAGGGCGAACACTTGCTCACTTAAAAAAAAAGCCGCAAACGCCTTTGTTGAATAGTATGGTAGAGCAAACCACATAGATGTCCCTGCAGATAGGCATACAGACATTAATGAAGAGCAACAGGGGCACGACAACATCAATATGGCACCAGAAGAGCATATGATGGCAAAATTAACAATGAACGAAATGGAAGAGGCTATGAGAACATTAAAGAAAAGGAAATCTCCCGGAAAAGACAGGATAACAAACGAAATGCTGATGGGGCTGGGCCAAACAGCAAAGAGGAAACTGCTATCAGTCCTGAACCAAAGCTGGAAAAGGGGTATTGTACCCCAGGCATAGAAAGAAGCAGTTCGTGTACCAATACCAAAGAAAGGAAAAGAAAAAACAGATCCAAATGGATACAGGCCTATCAGCCTACTGAGCTGTGTCGGCAAACTGATGGAACGTATGATAAACACTAGACTGATGTGGCATCTGGAAGAAAAACGCATACTAATTCCACAGCAAGCCGGCTTTAGACAGCACAGATCTACTGAGGATCAGGTCATCCTCATAGCCCAGGAAATAGAAGATACCTACCAGGAACAGAAACACACAGTAGCGGTTTTGGGGGACCTGGAAAAGCCATTTGACAAAGTCTGGAATAAGGGACTTAGAGTCAAGCTAAGAAGAAGTGAAGTTTGTGGAAAAATGTACAAGTGGATCAACCACTACCTCAAAAACAGAACGGCCAGAGCTCAAGTACAAGGGCAGATGAGCAAACAGGTGACACTCGAGCAGGGAGTACCCAAAGGGGGAGTACTGTCACCCACACTCTTCCTGGTGTATATAAATGACATTACAGAGAATATACCAAGAAGAGTCAATAGCTCAATGTTTGCAGACGATCTGGCTATGTGGACCTCTGAAAAGAATCTCACTCGCAGCAGGCCCTACCATCGCTGGAAGAGTGGGCGAACTCATGGCTGGTCAAAATAAACGAAGAAAAAACGACATGTACAATATTCTCGCTATCAATCAAACCCCAAAACACCAAATCAAGTCTAAACGGCAAATACCTGCAGCCAAACGACAACCCAAACTACCTGGGAGTTACATTTGATCGGCGCATGACATAGAAAAGTCAGATCGAGAGAAACCGAATGAGAGCCAGAGAAAGAATGGCAATCATGAAGAAACTTGCTGACACAAGCTGGGGAGTAGACGAAAGTATACTAAAGAAAATGTACACTGGAAGAGTGAGACCAGTTCTCGAGTATGGCATTTCGGCATGGACAACAGCAGCAATGGCGAACTTCGACAAAATTAGCAAACTCCAAAACCAAGCCATGAGAGTTATAACAGGAGGCATGAAGTCAACGCCAATTGTAGAACTTGAAAAGATTACAAAACTGCAATCCATGAACGACAGAAGAGACTGCAGAGCCCAGCTGCAATCAGAGAAACTCAGAAGACTGACTGACCATCCAATGCACCAGAGACTAAACAATTTCGGAAATGGGAAACTAAAGCGAAGAAACTTTGCAGAAATAGCCAAAGTAAAAATGCATGAAAACCCCATGAACGCACTAACACCAAAGCCCATCCCTACTGTTCGAAAACCTACCTGGATGCAGCATATATTTCCAGAGGTGGTAGAAAATATACCAGGTATTGGAAACAAAAACTTCCAGTCTGAAAAAGAAAAAAGAGATACTACTCTGAGTTACATAACGGAAAACTATCCAAGCATGGACTGGACCAATGCATACACCGACGGTTCCGTAACAAATACAACACAGAACGGAGGAACAGGAGCATGTCTGAACCTACCAAATGGCAGAAAAATAACACTTTCATTCGCTACTAGAAAATACACAAGCAATTTCAGAGCGGAGGCAGAGGCACTGAGGGCGGCAGTGGAAGAAATGGTGACAGGTAAAAGGAATGAAAGCTACATAGTACTGCTTACAGATGCTCTGGCCGTAGTCACAGCACTAAAAAGCCAGAAAAATACTGAACTTAATGATTTAAGAGCAGTACTCTGTCAACTATGCCAGCAGTCCGCACCAAAAAAGGGTAGTGGTGCAGTGGGTTCCATCTCACTGCAACATCCAAGGCAACGAGGAGGCAGTCAGCCTGGAAAAAGAAGGTGCAAAACTAGCACAACCAGATACTAGTATGACATACGAAGAGTCAAAATGGCTTATTAGAGCTAGATACATGACCAAATGGGAAACCGAACATACTGGCTACACCAATAACGATGCCTATTACCAGTTGAACAGAAGAGAGCAGGTCGTGGTCTTCAGACTTCGCACTGGCCACAATAGACTGAGGTACCACCTATTCAACAAATTGAAGATAGGTGGCACCGACGAATGCCCGTGTGGTACCGGGAAAATGACCGCTGAGCATTTGCTGCAAAACTGCCCGACATACGAGGATCAGAGAGAGCAGATGTGGCCATCACCAGTGGCAACACTAGACAAGCTCTATGGCAGTGTCGACAGCCTCAGGATGACCGCTGCCTTTTTCGAAAAAATAATGGTCCATATCTGACTGCGTACGATGAAAAAGAATAAGAAGAACCCCGTATGGTTGGATTGTGCTCTACCAATACACCAATCATCCACATAGAACACGACAACAATCAATGCAGTCGGAGTTTTGGGAGAAAAAGTCACGACGGTTAGGACAAACTCTGAGAAAGAAACCTGCTAATATAACCATCCATGCTCTGGATTAGAACCATCATGAAAACAATCAAGTGTGAAGATAAAAGAACATCTGTCGAAGAGCGGCGAAAGAAGAAGACAGTACATCTGTGATAAGAAAACGTCAGACTGCCTTGATGTTCACCTTCATCGACTACACGAAAACCTTTGATTATACAGAGCAACAATGTTACCTGGCATTTGCCAATAAAACAAGGAGTCTATCCTGTCTACATCAAAGTTCTTGCTAACTGATACACAAATTGAATTAACCTTCCATTTATTCCAGCGCCGTTCTGGTTTCAATACAAAAGAAAGGTCCGTAAGGGACATCATATCAGATCGAACCTCTTCTCAGCGTGTTTGGAATAGGTCAACAGTTGTTACGACTGCGAGGACTGTGGAGTCAATGTTCATGACAGACGGCTCAATCATCTTCCATTCATAGAAGACATATTGTTGATCACAGTCAGACGCAGAAGCCTAACGCATGTTTTAGACGTTTAACATAGAGGGCAAGACACCAGAATATTTCCAAGACAAATTGCCCGGGAATCTCTTTGCGCACATTGGGACACAGTCATCCTCATTCGGAAAAAAATGGAGGATGTACACAAACAGCTATCTTAGACGCTTACTCTACATGCAGACAATTTATAAACAGAACTAGCGATGCGTTGCACTTGGGTTGGGTGGCCTTCTCGCCATCAAGACAGTCCTATAATTTTGCCGGGATCGGACCCTACATGCTTTTCTATTCATCACCACAGTGCTCGCGGCAATGTGATATACAGCTGAAACATGGCCACTTTCAAAAACAGTGGAGAACAAACTGCGAGTGAACCAGTTATTGGTTGAGAGACGCATGGTTAGCCCTTCTCACTTCAACAAGCACGTTTAAAACCTTCACAATTTCGACCAACGGCAATTACCATTGCTGAGCGATGTATTTAAGCATGAAAACAAGGCAAAACATTAGTAGGTAGGCCACATACTCAGAAGAAGTGATGAACGCTGGAACATCCCACAGCAGTCTGGTATCCTCAAAGGGGAAAAAACAGTCCAATACATTGATCAGATCCCCTTGTATTCCACTTCAACATTCACCATATGTTAAAAGGAACGTTTATTACCCAATGGACCACTATAGCTCAGGATATAGATAGCTGAAGACGAAGTTGGGACTCGCAGTGGCACAACATGAACTCAGGAACGAGTCATCAAGTAATCAGTCAAGTAATCTATGGAAATACATTAGCTACATATTGAGAAACATTTCCTTGAGGTGGAAGGGACCGTGAGCTTTGGGTTTGAACCGAACATTCGAAGTTCAAATCACGAAACGTTTCTTTACCTGTAACTGGGCATGCCGGAAGGTTTCTCCGTGACATGAACACATCTCACAGTCGAGACAGCCTGTAAATGGATATCTATCAAATCCAAGAGAAAATTCAGACAGTCGTAGGATCTACTGAGTTCGTGTTATTTTGGCGGACTTTTCAGCAGTGAAAACGACTCAGCACAAATGGACACGCCCAGGGGAAATGAAATTACTCTAATCATGACTTTCCATTGTATTTTTATTGACCTAACTGATCTCATTGGTACATGGAACAAAATTAGCACTTTCCTGACATCACGATTTAACTGTTACCGCGTCTGAAAGAACATATTTATAATTGAGCATTTGAGCGATTTGAAAAGTTTGATCTCCAGCGCCATAACTATGACAACAGTGATCAGTGCCACATGACACTTATGTGAAAATAATCTCTGATGAAGTGATCATAGGGGCATTTAGTGGCATGAAAAGGGCATGTAGGGGCATGTAGTGGCATGAAGGGGCACGTAGTGGTATAAAGGGGCACGTAGTGGTATGTAGGGGCACGTAGTTGTATAAAGGGGCACGTAGTGGTATGTAGGGGCATGAAGTGGTATGTAGGGGTATGTAGTGGCATGAAGGGGCACGTAGTTGTATAAAGGGGCACGTAGTGGTATGTAGGGGCATGAAGTGGTATGTAGGGGCATGTAGTGGCATGAAGGGGCACGTAGTTGTATAAAGGGGCACGTAGTGGTATGTAGGGGCATGAAGTGGTATGTAGGGGCATGAAGTGGTATGTAGTTGTATAAAGGGGCACGTAGTGGTATAAAGGGGCACGTAGTGGTATGTAGGGGCACGTAGTGGTATGTAGGGGCATGAAGTGGTATGTAGGGGCATGTAGTGGCATGAAGGGGCACGTAGTTGTATAAAGGGGCACGTAGTGGTATGTAGGGGCATGAAGTGGTATGTAGGGGCATGTAGTGGCATGAAGGGGCACGTAGTTGTATAAAGGGGCACGTAGTGGTATGTAGGGGTGTGTAGTGGTATGAAGGGGCATGCAGTGGTATGAAGGGGCATGTAGTGGCATGAAGGGGCACGTAGTTGTATAAAGGGGCACGTAGTGGTATGTAGGGGCATGAAGTGGTATGTAGGGGTGTGTAGTGGTATGTAGGGGCATGAAGTGGTATGTAGGGGCATGTAGTGGCATGAAGGGGCACGTAGTTGTATAAAGGGGCACGTAGTGGTATGTAGGGGCATGAAGTGGTATGTAGGGGTGTGTAGTGGTATGAAGGGGCATGTAGTAGTATGAAGGGGCATGCATTGGTATGAATGGGCATGTAGTGGGATGAAAGGGGCATGTAGTGGCATGCGCCTGGAACGTGATGCATGCACCTGGCGGCTTACATGGAAATACAGTTGACGCAACCTGATGTGATTAAATTCCAGAGGACGTAAAGTTGAGTGCCCATCGACATGTCTCGAAGAACGAATACGGTATATGATGACACCTGTGTAAATATCAATACTGTGAGGAAGTAGGCTCGCACCGCAACAGGCGACAATCCAGCATGACAAAGCTAACAGCGGACGATCGATCACAGCTGTGGATGCCCAGCATGGACGAACTGATTCGTGCCAGTAGCCGTGTCAAGCAGAAAGATATCGTCGCTATGCTCAGGATTTCGATTAGTCAGTCCATCCCAGTATCCATGACCTGCTTGGGAATTGGAAGGTGTGTTCGAGGTGGGCCCCACGCAAGCTGGCACCGGAAATGAAGCAGCAGGTGTGTCAGGAACATCTGACGCGATATGAAAAGGAAGACAATACCTTTACCCGCCGAAATTTCGTTGGTGACAAGTCATGAGCATATCATTATGACCTAGACAACAAAAGCCAATCTATGGAGTACAGCCATAAGAACACACGTACCCCAAACAAGTTCAAGGTCCTTGCATCAGCGGGAAAATTGACGAAGACTATCTTTTGGAACTGCAAGGGCGTATTCCGCACTGAATTTTTGGAAAACGGCAATACCGTGGACTCAGATCGATACGTGAAAACTTAGCAGAAACGTTCAGCACGATTGCTGCCTGCTCGTGTGGGCAAGCTAGTAATTCTTCAGCACAGCATTGCTCACCCACACACGAGTCGACAAACAATGGTTGCTTTGGAACGTCTCAAGTCTGGCGACATTTTGCCGCACCCACCGCAGTGCCCCGATCTGACACTTTGTGAATTTTTCATCTTTTGGAAGCTGAAGGAACATCTCAAGGTGCACCGATGCACTTCTGTCGAGAAGGTGCAAGGAGCTGCATGTACCTGGTTTCGAAATAAGACATCGGACTTTTTCTTCAACAGATTCAAAAACCTGTCCGGCATTTGGGGTTTATGTGTGAACCGAGATGGTGACTACATTGAAACATAATGACACATCATCAAACGACATTCCAAGATTTAAGAACATCTATAGCTTATGTGTAAATCTTGCACATAAATTAAATTATCTTCTCAAAGGTAAAACTTTTCTTACGACGTGAGATCTGTACCTGACCAGGTAGTGAACAATCTGTAACATAACTTTTGGAACTTTCTACTCCACTCAAACACTTGCTGGAGTGAAAAGCATGCATCACCGTACTGCACTTTCATTCGCCGATGAATTTATATACGTTTCAAACCCTTTCTGATTAAAAAAAACAAACGGATAACAGAACGCTGCTCGTCTTTTATGCATATCAATAGTGGGGCGGCAATTTTTTAACTGCCGTTATGACGTCATGTTGTGATGCCACTCTTGTCAGTCTTAGAAACGATATTAACAAGTTACAATACAAAGGCATGGTTTTTCAAATTTATATCCCACTTTTAAGGATTTATTTTAAAGGCCCCCTCCGATATATATATATATTAGGAAAGGTACTGATAAACATATCCTTGTTTCATTATTATCGAACGATTTAATCCTTAATTAGCTGAATATATACGAACAATTTTTCAGCGTAAATAGTAGAAAGTTGAACAACGTTTTTTTGTTTTACATGAATATGCGTCAAAGGCAATGACAACAAGCCAGAAAAGCCAGCTCCAAGCGTCAAAAATGAGATATCTGATGAAGGTGCCTCAAATAAAATGAATAGAGAAGATCTACAATTTAAAAAAATGCGACAGGATCTGGAAGCCCAGTCCTTTCAGACTCGTGGAATAATGTTAACGTCGATGGTTTTGCTATGTTTACAGAATGAAAGAAAAATCTGATAAAGCAGCAGTCATGGCGAACAAAGAATATTACTCAGACTCTATGGAGGAGCCAAAGTCGGCAGGGACGACAACATAAGACAGTCTCTAAGATAACGTGGGCTTGACTGTAACCAGCCAACGGGTAAGACTTCCGATAGAATCGTCTGGTCTTCTTTGTTGCAAACCTCTACACCCCCGAGTAGAAGAGTTGCGTCTAAGTAAGTAAGTA
Source organism: Ariolimax columbianus (assembly GCA_036924085.1). Lineage (NCBI taxonomy): Eukaryota > Metazoa > Mollusca > Gastropoda > Stylommatophora > Arionidae > Ariolimax > Ariolimax columbianus. Next base: position 24,988,458 of record JAVGWX010000003.1, read on the forward strand.
TTACATTATTTGCATTAATTATATCATTAACTTGTAAAGTTTAATTTATAAGTTTCCTTACATATTTTCAATCCACTACATTACTGAAAAAGATGCACATTTTTTATATAATAAAATACGCTGTTACATCTTAAATACGAGAACTGTCTAATGTAATCTACAGTGCATCTTGGTCATAAACTTTTCTTACAAATAATCTCAGAAAGCACAAATAAGTAACATAGAAGTAACACAAACGTATTTTCAATAAGTCCTTAGTAACTGAATAGTTCTTGACGTGGCACATCTGAAGCTGGAGTGCCTAGGAAGGTTTCTTCAAGACTAGCTAACGTTGGAAACCTAAGACTTTTCAATCTCCACAAAGCACGAGGAGTCTTTATTTTGGGAATCTTATCTTATTACTTATATTTGTAGATATATCTCTTCGTTTGATGAATCAGTGTTTGTATATGACGAAGTTTCTTCACAGCTAGTTTTATGAGGTAATATCAATAGTCGTAATCTTCAGTTTACATGCATTCAAACTATTTACCTAGAGTAATATCACGATTGAGATTAGACGTAAAGAAGATCTACAGTAGTAACGATTTGCTAAATTGATTGACAAATTATTCTAACCTTGAACTCTCTCCATGCGATCTTATAAAGCAGCTATGTTGAAACCATCTAATGGCTTCAAATTCCATTCAGAATCAATTCAATATCCCCTAACGCTGAAGTAAGATATAATTTTTAATGACGTCATAACGTCTGTAGTCAGCGACATTCTGAAGCATTCTTGCACAGTCTAGTAGTCATTGAGATCACGCAGTTTCTTATTTTACATGCCTGCAATAATACTACACATTGTTCAGTAACTTAGTAAGCTGTAATTTATGTACAGCAACGCTATACGTAGCAGATATTCCAAGCCGGGACCTTCGACAATACCAGTTTGTAGAATAAAGATGTATAAATGTCGTGTTTGGTTTTGAATAAATTGTTTCATGAGGAGCAATCGAAATTACTGGTACCCAGTAAACTAATAAAAACATGATAACCGATTAGGTGTTGTTTCAGTCTATTAAAACGTGTAATGATTAATTTATGGTTTTTAATTGCAGTTCAATTGTATACATTAGTAATTGTTTTTGCCCAAAAAGGATACCATTACAAATTGACTAAAAACACCGTTTTGGAAACTACGAGGGGCGACTGTAGAATTTTGCCAGGATTGCCGAAAATGATATTTATTAAAGTTACTAAATCCAAAGTGAACGATATTTGTCAGGCACCAGCCGCTGGCACCTGCCGCCTGAATGAGCAAGTATCTTTATCGCGCTTTGTTTTGTGTTGACTCCAGCGCAAGAACAGCGAGTTGGGATGACTTTTCTGGTAAAAGAAAGTTAAAATCGCTGAGATTCATCGTAGATTGTTTTGTGTATCTAGAGAGCAGTTTGTAGCAGGTTAATCAGTGTTTGAACGGTGTAAACTTTTCGTAAAGGTCGTGAATCCATCCAGGAAAAGCACTGTGAAGGTCGTGAGTCCATCGAGCATGAGCACTGTGAAGGTCGTGAATCCATCCAGGATGAGCACTGTGAAGGTCGTGAATCCATCGAGCATGAGCCCTGTGAAGGTCGTGAATCCATCGAGGATGAGCCCTGTGAAGGTCGTGAATCCATCGAGCATGAGCACTGTGAAGGTCGTGAATCCATCCAGCATGAGCCATGTGAAGATCATGAATACATACATGACAAGCCCTGTGAAGGTCGTGAACTCTTTGAAGATGAGCCCTGTGAAGGTCGTGAATCCATCGATCATGAGCAGTGTAAAGGTCGTGAATCCATCGAAGATGAGCCCTTTGAAGGTCGTGAATCCATCGAGCATGAGCCCTGTGAAGGTCGTGAATCCACCGAGCATGAGCACTGTGAAGGTCGTGAATCCATCGAGCATGAGCCCTATGAAGGTCGTGAATCATCCATCGAGAATTAGCACTGTGAAGGTCGTGAATCCATCGAGGATGATCCCTGTGAAGGTCGTGAATCCATCGAGCATGAGCCCTGTAATAGTCGTGAATCCATCGAGGATGAGCCCTGTGAAGGTCGTGAATCCATCGAGCATGAGCCCTATGAAGGTCGTGAATCCATCGAGCATGAGCCCTGTGAAGGACGTGAATCCATCGAGCATGAGCCCTGTGAAGGTCGTGAATCAATCGAGCATGAGCACTGTGAAGGTCGTGAATCCATCGAGGATGAGCCCTGTGAAGGTCGTGAATCCATCGACCATGAGCCCTGCGAAGGTCGTGAATCCATCGAGCATGAGCCCTGTAAAGGTCGTGAATCCATCGAGCATGAGCCCTGTGAAGGACGTGAATCCATCGAGCATGAGCACTGTGAAGGTCGACTAGAAAGTGTCATTAATAGTGAAGCCAAACATGGTGTTGAAAAGGTGGTTTTGAACAATCAGCGAACTACTCTATACTAAGTCGTGATGGCTGCTGGTATAAGAAACCATTATGTTGACATTATCATCAGGGATCACCTCAATTTTCATAAAATTTCCTTTAGATGGGTGTCGAATCAACTGAATTTTGACCAAAAAGATATCCTTCTCCAACACGACAACGCGAGACACCATACGCCGACAAAACTATGGCAGTTAATGACCGATTGCATTAGATTTACAGTAATGACTCAGATTTTTACCTCTTTACCCCTCTGAAAGAGCATCTTAGAAGACAAAAGTTTCACACGAATGACGAAGTGCGTTAAGAAGTTCTTCAATGGGTTAGCGACTAGCCATCAGAATTCTTTGCTGACGGATTACAGAAGCTCTTAGCCAGATGGGACAAATGTCTTGCAGTGGCACGTGGTTATGTCTTAAAAAGTTCAGGAAATTAAAATTAATTTCTTATAGTTGTCTAGAAATGACATCAGTCTAGATACTTCTTGGGCGATCCTTGAATATTGCCACTGTCAATAAGCAAATATAAGCAGGACATACTTTGTGTAGACTATGATATAAGCAGGCCATACTTTATGTAGGCTATAATGTAAGCAGGCCGGATTTTATGTAGGCTATGATATAAGCAGGTCAGACTTTGTGTAGTCTATGATATAAGCAGACCAGACTTTGTGTAGACTATGATATAAGCAGGCCAGACTTTATGTAGGCTACAATGTAAGCAGGCCGGATTTTATGTAGGCTATGATATAAGCAGGTCAGACTTTGTGTAGGCTATGATATAAGCAGACCAGACTTTATGTAGGCTATGATATAAGCAGGCCAGACTTTGTGTAGACTGTATAATGAAAGCAGGCCAGGCTTTGTTTAGGCTATAATATTAGCAGATCAGACCTTGTATATGCTATAATTCAAGCAGATCAGACTTTGTGTAGTGTGTAATGTAAAAATATTAGACTTTGAATAGGTTTTACTATAAGCAGATCAGACTTTGTGCATGCTCTATAATGTAGACCGTATAATGATAACTGTTGTTATTATCCACAAAAGTAATTGTAATTTGGGTTATTGTTATTGCATAGATGTTTTTTGCTCATATTTAAATTTACGTTGGTAACGCACTAAATCAACATAAATTTAAAACATAGTAATCATCCAAGTCTTTGTTCTGTTGAATTGCTAGGGACAGAAAGGGAAGTCAAGAATACTGACATATTGTAGCCCGGCGTCCTTGTGGATACTAACGGTGCAGGAGGGATGTAGCCGTTGGGTCAGCTACATTATCCTGTAGAAACTACAAGCCATAAGAACAATAACATGACTTCAGCACCGTTGATACCAGAGGAAAACTGTGTCAAGACTTATAGATAGCAGAAAAGCAAAAGACCCGGTACGGAAGTGAGAAATACTGTATTTCTTGTTTCAGTACCACTCAGTAAGCACAACAACTACTCATTCTCTGGGCAGACTTTCACATTCATTACTTCGCCACTCTGCACGCCATCGTCACGCGCCAAGCTAGCACGCACTTCACGCGAGCTCTTCATTCTCAGAAAGTCTTAAACTCACCAAGAGTTTTCTCTACTTGATCACCTGATCAAAAGTCTGGATTACAGTTTGTGTTTGGATACATGACGGTAATAGTTCGTGGATACAAAACAACTTCTATAACTTGTTCACAAAAGTGAGATGCACACATCAGACACATTACAATAATAACTTCCATAGACAAGCTATCATATTATGGGATATTATTGAAGCTCAAGATTGAGTCACAACAACTATTTAGTACCATAGTGTAACTTTTCGTAATTATATGACTTATCAGAAATCATGGTTTACAATGATTACACAATTTCATCAACATAAAATGTAAGGAAACATGTGCCAGTTAATTGTTCCGTTCATGCTTCACTTCTCCTAGGATTTAGCCAGATAGTTCGTGATTGTTGAATCGCTGACAAGAGGTAACATTGTTTGTAGCTCTTATTCGTTCACCTAATAATTTGTTCGCATGTGCTTTTAACTTCTCTATGTTACCTCACTTCTCTTAGTACGAGAAGAAAGGGTATGAGATATTTATCAAAGCAGTTTATAAAACTGAGAAATTACCTAGAGATCTTTTACAACACATTTACAATCATTATAGTCATAGCGCATTGAAGTTGATGCAGTGGAAATACTAGTTATAATTTGATCTATGCGCAGTACTATTTTTTAAAAACTGAGACTACTTCGATCTTTTGCAAACATAGGAATCCAATATACATTAATATACACTGGATGATACTTGATCAAACGAACATTTTCTTCCTGAACGTCTAAAAATAATAGATAGCGGTAGATACGAAATAAAAACTATAAAGAGAAGGGAAATCCCGACAATAACTTGACAAAACATGGACAGGATATTGACACCAAAATAAACTGTACAATGAAAATCATGAAGTGCTACATGATGTCCCGTTCATGGGCGCGGGTTGAACCTCTGCGGGTACCATTTATGGTTTCCGGGGCTATGAAAGTATCTCCGATATTGTAGTGGAGTGCAAGCGATCCTAACAACACATTGGACATCTAACCAGGCGTCTGTTTTCGCCAACAAGGTCTCTGATACTGCTGTCGACGTGCTCCAACGTCCATCCTTCATTCTGGTTATATGACTCACTCACCGATGTGTTGACTAGTTTGTGTGAGCAGCTGCATGGTTTGCCAAAGTAGTTCATTTGTGTTAGGTTCTGCATGACTGGCTGTGGAGAATAAGGTCAACCTTTCGTCTCTTACGATCTTAGACACTCATAGTTTGTTCTACATCGCTTTTGTAAGTGTCCATGTTTCAGAATCATACTATGAGGGTGCACCAAGGAATTGAAGAGAGAAGCAAGTAGGTTCTTGTTTCTGCAACCTTCCTTGAGTGGCTATATGGATGAGAAGGTGGCCTTAGGTAGCATCATCTAGCGCAGAGACGCCTTACAAGTTCTGGTTAAAACAGAACGGCCAGAGTTCAAGTACAAGGGCAGATGAGCAAAAAGGTGACACTTGAGCAGGGAGTACCCCAAGGGGGAGTACTGTCACCCACACTCTTCCTGGGATATATAAATGACATTACAGACATATACCAAGAATAGTCCATAGCTCAATGTTTGCAGACAATCTGGCTATGTGGACCTCTGAAAAGAATCTCACCATAGCAAGAAATCGGATGCAGCAGCCCTAACATCGCTGGAGGAGTGGGCGAACTCATGGCTGGTCAAAATAAACGAGGAAAAAACGACATGTACAATATTCTCGCTATCAATCAAACCCCAAAACACCAAATTAAGTCTTAACGGCAAATACCTGCAGCCAAACGACAACCGATACTACCTGGGAGTCACATTTGATCGGTGCATGACATGGAAAAGTCAGATCGACAGAAACCAACCGAATGAGAGCCAGAGAAAGAATGGCAATCATGAGGAAACTTGCTGGCACAAGCTGGGGAGCAGACGAACATATACTAAAGAAACTGTACACTGGAAGAGTGAGACCAGTTCTCGAGTATGGCATTCCGGCATGGACAACAGCAGCAAACTTCGATAAAATTAGCAAACTCCAAAACCAAGCCATGAGAGTTATAACAGGAGGCATGAAGACAACGCCAATTATAGAACTTGAAAAGATTACAAAACTGCAATCCATGACCGATAGAAGAGACTGCAGAGCTCAGCTGCAGTCAGAGAAACTCCGAAGACTGACTGACCATCCAATGCACCAGAGACTAAACAATTTGGGAAATGGGAAACTAAAGCGGAGATACTTTGCAGAAATAGCCAAAGCAAAGATGCACGAAGATCCCATAAACGCACTAACAACACCAAAACCCATCACTACTATACGAAAACCTACCTGGAGGCAGGATATATTTCCAGAGGTGGTAGAAAATATACCAGGTATTGGAAACAAAAACTGCCAGACTGAAAAAGAAAGAAGAGATACTACCCTAAGCTTTATATCGAAAAGCTACCCAAGCATGGACCGCACCCATGCATACACCGACGGTTCTGTAACAAACACTACACAGAACGGAGGGGCAGGAGTATTCCTGAACCTACCAAATGGCAGACAAATAACACTGTCATTCGCTACTGGTAAGTACACAAGCAATTTCAGAGCGGAGGCAGATGCACTGAGGGCGGCAGTGGAAGAAATGGTGACACACAAAGAAAATGAAAGCCATACAGTCCTGCTTACAGATGCTCTCGTCGTAGTCACAGCGCTAAAAAGCCAGAAAAACACTGAGCTTAATGACTTAAGAGCAGCACTCTGCAAACTGTGCCAGCAGTCCGCACCAAAAATGGTAGTGGTACAGTGGGTCCCATCACACTGCAACATCCAAGGCAACGAGGAGGCAGACAGACTGGCAAAAGAAGGTGCAAGACTACCACAAACAGATACTAGTATGACGTACGAAGAGTCAAAACGGCTTATTAAAGCATGACCAAATGGGAAACCGAACATACTGGTTACACCAAAAACGATGCCTATTACCAGTTGAACCGAAGAGAGCAGGTCGTTGTCTTCAGACTTCGCACTGGCCACAGTAGACTGAGGTACCACCTATTCAACAAATTGAAGATAGGTGGTACCGACGAATGCCCGTGCGGTACTGGTAACATGACAGCTGAACATCTGCTGCAGAACTTCCCGACATACGAGGATCAGAGAGAGCAGATGTGGCCATCACCAGTGGAACTGCAAGACAAGCTCTATGGCAGTGGCGACAGCCTCAGGATGACCGCCGCTTTTTTCGAAAAAATAATGGTTACTGTCTAATTGCGTACGAAGAAGAAAGAAGAAGAAGAAGGAAATGGGAAACTAAAGCGAAGAAACTTTGCAGAAATAGCCAAAGCAAAGATGCACGAAAACCCCATGAACGCACTAACACCAAAGCCCCTCCTTACTGTACGAAAACCAACCTGGAGGCAGCATATATTTCCAGAGGTGGTAGAAAATATACCAGGTATTGGAAACAAAAACTGCCAGTCTGAAAAAGAAAGAAGATATTCTACCCTGAGTTACATAACGGAAAACTATCCAAGCATGGACTGGACCCATGCATACACCGACGGTTCCGTAACAAATACAACACATAACGGAGGGGCAGGAGCATTTCTGAACCTACTAAATGGCAGTCAAATAACACTGTCATTCGCTACTGGAAAATACACAAGCAATTTCAGAGCGGAGGCAGAGGCACTGAGGGCGGCAGTGGAAGAAATTGTGACAGGTAAAAGGAATGAAAGCCACATAGTCCTGCTTACAGATGCTCTGGCCGTAGTCACAGCACTAAAAAGCCAGAAAAATACTGAACTTAATGATTTAAGAGCAGCACTCTGTCAATTATGCCTGTAGTCCGCACCAAAAAGGGTAGTGGTGCAGTGGGTTCAATCTCTCTGCAACATCCAAGGCAACAAGGAGGCAGACAGACTGGAAAAAGAAGGTGCAAAACTAGCACAACCAGATAATAGTATGACATACGAAGAGTCAAAACGGCTTATTAGAACCAGATACATGACCAAATGGGAAACCGAACATACTGGTTACACCAAAAACGATGCCTATTACCAGTTGAACAGAAGAGAGCAGGTCGTGGTCTTCAGACTTCGCACTGGCCACAATAGACTGAGGTACCACCTATTCAACACATTTAAGATAGGTGGCACCGACGAATGCCCGTGTGGTACCAGGAAAATGACCGCTGAGCATTTGCTGCAAAACTGCCCGATATACGAGGATCAGAGAGAGCAGATGTGGCCATCACCAGTGGCAACACTAGACAAGCTCTATGGCAGTGTCGACAGCCTCAGGATGACCGCTGCCTTTTTCGAAAAAATAATGGTTACTGTCTGACTGCGTACGCTGAAGAAGAAGAAGAAGAAGAAAAAGAAGAAGAGTTCTGGTTATAAATAATTCTCCATGTTGAGGAGGCGTCCAAGATTGCAGCATTCTTAGACGTCTTTTACTTTTTTCGCAACGACGATGACTGGGTTCCAATGGGTGTCACAGTTTCGCATGAATTAGGTCTCAGATACATTGATCTCTAGCCCTGCTGCCTATCCCTATTTGCTAACCATCACTAATATTGGGTCGAATTTTGCTAGTGTCGTCTGTGAATGGAAAGTGTTTGACCCGTCTGCTACATTGATTCTAAAGTCTTCCCAGTTGCAACAGTTGAGGACCAATTCTAAACATGCGGAGAAGAGCTTCTGTGATAGGACCTCTCTGACGGATGTCTTTTCTGCATTGAACCCACAACTGTGCTCCGGAATGGATAGAAAATGGTAGTTCAATGTGTGCAGTAGCAGGCAAGAACTTTCTGCAGCTCTCCAATAATAATATGTGTTCATCGCAAGCCAAGATGATGACAGCGTCAAATATACCAGACAGTCACACAAACACATCTGAATAAACAAGAGAATGACATATTGACGATACCTTTCTCCTTGCAAGAACTAAACGATGCAATACATCAAATAAAAAACAACAAAACAGCTGGCCTAGATGACTTGAGGACAGAGCAAATTAAAAACTTTAAACCAACACATTGCTGCTGAAGCTTTTCAACTCATGCATCTGGAGAAAATCCCATGTGGTTGCTCTGCTGTAACCAGGAAAACCCCCATCAGAACCTTAGAACTTCTGACCGGTTTCACTACTGTGCCATCTGTATAAAGTCTTTGAAAGAATGATCCTGAACCGTATCGCCCATCTCATAGACAAAAATCTCATCAAGGAGCAAGCAGGATTCAGGCCTGGAAGATCATGTTGCATCCAGATTCTTAACCTGGAAACAACTGATCAAAGACGGCTACGAACGTAAACAGAAAACACCAATAACTTTTAGTGACATAAGCGCAACATATGACACCATAACCACCAGAAGTTGTTAGCTAAGCTATACTCTATGACACAGGACTGGCGTCTCACAAACCTCATCAACTGTATCTTGCAGAATATGTGATTCTACGTTACTCTTGCAGTGTTGTGGAGGGGGGGGGGGGGTGGAGTTGATGGCGAAGTGTCCTGGCACCTATGCTGTATAATATATACACCAACGATCAACGTATAGACACAGAAGTAACACAATTCAAATTTGCCGATGATACAGCAGTAGCTGATCAGGGGAAGGGTTTCGAAGAAGTTGAACATAAACTTCTGGTGTAAACAGAACATACCAACTGTCAAGTTTTGCAAAATGTCATTATCCTCCGACTCATAGTTTTCTCAGTAGACCGTTGAAAACATGACGGGTGTGATGTGGACTCCGTCCAGAGATGATCAGCGAACGGTGATTCTGTTTCTAACAGCTAAAGGATGTGGACCAGTTGACATTCATGACATAATGCAGGCAGTGTATGGTGACACAAGTGTGTCGAAGACAACAGTGAAGAACTGGACAACGATGTTTACATTATATTGTGCAGAAACAGGGGCGGAAATGAATTCGGAGGTTAAAGACATAATTTAAATAATTGAACTGTGGATATATAGAAGAATGAAACATATATCCCAAAACAAATCATAATTTATGTGTATGTTCATACTGAAGCATCTTGCTGTATTGCAAGGTTGAACTAACCGAGCTAAATGAAGACAACTCTATGACTGGGAAATAGTTGACTCAACAAACAACATATTTATCTAATACAACTAAAATTCAATATGTTAACACTTAACTTGATCTAATAAACGATACTTCATTACTTAAACTTGAATTTACATTAGTAAGGAACATTTGAGTGGCAGAACAGATAGATCGATATCTCCAACAGGATACAAACAAAACCGGGATCGATCCTCTGTGCCCATGATCTGGACACCTCCTTACTTCACAACAAGTTGAGATCCCATGATCTGGACGCCTCCTTACTTAACATCAAGTTGAGATCCCATGATCTGGACGCCTCCTTACTTCACATCAAGTTGAGATCCCATGATCTGGACACCTCCTTACTTCACATCAAGTTGAGATCCCATGATCAGGACACCACCTTCCTTCACATCAAGTTGAGACCTGATGATCTAAACACATTACCTTACCTCACACCGTTGACACATGATCCACCTAAATCGAATACTTTATGACTACACGGCACTGCGTGCTGCTTGATTACTTTAATATTTTACATTTGAAATAGTTATTATAATAATTCTTTTATATAAAACAAAGCTTACATGCGAGTAGTAATGGTTAATGTCAATAATCCTTTTTCACACCATGTGGCCTTTTGTGGGAATGCGGCGTTGGACACGTATCTTCCTTTAACAATGCTGGGGAATTAAAATAATTCTTGTTAAATGTTACTTTGTGCATTAATTGTTGTTGTTGTGAATGACAACACTGAGTAAGTTTATTATGGTGTGCTCCCTGATATGGGCGTTAAGTAGCGTTAAGTAGCTTTCCTCAAATACTGAGTGCCCATTAAGATGGACCAGGGTTAACATTGCGGCTATGCAATGCTTGTCTTCATCTATGTGTCGCTCCCTACTACGGGGATCACGTGATTCCAAACCTCGTTCGCCAGGCTGCCAAGAAAAACAGCCCATTTCTAAGGAGGACTACGAGGAAGTCGAGGTTGTGATGTTGACCAGCAGTAAATTCATTCCTGAGCCTGACTATCATGTCTGAACAGTGTGTTTGGTCTGACCAGACATTAGTATCCTTACCGTTTGTACACTAAAAGTAGTGATGTATTTATACAATTCAGGAGATAATGTAGTTTGTACGCTAACAATAATTGTGCATTTATGAATGGTTTTATTACATTGTTTGATCACTAGTAGTTGTTTCGTTTAAATAATTGCTTACTACACTACAGTTTCTACACTAATATTTATGTTGTGGCTATAAATAGCATCACTGCCCCGCTGTATGTTCATTAGTAGATGTGGTGCATTTAAACAATTCATGTTACACTGCTATTTGTGCACTGTTTTCTTATAAGATAATTGGTAAATGACTGACAAAGCGAATGTGATAAAAACACATCATTGCATCTTTAAGGGCAATAAACATCCTTTCACTTCACCCCCCCCCCCCCACCCCACCCCCACCCACCTCCCCCATGAGGTATCCTTCAAATGGTTTACCATTTCTAGTTCATGATATCTTTTTGGGTTTCTATGTTTTTTTCGCCATATATTAGGTCGGTCTCAGCAGCTGGACACATGACGGTTCTTCTGTTAGTGTCTTCAGTCGACCTCTCTTCTGTCTTCCCTCGGGGAGCGGACCATGACGGTTCTTGTGTTAATGTCTTAAGTGGACCTCTCTTCTGTCTTCCCTCGGAGAGCGGACCATGACGGTTCTTGTGTTAGTGTCTTAATTCGACCTCTCTTCTGCCTTCCCTCCGGGGCCGGACCATAACGGTTCTTGTGTTAGTGTCTTAAGTCGACCTCTATTCTGTCTTCCCTCAGGGACCGGACCATGACGGTTCTTGTGTTAGTGTCAGGTTCTCCTTTTTAGTCCCAAAGAACACATGTTATGGTATGCGTATTTCTTCATGGTTTGCTTCGGAAAAATAGTTCGTTCTGTTAAGAATCGATGAAATTCCACTCCGGGCACATCAATATGTGTTCAACATATCTCAGAAAAGGGTGATTGCTTTGGATACTGATGGTACCGGCAGTTTGCTGGTTATACACACTTCTATTCCGTCTTCCGAGAGGCCGTTGTCTCATGAATTAGCTCATGATTTCCAAATTTTACAATATGTGCTTTGCCGTGTCATCAATTGCAGTGCCTTAAGCCAAGCGGAGGTCGTTTATCAGCTTCAAAATGTCATCTCTATACATTTTCAATGCATCAATTCAGCTGCCTTTAAGACCATGGTGTCAGCTATTTAATTTCCGCGTAAACCTCATCATTTATTAATACTTGTTTTACACACTTGCTTATACACACGTTGTCGTGTGATAAGGCCCATTGTGAAAACAATTTACAGTTGATGATTGTAATGAATTTCTGGAGAGTCTCTAACAATGGTCCAACAATAGTCAGCTAGCATTGCTGAGTTCCATTTGATTTGTATTCTTCTGCGTTCGTTCTGAAAATGACGTTCGTGACGTCGTGCCGTAGTTTTAAACGAGGCTGCGATATCTGCGCGGTTTGGCCCGACACATCATATTCCAGCACCGTATTTTTGAGGCCAACGTATCTTTCCTCTTCAATCCCTTATATATTAGGCATCTTCGACTGCTCAGTTCATTTGCATTGGTACCTTTTATCCATGGTAGAAATGTGCTGATGAAAATGTTCACTGTGATTGTAATTAACCGTACACCATTTAGCCGGGAAGAGATCCAGATGAGAATGCAGAATATATAATTTCAGTGACATGTTGCACCCATAACCCTCGTATCCCTGCAAGCAGGGTTTCTAGAATATCCTGATAATTGGCAGACTTAGTGTTTCCTAAAAGTTAGGTGCCTTTTGCTGGGAAACATTCCAAGATAGTCGTTCATCACCAGTCAACATTTTCTTATCGTCTTTGTATCTAATTTGTAGCGATGTCGTCAGACTCACTATATCAAAGCAAGCAATTATTTTATCTGCTAATTTGACAAATTAAAGAGGATTTTATTTTTATATTGCCGACAAGGAAACATGGCCGAGTACACATTCTCTTCAAGAAGATTCCACTTCTGCAGCCTGAACCAAAACAGACCTGCTTTACTTTTTTCAATTCCAGATCTTTCACTCGATCATCCAACTCGCCTTCGGTAATTTGATGTGACTGCTAACTTTAATAGGTACACATTTAGGATCTCTTGATGTATATGCTTTCACAGTTGAGCCACAGTCAATGACCCATACTTTTGTGTTCATCTTCTAGATTTTAAGAATTTGTTGGTCTGAAGCTGAAAGGCGTTTCCGTCAGGCATAGGATGTATAGCAGAAGCAATATTCGGATATGGCAAAAGGCACTTTTGCTTCTATAAATACTTTGTCCAATTGAAGAAATGGAAAAACAACAGTTGTTCAAATAAATTGTGAGTTTCCTCTACACTATTGGAGCTGCAGGATCATTTGATCGCCCTTTTCGGTTCAAACATCCGGGAATATCCGTTGCACACGATCTCACAATCCAGATTAAGACTGTAAGCTTCCTTTATCATTGTTGTTTTTCTGGTCCTTGTAAAAGCAAACTAATTTCTCTGCAAATGAAACAAAAATATTTCACACTGCTCACACATTCACCAGACATTTTGAACAATACGTCTGCTCTCACAGAATCCACAACACAAATTATAACACAAAGGTAATATGGTTGCGATAACTGCTGAAGATTGTTATCGGACTTGTGAGTAATCAATCGTTCGATACATCATACGTCAGGTACAGCTATCCATACTCACCGGAACCTCGACCACCCTGCCACCTACCCCAACATCATGTAGCATGTACTTTACAAAACGTCACTCTAATCACAGCCGCCCTGTATAGCGGGTTCTTCTGCCATACGTCACCGCCATCTTCAGAACATCTTTGACATCGTGTGTCTATCTTCTCCTTGGCCTATCTCTCCCAAGTGCTATACTTACTAGAACATCTTTGACATCGTGTGTCTATCTTCTGCTTGGTCTGTTTCTCCCAAGTGCTATACTTACAAGAACATCTTTGACATCGTGTGTCTATCTTCTTCTTGGTCTGTTTCTCCCAAGTGATATACTTATCAGAACATCGTTGACATCGTGTGTCCATCTTCTCCTTGGTCTGTGTGTCTATCTTCTCCTTGGTCTGTTTCTCCCAAGTGCTATACTTACCAGAACATCTTTGACATCGTGTGTCTATCTTCTCCTTGGCCTGTCTCTCCCAAGTGCTATACTTACCAGAACATCTTTGACATCGTGTGTCTATCTTCTCTATGGTCTGTCTCTCCCAAGTGCTATACTTACCAGAACATCTTTGACAACGTGTGTCTATCTTCTCCTTGGCCTGTGTCTCCCAAGTGTTATACTTACCAGAACATCTTTGACAACGTGTGTCTATCTTCTCCTTGGCCTGTCTCTCCCAAGTGCTATACTTACCAGAACATCTTTGACATCGTGTGTCTATCTTCTCTATGGTCTGTCTCTCCCAAGTGCTATACTTACCAGAACATCTTTGACAACGTGTGTCTATCTTCTCCTTGGCCTGTCTCTCCCAAGTGCTATACTTACCAGAACATGTTCCCCATATTACTGTGGCCGTTGATGCAGCAAAAGTTTTTGTAGTTTCCTAAAACTAATGCCATGTACCAGCCAAATTGTATCTATGTCCAGCCCTTTTACGGAATGCGTCTTTACATTTGTTACTGCCAATGTTATTTTGAAAACTTTCCTGTACTATTTTATTTAGAAAGATTCACTTACCTTATTTAGTATTTTTGTGATGGTCTATTTTTCATATCCATACTTCGGCCATACGGAAAATGCATGTCTTCAGAATGTCTTTTGTTGTTGTTTTGTTTGTGTTCTGCCACATGTTTTCACTCTATTTAACGACAGGATTTCCATACTATTCTTTATTCATTTCTTTTCGGCACTTTCTATTGTCGCTGACAATGGAGTGGAAAAATTAGAAACTGGTGACGTTTTCAATTTAAAGGAAAAGTTTAGGTCTGTTTTTTTTTCGGTGGTCATTATCTTGGTTTTTATTGATGTTCAGAAAGATATATTGTTATTTGATCTGTTGTTTAATAGAGATGATAGTTTTGGAAACTGGAGCTAGTTCGAGGTTTTAGTTTTCATGTTCGTGATCGGAAATGTTCAAGTCTTAAAAGTTTAATAAAAATTTAAAGCTGTTTTTGTCTCCGACACATTATGCCTGATGTCCAGTTTTATTGATCTAAACGACACCTCGAATGTTATTACTGAATGTGAAATATATAGCACCAACTATATTGCTATATGTCATCACAATGTTTATTTTTACTACATTTAAAGCTGCACCTTACGAGAATAGATACATCAGTAAATAAAATGCAATGAGTACACGCCACACCACTAACTAAACATATTACCAGCTCAACACAATCGAAAACGTGTCAATCCACACGTAAGACTCATACAATAGCGGAGTGAAATAAATACCATCTATTCAATAAACTCAAGATAACACTTCTTACGATTGTAACTGTACTAATGATGTGACACTTGAATATATGTTGTAAAAGTGTCCAGCATGTAAGGGCAGATAATCGCACACGACCATTACCAGTATCATTCCATAATATTTCAATACAGATACATGTAGCCTCGGGCTGGTCACTGGTTATTGTATATATATTCCATTTAACGTCTAAAAACGTATAATGAAGATGGCGAATAGGTAATATAGATTCTCCAACTTCATATATTATAACTACAATCTACGTCAGACTACCCAAGTTTTGCCAATATATATTTGTACCAATATTATTTTAACTTTGTGCAGGGTTGCGCTGTTGTGGAAGTAGGAACTGATGCATTATGGGAAGTTGGAGAAGGCTACGAATTTTGTTAATTGTCATTCTGTCGCAGTTTCACACAGGTATGTCAGCAGCTTTTCTTTACTTTTCACTGTCTCTGTATTTTGTATTGTTTTACATGAATTCGCATATGTTCGCATTTGTATATGCATTATATATATATATATATATATATATATATATATATATATATATATATATATATATATATATATATATATAAAGAGAGAGCGCGAGAAACAGAGAGGGGAGAGAAATAAAGAGAAAGAAAGAAAGAGAGAGAGAGAGAGAGAGAGAGAGAGAGAGAGAGAGATAGTATGTAGGTGTGCTCCAATTTTCTTTGGTCGGAATGCCTTCGAATTTATCTGAATATTTCTTTTGTCATATTTTACACTCTTGAGTGATTAATGATTATTTTACTAAGAAACTAAAATACACAAATTATAGATGCACTTACAAACTTTGAACGCGATGTGTGAAGATTCAAGTTTAACCACGTTATGATATTAGGCAAACTTCTGACAAACAAGAGACAGAAGGTGACAGCCAGCTATTATGCTGTTTATCACATCACAACTATTATGCAACGATAACTCTTTCTAACAGTTATCTATTTTATATTTTTAAAACAGCTTGTTGGAAGTGATGTCTTTACTATTGACTTCCCCTTTATCGTTATAACGTCACTTAGCTGGTCCCCCATGTAAAAAACAATTGATTTACGCAAACCTTCTGAGCACGTCATATAAACACCTAAAGAAAGTTGT
Source organism: Ariolimax columbianus (assembly GCA_036924085.1). NCBI lineage: Eukaryota > Metazoa > Mollusca > Gastropoda > Stylommatophora > Arionidae > Ariolimax > Ariolimax columbianus. Next base: position 25,005,157 of record JAVGWX010000003.1, read on the forward strand.
GCATGAGGGTAGCAATATCCTCACATAAAACCATTGCTACTGAAACACCCACTGAAAATGTTTCGATACATGCTTTCTGTAAAGAAGCCAGCTGTAATTAGAATTCTATACTTCCCTTGGAGTGACAATTTGAATAAATCAATATCTGACGCGACATTTCTAGTTTGCATTTATCGGATTGACGTAATATAAATGATTAGGACAGAAGTAAATAAGTAATAGGCGATACAGAATGAAGAAACAACATTATATAATGCAATTTCTTAACGGCGCAGTCATGGAAGAAATCTGAATGACTGCATGGAATGTATGTTTGCAATAATTAATACACACAAATAATAACGGAAGGAGAAAACACATCATACTTAAGATGAATACAAAAATATGATGATATTTTCATCGATTACAGTGACAGAGGTGGATCACATGATCACGTGGAGATAAGAAGCAAACATATATAATGACTTTTAAAGAAAATGTAAGGAAATGTCTAAAAATGTTACATTTATTGTCATTATCCTAGAGGGCATATCATGTATTATAATGAACGTAGTCTTATGAACACACTCTAACATAGATCTTTCTAGCTTATCCATTGGCGCTGAGTGGCATATGTGGATCGTGAGATGGACCTTTATGCGTATCAGTACTTCCATTAATTTAAATCATCTCGGAAGCTGAAGACGTCCGTACTGTGCAAAGTGTGTTACCTCAATGGTTATAGGCCCGTTTTGCTGTAGTACTTCTGTTATGTCATTCTTATACAAACATGTAATTTGAAAGGACAGTTTGCATTATGAACATTTGAAGATACTTAAACAAACAAGTAATTTGCAAGGAAGGCTTACCTTATTAGTATATGACGATTCTTAGACAAACAAGTAATTTGCAAGGACAGTTTACTTTATGAACATATGACGATTCTTAGACAAACAAATACAATGACAAGGACGTGTACTTTATAAACGTCTGAAGATTTTATGAGGATAGACAAATATCATGCAAATAATAGCACATACATACCAAATGTAAAACAAAATATAACCAGTATTTGATATCACAGAAGTTAAAAAGCATCAAATGAAAGAAAATTTGATCGCTGGAAGCAATAATAAAATTCTTTAAACCTACATATAAAAGTAGCTGATAAATAAAGGTGAAATAAAGATAGCCAAAAAAATCTAAAGCGATGGGAGCCATATAGAGAAAATACCAGTGCCTTCAGTGATGAATGGAAGGAAGCTGATAGAGCAGAACTAATAAAACAGAATATGTTGAGAATATTTCGGTTGTAAACTTGCATATATTGAGGAAAGGGCTAGTCGTTGGGGTAAAATATGTATTCTCTAGGAATCGGATATAAAGTCATTAAACCGGAGATCAGGGATGGAACCACAAGTGACGATTTATTGAGATAGCAATGATTTGACAGACGGTGATGTTACGAGACGTTGTTAATGTGTTTACAGTCTTAGGTGTGACTACTGCCGTTTTTTATGTCAAGGCAAATCATGATGTGATGTGACGACAGTTTGTGATGGGACGACAGTTTGTGATGTGACGACAGTTTGTGGTGTGACCACAGTTTGTGATGTGATCACAGTTTCTGATGTGGCGGCAGGTTGTGATGTGATCACAGTTTGTGATGTGACGACAGTTTGTGATGTGACGGCAGTTTCTTATATCACGACAGTTTGTGATGTGACGACAGTCTTTGTTTTAATGACAGTTTGTTATCTGACGACAATCTTTGTTGTCATGGCAGTTTGTGATGTAAAGACAGTTTGTGAAGTGACGACAGTCTATTATGTCACAACAGTTTGTGTTGTGTTGTAACCAAAGTTTTTGATGTGATGATAGTTTCTTATGTCACGATAGTTTGTGATATGACGACAGTCTTTGTTGTCACGACAGTTTGTTATCTGACGACAATATTTGTTGTCACGGCAGTTTGTGATGTAAAGACAGTTTGTGAAGTGACGACAGTCTATTATGTCACGACAGTTTTTTATGTGACGACAAGGTTTCGATTTGACCCGTCTTTGATGTGACGAATGTCAGTGACGCAAGGAGAACTTGCGTTGGTCAGACAGTCTGTGATGTTAATTTAATTGATGTGACGAGAACACTTGGTGTGAATTGAGCCTTAGATTTGACGACTACCACGATTCTATGACAGTCTGTCAGGTGTCACAATCTGTGACGTCAGTTTTAGGTGCCACTTTATTCTACAATATAACAAAATGATGCGAGTTTGTTTTGCCACGGTCATGTGTTACATAAAGACGTTCTATGACGTAACGGAGGCTGTATTATGAGAAAGAACATTTTAAAGTCTTCAATTTGCATTGTTCATTTTGACAGTGACACGGAACTAAGTGCAGCGTTTAAAAGAATAGCTTTCTCGCGAAGGTAGCTCTTCTGATCTGTGCCTTTGTAATTGTCACCAGATAAGCAATTTATTTATTCTGTAAAGTCGGAGAAGTGTGAAATAGGCCCCAGTATCAGATTAGTATCCATCGACCTGGGTGTTCAACTATTGCAGAAAGTGCTGTTATACAATGGTGACTGCCTGCGACCACAGATTGCCTGCAATTCAAGTCATGTTTGTCGTGTTTCAATCATGGCAGGCGATACACAGACAGATAGAAAACGGAAACGGGTTTCCAGAGCCCAGCGAACTCTCGACGCCAGCTCGCATTAGTCCATTGGCTGACTCCAGGCCAGCACCGGGTGTCCAAACTCAATTTCCTTGCGAGCTCCAGCAGAGTCGAGGGCTCTCCAGCTCTCCCAGAACCTGATGGTTTCGCGTGAGTGGAATAGCTGGAAGGAAATTCTCACCAAATGTGAAGATAAATTTGTCATCGAAGAACTTTCTCTATTCTCCCTTCAATAGAGACCCTATCAATTCCCTCTACATCTGTTCGGGTTTGAGGAAGGGAAGCACATTTTCACAACATCTGAAAGGGTTTGGAAAGCAGTCACATATTCAATATCTTTTCTTTCATTTTTTTCTTCTTTTTGTTTTTGGGGTGGGGTGCGGAGAGGATAATTTTTGGAGGATATATGTTTCGTTTGATAAACAGCTTTTCCATAGGCCTAAAGTTGTGGCTATACAATTAGGCTTACAATCAATTTGTAAGATTGCTAGCTGTAAATATATATTTATAGCATTACACATATCAAAATAGAATACAGTTAGAGAGACAATACAAGACAGGGATAAAGTTAAAATAGAACACGAATATCGACTAATAAATATTGAAATGGCTTGGATGTCAGGTCAGAAAGAGAAACTAGCAAAAAATGTCACGTGCCGTATATTGTAAATACGTATTTTTAGAACTAAATTAAATGACTACATTCATTAAATTCAGGGATTTAAATCACTTCACGCCTCCAAACCAGGTATACAAATGACTACACACATTAAAACCAGCTATATACACGAACTCCCACATCGAAACCAAGGATATATAAATGACCACGCCCTTCGAAACCATTGATATAAATGACCACACTCATCAAAACCAGGAATTAAATGACCACACACCTCCAAACCAGAGATATAACTGACCCCACACATCCAAACCAGGGATTTTAATGACCACACACCTCCAAACCAGGTATACAAATGACTTCACACACTAAAACCGGCTATATAAACGACCACCCACATCGAAACCGTGGGTACATAAATGAATACATACATCAAAACGAAAGATATAAATGACCACATACATTAAAAAAAAAGCATACATCTCTGTTATTATTCTTAATAAAAATTTAAAAAAAAATATTTTAAGTAAGTTGCAGCGTTGTGGTCTTTTGATATACATCTTTGTTGATCTGCAATGTTGGGTAACATAAAAAGTAACGTACACGGAGAAGAGAGACTGCAAAATCTGTCACGCGTAACATGTAGTTAGATGATAGTTTATGTCATTCTATTGTCGTAGTTCAGTATATGTTATCCTAAAGTAATAGATCATTTTATGTCATTCTAATGTCATAGATCATTTATGTCATCCTAATGTCATAGATCACTTTATGTTATCCTAATGCCATAGATCATTTATGTCATCCAAATGTCATACGTCATTTATGTCATCCTAATGTAACAGATAATGTTATGTCATCCTAATGTCATAGATCATTTTATTTCATCCTAATGGCATAGATCATGTTATGTTATTCTATTGTCATATATCATTTTATGTCATCCTAATGTCATAGATCACTTTATATTATTCTATTGTCATAGATTATGTATGTTATCCTGTTGTCACATAATAGTTTATGTTATCCTTTTGTCCCAGCTTAGTTTATGTTATCCTTTTGACACATATTAGTTTATGTTATCCTGTTGTCCCAGATTAATTTATGTTATCCTTTTCACAAAGATTAGTTTATGTTATCTTTATGTCACAGATTAGTTTATGGTACCGTTTCGTCAAATATTAGTTTATGTTATCCTTTTGTCACATATTATTTCATGTCATCATGTTGTCATTATGTGTTTGTACGTGCCATATAGCAGTTGATCATATGTAATACCACGCCTATACTTGTGATAGATATTATAATAGCAAATAAACAGTAGAGTTTAAGTAAAGAATGGGGATAAAGATAAGTCACGCCTCTTACAATTGACTTGTAACCCGCTTAGAAAGAAGCAGAGAGAGAAAGAGAGATGATGTGGAGAAACACTTTTTGATAAAGAACAGTGTAAAAGGAAACTAAGTTATATTTCTTCTCATGAACAAGCTCAAGAAGACAACCCAAAATTTGAACAAATAGAAGATTCTCATTATGTAGCTCTATATTATTTCCGACTCTATAGGGAACAGTTTAGTGATATTACCGATAAGCTCTGAAAACCCATCCAATGTAAACCGCACTAAAACACTTTATAGGGCAAGTAGTCTACGGTTATTACAATGTACAAGGACATATTTTGTACACATTCAACAAATTATTCCAATTCAGCCAAATACACCAACTACTTTATCCCAGGTTTAGTAAGCTAGAGAAAGTATAATCGCAAAACGAATATACTGCAGCAAGGCTTCGGCTACGTGGCAGTAGGAATATAATTGGCTGTGTGAGTACACGGTTTGCACATACATCATGTTGAAAGTCTGCACTGGGTACTAAGCCTAGCGCCAGTTTCAGGTGCAACTTACTGATCAAGACCTCACCTCACGTCCACCTGAAAACAGTATTTGGTACAGCAGTCTGTACAACAAGGTCAGGTTGACACAGTGGTGCCTGTAGAAATGAGCCTATTGAAAATCATTTATTGCATAACATCGAGGAATATTAAAATTTACCTTCTTCACCACGCCCCAAAATGGAAGACGAGCCGATCTCAAACTGCTCCGGAAGACGATACACTAACTGCTTTAAAAACAACAAGAACAAAAGTCTAAAATAAACTAGACATGTTCTTTTTCCCATATAAACCGTTTAGATTTTCAGATGTTTCTACTTTACAACTGTATTCTTCAAATACTCACTTCCATTGACCACAAATGAAATTGCCGCAGAAAGCAAGATCTTACACAATATAAGAGATTTATACATGGAGTTTTACAAAATCCAATTTCAGGTAGCAATACTGGAATAATACACCAGCTCTGCAAAGCAATAACTCTACTATTCCGAGTGGCTGTTGTGGCGTGTCAGTTATCAGTGCTTGACATTAATCCTTTGTGGCAACGCAGTAATCAGTCAAGTAGAAGATCATTTATGGACCCTGGCAATATCGTCCTAAGTCTGTAGACCTTGGACAGCTCAATATGTGGAAGACTCAAAGGAAGGGTGTGTGTTTGACTGTGTGTGTGCGTATGTGTGTTTGTGTGTGCCTGTGTGTATGCGTGCATCTACATATGTATGTATGGTGTGCGCGTGTTTGTGTGTGTGAGTGTGTGTGTATATATGTGTGTGTATGTACATGTGTATTTGTGTATTTCTGTGTGTGTGGGTGTGTGTGTGTGTCTGTGTGCGTGCGTGTGCGTGTGTCTGTGTGTGTATATGTGTGTGCGCGTGTGTGTCTGTATGTTTATGTGCGCGTGTGTGTATACCACGGCTATGAAAAGATCAAATGCTAATCATGATTGTACATCGACTTCCGTGAAACACAATTGATGTCTTCCCTATCACCTCATTTATCGTTTTCTGTCTTTACTTTAGTACGCATTTCTCTTCTATTCGTTGTTTCCCTTTTTCTAATTATATAGTCTCTCTCACAGTTTTCCATGTTTCCCTTTCTCTCTCACATCTAAGCCAACAAACACAGGTAGACAATTATTAGAACAATCCACCATTCAGAAACAAAACAAAATAGGAGAGAAACAACTAATGGAACATAATTCCCAATCAAATAAACTCGAAACGTACAGACCTGTCTGTAAAACGATAGCTCAGCAGTAACCCAATTAACATAAAGAGAAGGTAGTAACAAGGTGTATATGTCATGCTTAAATTAATGTCTAATGCTTTAAAAACAAACATTTGATTGACATTTTTTTTTTTTCGTTCGCCTTAATTTTCTTATCCCCAAGGCGGTGTGCGTTGCACTGTGGTTTTTATTTTGCGCCTGTCGGCCCAGTACATCCGACTTCAGCATTCATTTTATGTAAGGGTCTGCTTCCTCCTGCATTTTCTAAGGGTTTGCTTCCCCGGGGTAGCGGTCGGTGCTGTGATGGGGATCGAACACAGCACTTTCGGGTTGACATAAAGAGAAGGTAGCAACAAGGTGTATATGTCATGCTTAAATTAATGTCTAATGCTTTAAAAACAAACATTTGATTGAAATTTTTTTTTTTTTTGCGTTCGCCTTAATTTTCTAATCCCCAAGGCGGGAGCCGTGCCACTTAACCACTAGGCCACGCCGTCCCCTATTTGATTGAAATGAAACTAAGCAGACAGCGGGAATTAATTATTGGGGAGATGTAAAAGGAAGGGGATAAAAGGGATTGAAGTACTTACAGACAAAGTATGTCATTTAAACAGACAAATCTCGACATACGGCACTACATCATAGATCTGCTTATAAATTAGTATATACGCGGATAGTATAATTAGTCAACATGTAAGTTCAAAAATCGAGGATTACCGGGCTGTGCAGTTTTCGAGAGAAGACATAGCAAGAACACATGCAATCGGTCTCAGAGAGGATATGAGGTGAAGTATTCAGTGTTAGCAAGAGAAAGTCCTAATTGATAATAGTTAGTACATACCAAACACATGTTGATTGTGAGGCTTACCATCACCTATGCTGCCATCGATGTTGCCTGCTTCTCTGAGAAAAAAAACTACATATAGTAAGCTGAAGGCTGAAGGTTTAAAATTGCCGAGTTTTACAGATATAATGAAAATTAGGTGTACTATATGCTAGCTGATCCATGCTGAACATCTCCCAGTTATCAAAACTGTACAATTTTAAAGAAACAGAGCATTTATATAATTAAAGCGATTTTACATTAACATTGTCACGAAGTGCATTTTATATTTCAAAATAAGAAACAAATTAAAGTAAATCATACAAATAAATACAAATACACATAATGCACAGAGCTTTCAATTTGAAACAACTGTAGATTGGTATGCTACATATGGTTCAGTAAATAGCAACGATGACTAAAATCATTGACATTCAACGGCATTAATATGTTCTGCAGTTGAATCTATTAACTCCTTGGAAAACCTTTCACAACATACATCGTCCTTCATGCATGATAAAAGGTTTTTAAGCTAAACGCAAGGCCCACGAATCATATATTTATTCACACTCTGAAACAGTCTTGAATTAATATTTCCATCTTGTATCTCTGCATTAGGGCACGTCAGTTTCATCCTTAACGAGTATATTTGAACCTGAAATGTAGTCTATAAAATGTGAGCATGATTTTAAACTGCTTTTTTGAAATTCAGTCACGTATATGTATGTGATTACACACGAAACTGATTCCCTTTAGAAACATCATTCAATAGCTCAGACAACCTAATTTTAAAGATGCGGTAAATTATATCAGGATTATTTTCAGGTCGCTGAGTACCTTGTATAAATTTCTTTTGTATATCAGGTCAGGTTGGGTTGCAAGTGTAAATAATAATTTGGCTGAAGCAGTATATATATATATATATGCACACACATACGTACACATACACATACATACATATCTACATACATACATACCTATCTACCTGCATACCTACATACATACATTCATACATACATTACATACATACATACATACATGCATACACACATATAAACTCATACATACCTACATACATACATACATACATAAATTCATATGTACACACACATACATACATACACACATAGATACATACACATACATACTTACAAACACACATACATACATACATACCTACATACATACATACATATTTACCTGCATACCTACATACATACATACATAATAATAATAATAGCTGTCCATCGTTGTCGATGACGACCGCCGACATCATCCTTGTCACAGATTTCCCTGTTGGGTGTGGGTGCGCATGTGGCTGAACAGGCCAATGCGAGCACAAAAACATCTGCTACATATCGGGCACACGAGGTTTGTAGAAGGGGATGGTGTTCCCGCTGCTCGGGATTTCCGCGTCTCGCGTCTGCTCTGGGCTTTCACAACACGGTCGTCTTCACCGGCAGCTACACCCGATTTGACTGCGCTTCTCCAGTCAGATCTGTTTTGCGCAAGACATTGCCAGGTGTCGATGTCTATCTGGCAACTTTTTAGTGAGTCCATCAGACCGTCTTTAAAAAGTTTCTTTGGGCGCCCTCTCTCGCGCCATCCTTCTCTCAGCTCGCCGTAGAGAAGCTTCTTTGGGAGCCGCTCGACTGACATACGGACGAGGTGTCCGGCCCATCCTAGTCGTGCTTTTTCTAGCAGTGCATGGATGCTGGCTATGTTAGCCCTCGAGAGAACCTCGATGTCAGTGACACGATCTTGCCATCGGATGTGGAATATTCGCCTCAGGCAACCTGTGTGGAAGTGGTTTAACCTCCTTGCAAGTCCAGAGTATACAGTCCAGCTTTCGCAAGCGTATAGTAGGGTTGGAATGATGGTTGCACTGTAGACTTTGAGTTTGGTCTTGACGCTGATGCCACGACGTGCCCAGACCATCGAGCGCATTCTACCAAAGGCTGTGCTGGCCTTTGCTATTATGCTTGCCACCTCATCGTCTAGGCTGACAGATCTCGACAGCGTGCTCCCCAGATATATGAATTTGTCTACGGCATTCAACGTCTGCCCGCTGACTGTAGTCTCTGGTTTTGTGTGCGGCATGCCAGGTGCTGGTTGGTACATGACCTCTGTTTTTTTGGCATTTATGGTCAGGCCAAAATTGTTGCATGCGGCAGAGAACTGGTCCATTCCAACCTGCATGTTCAGTTCTGAGTTACTCATTAAGCGCAGTCGTCAGCAAATACAAGTTCCCTGATTATGTCGCCAGCCACTTTGGTTTTGGCCGTCATTCTTCTGGAATTGAGTAATTTGCCATCTGTGCGGTACTTTATGGATATTCCAAGCTCCAATGATCTAAAGGCGTCTGTCATCGTGGCCGCGAACATCATGCTGAACAAAGTCGGGGCGAGTACACATCCTTGTTTTACTCCGTTTGATACTAGAAACGTTTTAGAGATTGCACCGCTGTCCAGTACACGAGCACACACGCCTTCGTGTAGCTGTTTTACCATTGTTATGAACTTGTTGGGGCAGCCAAACTTAGACATTATCATCCACAGCCCTCCTCTGTTAACTGTAACAAATGCCTTTGTCAAATCAATAAATGTGGTGTACAAGGCCTGATTTTGTTCTCGACACTTCTCTTGTACTTGACGAGCGGCAAAAATCATATCCACGGTTCCTCTTCCGGCTCTGAATCCACTTTGGCTTTCTGGGAGGTGGTGGCTTTGTTCAAGGTGTTCGTTGAGCCTGTTTAGCAGTAAGCGCGCTAGAATCTTGCCTGATACGGAGAGTAGCGATATTCCACGATGATTGTCACATTCCTGACGGTTGCCTTTTCTTTTGTACATGTGAACGATTGAGGCGTCCTTTAGCTCCTGCGGATTTTTTTCTTCAGCCCACATGTGACAGAAGAGTTCAGTGATCCTTCTGGTGAGGGATGGGCCAGCTGTCTTATATACCTCTGCTAGTATTGCATGCTCCTGGAGCTTTTCCTATAGACAGTGAACTGATTGCCCTTCCTCCTCAGTAATGACTTCATCCAACGCCAGGTTCAGTTCCACCTGCGGCACTCGCCGGATGGCCTCTTCATTTATGGACGATGGGTGGTTTAGTATTTTGCAGAAGTGGTCTGCCGATCTGTCTAGATTCTGAACCTTATCTGTTAGCAGTACCCCATCCGCACTGTGAACCTGAGTATTACTAGAGGGCTGCGGGCCGTAGAGAGCTTTCAGTGCCTCCTAAAACCGTTTGGTGTCATGACGCTCGGCGAACATCTCAATTTCGTCAGCTCTTTTGCCGAGCCAGGAGTCTTGCATCTCTTTAAGCCTGGTCTGGACAGCTTTGCGAGCGGTATTGAAGGTAGCTTTTGCTGCTGGAGATGGTGTGTCCCTCTGGTATTCCATGTGCGCTTCATGTTTTGCATCGAGAAGGCCCTGTATTTCCAGATCGTTCTCATTCAAACCAGTCCTTATGCTTGCGCGTGAGTGGGCCAATGTGTTTAACAGCTGTATCGTAGAGTGTGTTTCTCAATGATGCCCAGTTCTCTTCGATGTCGTTCTTTTCAAAACGAAGATCAGATAGTCTGCCCTCAAGCTCTTCCTGGAAGCCTCCTCTCGGGGGTTCGTATTTCAGCTGAGAGACATTTAGCCTCCTCTGTGGTTTCTTTCCATGGGGGCGCATTTTGGGCTGGATCTTGAAGTTTAGCTTGGCAATGACAAGTCGATGGTCGGTCCAACATTCTGCACCACACATGCTCTTCTTTACCATAGCATCCGCTCGATCCCTACGTCTGATGATAATGTAGTCAATGAGGTGCCAGTGTCGGGACCTTGGGTGCAATGTGGTTCTATTTCGGACAGGTAGTCGGAAAGCTGTGTTTGTAATGAGTAGCTCATTTGCGGCACATGTCCTCAGAAGGAGCAGTCCGTTACTATTGCATTTTCCGATACCATGTCTGCCAATGGCCCCCTCCCAGGCTGTATGGTCTGTGCCAACCCTAGCGTTAAAATCACCGAGGATGACCAGTTTGTCAGATTTGGGGACTGCAGCGATGAGCTCCTCTAGGTCCTCATAAAACTTATCTTTTGTTTCCTTAGGATTTGTCATTGTGGGTGCGTATGCACTGATAAGTGTTGCATGGCACTCTCCTATTAGGGGGAGACGCAGTGTAATCAGGCGGTCATTAATTTCTCTGGGCATGCTTGTGAGCTTGTCGACCATGTTGGTCTTGATGGCAAAGCCAACTCCAGCTTCACGGCGTTCTTCTTTGCTGCGGCCGCTCCAGAAGAAAGTATAACCAGTGCCTTCTTCTGTGATCTGCCCTTCCTCTGCCAGTCGTGTCTCGCTCAGGGCAGCTAAACAGATGTTGTATCTAGCCAGTTCCCTGGCGATCAGAGCTGTCCGTCGTTCGGGTCTGTTTGCTTTGGTGTTGTCCAGTAGCGTGCGGACATTTCATGTTGCAAGCGTGATGGGTAGTTTTCGTGATCGTTTTCTGCCTGTTCCGCCGCTGCAGTTTGGGGGCCCTGCCAGTTGCGAGCTGCTAGTCAGGGTGTGACCTGTAGGGTGGTGTCGTGAGTCGCGCAATATGTTTATAGTAGGGAGATGTGCGCAGGATCTTCCTCACTCTCTCGTCCGGACTCAACATGTTCTAGAGGCAAGACATTGTCAAGACTTCTAGTGAAGGGTTCGGATGCAGACAGTATGGTGTCAGCGTATGCCTCATTTTCACGGTAGCCCTTCCCTTCTCTTTTATCGCTGGGGTGGAGCTTTGAGGTATCTGTTTCTGAGTGCATTTGTTTGTGTATTCTTCTTCCACCTCTCGTTCCTTTGGTCTTTCGCCTTGATTGTATACTTGTGAGTTCCGATGCCTCCTCGGTTAAGTGTATTTTCAGCACACGCAACATATGTAGATCTGAGTTTGAAGGCACGTAGTGTGATGATCGAAGCGCGATGAGCTCCTTTCTGAAGTACCGTATGTTTGACGGGATATGATGACCTCCTTCGTTTCAGTGTTCATGCTTCGTTATCTGGGTTACGATATAGCACGGAGCGACACTAGCTTTTGACCGGGTCAAGTTTCGGCCACGCTTTGTCCCATCGAAACTGTACACATAAGTCTACCTTTCACGACTAAAAATACACTGTTATATACTTCGTTGCATCACTTCTTTCACATTAGTATGCTTAATTCACAAATCTGCACATTTATATCCAGGAATCACGTTAATAGTCCTAGAGTTATCATAGAAAACACAAACAAAACACCGTTTTATCAAGAGGGAAATCGACTGCGACCATGTCCGGCGCCATCTTTTTCACACATCATACATACATACATACATGCACACACACAAATATACACTCATACATACATACATACATACATACATACATACACACATGCACACACACATATACACTGATACATACATACATACCTACATACATACATACATACATACATACAAACATACATACATACATACATACATACATACATGCATACATACATACATATATTCATACACACATACTAGCACATCTTATTGTTGTCTCTCTGATATATTTATATCTTACGGTATAAGAATGACGGTCTGACGATAGGATGCCTCGCATTGTTGTATCTCTTGTCTATCGCTGTTGTATTTCTTATTACTGTTACATCTTTAGACTACTATGAATGTACCTCCTGTCTCTTATTGCTAGTTCTACCATCACGTATTGTTTAATCTCTTAATTATTGTTGTACTTTTTACTTACCTTTTGTTGTATCTCTTACCTCGTAGTGTTGTACATCTAACCTCTTAGTTGTGTACCTTTTAGCTCTTAATGTTCTACCTGTAACATATTCATATGTTTTCTCTTTTCTTGTATTGTTGAATATCCATTTTATGGTTTCATCGTTTACATCATTTTGTTGTATATTTTGCATCTTTCAGATGTATCTCTTATCTCTTATTCTTGTATCTCTTACCTCTTATTACTGCATCTATTACTGATGTATCTATTACCTGTTACTGCTGTATGTCTTACCTCTTATTACTGTATCTTACCTTTCATTCTTTTGCTACTTCTAACAATTAGTTTTGTATCTCTTACAACCTATTCTAACATTTCATACACCCTGTGTGCTGTATCACATATCTATTGGCATCGTATCTCTTACATCTAATAATTGTGTCTGTTATCTCTTATTTGTTGTTTTTTTTAACTTTTATTCAAGTGTTTTACTGCTTATGGTTGAATATCTTTCATCTAGTTATTGTATGTATTACATTTTGTTGGTTGTCTAACATTATTGTGTCACTTACATTTCATTGTCGTTTCTCTGTCTGCTTCTGGTTTTAAATGTTACATATTTTCGATGTACCTCTTACAGTCTCATTGTTATATGCTCTACTTCCAGTTCCTGTCTTTTTCTCATATTGTTCTATCTTTGACATATTATGTTTTTATCGCTTACCAGTCATTGTTGTATCTCTCACTTCTTGTTTCGGTATGTTTAATCTTTTATTTGCGTATTTATTACCTCGCAGTCTTCTATTCTTGTCCTATTGTTGTTGTACCTCTTTTTTTTGTATATCTTACTTATTATTGTTGTTAGGGGAGGAAGACTAATGTCTGGTCAGGCAAAATATACTGATTAGATATTTTATTTCGGGTAAGGCAACATTTACTGGTCAAGACCTTCACCTCGGCTTCCTCTAAGCACTCCCCGGGAACGAACTGTTTTCATGGTTTCATGGCAGCCTGGTTAAAAAAGTGAGGATAGACTTGATCCCCGCTGTAGTGAGCGACACACACATGTATGAAGCCAACCGCCTAGAGGTTCCCGGTCCACCTTCATCAGCATGCTCGGGATGTGAGGAAAGCTACTGCAACCCGCAACTTAACGTCCTTTTCAGTGCGCACAACAGAGTAACCTTCTTATTGTAGGCATTCTAAACAATAACAACATATTATTGTTGTATCTTTTACCTATTATTATTGTATTTCTTCCCTCATATTGTTGTGTCTCTCACCGATATACATCACGGATCATCATGACAATCCTATCTTTGCTTCAGTGGGATTATGGAGGCGCCACTGAATCCGTTTGAATGAAGCCTGTGCCAATCATGCTTGTATGATTGTTTACTTAAAATATGTATTGCACAATCACTTAGCATCACCTTGCGCAAATTTTCATTGTCACATTTATAGCATTCGTTGTCTGGTGCTATGGGTCTGCTCTGTCAGCCACATTGATATATTCCATGATTCACACAACTTATGCATGTTTCTTGTAGTTTTAAACGGGTCCTAATCTTGTCTTTTTAATAGTGACTGTTATATGGACAGATCACATTGTACATACCAAGGTAACGCAGAACATGCTTTCCAATCTCGTCACTCTCAGCGTTATCAGTTCATTTAGTTATCAGTTTATTTAGTTATCAGTTATTCAAGCAATCACGATGACATGACATTTCACTGTCAAGGACTTGTCACTCTAGTCCGCTGGAACTATTTAGATTGATAGATCGTTTCTCCAAGGCATTTAACGATGCTCGTCTCACATTAAGGCAATCGAAAGTAACGTTTTGGGACAAGTAGTAGATGCTTCATCAACCGTCATCGTTGATAATTATGAACTGACAGTTACGGAGCAGTTCACGTACCTGGACTCCACAGTCAACGGAAAGCTATATCTAGATTCAGAAATTGACAAACTTGTTCGCAAAACTGTTGCAATATTTGCCTCACGATTCTTGCTTCGGAAAACCCTAAAACTTACAATCTAGACCAAGGCCAGCGTTTACGAGGCATGCCTCATCCTATATTACATGGTACCAACCTCTACCAAACAAGAGCAAAGGCTTAAGCATTCCATCTGCTTCGCGTGCGATACACTTTACGTGTTTTATGGAGAAAAAGAGTGTTAGGTGCGAAGGCACATACTCTCATCTGTCACCCCAGTATGTACACTCTCCTTTCGAATGAAAGACTAAAATAACTTGGTCAAATTTGCGCATGTAAGATAATCCAAACTCCAAAGTTAGTCTCAATAGACTAGCTGGATGATGGTTAAAGTAGTCTGCAGACCATAGATTAGGTTCTCTTGATGGTCAAATGTTTACGGGAAAGGCTTTGGCAGTAATACCAGAGAAATATGCGATCCGTCCTAATTCCAGATGTCTTGACTACGTTTTGCAACTGGATTAAGGTAGCAGAAGACGAGGAAGTGGCGGTAACATAGCACAAATCTTGTCCACTTTAATCTATTTAAGCACAAATTACATAGTCAGACAAACCACATAACACACACACACAACAAATAAATCTACAAGACATTGAAGTTTATTACATATTCAGCACTTCGTCGCCATCTTCACTTGCAATTTGTAACTATTATTATTATTATTATTATTATTATTATTGTTATTATTATTATTATTATTGTATACAAAATGGACAAAAAGTCTGGCATGATGAGAAGGCGTAATTACAAACCAGTATGAGTGGTGGTGCACTTTGGAGAGCCACCTCAGTATAAACAGAAATAAGCTCCTGCAACACGGCGAGGTGACACGATAATGCCGTATTGAAAAGAAAACCCAAAATTCAGTAGTTACTACTCCAAGGGCGCATCACCTATAGTCGGCTGTGACTGTAACGGCTGCTTACATACCCATTCATTTATTTAAAGCGGCCATTAATAAATTCCTCTATAGATTGGTGCAGGCCACGAAAAGAACATCAATTGTAACGTTTACCCATTATACCTCTTGTCATTAAGTGTTATAAATGTTAAAATACACATTATATGATTTGTGTTAGTTCATTCGTTAACATTGTCTCTACGCGTTTACTCGGTGTCAGACAATGTCAGTTAACTTTTAATCTTCGTCATACTATATTTTCACTTAACAATATAAATATTAAAGGACAATTTCTCATTAGTCACACTACTTAAAGTAAACACGACTTTCATGCCGGGTCGCCTTACATCATGAGGGGGTAATTTTAAGCTTGCAAGCAGATCGTAGAACAGTTAGGTACACCGATGGCAATGTCTGGCATGATCGCCACGTTAAGTCACATTACCCGGACGTGTTCACATCGCTGTCGTGGATCTGAGAGATCTTGCGTGTCATCTGGTAAGGAAAGCTTACATAGCTAATCACTTTGTTACGGACAAAAGAAGAAAGGCACGATCAAGAGGTGATAATGTGTGTATTTTTTGTTTCGCAAATTTTCAGTTGTTGTTGTTTTTGTTGCTGTTGTTGTTGTTGATATCGTCGTTGTTGTTAAGATCATCTTTGTTGATATTGCTGTTGTTGATCTGGTGTTGCTGTTGATGATGTTGCTGTTGTCATCGTCGTTGTTGTGGTCGTTGTTGTTGAAATTGCTGTTGTTATTCTGGTGTTTCTGTTGATATTGTTGTTGTTGTCGTGGTTTTGTTGTTGTTTTTTTTGTTTTTTTGCGTTCGCCTTATTTATCTATTCCCCAAGGCGTGTGTGCGTTACACTGTGGTTTTTATTTTGCGCCTGTCGGCCCAGTGCATCCGACTTCAGCATGCATTTTATGTAAGGGTCTGCTTCCTCCTGCATTTTCTAAGGGTTTGCTTCCCCGGGGTAACGGCCGGTGCTGTGATGGGGATCGAACCCAGCACCTTCTGGTTGTGAGCCGTGCCACTTAACCACTAGGCCACGCCCTCCCCTCCTTGGTAGCAGAGCAGTTGTTGATATTGATGTTGTTGATCTGGTGTTGCTGTTGATATTGTTGTTGGTGTCGTCGTCATTGTTGTCGTCGTTAGTATTGTTGTTGTTATCGTCGTCGTCGCTGCTGTTTTCGTCGTTGTAGTTGTGGTATCGTTGTTGTTGCTGTTATTGTTTCTGTTACTGTTGTTGTTTTTGCTATCGTCGTCGGCACTGCTGTTTTTTGTTGCTGTCATTCAAAACTGCTCGTGTCGAGCTCTTCCAATAGACCCAACATATAAAGCCGAAGCACCATGTCATGACGTCACGCAGGGTAGGTCTTGGTTACAATGGTTACGCTAAGCCCATTGAACGGTATGGTTGCCTTAGGAATTGTTTAATTGAAAGAGGAAAATTGGAAAGGGATATTTTGTTTCGATGCGCATCTTTGCCTTAGGACTTGTTTAATTGAAAGCGTAATATAGAAATGGATATTTCTTTTCGACGTAATTAATACTTTTATTTACTATTTTTTGTATATGACTTGCAACAATTAAGTTAATCCCAGCAAAATTGACATGGGAACATATTCAATTTAAAAAAATATTAAATTTGTATAACCTTTATATCAAGAGCAACGTGAATATGAATCTTTTCCATAATTAAACATAAAATCTGGTCTTCAGACTGCAACGTTTCAAACCATTGGATAATGCAAATAACAGCAAAAACATATAAGACCAAGCGTTATTATTGCAAGTACTTTAGTTTTATTTTACACAGGTAGTTAAAGGTAATGGTTTTAAAACACAATGACAAATTAAAGACTAGGTCAAACAAGTAAAAGCTCTTGTGGGGTAATTCTGTCCACAAGCAACTTTTGCACAACATATTTATAGTTTAATTGAGAGCTAGTTATCAGAAATACATACATACTAATAGATACTGATTTAAAAACACAATGAAAAATTCAAGACTAGGTCAAACAAGGAAAAGTTCTTATTAGCACAAGCAACATTTGCACAACATATTTATAGTTTGATTGGAAGCTAGTTATCAGCAGGCACCCATTTGGAATCATGGGAACAGGACGCTATGGATCGTATTGCATGGAGGTGCATGATTAGGCATGGGATACAGACAAAGGAGATGCTGATTGCTGATAGACTAAAGACTCAGAGTTTGAGAAGACACGCCACACCATGCGATGCCGCAAACGGTCCTGATTTTTCTGACACACACTGTGGAAGATACTTCTCTGCCTGGATTGGTCTTACGAGTCACATTCGTTACCGTCATGGACTGTAGTTGCCTACCTTTTTAAAGCACAATTACTATCGTCTGACAAGACGGAAAGAGCGAATGAATGCGTTATCAGGAAAACAAATGAACTAATCCACTTTTTCACAGTTTGAAGCTTTCGTTTCCTTGCGTGCTAATTCTTTGTATTATTTTTGTCCTTTGCAATAGTTCTTATTGAATGTATTTGTGGCTGCAATAATGATATATTTTGTGACTAAGTCAATATTATGCCCTCATGCACAAACTTGCTTATACATATTTCTTTTTCGCTGAGTATTTTCGTTACAAGGGTAATTACAAGATATCGCTGATTGATTACATTTAAAAATAGTTTTTTTCTAAATGAGCAGAAACAAGTTTTTGGAACACAATATATGTGTGTATTACAATATCAAGTACATATGTTGATGATCTAGAAGACCTCCTCTGTCCAATGTTTGTGTTAGCTCATTTTGGCTATGCCCATATCAAAATTATGAACTGGCTTTGTGTGACATTCATGTCAATATCATCAACTGTCAAGTACAACTTACAGAACGTGTATTTAAATTTTTTTATAGTTGAAAATGTACAATATCCTCCCATATATGTTAAAATAGGGATTAAATCAATGACATTCTGCAAATCATCATCGGTAACAATTATTGTACCCTTACAGAAAGGAAGTGATTCATCTCTAACATCTTTGCTAAATTCCCTAACTTCATTTTGATCTACATCAACATGCAATTCCTTATACGTTGCTGAATTTATTTTCAGAGGGTTAGTTTTCTGCAAACGAAGTTTGCTTTCCGTCTCAAAGACCTGACGTAAATATGGTATGTACTGCGAGCCAGCAATTTGGTGAAACGTTTCCAATCCTACGTTCTAGGCCATTTGTTTGAATTTGTCCTGTTAAAATATTTGAAAATCCCAAATCTTCTGCACAATATAAGGTTAGCTCTAATACTGCATGTGCTGTGGGTCTTAAATAATTACATGTTTTACTAGTCAAAACTCCTACTGTATACTTGCTGGCCGTCCATTTGTCCAGCCAGTTAAACAACTTATTTATGAAGATATTTTTTTCATTTTTTTGATCTGCAGTAAGCGGCCCTTGTTCGCCCTCAAATTTGCTTTTCATTTTCATTATGAACCACCATGTATAAATCAATCTGACATATTCAGATGTTTCTTGAAAATGGGATAACTCATTTTTACTCCCGCACTGAACTAAACCTTCTATTACATGTTCATTAAATATTTGAAGAACCAACTTCACATTTTGGCTTTCCATGCTTATTGTGCAAAGACCTTTTAAGGTTACATCATTCGTATATTTCTCTAAATTGTCAGCTTCTATTGAATGATGTTTGGTACCAAAGAAAGAAAAAGATAGAACTGATCCAAATGGATACAGGCCTATCAGCCTACTGAGCTGTATAGGAAAACTGATGAAGCGTATGATAAACACCAGACTGATGTGGCATCTGGAAGAAAAACACATACTAATTCCCCAGCAAGCAGGGTTTAGACAGCACAGATCCACTGAGGATCAGATCATCCTCATAGCCCAAGAAATAGAGCATCCTTACCAGGAGCAAAAACACACAGTAGCGGTTTGGGTGGATCTAGAAAAGGCATTTGACAAGGTCTGGAAAGAGGGACTTAAAGTCAAACTACGAAAAAGTGATGTTTGTTGGAAAATGTACAAGTGGATCAACCACTACCTCAAACAAAGAACGGCCAAAGTCCAAGTACAAGGGCAGATGAGCAAAAAGGTGACAATTGAACAGGGAGCACCCCAAAGAGGAGTACTGTCACCCACACTCTTCCTGGTATATATAAACGATATTACAGAGAATATACCAAGAAGAGTCCATAGCTCAATGTTTGCAGACGATCTGGCTATGTGGACCTCTGAAAAGAATCTCACCATAGCAAGAAATCGGATGCAGACGGCTCTAACATCGCTGGAAGAGTGGGCGAACTCATGGCTGGTCAAAATAAACGAGGAGAAAACCACATGCACAATATTCTCGCTTTCATTAAAACCCCAAAGTACCAAATTAAGTCTAAATGGCAAATTCCTGCAGCCAAACGACAACCCAACTTATCTGGGAGTCACATTTGGTCGGCGCATGACATGGAAAAGTCAGATCGAGAGAAAACGAATGAAAGCCAGAGAAAGAATGGCAATCATGAGGAAACTTGCTGGCACAAGCTGGGGAGCAGACGAAGGCATACTAAAGAAACTGTAGTCACAGCGCTAAAAAGCTAGAAAAACACTGAGCTTACTGACTTAAGAGCAGCACTCTGCAAACTGTGCCAGCAGTCCGCACCAAAAAGCTTAGTGGTACAGTGGGTCCCATCACACTGCAGCATCCAAGGCAACGAGGAGGCAGACAGACTGGCAAAAGAAGGTGCAAGACTACCACAAACAGATACCAGTATGACGTACGAAGAGTCAAAACGGCTTATCAAAGCCAGATACATGACCAAATGGGAAACCGAACATACTGGTTACACCAAAAACGATGCCTATTACCAGTTGAACCGAAGACAGCAGGTCGTTGTCTTCAGACTTCGCACTGACCACAATAGACTGAGGTACCACTTGTTCAACAAATTGAAGATAGGGTGTACCGACGAATGCCCGTGCGGTACTGGTAAAATGACCGCTGAACATCTGCTGCAGAACTGCCCGACATACGAGGATCAGAGAGAGCAGATGTGGCCATCACCAGTGGAACTGCAAGACAAGCTCTATGGCAGTGGCGACAGCCTCAGGATGACCGCCGCTTTTTTCGAAAAAATAATGGTTACTGTCTGACTGCGTACGCAGAAGAAGAAGAAGATCATAAAGTGTTTCCTGCTCCTCCAAGAATACGCTTAACCTGATACTGCTCACTGTGCCTTGTTCCACCTGCAGCTACTCAGCTGGAAGGGATTGCCACATCCACCTTAGATCATAGATCTCGCTTCAAGCGATTTCACATGTTTGGAACCCTACAAGAATTCTGAGAGGTCAGAATTTCAGCACTAATGACGAAGTGAAACAAGCTGTCATGGATCTTTCTTCGTTGACGATTTTCAAGCATTACTTATACGCTGGGATCAGTGCATAAACGTTGCGAGATTATTTTGAAAAATTATTGTCATTTTTACTAATTGAAATTATCATCATTAGTCCCCTAACCTAGAAAGTCGTGGAGGCACCGTTATCGCAGTTTAACGAACCAGTTTCTGTTATACGTCTCGATATCTCGCCAGGGTGTTAGTTTCAGCTATAGACCTTTCGGTTCTCTCTTATATATTGTCCTAATCTCTTTTTTGGTCTCCCTCTCCCATGCTTCTCAGGCACAGTGCCTTGCAGGGCTGTCTTGGTCAGCCCCACCGATCGTGATATATGTTCATATCATGTCAATTTTCGTGTTGTTACTATAGTCAATAAGTTTTTATATTGACGTAACGCCTTTCTAACAATTTCAAGAGCAATATCGTTTGCAACGCCATCCAAATATGAAATGTTAAGAATTTTTTGCAAGAATGGTATTTCCATATTTCCATAACGCTAATTTTACATTTTATGGCAGCAGTCAGAGTCCAAGTCTCACACGCGTAGAGGTATACCGAAGTGACAATTGTATACGTTAAAGTCTTCTTCGATTTAAAGCTAATGTTCTTGTCTTTCCAGATTATTCGCAGTCTGGACAGGGCGACCATAGATATCGTTATTCTTGACTGGATTTCCGCTCTAGAGCCCTCCGCATTCATTTCTGCTCCCAGATATTTTAACTGCGTAACACTTTCCAGAGGTTCACCTTTGACCGCAATCGGCTTTAAAATATCCTCTGAGGAGTTGACCATGATCTTACTCTTCTCTGCACTGATTTATATCCCAAATTTCTGGGCAGCATTATCCAGGTTTGCAACTAGGCTTGCAAGTTCAGGTTCTGCTCCAGCCAGACCGGTAATGTCGTCGGCCAACCGAAGGATAGTGAGATTGCGTCCACCTATACTGACCGTCCACCTATACTGACCGTCCACCTATACTGACCACTGACCGTCCACCTATACTGACCGTCCACCTATACTGACCGTCCCTACGTGTTCATCCAATGCTTCTGACATAATGCGTTCTAGAAAAACTTTGAAAAGTGTCGGAAAGAGGAGACACACTGATGCACACCGCCTATCTTGCGGAACCGTTCACCTGTGGTCCCTTTGAGGAAAACTGCACTACTGGTATTGGAGTATAGTTTCTCAATAAGGTGGGTGAGCCGCCATCCTATCTTGTACTTGTGCAGGGTTTCCTATTGGGCCTAATGTCCCACCCTATGAAAAACCTTTTTAAAGCCAACGAAGACCTTGTACAATTTCTGTTTGTGCTGAGTGTATTTTTCACTGATAAACCACGGATTAAAAATGTGTTCTATTGTGCTTCGACCAGATCTGAAACCCACTTGTTCTTCCGCAATAATTTCATCTGCTCGTGGCCGAAGTCTGTTAAAGATGATCATGAGCATATCTTTACTGGCGTGGATAATCAGACTGATGGTTCTGTAGTTCTTACACTGTTGGAGGGGGGGGGGGGGTGATCTTCTTTGGTATCACTGTGATCAATGATTGTGTCCAAATTGTGGGCCATTCTCGCATCTGCCATATCATGTTACAGATTTTTGTTAGAAAATCCATCACCTCTGTCCCTCCAAGAATTAATAGTTTGCCTGGTATGTTATCCACTCCGACCGCTTTACCCTTTTTAAGAGATCTTACCGCCACCTAAACGTCTTCACGTATGATGCTAAAGTTATCTTCCTCATCTTGTTTGTCTGCTGGCGTTACATCTCTAGGATCCCTAGGGGACTTCATTTTGTACAGCTGGGAGCAATATTCGGTCCATTTCTGTATGACATCCTTTTCCGCAGTCATGGTATTCTATGCCTCATCTTGAATTATTCTTATTGTGGGCCTGAACTTCTTTGTCAAGTTTCTAACTAGTTGTTAAGCTGCTCTACCATTGTTCTTGACAATGCAGTCTTGAATATTTGTGCACTGATCTATTATCCACTCCCCCTTCGCTATCGCCATGTCCTTTCTTATAGTCTTGTTTAAAGCTCTGTATGTTTCACCTCCGGGTGATGTGGTATTCTCGATTTTTTCCATGTGGGTTTGCGTACAGTAGGGATGGGCTTAAGTGTTGTTATGGTGTTCATAGGGTCTTCGCTCATCTTTGCTTTGGCTATTTCTGCAAAGTTTCTCCGCTTTAGTTTCCCATTTCCAAATCTATTTAGTCTCTGATGCATTGAATTGTCTGTCAGTCTTCTGAGTTTTTATTCTTGCTGCTGAGCTCTGCAGTGTCTTCTGTCCGTCATGGATTGCAGATTTGTAATATTTTCAAGTTCTACAATTGTCGTTGACTTCATGCCTCCTGTTATAACTCTCATGGCTTGGTTTTGAAGTTTGCTAATTTTATCAAGGTTCGCCTTTGCTGCTGTTGCCCATGCCGCAATGCCATACTCGAGAACTGGTCTCACTCTTCAAGTGTACAGTTTCTTTAGTGTTCTTTCGTCTGTTCCCCAGCTTGTGCCAGCAAGTTTCCTCATGATTGCCATTCTTTGTCTGGCTCTCATTCGGTTTCTCTCGATCTAACTTTTCCATGTCATGCGCCGATCAAATGTGACGCCAAAGTAGTTTGCGTCGTCGTTTGGCCGCAGATATTTGTCGTTAAGACTTATTTTGGTGTTCTCTGGTTTATTTGAAAGCGAGAATATCGTACATGTCGTTGTTTCCTCATTTATTTTGACCAGCCATGAGTTCGCCCACTCCTCCAACGATGTTAGGGCCTGCTGCATCCGATCGTTTGCTATGGTGATATTTCTTTCAGAGGTCCACATAGCCAGATCGTCTGCAAACATGGAGCTGTCGACTCTTCTTGGTAGATTCTCTGTGATGTTGTTTATATACACCAGGAAAAGTGTAGGTAACAGTACTCCCCCTTGGGGTACTCCTTGCTCCAGTGTCATCTTTTTTGCTCATCTGCCCGAGTACTTAAACTCGGGCTGTTCTGTTTTCGAGGTAGTGGCTGATCCATCTGTACATATTTCCTGGTACTTCACTTCTTCGTAGCTTGACTTTAAGTCCCTCTTTCCACGCCTTGTCAAATGCCTTCTCTAGATCCACCCAAACCGCTACTTTATGCTATTTTTCTTGGTACGCATCCTCTATTTTCTGTGCTATGAGAGGCTCACACCTATCAAACGGTGAAAGATGGCTTGGTATGGGCACGTCACAAGGTCAGCCGAATTACAAATTCGATACTGCATGGTTCCGAATCAAGAAAAATATTACTGGGTCGTCCAAGGAAGAGATGGGCAGACAACATCACTGAGTGGTTAAATCTTTGTCCCGGTGAGGCACGATTGGGAGCAGCGGACAGAGAGAGATGGAGTCGGATTGTGGAAGTATCTTAAAGGTGCGCCAACGACCTGATGGGTTACTGGGTCAACTGAACTGAACTGAACATACGTACCAATCACATGACGTTACTTCTGATGTGAACAGTTCATACCAACCGTTAAGTTTGCAAAATTTCATTATCCTCCGACTCATAGTTTCCTTAGCAGACCGTTGAAAACATGGCTGGTGGGATACGGAATCTGTCCAGAGTTCATCAGTGAGCGGTAATTCGGTTTCTAACATTCATCGCAGAATGCAGGCAGTGTATGAGGACAAAAGTGTGTCGAAGACAACAGTGAAGCACTGTACAACAATGTTTAAAGAAGAAAGTGAGTTAACGAAATATATTCCGTCAGGCGCATATTGTGACATCAGAATATACCATTCCCAAAATTGATGCATACATTCGGGATGATCGTCGCCGGAGCTTACGTTCGACACACTTTTGTCCCCATACACTGTCTGCATTCTGCGATGAATGTCAACTGGTCGACACACTTTTGTCCCCATACATTGTCTGCATTCTGCGATGAATGTCAACTGGTCGACACACTTTTGTCCCCATACACTGTCTGTATTCTGCAATGAATGTCAACTGGTCGACACACGTTTGTCACCATACACTGTCTGCATTCTGCGATGAATGTCAACTGGTCGACCTCCTTCAGCTTTTAGAAACCGAATCACCTCTCGGTAATCAACTCTGGACAGATTTCGTATCACACCCGCCATGTTTTCAACTGTCTGCTGAGGAAATTATAATAAGGAGGATAACATATCAAAACAAAACCGAGACAGGATTCATGACAGCGATGGAATACGGACTTAGTTGGCAGCCATTAACAGGCAGTAAAAATATATATATATATCTGCCCAGTACTTTGTCTGGTGCCATTTTTATTTCTGCTGTGTACAGCAATAAGACAAAAGATCAACCCTTTTAGAGAATCTCCTGCTAAGAAATTCAGAGACTGCTGTCATGTTTCAACATTTGTCGCGCTGCAATTTATGGTTTACAACTAAATGCAAACACAGTATAAATGCAGAATTTTACTGCTTCGAGATAAGGGAATATTATCTAAACTTTTTTTAAATAATGTAGTTTATTTGCTTGCTATTCCCTTTCATTTTATTGCTAAAATGTGTCGATTAAATAATCGTGTTAATCTGTTCTCAGTTCCTTTCTAAGTGAACCCTTCTGGTTGGGATGAGCAACACGATTCTACGTTTGTTATTATGTCCTATATGTGTATGTGTCTCTTCTTTATCTCTGTATAAAAACTTTCCTATGGTTGTTTCAGCACATTTGTAAAATACGATGACCTTTCTGATTAAATTATTTCAACTACTAGTCCGTCCAAACTAGGTCAAAATAGTCAAGGAAAAATAATTCATGAAGAGAAAAGTATTTTATGCATTCACACATTTATCTGCAAGAGTAGGAGAAAGTCCTCCATTATTTTTCACAATTGTTGAAGTCAATCATGGACAATCATTAAACGAACAGGAGGATCACTAGAATCGAGAACCATGTGGTTTTACGAGAAAACATTATATTATAAATATCACGGACAGCTAAACACGCATTAAATTTGTCATGCTTCCTGACACATAGAATATGTTTATGACCTACTTCTGATAAAAATTAATTATTTCTGGGTATTTTAGGAATCGACGAATGCTGTAACAAAAAAGGCACAACCGATGACAAAATATATGAAGAATTGCAAAGGTAAAATATTGAACTGTTTGACATGGACAAACAATTGGTAAGGGAACAGCAGAGCTAGAGATAAGAAAATATAGAGAGATGCGATGAACTACACGAGTAAGTACTGCGTTGAAAAATAACATAAGCTATAGCCCGTAATGACTGGCCGTATACACATTTTTATCCATTCGTAGTTACTGGTTGAGCTCTGCGTGTGGCAGACGGGATAACGGGACCACAACCAAACTGAGACTCTGTCGCAAGAAACATCTAACAGTGTGCTCCAGTTTTGTGCTACAGGACTTTGCAACTCATTAATGCAGACTACCATCATTCACACAGAAGAAATGATTGCTGAGTGGCAACAATCACAAGGTTATGAAAGAATGGAATACAAATAATGGTCATGATTTTGTACCTGGCCGCAAATGTGAATAATTCGTTTTCACATAGACCGAAGAATAAAATGAACTTATTTGTTTTCTCTAATCCAATAATGAACGAGGATTAATGTTCTGTTTCAGCAACTGACGCCCCAAGCATATCTTTAGTGCCATCGCCCTTGCATTTAAAATGAGTTTTTCATCCATTTCACAAACTGTTTCCTTCACTAATCACAAATTGAGTTATAGACAATCTTGCTGCATTTCTCTTACACTCACAAATCTTTTCATTAAGATATCAAAACCAGATAAATCTTTGTTGCTATTCGCTGCTTTAATTCGGGTACAAGTCTCTAGAAGGAAAACATATCCTACATTCTGTTAGACTAATCTTGCTAATTCTTTTAATATTATTTCCTGATTGCTTATTTCTTCTTTGATTATTATCCGTCCAAGGAGCTTTAGCTGCAGTAGCAATTTGAATTCATTTGATTTCTTTCTTCGATATATTGTTCGACCACGGTTTTCATTTGTTTTCTAATTTACTGTAGCTTCTACCATTGGTGACATTTTTCTTCATGTTACTGATATCAGTGTTTCCTAAAAAGTGAGAGTTTTTAATTGTACATGAACACTGCTACACACATATATATATATATATATATCTATATATATATATATATATATATATATATATATATATATATATATATATATATACATATATACATACATGCATGCATGCATGCATACATACATATATACATACATACATACATATATACATAAATACATATATACATATATACATACATACATACATATATACATTCATATATACATTCATATATACATATATATATATATATATATATATACATACATACATCCATACATACATACATACATACATACATACAAATATACATACATGCATACATACATACAAACATACATACATACATATATACATACATATATACATACATACACACACACATAAATACATACATACATACATACATACATTCATACATACATACAAACATACATAAATACATTCATACATATATATATACAAACATACATTAATACATTCATTCATATATATATATATAAAATACATTCATACATATATATATATAAATACATACATACATATATACATACAAACATACATATATACATTCATACATATATACATACATATATACATACATACATACATACATACATATAGACATATACACATATACTTAATAACAGTTGCCCATCGCAAGCGAAAGTGGCGACATTTTTAGACTAGGGCTGCGAGATGTGATCTCATATGACTGTTAATACCTGTACAGGCACTGCAGACTATTCCACTTTCATATATCATCATCATGTAGCATGTCCTTTGTAGAACGTCGCTCCCATCAACGTCTGTCTGAAAGAAACTCGTTCCCTTGCCAAAACACCAGCCTCCGCCACAGTCATACTCAGGCATTCCTGGATATCTTCGTGCCATCATCTTCTTGGTCTATCCCTTCCTCTTTTGCCTGGCACCATACCTTCCATCACCGTTCTCTCAAGACCATTGTGTCTCTTGATGTGACCAAAGTACTTGCATTTTCTAGCCAAAATAGAATTGATAAACCAGTTCTTTTCTGTGCTCAACTCTTGTTGAATGTCTGCACTTGTTTTTTTCTCTGTCCAGGGCTATTCTGAGGATCTTTCTGTAACATTTTGACTCGAAGGATTCGATTCTTTGTCTAGAAGTTTTGGTAATCGTCCATGATTCACAGCCATAAGCTGCCACAGGAAAAACACAGGCTCTCAAGACTTTTACTTTTATCATTTTGTTGGTGCCCTGCCATAATTTCTTCAGGCTGTTCGGTCTCTGCATTGACATAGCTAGTCTTCTTCTGATTTCTTTCGAGCAGTCACCATTTTTGTCCATTCTGTAGCCCAGATATTCAAAATGTGTGACCTGATCTATTTTCTCACCACCCACTGTAAATTTATGTTGACATTGTGTTTTGTCGGTGGTCATTATCTTTGTTTTATTTATGTTTATGAGCAGGTTATGATCTTTACTATGTCCATTAACGGCTGAAAGTAGCTGCTCAAGCCCTTCTGCACTTCTTGATAGTATCACTGTGTCATCTGCTTATAGTAACTCTGGAATTTCGTACCCCTCAATCGTAAATGGGTCGAAACTTTCAATGTTCTCATCTTCTCGAACATTTCTCATTATACATTCCGCATATATGTTGTACAGATAAGGTGAAAGGATACATCTCTGGATGTCTCCCTTTTGTACTGCAAACCAATCCGATGTTTGCACAGATACTCGGACAGCGGCTTGTTGATCAGGGTATAATGTTTCAATGAGATGGAATATGTGCAAAGGAAACCCCATTTCCTTCAATATTCTCCACAGATTTTGATGTTTTACCGTGTCGAAGGCCTTAGTGTAATCAATGAAACATGTGTACAGGTCTACATTAAGCTCTCTACATTTTTCATAGACATTCCTTAAATTGAATATATGGTCCCGGGTCCCTCTATCTTTCCCAAAAACTGCCTGGACTACGTGAATTTCAGATTCAAACCTTTTCTGTATCCTTCTTAACAGGATTCGCAAGAGTATCTTGCTAGCGTGGCTGATCAGCGCGATAGTTCGGTAGTTCGTGCACAGCTTCAGGTTGCCTTTTTTGGAGAGATAAATATAAATTTATTTATTGCATGCTTCTGGCCACTCTGCGCTGTGTCATATTTGTTTACACAGCTTGTGATAAACTCGAGCACATGCCTCCCCTCCTGCTTGTATTAGCTCTGCTGGGATATCGCATCCTGGGGACTTTCCTTTTTCAGGCTTTTAATTGCATAGCGTACTTCTTCTAATGTTGGTTCAGGTTCTTTTTCTTCCTTTGGTAGGATTGTAACTGAGCGCTTTGTGCTATCTCCATACATGGTTCTGCAGTACTCTCTCCATCTGTTCAGTATGTCTTTGATTTCTGTTAATGTGTTATCCTCTTTGTCATTTATGACCCGTGGAACCGTACGGAACTCTCTTGTCAGTGTTCTTAGTGCTTTAAATGCATCTCTCTCTCTGCCTTGTTGCTGTAGGTTTTCTATATCCTTACATGTTTCTACTATGTATCTTCTGTTATCTTTTATTATTTCTCTTCTAACTTATCTTGCTCAGTTTTTATAGGCTTTTTTAGTACCCTTACTTCCCATTTGTTTTAATTGTTGCCTTTCTGTAATGAGTTTCTGTGTTTCCTGTGTTAAATAGGACTGTGTCTTGTGCGACATCTTGAGAATCATTTCTTTCGCGGTCGAGATTAAAATATCCCTTGCGTACGATATCAACTCCTCAGATCTCATCTGTTCCTGCACCGTAAGCAATACCTCAAATTTGTTTTCTACTTTGATGTTGTATTCAGTAGGTATTGCCGATACATCGAAGCGTATTGGCTGGCAACCTTTGTTGATCCTACGTAGTCTTGTTTGGAAAACTGCAAACAGTAATTCATGGTCCGTATCGCAGTCTGCTCCTGGCACCGTTTTTGTCGCAGGCACATTTGATCTCCATCTTTGTTGCACTAGGATGTAATCTATTTGGTTTCTGCTGTTGCCATCAGGGGAGGTCCACGTGTATAGTCTATGTGGATGTTGTTTGAAGAAGGTGTTGGCAATGGAGAGGTTGTTTTCCGGGCAGAATTCAAGCAGTTTATCTCCTCTCTCATTTCTGTGTCCCAAACCGAAAGGTCCTCTAACACTTCTCTCCTCTTCGGCTCTTTCCTCTCCACTTTCGCATTGAAATCGCCAATGATGATCAAGATATCTCTTTTTTCAACTTTTTCTATCATATATATATATATATATATATATATATATATATATATATATATATATATATATATATATATACATATAATATATATACACATCCATGCACATATACATATACCTTCTACATTAAAACCTACAGTAAACCGGTGATTATTCATTTTTTGTTATAATGGTAGAAGGTAGGCCTTGGACCAAGTTGACCTTAACACGACAATAACATTTGCCTTTTTGCAGTTGTTTTGTAGAAAGATAGTTTTTTTTTAAATAAACGAGTCAAACTGCACTGATTACACAGTTAACCATTTCGCAATGATATATTTCTATATCCATATTGCCGGGTATTGCATTATCCCGCTATTCGCAAATCACCCTCGGCAGTATTGAATAATTTTTTTAGTATTGTATAGTTTCTTCGTTACATTGTGGCGTTACGTTGTTAATGACAATGACGCACATATCAGTTGTGAACGAAGTCTCGTATGACCAGGAAGTCATTTGAGAAAATACATTTACTCCTTTGCCATAAGCACAGCATACGGTATCCCTGCACTTGATGTCTCGTTACTGTTAACAGCAAGATAACATGAGGGGAAGTTACGTTTGCAGGCCAGACATTGAATTTCACTTAAATATGAAAACGATGTATTAACTCTATTTCATATGCAAAATGGGGACCAAGACAAGGCATGCACTTCAGCCATATACTGCAGCATTCACAGGCGCGCAAAACATCTTCCGAAGTGGCTGACACCAGAAAAAAAGAAGTGCACAATCACGTATAAAAATACTTAACCTCTTCTCCAACCAGTTCCTCACGACGAAGAACTTCCTGTTTACAAAAGTCTAAATTAATTTTTCATCAATGTGCATCGATGCTAACCAGCGTCGAGTTACCCGCATCGTACAACATCTACTGATGATCCATGTCTCCGCCTCGTTGAATCGTCTGCACCACACATTCTCACAAACGAAGACATGGACGATCTTGTTCTTCTTCTTCTTCTGCGTACGCAGTCAGACAGTAACCATTATTTTTTCGAAAAAAGCGGCGGTCATCCTGAGGCTCTCGCCACTGCCATAGAGCTTGTCTTGCAGTTCCACTGGTAATGGCCACATCTGCTCTCTCTGATCCTCGTATGTCGGGCAGTTCTGCAGCAGATGTTCAGCGGTCATTTTACCAGTACCGCACGGGCATTCGTCGGTACACCCTATCTTCAATTTGTTGAATAAGTGGTACCTCAGTCTGTTGTGGCCAGTGCGAAGTCTGAAGACAACGACCTGCTCTCTTCGGTTCAACTGGTAATAGGCATCGTTTTTGGTGTAACCAGTATGTTCGGTTTCCCATTTGGTCATGTATCTGGCTTTGATAAGCCGTTTTGTCGATCTTGTTCGCGATGTGGATTTGTCCAAGGTGAAAGGCGAAGTTACTTAGGTCAAGACTTTAACAGTGTAATCTTCTCAAGGAAAATGTCGAAGTTACTTAGGTCAAGACTTTAACAGTGTAATCTTCTCAAGGAAAATGTCGAAGTTACTTAGGTCAAGACCTTAACAATGTAATCTTCTCAAGGAAAATGTCGAAGTTACTTCATGTTGCAGTTGCCATGAGCAGTTCCTTATTTCAGAAAGGAAGATGACCTTGTGTTCTGTCCGATGTAGGTGGCCTCGAATGCTCTAGAAATTAATCATAAAACTCGAACTGATTCTGTTTTTGTTCCATAAAACTCGGACTGATTCTGTTTTGTTCCATCAAACTCGGACTGATTCTGTTTTGTTTTATCAACCTCTAACTGATTCTATTTCCCTCCATCAAACTCGAACTGATCCTGCTTCCTTCTATCAAACTCGGACTGTTTCTGCTTTCTTCCATCAAACTCTAACTGATCCTGCTTCCTTCTATCAAACTCGGACTGTTTCTGCTTTCTTCCATCAAACTCGGACTGTTTCTGCTTTCTTCTATCAAACTCGGACTGTTTCTGCTTTCTTCCATCAAACTCGGACTGTTTCTGCTTTCTTCTATCAAACTCGGACTGTTTCTGCTTTCTTCCATCAAACTCTAACTGATCCTGCATCTTTCCACAACATTGTACATTTTGTCTGTCTGCCGGTTACCGTTGGACGCTCGTTAGAGATGATTATCATCAGCTACTGACAGAGCGAAGACGGACGTCGAAGCAATCTTTTAAAGGTGCAAGTACATAAATGTATATACACACAAATGGGTACATAACTTATCATATCTAATTTGATAAAATAACGAAAGAAGGCAAGTTTAAAAATGAAATCAGAAAGAGAGTAGATATGGTCAAGATACTATTCAGCAACATTTTGGTCATTTAACAAAATATACTTCCTTGCTGAAGACTATACTAAAGAGTAGGACGGAAGGCAGTCGCCTAAGCGGCAGACAACTTTATGGGTGAGTGGATAACATCAGGAGATAGACTGGGAAAGCATTTGAGATCGCACCATTAGGCTTGAGATAGAATGCACTATAGAACCATTGAAGCCGATCTTCGATGCAGAGATGGCACTTGAACTAAACTTACCTGATATATAATATATATATACTTCGAATACACACTTGAAATCCTGGTATTCAAATAGACATGTTAATGTCTGTTGCCAGGTAGCCGAAGACTTCGTCTATACTTAAACTTAACTTCTTTATACTGGTTTAGAAGACTCTACAGAGTCTGTAAACAACCAGTTTCTTTTACATTTATTTTCTCTAAAAACTATATGCATCCAATCTATACGTAGTAGGTATTTTAAACTTTCCGCGGCTTACTACATGCATTATACATCATACATACAAATATATAAATACCGATTAAAAAATAGAAGTAGTTCATGTGACGTTTTATTGTCATTTTTGTGTCTGCATCCTAAAATCTTTTGAAATGGTTACTTTTATTTCAGAGGCTTTTATTAACATTTATAGTCCGGTGCTTTCTAATCTTTTCAGTGACAGAGACGGGGAATAGAGACGTTGATCAGGGCCATGTACAATATACTGAATAAGACATCGCGTCAGGGTCAGGCACAACACACTGAATAGGACAATATAATGACCAAAACCACTCTGTTCCATGTAGTGTAACCCGGATACAGGTTGTTGTCAAGGCAGTCTGCCTGACAAGATGTGGATCAACGTGATCCCCGGATGGTGAGCTTCACATAGATGAAGCCAATCATATAAAAACCGCCTGGAGGAAGGCAGTCCACCTTCATCAGCATGCTTTGGATACGAGGAATGCTACTGCAACCCGTCACTTAGCGTACTTTTCAGGACGCTCAAAAGAGTAACCTTACTAATTGTGGGTATTAAACAGCAAAAACAAATGTCGGATACATGTGTTGGGAAAAGTATACTGTGTGAATGGGATTCTCCTAGCTATATACCCTGTTTCAGAGCAAAAAAGAAAAAAATAATTTTTCATAAGTGTAAAAGAATCTAATCTACTTTTCCAGAGAAAATGTTGCGAAAATGTTCCACATTAGAAGAAAAGAAATGAAGTAAAACGATAATCCAGTAATAAGGTCACAGGCTGATATGGGATAGCAGTAAAATGAAGTTAGTAATATTTAAATGTATCATTACGTAGGAGTAACATTCAGTTTTGCTATTACTGTAGGTAGCAGACGACGCTAGGTGTCGTATCCCGGAGCGCAGGTCAAAAACAAAATGGCGTCCTTACTCTCAGATAGTACAGTCAAAGAACAGTGTCACGTGTGCGTTTTTTTTAGATTGAGGGATGGGTGTGCAAAAGGACTTCCTGCTAAGGATATTCATAAGGAAATACCTTCTGATTTTGGTGAGATGTGTTTATCACGTAAGGCAGTGCATGACGTAGTCAATACATTTCTCAAAAAGTTCTCATGAAGCTCAGCCTGTTCGTTCTCTTCGATTTGGCTTGGCTGTCTTCGTTCGTTCTCAATCTCCCGCTATCAAGACCTGAAAAGGTCTTAAGTAGCAGAATGTAGTCCAGAGAGTGGAATTCACTCTGTAGTAGTTTACAGCTTGACTGCGATATTTGCATCTTTTGGTCCGACACATCCGACTTCAGCAGGTATTTTTTAGGTACCGGAATAGCATTCTCTATTTAATCTCTTCTCCTTAGCCAGTTTGCTATGTTGTAGTCTGTTAACCATGATATGTCGAAGGGTCTTGGCAGCTCTGGTTCGCTGGCCCTGACGCTAGCAGTCAGCTATTGGTCGCTGACCGCTGCAGCTCATGAACACTTTTCGATTTGAAACAAAAGCATCTGTGTGACACTTGGGGCGGAGGGGCATGTTTGGAACGGGTAACGATAGACAGTATTGCAATTGTAATAAGGCATTCACATTGTTTTACCTACATCATAATACCTGATCGATTTAATTTCTTGACAGTTTGATCACCGTGGGTACTCAGGCAATTGAATGGTGTTTACAAAGTGAATCGAATAGGCTTGTCCTTGCACTAATAAAGCAATTAACATTATGTTGAGAAACAATGGACAATGTAAGTGCAATAACAAATGTTGTTCAAGATCGTATCTCCTTTAGTAACTATTTACATATTTGGCTCGTTAATGGTCTAAACTGTGCACAGTAATTTCTTTAAATTGCCATTAGATGTTTG
Source organism: Ariolimax columbianus (assembly GCA_036924085.1). Lineage (NCBI taxonomy): Eukaryota > Metazoa > Mollusca > Gastropoda > Stylommatophora > Arionidae > Ariolimax > Ariolimax columbianus. The sequence continues at coordinate 25,040,367 of JAVGWX010000003.1, forward strand.
AAGGAAGAATATTAGTGAATAATACATTAAACGATGTCAACAAATGCTTAACAAGGAGCAAAAATTATGACGCTCAGCTTTAAATACCAACGAAAATGAAAAGACGAAGAAATTATTATGTATAAGTAGAAGAAAAAACGCAAAATAGAAGGAGAAGAAGCATTATAGAAGTAAAAGAAAGTAGAAATGACGAATTTATGAATACGAATCAGAGGTATAATAGCAACAAACAAGAAAGATAAATAACGATGAGCAGAGGTAGCAAAAGAAGAGGTTTAACGGAGAATACAAGCAGAACTTAACTTATCTTAACTTAACGTCTTTATACTGGTTTAGAAGACCCTGCAGAGTCTGTATACTTCTTCTTCTTCTTCTTCTGCGTACGCAGTCAGACAGTAACCATTATTTTTTCGAAAAAAGCGGCGGTCATCCTGAGGCTCTCGCCACTGCCATAGAGCTTGTCTTGCAGTTCCACTGGTAATGGCCACATCTGCTCTCTCTGATCCTCGTATGTCGGGCAGTTCTGCAGCAGATGTTCAGCGGTCATTTTACCAGTACCGCACGGGCATTCGTCGGTACACCCTATCTTCAATTTGTTGAATAGGTTGTACCTCAGTCTGTTGTGGCCAGTGCGAAGTCTGAAGACAACGACCTGCTCTCTTCGGTTCAACTGGTAATAGGCATCGTTTTTGGTGTAACCAGTATGTTCGGTTTCCCATTTGGTCATGTATCTGGCTTTGATAAGCCGTTGTGACTCTTCGTACGTCATACCGGTATCTATTTGTGGTAGTCTTGCACCTTCTTTTGCCAGTCTGTCTGCCTCCTCGTTGCCTTGGATGTTGCAGTGTGACGGAACCCACTATACCACTACCCTTTTTGGTGCGGACTGCTGGCACAGTTTGCAGAGTGCTGCTCTTAAGTCATTAAGCTCAGTGTTTTTCTGGCTTTTTAGCGCTGTGACTACGGCGAGAGCATCTGTCAGCAGGACTATCATTTTCACTGTGTGTCACCATTTCCTCCACTGCCGCCCTCAGTGCCTCTGCCTCTGCTCTGAAATTGCTTGTGTACTTACCAGTAGCGAATGACAGTGTTATTTTTCTGCCATTTGGTAGGTTCAGGAATGCTCCTGCCCCTCCGTTCTGTGAAATGTTTGTTACAGAACCGTCGGTGTATGCATGGGTCCAGTCCATGCTTGGGTAGCTTTTCGTTATGAAGCTTAGGGTAGTATCTCTCCTTTCTTTTTCAGTCTGGCAGTTTTTTTTTGCAATACCTGGTATATTTTCTACCACCTCTGGAAATATATCCTGCCTCCAGGTAGGTTTTCGTACAGTAGTGATGGGTTTTGGTGTTGTTAGTGCGTTTATGGGATCTTCGTGCATCTTTGCTTTGGCTATTTCTGCAAAGTTTCTCCGCTTTAGTTTCCCATTTCCCAAATTGTTTAGTCTCTGGTGCATTGGATGGTCAGTCAGTCTTCGGAGTTTCTCTGACTGCAGCTGGGCTCTGCAGTCTCTTCTATCGGTCATGGATTGCAGTTTTGTAATCTTTTCAAGTTCTACAATTGGCGTTTACTTCATGCCACCTGTTATAATTCTCATGGCTTGGTTTTGAAGTTTGTTAACTTTATCGAAGTTCGCCTTCGCTGCTGTTGTCCATGCCGCAATGCCATACTCGAGAACTGGTCTCACTCTTCCAGTATACAGTTTCTTTAGTATGCCTTCGTCTGCTCCCCAGCTTGTGCCAGCAAGTTTCCTCATGATTGCCATTCTTTCTCTGGCTTTCATTCGGTTTCTCTCAATCTGACTTTTCCATGTCATGCGCCGATCAAATGTGACTCCCAGATAGGTTGGGTTGTCGTTTGGCTGCAGGATTTTGCCATTTAGACTTAATTTGGTACTTTGGGGTTTTAATGAAAGCGAGAATATTGTGCATGTGGTTTTCTCCTCGTTTATTTTGACCAGCCATGAGTTCGCCCACTCTTCCAGTGATGTTAGGGCCGTCTGCATCCGATTTCTTGCTATGGTGAGATTCTTTTCAGAGGTCCACATAGCCAGATCGTCTGCAAACATTGAGCTATGGACTCTTCTTGGTATATTCTCTGTAATATCGTTTATATATACCAGGAAGAGTGTGGGTGACAATACTCCCCCTTGGGGTACTCCCTGCTCGAGTGTTACCTTTTTGCTCATCTGCCCTTGTACTTGGACTCTGGCCGTTCTTTGTTTAAGGTAGTGGTTGATCCACTTGTACATCTTCCCACAGACATCACTTCTTCTTAGCTTGACTCTAAGTCCATCTTTCCAGACTTTGTCAAATGCCTTTTCCAGATCCACCCAAACAGCTACTGTGTGTTTCTGTGACTGGTAGGCATCTTCTATCTCCTGGGCTATGAGGATGACTTGGTCCTCAGTGGATCTGTGCTGTCTAAAGCCGGCTTGCTGTGGAATTAGTATTCGTTTTTCTTCCAGATGCCACATCAGTCTGGTGTTTATCATCCGTTCCATCAGCTTGCCGACACAGCTCAGTAGGCTTATGGGCCTGTATCCATTTGGATCTGTTTTGTCCTTTCCTGTTTTTAGTACTGGTACCAGTATTGCATCTTCCCATGCCTGTGGTACAATTCCCCTTTTCCAACTTTGGTTCAGGACCGATAGCAGTTTCTTCTTCGCTGTTTGGCCCAGCCCCATCAGCATTTAGTTTGTTATCCCGTCTTTTCCGGGAGATTTCCTTTTCTTTAGTGTTCTCATAGCCTCTTCCATTTCGCGCATTGTTAGTTTGGCCATCATGTGCTCTTCAGGAGCCGTATTCATGTTTTCGTGTCCCTTTAGCTCTTCGCTAATGTCTGTATGCTTATCTGCAGGGACCTCGATGTGGTTTGCTCTGGCATAGTGATCGACAGAGGCGTTTGCGGCTTTCTTACCTATGATCAAGTTCTCGCCCTGCTTGATAGTAATTTGTTTATTTGACGGGGTTTCGTCGTTCATGGCGCTGACTAGCTTCCATAGCTTGTTCCCGTCTTTGTCCAGGTTTAGACTTTCCGTTTTATTTTTCCAGCTTTCTCTTGTTGTTTGCTTGAGAGTGTGTTTGTACTTCGCCGCGGCGGCTTTGAGGGCGATGTTTGCCTCCATGGATTTTTCTCGCTCTGCCATGTTCCTAGCATTTGTTACTGCATCTTCCACTTTCTGGAATTCATCATTCCAGTAGGGCTTATATTTTTTCCTAGCTCCTCTTTGGATGGTTTCAGTGGCGGCTTGCATTATTGCCTTGCTTAGGCTCTCTACCATGGGCTTCATTTTGGTGCTTCGTGTGTTGATGGTTTCACACAGCCCATCTGTCAGGATTGCAAATCTGTCCCAGTCGGCTCGTTTGTAATTCCAACGTGGGAGCGGTTTTGTTTCCTGTGGGCCTACTTCCATGTCAATGGTTAGCCTGATCGGCCTGTGGTCGCTACCTGCCAGTTGGTTTAGAATCTGGCGGTCTATTTTATGGTGTATGTCCTGTGTGGAGAAGGCCAAATCTGGAGTCGAGGTGGTATGCCATGTTCTTGAATAGAAGCTAGGGCTATCCTCCGGCCTATTGATTAGGGAGAGATTTGCATCTATCTCCCAATCTTCCACTTCGTCACCTCTGCTGTCTGTGTCAGAGTATCCCCATCTCTCCGAGTGGCTGTTGAAATCTCCAACAACTACGCAGTTGGAGTCTCTGACCTCCATACTCGAGAGCGATAGGTCTCTATTTGGTGGGATTCTGTATACAACCAGTTACATTTACATCACCTTACTCTAAAAGCTTTGCGCATCCAGTTTATTCTTAAATGCATTAACTGTCCCTGCCTCCACTATCTCCCCTGGCAATGCATTCCAAGCAGACACCACTCTCTGACTAAAAAAATATTTCCTTATATCTAATCTGGACCTTTCTTTAGTCAGCTTGTAGATATGCCCTCTTGTTATTGTGGGTGGCTGTATTTAAAAAAAAAAGCTTGTTATAGTCTAATTTATCCATTTCTCTGATCATCTTATAAATCATGATTAAGTCATCCCGAATTCTTCGCTCTTCCAGATACTGTAGGCCGATTTTTCTGAGTCTTTCCTCATAACTGTAATTTTGGAATCCCACTATCATCTTTGTTGCTCTTTTATGTATTATTTCCAGCATGTTGATATCCCCTTTATGATAAGGACTCCACACCTGTACACAGTACCCCAATCTAGGTCTAACTAAAGCTTTATACAGTTTGACTATCACTTCCTTGCTCCTATGTTTAATATTTCTTTTTATTAAACCTAACATTGCAAATGCATTTTTCACTGCTATCTTAACTTGCCCACTCACCTTTCCTGTATTATCTATTATGACTCCTAGGTCCCTTTCCTTATCTATCTTTCTAATATTGTTCTCTCCCATTCTGTAATTATGTTCCAAATTGGATCTACCCATGTGGATGACCGTACATGTATCTACATTTAACTCCATTTGCAAGCTTACAGACCATTCTCGAATTTTATCTAAGACGACATCAATATATCTACTTCCGCTTTAGATGAGACACTACTGCATAGTTTTGTGTCATCAGCAAATTTTGCAATCATGGATCCCATATCAATGTCCAAATCATTTATATATATCAAGAACAAAATTGGTCCCAAAATCGAGACCTGTGGCACACCACTTTTCACTTCACACCACTCAGAGTACTCCTTATTTATGCTCACCCTCTTACTTTTTCCCGTTAACCAATTTTCAATCCATTTGGCAACTTCCCCACCTATTCCATGTGAATTTAACTTTCGAAATAAACTTTGATGAAGTACTCTATCAAAAGCCTTTGCAAAGTCTAGATAAATAACGTCCACTGGCTCCTCTTTATTTATGATTTTAGTAACCTCCTCCATGAATTATAATATATTTGTTAAATATGATCTCCCTCTAGTAAACTCATGCTGACTATTTCTAATAAGATTAAATTTGTCTAAATGCATTACAATATTTTCTTTGATTATTGACTCTAACAATTTACAGACTATGCTCGTTAAACTCACCGGTCTATAATTTGCTGGATCTGATTTTTTCGATTTTTTTAAATAAGGGGATCACTCCTGCTCCTTCCAATCCCGGGGAACAATCCCTTTTGTAAGTGATTGAGAACATAATAAAGCCAATGGTTTTGCTAGTTGGTCTCTAATTTCGTACAGCAATTTTGGATGAATACCATCTTGACCTGGACATTTATCCATTTTCAACCCCTCCGATTTAAAAAAAACCCATTTCCTCTGTAATAAAGATTGATCTTAATCCCGCTGCATCCACAAGATAATGAAGACTAATCGGTCCGAGACATAGAAGATGGTGAAGAAAATAATGTGAAGAAAAACGCAAAGATGAAAACGACAAAGAGGAATAAAACAAATTAAAAAATAAAGTAATAAAGAAAAGAAATTCGAATAAAACTGATAGCATTTAATAACCTCTCATATCAGAACCGTTTAAACCTGTTTAGAAAACAACTCTTTTGTCATCAATACTAGCATTTTTTCAATGAACAATACCTTTTCTCGTTCTTGACTATGGTCGGCTCTCTCTAACCCAAACTGTACGAGATATTTACTGGCGTGCGTGACTGTACAACTAATGGTTGCGTCCTGGAAGTCATCATGGAAACCAAATATGGCAAACCGATAATAGACTAAACCGAAAACACGATTTTTGGTCTGCCTTTTACCAGAAGATGACGAGAGTGCCAAAATACTTTATGTTTTGGAGAGAGGGCCTATAAAAGTAATGACTTGACTAGTTGTACTGTTGAACATCTATACCAGTGTTTCTCAAAGGAGGGAGTGCCGCAGCCAAGGGGACGATTTGAAATCGTCTTTGGTCGTTTCTTAATATCATTTTAAAGAAATTAAGAAATGTTGATTTTTTTCTGGCTGGCACTTGTTGTCTGTGGGGAAATGGGGTGGATGGGGTTGGGGAAGGGTGGGGATTCTAGAGATTGTGTCAGTGTTAAACTGAGATAAATTAATATGGTTGGGGAAACAATATTTTTCAGAAATGAATAAACATATTTTAATATTAAAACGTGTAAGCATTGAAATGTGCAGCATCTGGGCACACTATTTCAAATAAATTTGTGACAGGCAATACATTGTTAGAAACTATGGAAATACGTGTACATAAGATAATCAAACAAAAACAGCGAAGTATTTGTTTCAGCCTCAGACATACTGATTGTATTCTATAAACAACTTTAAACAAATTTAAGATGTTGCAAAAAAAGAGAATTTGTTGACACACGTTAGTTGGTTATTTGAAATTCCGTTTTGTAACTTCTCTCACAAATAAACTATTATCAATATGCTCGGTTGTGTCATATATTTCATCATTTCGTGATGTAAAGCAAAAGTTCGTAAGCAAGAACACAGTTGTTAATATGCCTCGCAGGATTGGGAAATAAATGTATATTATTATCAGATATACGAGAAGTGATTAGTACAATAACAGAAATAAATTCCAGTGACATTTTTACCTCTATTCTACTGAACAGCGATACTGTGACTACACAAATTGAGGAGATGTCAACTAATATCGACATTCAACTGAGTCATTATTTGCAATCAACCAAACTTCATTACAATTTGATAAAAGCACAGTACGTGACAAAATTGTCTTGTCCATCGCATATGTTAGATTCGTAAAGAATGTACAGGTCATCGAGGTAATATTATTCTCAAAATTACTGACAACAGATTCCTAAGGCGTGCCATTGTTTGAAATCATTGAAACTATTTAATTAAAGAATCATTCTTTTTTTCTAGTGCCACAGCATGTGTGATAGATTAAGCTCCTGTAATGGTTGGTCGCATCATGGTTTTTCAGTCCTACTTAAGAAATCTAGCACCACATGATTTAACAGTTCATTGAGTTATTCATCTGCAGCACTTAGTAGCTAACAAATTTTACCACAAATTCAACAAAACGAGTATAAATATCAGTCTTATTAATAAAATCAAGCCCTATGCCTTGAACGACAAATTGTTTCATAAATTGTGTAATGACTATGACAATGAGTTTGAATGTGTTATCCTTGACGATGACAATGAGTTTGAATGTGTTATCCTTGACGATGACAATGAATTTGAGTGTGTTATCCTTGACGATGACAATGAGTTTGAATGTGTTATCCTTGACGATGACGATGATTTTGAATGTGTTATCCTTGACGATGACAATGAGTTTGAATGTGTTATCCTTGACGATGACAATGAATTTGAATGTGTTATCCTTGACGATGACAATGAGTTTGAATGTGTTTTCCTTGACGATGACAATGAGTTTGAATGTGTTATCCGTGACGATGACAATGAGTTTGAATGTGTTATCCTTGACGATGACAATGAGTTTGAATGTGTTATCCTACACAATAAAGTAAGATGGATGTGCAAGGCAATGATTGGAAAATACATCAGATATATTTGAAAACGTATAATTATATCCACCATAAAATCAGAGTTATCAGAGTGAAAGGAGTTAGAATGAAATTTAACAGTTAATTGCAATTGTTTAAAAAACAGCCTCTGTTGCCGCAAACTTTCTCTGTGCCCATGCTTATAATAGTTACATAAAGACAGACTAAAAGATTGAAAATGTTTTTTCTGCCATTTGAAGGATATTTCATAGAAGTCAATTATGCAATATATACGCGAGTTACAGACAATTAGTAAACACAGTATAAAATCAGTAGAAATTACATAAATATTGTTTTTACTTAACAATTATCAGGGACCAAATGGGCAGCTTCGTACAACTAGTGATGATTTCTGAGAGACAACGATGAGCATTAAAAAGTTGGCACGAACAACAGACAGAAGAAGTCTACTGTTTCGGGCATCTGGTGAAAAGATAACGGTTAAAAACCTCTGAGAATAGAGAACATAAACAGACAGAAACGGTATTGGACTGTGTAACATTACTGCATGCAAAACAGGTACCATCAAATTCATAAACATCGTTCCAGCTAGAAACTTGTCGAGAGACATAATCTACTTCGACTAGTTCGATTTCTCAAAGATTCTGTTTACAGCAAAGAAAATCATATGTTATATACCACGAAATGCTGGTTTTATTGACGAGTGTAGATAATTGTTCCAAAATGTGTATTGATAACAAGAAATACATGAATGTTCTTTCTGTGAGAGCGATTTTGAAAGTAGGTAGATACTTTCTAAATTCTCAAAGTGGGAAGGCGGCAGACAAACAAACAAGAGAGATTAGCAAGCCCGTCTAGTATGATAGGAGTTGTTGCCGGGAGTTGCCTCTGTAAGATTGTATTGTCTTCTACAGCAGTGATCAGAATTTGACGATGTTAAACTTTCAAATAGATACACTGACTTGATAGGAGAACAGATAACTCACGTCACCACCATAGACCAAGAAATGAAATATTGATAAATAGTTTAAAGGAGGTCACAATAGATACTGCCTACACTGTACTGGGAAAGCAACGTACACATATTAAACCCTCTGTAACCGATAAACTACTAACACTTTGTGATTATATAAGATTATATGTGATAATATAAGAAAAAAAACCGAAGGCGGAAAAGGCAAAAAGGTGCATAGGCATCAACAAAAGGAGATGATGGAAGTGAATAATAGATGAATTTTTCAACATTACACACACACAAACAAAAAGAACCCGAGATAGAAATATCCGCCTTAAAGCAGAATAAAATAAAACGGAAATAGGTGGGGGTTGTCCAAAATAAATATGACAACCTATGCAACAGAATGTATGGAACAATACGAACGATAAAGACCAGAAGAGAAAGAAAGCAATAGCTGGGAATTTATAAAGATATGCATGCAAACAGCAAATAAAACTACTGAAAAGGAGAGTTTCAGACAAATCAAGTACGGATGACATATTACATCTAATTGAAAGAGAGAGAGAGAGAGAGAGAGAAAGACAGAAAAAGAAAGAAATAGAGAGAGAGAGAGTGAGAGAGAGAAAGCTAAAACACTTAAGAAAATTAAGAAAAATAAACCTGCGAAATAACCAGATACGTACGATATAAAAAGCAAAAGAAGAAAGAATATAAATAAAAAGTAAAATAAAAGATAGTTGAGAAACAATTTTTATGAATGCAGAAGAAAATTAACTGTCGAACAAAATAATACTGGCTTAAGAAGGAGAATGCATTAACAATAACAGGAGAGATCTTGCCTGACTATACGTTAGTCTTCTCTACTAATCCTCTCCCTATTTTAATAATTAATGAAAAGAAATGCGACATCTTTCCTGACCAGACGTAAGTCTCTTCTCCCTACATTAACAAATAACAAATGCGACATCTTTTCTGGCCAGACGTTAGTCTCCTCTCCACACGTTAATAATAAGAATGTCGACATCTTTCATCACCAGACGTTAGTCACCTCTCCCCATATTGACAATAAGAATGTCGACATCTTTCATCACCAGACGTTAGTCACCTCTCCCCATATTGACAATAAGAATGTCGACATCTTTCACTACCAGACGTTAGTTACCTCTCCCCATATTGACAATAAGAACGGTGACATCGTGTTTGACCAGTCGGTTTTCACCTCTCCCTGCTTTAACAAAAAGAAAAGCCACATGTTCCACGAAAAGAATTTGGATTTAGACGGAACAACTGTTTGATGGAAGTAATGGTTTGTTTAAGAACACAAGCAGAGAAATATATAGAAGTACTGATACAAACTTACATTTGCTCCTTGACTACAAAAATACCTTTGACACTTCCCAGTTGCCAGCGCCAATGGAACAACTTGTCATCGTGGTCAGCAAGGTCTGCATGTTGCCTGTTCAGGTCGCAAAAGTCGGAATTGGACTCACCATCCAAAGAGCTGTAAAAAAACAAGGACACTCATAAAACGATCCATGAGAACAGAATTGAGAGACCAACACAAAAAATGACAGCATAGACAAACTTTGAAGAGCTGGGAAGACAAAGATCTTCAGACTCAAAACGGGCATTCCATACTCGAGGATTCCCTCAACAGAATGGGTATCAGAGACACCACCATGCGTAATTGTGGAGCACCCAAGCAAACATCAGAACATATCCTGCAGGACTGACATACTTATACAGACTAATCAGGGGCAGTCTAGCCCGGGGAAGCGACGAAGCTGTGAGAGACCGGCGAAGACCTAAAACGCACACTCTCCTTTATAAACCTCAACTGGATAGAAGCATTGCACCAGTTGATCGAAGAAGAAGAAGACGATGGCCAGCTTATTCTCTTCTTAATTTATTTTTCGTATCTAGCATCGTCCGCTATTGTATTCCCAAGATTAAGAAGGATCTTCAGCTGTTCCAGTGTTTGATTATCTTAAGTTATCTGTAGTGTACATTTCGTTACCAAGGGGCGTTAGCGAAGAACATCTGCAACTGGGAGGATCTTGCCAAGGACAGACCCGGCTAGAGGCAGGCTTTATATGTTGGTCTGCAGAAAGGGGAAAAACAGATGCATTCAAATTCAGGCACCAAACGTGTGAGGCGTCAGCAATGACAACAATTTGCTGCCACCTCTCTAACATGAAGTCCATTGTTTCTAGACTGACAGGATGCCAATCAGAGATCATAATCAGAGTTCAATTCGAGTTCACGTTGCTAATTATCATGATTAACGTTTTGTTAGTATCAATGTTCAATCCTTGTACTCAATGATCAATGTCTACGAAATAACATAAATGGGTAAATTACAATTGCCGTTAAAAAAAACAACAAACCCGAACATAACAAGAACTGAATAAAATTAAATGCCATTAGTGGTAGAAGCACTAGCAACGTTACTCAAATAAACTTCAATGGAGTCGCACCAACAAAAATGGTTGCGATAGTTCCCTAGGGTTCCAACTTCAGTTTGGGGTTAACAGTTTGGTCCAATAGGTTAAGAAGGGTAGTTGACATTTTTAGCGCAACTGTCTTTTCTTGTAAAGATCACGAGCCGGACTGAACTAGACGTCGATCGTCGGACTGAACTAGACGTTGAAGATCGTCCCAGTGGCGGTTTCAAGAATGAAGAGCTTTCTAAGTTGTCTTTCAAAACTTCAAATTATCACTGGCGTTTACTTGATGAACCTTATAAGTATAATCACATTAAAACGTCAAATTACCACTGGCTTTTACTTGATGAATCTTATAAGTATAATCACATTAAAACGTCAAATTACCACTGGCGTTTACTTGATGAATCTTATAAGTATAATCACATTAATACGTCAAATTACCACTGGCGTTTACTTGATGAACCTTATAAGTATAATCACATTAAAACGTCAAATTACCACTGACGTTTACTTGATGAACCTTATAAGTATAATCACATTAAAACGTCAAATTACCACTGGCGTTTACTTGATGAACCTTATAAGTATAATCACATTAAAACGTCAAATTACCACTGGCGTTTACTTGATGAACCTTAAAAGTCTGACTACATTCATATTTCTTATTCGGACAGGCGTCCATTTTGTGAATGCAATAAATGTCTGCCTACAGCCAAACCTAAGAACAAACTCCAAATATCGCAGTCAAGCTGTAAACTAGCGACACAGTATCCATTCATCGAACTACTTCCTGCTACTTGCAAAACCACTTTCAGTACTTGGTAGTGGGATATTGAGAATGAAAAAACAAAAAAGAAGAAGAACATGAAGAAGAAGAAGAAAAAGAAGAAGAAGAAGAAAAAGAAGAAAAAGAAGAAGAAGAAGAAGAAAAATAAGAAGAAGTATAAACTAAGGATTACGGTGGCACTCACTTTGTGATCGAATATATGTATGACCACAGTCAAAGCAAATACAAATAATGGGTGAAATACAAAGAAGGTTAACACGGGGTGTACGCGCGTTTGTCTGGGCATTTTACTGTTCTCATGTAAAGTTACTTTTTATGTGACTGTTGACTCTGAATGTTAATAATTGAGCCGTTGAACGTGCAACTCAACTGACTAAGATGTTGAAATAAATCGTTGGGCGAGCAAAAAAAAGGCGTCTGAAAGGATGGGATAGGAGTATGTACAACCAGTGAGCTGCTGGAGCCATACATGCCAAGACTCTTCGTGATTTCATCAAGGGGGCTAAGCAGCTCTTTATTTGCCCGGTGTACAGTGAAGTTGATTCTAGACATAAAAAAGGATAACAAAAAAGCGTCTTTCCAACCGTGCTTGTTTTTCAGCCATTCACTTTGAGAGCATTTGTTAAGTGTTTTTGTTCTGTAAAAACGGATAAGTGGGTATACAAACCGTTTTCGCACCAGTTTCATAATCAAAGAGAAACGGGCTCAAATCGTCGGTACGGAATACTATTTGTTTTCTTATCGAAGCAAATTAAAAACCTAACCTGCGCACTGTCTCGTGACTACACGTATTAGCATCCTTAATTTCTCATCCAATAAATCCCTCCCGATTGCCCTAACAATGGGAATAACGAAGGCAATGATTGTTCTTAATGTTCACTTGTGGTTTTTTTTGTTTTTTTGTTTAATTAGTTATTGTATACAATCAGTTGGACATGATATATTTATTTGGCTTCTAAGAGGCATGGGTGAAAAGTTTTACACTTGACTAAGAAATCGGTAGGACAAGCGGGAGTGGTGTGTATCATTGCAGACATATTATTTCAGCTAACATACTAACGTAGACATATTTCAGCTAACATACTAACGTAGACAAAACGGGCTTGCTGAATAAATAAATTCGTGTACATGCATGACAAATCCACATTGCAAAATCATGATACGATATTTTACATTTATAAGGATGTCTGTCCTTCGTATAACACTAACGTGTTGAAAAAAGTAATTTTCAAAAATGACACATCACTGTTAAATAAGAACCAAGGAACAGCAGTCCATCTATTGCAGATTTGAGGCCCTAATCCTCTCAGTCAGGCGTATAATCGTTGAAGAACATCACTGCAGAGTTGGGACTAAGTCATGGACCACAAAACAGATTTTGTATTAGCGGCTTTACATGTCAGAGATGTCTGCCAGATTGGTTACCCACCTTCTCGCGCCATTCCAATAGGCGCACCGGGCCGACGCCTCCGCATTTCGTTGGACGTTTGCAATGCTGGAAAAAATGATTATTTCCTATTAGACTGGTAACTGTGAACAAATGCTGGATACATTTCTATGAACCCAAGTCTAAAACGCAGAGCAAACAATGGAAACTTACCAGTTCGCCACAACCAAAGAAGGCATAGAAGGTACCCGCTATGGAAAAGGTTATGCTCACCATCTTGTATGACTGCCACATGGAAATACTCACCGATTACGTACTTTCAAAACCGTCTCCAGAAGTTACGAGAAGAATTAACGAGCAAAAGATACAGAATACAGACCAGAAATGCGTGTCTGCTTCAAAACAATGCGTCGGCTCATGAAGCCCTAGACCTATCAAGCAGGGCGAGAACTTGATCACAGGTAAGAAAGCCGCAAACGCCTTTGTCGATCACTATGCCAGAGCAAACCACATCGAGGTCCCTGCAGATAAGCATACAGACGTAGGCGAAGAGCTAAAGGGACACGAAAACATGAATACGGCACCTGAAGAGCACATGATGGCCAAACTAACAATGCGCGAAATGGAAGAGGCTATGAGAACACTAAAGAAAAGGAAATCTCCCAGAAAAGACGGGATAACAAACGAAATGCTGATGGGGCTGGGCCAAACAGCGAAGAGGAAACTGCTATCGTTCCTGAAACAAAGCTGGAAAAGGGGAATTGTACCACAGGCATGGTAAGACGCAATACTGGTACCAGTACCAAAAACAGGAAAGGACAAAACAGATCCAAATGGATACAGGCCCATAAGCCTACTGAGCTGTGTCGGCAAGCTGATGGAACGGATGATAAACACCAGACTGATGTGGCATCTGGAAGAAAAACGAATACTAATTCCACAGCAAGCCGGCTTTAGACAGCACAGATCCACTGAGTACCAGGTTATCCTCATAGCCCAGGAGATAGAAGATGCCTACCAGGCACAGAATCACACAGTAGCTGTGTGGGTGGATCTGGAAAAGGCATTTGACAAAGTCTGGAAAGATGGACTTAGAGTCAAGCTAAGAAGAAGTGATGTTTGTGGGAAGATGTACAAGTGGATCAACCACTACCTCAAACAAAGAACGGCCAGAGTCCAAGTACAAGGGCCGATTAGCAAAAAGGTGACACTCGAGCAGGGAGTACCCCAAGGGGGAGTACTGTCACCCACACTCTTCCTGGTATATATAAACGATATTACAGAGAATATACCAAGAAGAGTCCATAGCTCAATGTTTGCAGACGATCTGGCTATGTGGACCTCTGAAAATAATCTCACCATAGCAAGAAATCGGATGCAGACGGCCCTAACATCGCTGGAAGAGTGGGCGAACTCATGGCTGGTCAAAATAAACGAGGAGAAAACCACATGCACAATATTCTCGCTTTCATTAAAACCCCAACGTATCAAATTAAGTCTAAATGGCAAATTCCTGCAGCCAAACGACACCCAACATATCTGGGAGTCACATTTGATCGGCGCATGACATGGAAAAGTCAGATTGAGAGAAACCGAATGATAGCCAGATAAAGAATGGCAATCATGAGGAAACTTGCTGGCACAAGGTGGGGAGCAGACGAAGGCATACTAAAGAAACTGTACACTGGAAGAGTGAGACCAGTTCTCGAGTATGGCATTGCGGCATGGACAACAGCAGCGAAGGCGAACTTTGATAAAGTTAACAAACTTCAAAACCAAGCCATGAGAATTATAACAGGTGGCATGAAGTCAACGCCAATTGTAGAACTTGAAAAGATTACAAAACTGCAATCCATGACCGATAGAAGAGACTGCAGAACCCAGCTGCAGTCAGAGAAACTCCGAAGACTGACCGACCATCCAATGCACCAGAGACTAAACAATCTGGGAAATGGGAAACTAAAGCGGAGAAACTTTGCAGAAATAGCCAAAGCAAAGATGGACGTTGATCCCATAAACCCCATAACAACACCAAAACCCATCACTACTGTACGAAAACCTACCTGGAGGCAGGATATATTTCCAGAGGTGGTAGAAAATATACCAGGTATTGCAAACAAAAACTGTCAGACTGAAAAAGAAAGGAGAGATACTACCCTAAGCTTCATAACGAAAAGCTACCCAAGCATGGACTGGACCCATGCATACACCGACGGTTCTGTAACAAACACAACACAGAACGGAGGGGCAGGAGCATTCCTGAACCTACCAAATGGCAGAAAAATAACACTGTCATTCGCTACTGGTAAGTACACAAGCAATTTCAGAGCGGAGGCAGAGACACTGAAGGCGGCAGTGGAAGAAATGGTTACACACAGTGAAAATGAGAGCCATATAGTCCTGCTGACAGATGCTCTCGCCGTAGTCACAGCGCTAAAAAGCCAGAAAAACACTGAGCTTAATGACTTAAGAGCAGCACTCTGCAAACTGTGCCAGCAGTCCGCACCAAAAAGGGTAGTGGTACAGTGGGTCCCATCACACTGCAACATCCAAAGCAACGAGGAGGCAGACAGACTGGCAAAAGAAGGTGCAAGACTACCACAAACAGATACCAGTATGACGTACGAAGAGTCAAAACGGCTTATCAAAGCCAGATACATGACCAAATGGGAAACCGAACATACTGGTTACACCAAAAACGATGCCTATTACCAGTTGAACCGAAGAGAGCAGGTCGTTGTCTTCAGACTTCGCACTGGCCACAATAGACTGAGGTACCACCTATTCAACAAATTGAAGATAGGGTGTACCGACGAATGCCCGTGCGGTACTGGTAAAATGACCGCTGAACATCTGCTGCAGAACTGCCCGACATACGAGGATCAGAGAGAGCAGATGTGGCCATTACCAGTGGAACTGCAAGACAAGCTCTATGGCAGTGGCGACAGCCTCAGGATGACCGCCGCTTTTTTCGAAAAAATAATGGTTACTGTCTGACTGCGTACGCAGAAGAAGAAGAAGAAGAAGAAGCCCTAGACTCCCTGTCCTTGTCCAGCAGTGAGAGTATGAAACCATTCCACATTCACCTTACTCACTGGACGACACCTAGTGACTTTTTCATATTCTCAAACATGAAGAAATCGCTTCCCTGATGTGGTTTTTCTGAAGTCCAGGACTTGATTTCGGAACTGGAGACGTAGTTCCGGACCTAGGCAAAGGAGATCTACAATCAAACCACCAGCAATGTGAAGACTAGATGGGAGATGTGTATCGTCTTGTTGGACGAATACACAGAGAAGCAATAAAGTTCACACTGATTTCCATGAAAGTGTCTGGACTCATTCATGCTATACACAACCTTCCGATCATCCCTACTATGTATCGCATATTTATATCTACACTCAAAGTCTTAACATATCTACTTCATAAATTAAACTAAAATTTGTCAGAGTAAAGTGATTCCTTTTTCACAATTAAAAAAAATATACTCTGTTTTATACTTGGCACTACGAGAACTAAATAGAAAAAACACTTTAGTGGGCTCGCACCAACGAAATGTTATTTACTACATCGCGTGAGTGTCAACACGTGCTATTTCTGCTTTGCAATTTGTGTCTGTTCTTTTGATTTTGTCAGCATTGCCAGTAAAGATCAGTGATGGATAGTTTGCGTTTTGCCCAGACAAAACAAGGATACTAGAAGCATCCCAGTTAGATGTAATACGACACGATCCTGGCATCCGGTTGATGTGATGTGGACAATTGATTGGCTGCATAACACTTTCTAGTGAAGACTGATTAACTTGACTTTTGGGGAGACAGGCTGCGGTGTGGCGTAATGGACTCGAGATTTATAGTAGTACGTGCTGGATCAGAAATCGTCGCTGGTTCTATCTGAGTACTGCGAAAAACCTGACACCGATTATGTTATTTTCTGTGCAATTTCTTGCGATTGATGACTTTCTATCCTTCTTGGAAAATAGTAGTATTGGAGCTTTAGTAACAGATACCTGTAAATGGTAGGCGTAGATGTTAGCGTGTGTGGTTTGGTGGCAACTATAAATACAATCAGTATATATTTCCAGGGGATACATTTTCGCATATAGTTGGCTATAGAGGGAAATGAAACAGAGCGTACTAGCATATTCGATACGGGATAAGATCCAAAACAAGCAAAAACTTGAAATCAAACTTTGATTCCAGACGATGCAGCGATATCACGCAAACTTCGTTGGCTGAACATGTGGTACAAATGTCTGACAACAGATGGACACGTAGAATAACGTTTTGGTGACTATATACCTGTACACGTCCACGGGATCGCCCATCTATTGGATGGCGAGATGGACTGACAAAAGACCTAGGCCCGCATTGGTACAGCGTTGCAAAAGATCGGGACGCACACATAATTGTATTGACTTTCTCGCATATGGCACATCTGTCGAACTGACGTCGAAGATAATACGTAATACAAAATACGTTATAATACATATACATTTTCATTCCCACATTTCAGTAATGTTTTAAAGTAACAATGAACATTTCTACTTGATTCAAGTGTTATTGTAGAGAAGCTTTCTCAACTGTCTTCTCTGCCATAGCAGACATTGTTTCCCAAACCTAGCCGGACGTGACATGCTGTTAAACCCTTCTCGTGCCCGTGTCTATTGTCCCAGCCCTTCTCTAAATGTATGAACTCTCACCGTATAATATATTTCTCAAAAGAAACGTACATCAAATCATGGACTCATTACCTACTTGCAATATGTTCACAAATTGTTCTTTTTGACTCTGATCGCCATCAGAAGATTCAGTTGAACATTTTATCTGTCGTTTAAATTCTTAACATGCATGTCTATCAACGTATGCCTGTTGTTTATTGTGTTTTGTTTCTTTAATTATGTTTTATTTTATTCATTTTTTCTTCTTCTTTTTCTTCTTCTTCTTCGTATTCTTCCTCTTCTTCTGTGATAGTTCTCAAACTTCAGCTACCAAGCCCTGAAAAGGACTATACAAGCAGCAGGATGTAGTCTGGAGAACGGAATGCGTTGTGTCTTGGCTTGACTGTGATATCTTACATCTTTACAGCTGACTTCAAAAGGCATTTTCGGGTACCTGGTTAGATTTTCCTTTTCAATCTCTTCTCCGTTGCCAGTTTTCTCTGTTGCAGCTTGTTATACAGGACCACCGCGTGGGGAGTGTAGAAGGGTCTTGACAGATCTGGTTCGCTGGTTCTGACGCTACCAGTCAGCTTTGAGTCGCTGACCACTGCAGCTCATGCACTGCTCAGCATCTTGATATCTGGTTCATTTCCACGTGACATAATCAGTTTTCTCTAAGAAATTCAATAAAGAAACTGTTTTCACTTTCATTACAAAATGTGTTTGATAAAGTGTTTTCCGTTTTCTCAAATGTTGGTTGTTCTCTATTTATAAGCTGCGCTTAAATCTGATACATTTTTTCAAATATTGTTAATGGGAAATGTCACATTAAATTATTAACTAAATATTGGAGCGTTTATTTCCTAATTTATCAAATAGCTATCAGTGACTCCATGGACCTTATGTTTTCCTGTGAAATAGATATCACACAGTAAAACACATCTATTATAGCTCATTTTTCTGTTCACTAGAAATGTCATAATTATTTTTTCGATTTCTTGGATATGTTGTTTCTTATCAATAAGTTGTATATTTTTTGAAAATGTTTTACCTGCAGTAAAAATGTATCATCATCATCATGAAGCATGACCTTTATAAAACATCGCTTCCATCCCAGCGTGTGTTCTTCTTCTTCTTCCTCTTCTTCTTCGTACGCTGTGAAACGTCAACCTGTATTTTTTCCAAAAAAGCAGCGGTCATCTTGAGGCTGTCGACACTGCCATAGAGCTTGTCTCGTGTTGCCACTGGTGATGGCCACATGTGCTTTCTTTGGTCCTCGTATTTCGGGCAGTTTTGCAGCAGATGTTCAGCGGTCATTTTTCCGGTATCACAACTGCATTCGTCAGTGCCACCTATTTCAGCTTATTGAATAGATGGTACCTCAATCTGTTGTGGCCTGTGCGGAGTCTGAAGACCACGACCTGCTCTCTTCTGTTCAATTGGTAATAGGCAACATTTTTTGTGTAGCCAGTATGTTCTGTTTCCCATTTGGCCATGTATCTGGCTCTAATGAGCCTTTTTGACTCTTCGTAGGTCACACTAGAATCTGGTTGTAGTAGTCCTGAACCGTCTTTTGCCAGTCTGTCTGCCTCCTCGTTGCTTTGGGTGTTACAATGGGATGGAACCCACTATACCTCTACTCTTTTTGGTGCGGTCTGCTGGCATAGTTGACAGTGTACTGCTCTTAAATCATTAAGTTCAGTATTTTTCTGGCTTTTTAGTGCTGTGACTACGGTCAGGGCATCTGTGAACAGGACTATCTGGCTTTCATTTCTTTTGCCTGTCAGCATTGCTTCTGCTGCAGCCCTCAGTGCCTCTGCCTCCGCTCTAAAATTGCTTGAGTATTTTCCAGTTGCCAATGACAGTGTTATTTTTCTACCATTTGGTAGGCTCAGGAATACCCCTGCCCCTCCATTCTGTGTTGTGTTTGTTACAGAACCGTCGGTGTATGCATGGGTCCAGTCCATGCTTGGGTAGTTTTTAGTTATGTACCTCAGGGTTATGTCTCTTCTTTCTATTTCAGTCTGGCTGTTCTTATTTCCAATACCTGGTATATTTTCTGCCACCACCGGAAATATATGCTGCTTCCAGGTAGGCTTTCGTACAGTAGGGATGGGCTTTGGTGTTGTTAATGTGTTTATAGGATCTTCGTTCATCTTTCTCCGCGTTAGTTTCCCATTACCAAATCTATTAAGTCTCTGTTGCATTGGATCGTCTGTCAGTCTTCTGAGTTTCTCTGCTTGCTGCTGGGCTCTGCAGTCTTTTCTGTCTGTCATGGATTGCAGATTTATAATCTTTTCCAGTTCTACAATTGGCATTGACTTCATGCCTCCTGTTATAACTCTCATGGCTTGGTTTGGAAGATTGCTAATTTTGTCAAAGTTCGCCTTTGCTGCTGTTGTCCATGCCGCAATTCCATACTCGAGAACTGGTCTCACTCTTCCAGTGTACAGTTTATTTAGTATACTTTCGTCTGCTCCCCAGCTTATGCCAGCATATTTCCTCATGATTGCCATTCTTTGTCTAGCTCTCATTCGGTTTCTCTCGATCTGTTTCCATGTCATGCGCCGATCAAGTGATACTCCCAGGTAGTTTGGGTTATCGTTTGGCCGCAGATATTTGCCGTTAGGATTTGTTTTGGTGTTTTGGGGTTTGTTTGAAAGCGAGAATATCGTACACGTTGTTTTTTCCTCATTTATTTTGACCAGTCAGTAGTTTTCCCACTCTTCCAGCGCTGTTAGGGCCTGCTGCATCCGATTTCTTGCTATGGTGAGATTTTTTTCAGAGGTCCACATAGCCAGATCGTCTGCAAACATGGAGCTGTGGAGTCTTCTTTGTATATTCTCTGTGATGTTTTTTATATACACCAGGAAAAGTGGGGGTGACAGTACTCCCCCTTGGGGTACTCCCTGCTCAAGTGACACCTTTTTGCTCATCTGCCATTGTACTTGAACACTGGCTGTTCTGTTTTTGAGGTAGTGGCTGATCCATTTGTACATTTTCCCACAAACTTCACTTCTTATTAGCTTGACTTTAAGTGCCTCTTTCCACACCTTGTCGAATGCCTTCTCTAAATCCACCCAAACCGCTCCTGTATGCTTTTACTTCTGGTAGGCATCCTCTATTTCCTGGGCTATGAGAGTGATCTAGTCCTCAGTGGATCTGTGCTGTCTAAAGCCTGCTTGCTGTGGAATTAGTATGTGTTTTTCTTCCAGATGCCACATCAATCTGGGGTTTATTATACGTTCCATCAGTTTGCCTACACCGCTCAGTAGGCTGATAGGCCCTGTATCCATTTGGATGTGCTCTATCTTTCTGTTTCTTTGGTACTGGTATAATTACAGCGTGTCTGAAAGAAACTCTTTGCATTTCCTAAACTCCAGCCTCAGCCACAATCATATCGAGGCATCCCTATATATCTTGGTGCCATTGTCTTCTCGGTCTATCCCTGCCTCTTTCGTCGGCCATGCCTGTATCTCTCATAACTGTACTCTCAAGACAGTTGTGTCTTTTTATATGTCCAAAGTATTTAGATTTTCTGACCAATATTGAATTGAAAAACCATTTCTACTTTATGTGCGACTCTTGCCGAATGTCTATATTTGTATTTTTCTCCTTCCAGGGTATCCTGATAATCTTTCTATAACATTTTAACTTGAAGAATTCGATTCATTTCCTGTATGTTTTGGTAATCGTCCATGATTCGCAGCCAAATGCTGCCAAAGACAAAACACAGCCTCTCAAAACTTTCCCTTTTGTCGGTGTTTGGTCATAATTTCTTCAGGCTGTTTAGCCTCTGCATTGCCATGGCTAGTCTTCTTCTGATTTCTTTGGAGGATTCGCCATTTTTGTCAATTCTGGAGCCCAGATATTCAAAATATGTGACCTGATCTATTTTTTAACCACCCATTGTAAATTCATGTTGATATCGTGTTTTGTCGGAGGTCATTATCTATATTTTCTTTATGTTTATAGACAGGTTTTGATATGTACTGTATCCATTTATCTATGAAAGTAGCTGCACTAGCCCTTCTGCACCGCTTGATAGTACGACTATGTCATCTGCGTATAGTAACTCTGGAATATCCTAACCGCCAGTCGTAAATGGATCGAAACTTTGAATGGTCTCGTCGTCTCTAACGTTTCTTTTCATGCATCGATGTTATATATATATTATATAGATGTTAAATAGGTGTTATATATGTGTTATATATGTGTTATATATGTGTTATATAGATGTTATATAGATGTTATACAGATGTTATATAGGTGTTATATAAATATGGCGAGAGAATACATCGCGTTCTTACTCTTTTTTTGTACTGCGAACCGATCTGATTAAAAAATGTGTGTGTGTCAATATATATATTTATATATTAGCCCAGAAGTTGCTATCAAGATGGCGCTGCCCTTTGCATCTGACTCCTACTAAATGTGTTTAATCTGTGTTGTTCACACAAACGGAGTTCCAGATGTTGAAACGGTGGGGCGTGAACTTATTTATGTGTC
The DNA here is from genome assembly GCA_036924085.1 of Ariolimax columbianus. Lineage (NCBI taxonomy): Eukaryota > Metazoa > Mollusca > Gastropoda > Stylommatophora > Arionidae > Ariolimax > Ariolimax columbianus. Next base: position 25,062,538 of record JAVGWX010000003.1, read on the forward strand.
TTTCATCATTCTGTGTTTGAATTTTTTAAATATTTCTCACGAATTGAGATTACGACATATTTTTGTACGTTCGTTGGAGTGACTCCTGATGTTAGATGCATCTTATGTTGTTTTTATTAAAGACGCATGTTTGCCAGTGGTTTCTGAACAAATAAAATGTATTAAATATTTAGGCATGTGCCGGAGATAGATCGCATCAGAACGCACCCCATAGCAAAGAAATCTACAGTGAAGCTTGGCTGCTGGAACGTACTGATCATGACGACAGGTATAACAGAAGACCTCCAGGTGATACAGACACGACTGGGGGCAAGCGCTGTGTACTGGCCTGCAGGCAGGTGAAAACCAAGATGCGCAAAAAGGTAGACTCCAAACTTGTGAGGCGAAAGCATGGTTAACAACTGACTGGGACTTCTATCTAGCGTGTAGTCCATTGTCTCTCGAGACTGACATGATGCCAATCATCATAATAATATATAAATATAAATGTGTGTGTGTGTGTATATATATATATATATATATATATCTATATATATATATAATATGATATATTATTATCTACATATCACTTTGACAAACGTTTCTTTACAGTAAACATAAAACATACAGTGAGTTATGATTGTTTTTTTCCGTCTTTTAAATTAGTGCCGTTTCCATTTGTTCAGGGTACATGTCTTTATACGGGGTAAAACATGTATACATCTGTTACAGCTCTCAGTTAAAAACTACATTTTAACATACTTTCTTTACCAGCCAATATTTGTACTAAGTTTTATTATTGAGTTAATATGTAAATATTGTTCCCCGTTTGCAACTAGAACTATCGATTTTAAGTTTAAATGACGTGTCCTCGGTGTCCAGTCTTATTGTTTAGCTATTTAAATGTATTTATCACGTTTCCTGAACTTCTCATCATCCCTGACGAACGAGATTTGGACAATTCCAGAAACCACCCCCAGTGTGTTTTAGACGAGATGTACCTCAGCAGAGCAAATAGTTGTACTGTAAAAGTGTTAGCAAAATCTTCATCTCAGCGCCATCAGAGATATTACGTCATTAAATGACCACCTATAACGGGACCGGAAAATACTAAGAAAGGAAATAGAAGCCGCGCAATTTCTCAAAGTTGTCGAGATATGTAAATATTACTCTGGCAACTAATTCGAGGCGAGTTTTATATTTATCAGTCTAAATGACAGCAGGATGACGTGTCAATACACTAGCCCGTCAAGAGGAACTGAAAATCATGACATAAATGATAGAATATTGAAGCATATATACTGCAAAGGTTGAAATCCATGGCCTTGCCTGCCAACAGTCTAGCAGAATACATATCGTAATGTGCACAAAGATGACCTTCACATTCAACTCGCTCTTAAAATGTGTCCAATTATTCCTCACTTACTGTCAGCATATTTACAGTAAGTTTCTTCTTCTCGTTTTCACATTTAATTTTGCATTTAGAGAATGATAGTTCTCCCGTTTCTGTCTTGTTCCATCTTGTCATAAGAACTGTTCGTTTCCACCTGTCGTTCTTTTTTTACGACCTAATAACGTCTAGATGACGTGTATTTCAAACTGCTGTCTTCACAATTTTTGATATTCGAGTACATGAGTTCTACCTTCACAATTATCCAAATACCTATGCTTGACTTCCACAATTTGTGAAGTATCTGCTTCTTCTTATTCTTCTTCTTATTCTTCTTCTTCTTCTTCTTCTTCTTCTTCTTCTGCGTTCGTTCTCAATCGCCTGCTACAAATCTCTGAACAGACCTTTGCAAGTAGCAGGATGTAGTCCGGAGAACAGAATGCGTTGTGTCGCTAGTTTACAGCTTGACTGCGATATTTGCACCTTTCGGTCAGACACATTCGTCTTCGGCAGCTGACGTATCTGCATTTCACCTTCACAGTCGTTTACACCTTTACGTTTCACCCCCACAATTTGAAACATACTCATACCACCTTCACACATGTTTTCACAAATTATTTTCAGGTAATAAGTATGCAGCTGTTATATTATTTTAAAAAAATAGATATGTGTAACATTAATAATGTATTATATATCTTCCTTTGACCTTCGTAATATGTGACACTTCTGGGTGACAGATTAATCGTTTGTGATATTAATGCGTTCATTGTTATTATATGTCACATATTTTCGTTCCACTTTCATAATATGTGATATGCCTTTGTCTACTTTCATAATTTGCGAAACATCTGCGTGCCAACTTCGTAATTTGTGAAAGATATGTTTTTGAAAAAAAAAAAATTATAATAAGCTGCTTTCTGTCTTCATAACATTTTTAGATATATGTTTTCCACATTCATAATGTATGATTTATCTGCGTTTAGCCACCATAGCGGGTGATATATCTTTGCTACACTTTCGTGTTTTCTTATGATATATATCTCTACTTCACTTGCATGTTTTGTGATACAGCTCAGATCCTCTTTCATAATCTGAGAAATATCTTCATATTCTTTTCAAAATGTGTATATTATCTTTGCCTCTTTAAAAAAAGTCTTTAAGATCCCTCGTGGAGAGCTATACACATGGCCTCATACTTCTTCTTGATTTTTAAAGTCAATTTTTTCGGGATCCTGTAGTGCATTTGTAGTTATCAGAGTGTATCCCCTCTATTCAGGATATCAAAATGCTTTTTCATTAATTCAATAAATTTTAATTGCAGACTTGAATTCAAATCTAATTTGTGTCCACAACCGTGCCTATTGTGTATATTTGGCATCCATGAGTTTTAGGTTTGTAGTCTGCTTGTGCGTATTTTAACTTTGTATCAACATATATATTTAGTAGCTTAAAAAATCTCTGCTTATCACTTTACCATATACTGATAAGACCATTTTTTTCTATAGTTTTTACATTATTGTGAATAGCAGTTCATTGATAGATTAACAGGGTCAAAGATACAGCAGTGAATTAGCTGACAGCAGCCAGATACTCATCAGGGTCAGCGAACCAGTGCTGGCCAAGACAATATTTCGCCGCTAAGTGGCCCTTGAAACAAGCTGTATTAGTCACTAGTGTAGGTAGTTTAACGGATAGAGTTCGCAGTGGAAATAAAAATTTGGTTTTTCTTTTAAAAAGCCAGCTGAAAGCGGCTTTGCCGAATCGAATGCCACATATATGGAAGCCTAGTTGTAAACTACGTCACAACTTCCTTTTCAGAACGAACGCCGCAGAAGAATTTAACTTAACCAGACAGCTTTCTCACCGCTCTGTTTTGGGATTCTTTCTGTATCATCTATATTTCCAATATAAAGCGTATTGGTGGATGTTTTAATGTCTGCTTTAATAGTTTCAGATTGTATCCTATTGGGCCCTTCCATTTTTTCCCTATCTTTCGAAGGTTACTTGCTTTCTTCATCAATTCATTACACGACTTTTCGTCATAAACATTCATGTCTTCTTCAAAAGGTAAAATTTCTAATATGTTGACTGATGTTGGTCTAATTAGGAGCTCTTAAAAGTATTCTGCGCAGTATTTCTGTTAATCTTCCTGAATTTCAAATCTTCCCATTGTGTGTTTTATTGGTTTGATTTGTTGTTTGAATTTTATTGACAGTTTTCTGGACGTGTCATATAGACCTTTCAAGTACTATTCAGCTGCAGCTTTTTCTGGTTCTGTAGTGAGACTATCAATGCAGTACGTCTGTTTTCTTCAATGTTCCTTTTGACTGTTTTTATTTCCTTCAGTGTAGTCTTTCTACGCATTGACGTTTATGGCTCCAGTTTTCTTGTTGAGTAATGCCACTGTTTTGCTTGGCTTTCTTCAATTTTTGTGACGTGACCGTTTTTCCATTATCAGTTATTTGTGCTGGCTTTCTTGTTTACCCAAAACATCCTCGCACGTAGTTCTCCAGACCTTTTGTAACTGTTGCCATTTTTAATCAATGTCATCCCCTTTTTCTATTTGATCCAGTGCTTGAAATGCATTGTTGAGTGCAATGCTGAACTTCTTTTTTTTTCTCATCACCTTTGCGATATTCCACATTATAGCAAGGTCTGTTGTTCTGTTCACTCGGAAGTTCAACTCTACTTTGGCCATTATTATATTGTGTTCTGAAATCGCATCCTTTCCTCTGCAGACCTTTACATACTAGAACGTCCGTCTAGATTATTATTTTTCCAGTTGTGATCAATCTGGATATACGTTATAAGATCTTGGAATTGATAATACTTAATGAGATTTCTGATGTCGGTACATGCTTCTTCTACTTTTCTTTTGTTTTATGCACAAACATCTTCAAACATCCCAGCATTTTTATTCATTGCTCCAAGACCATGTTGGTTCATATTCTCATCGTAGCCTGCATTGTCCTTTGTATCATTGTCTCTACAGCTTGTTATACTGTCTCATGCATTCCATTTTGCAGTTTGATGTATAAGTTTTGTTTAATTGATTCTTCTTTATCGTTAGTGGGAGAGTGATATGAATAACGATTAGTTGTATCTCTCATTTGTGGTTTCAAAATCAGTGATGATCCAGCTGTAGGTCATTCAATAAGATCACCCTGGGCTTCTGATGAAAGTGTAATTGCTACCCAGTCGCTGTAATGTGCTTTATCCTCTTCGTGATATAAATATATAATTATTGCACCTGATGTCAACTGCGCTTTATCAGCATGTGTCTATCGTTGAGTTCACGGATGCTGATGTTACATTTTCCCTAATTATTTCAATCTGATGTGCTTTCCCCGTTTCATATATGCTTCTCATATTCCAATGGTCAACTTTAGCAGTATTTATTCGTTGGTAAAAAGAGGTTAGCAAATAATTTGTCACACGGCATTCGCTTGTTTGAGGCATATACCTTACTAAAAGGCCTTTCTTCTTCAAGGAAACATAGTAAAATATAAAGGTTTATGTTTGTGTAGCGAAACTATTGGTGGTACGAGAGTTGGCCTAAGGCCCCTTCGCCCTTTACTGACTCATTTAAACTTGGTTCTGGCCATGATAGCGATTATATACAATTTAAAGTAGAAACACATTAACAGATATAGATAGATCAACATTTTCTGAATGTATGTGTTTCTGTTGAAGACCTGCTCTCTACAGGGAGCTGAAAAGGATGTGATGATCTGTTGACTTACATAATTGATAACATATCTCTGCTTCATCTGAATAATATTTAACATATCTTCCTTCGATCTTCAAACCATGTGACATGATTCAATTACGCCTAAAATGAATGTCTTTTATGACACATCTATGTCTGTTCCGCCTTCAATATATACACACACACACACATACACACACACACGTACACACACACATATATATATATATACACACACACACATATACAGACACACACATATATATATATATATATATATATATATATATATATATATATATATATATATATAAATGTACGTAATGTAAATGAACATAAATTATATGTACCGCTAACATAACCTTTATCATATTTGCAGACATCCTAGCTTGATATTTACATAATACTTACTTCCTGAATGTCGTTTTCAAAATGTTGCCTGCTGCCAAATAAAACCATTCTCTACTCCTCACCGGGTTTTCGTCTAACACTGTCGCTAACACGCGTATAAAAATAATATTGACATTTGTAGTCATACTTAGTCGCACAGACTGCACTTAGTCTCTCCTATTGTGCCATAAGATGTAAAGGTATTTTATTGTTATAGTTTCTGCACAGTGCCCAACCCTCATTTGTCGCCTCTTGCGACAGGCGCGGCAGGTAGCAAGTTATAGATTCTTTGCTACCATTTCAGGCCTCAGTTAAATAGCATTTTTATCAAAATTGTGCTACATTACACATTAGTATTTGTGAGAAACAGTTCAATCATTGTTTTTAAAATAGGCTTGCAAACAAAAACGTTAACGTCTTGAAATTCTCAAAGACAGACGATGCAATCTAGGTTAGATAAGTGTTAGAAATTAATGAATCAAATAATCTTCTAGAAGTAAAGTGCAGCAAACAATAATATAATCCATAATTTGTAAATATGTGCGTGAGATAGTGGCATTTATGATTATTTTCTTTGGCAACAAATACGAAAATGTCCTTCACCTTTGATAATGCGACCCCTTCTTGCTGAATCACGCGGCTTCTGTTATAAATAATCGGTAAACATGGCGACTGTCCGTGAAGACGCGTTGAAGTACACAAGAAAATTGGATGTTCCCAAACATTATGTCGCAGTCAGTCCTAGAGACACTGTTACCAGAAACTCATTGCTGTAACATGATAATTCCTTTCAGTAATATAATCTAACTGCGTATAATATTTGATGTGTGAACCATCAAACATATTCATTATTCGCTTGTACATTGATTTAAGTCAGCGGCTCTTAAACTTAGTAAAGCGACTTCAACTAACCCGTTTCTTGTAGTCAGTATCCCTAGGCGATTAGCTCTTGGGTATTCTATAAATAGTCATTAGGTGTCCCGTTGTTTTCCTTTCCCGGACATGAAACAGACATGTATCTGGTCCATTTTCCACCACAGAGGAAGCGAAGTGCAGTCGACAGTGTGCAATGTCGTGGCAAAGCTAAGACACTTCTGTGGAGCCCCTGGTGAACCTTACCATCTTCACCAACATATTAGTTCTCGATGGAAGTCTCGTATTCCTCAATTCTGCTGTGCTTCATGCAATCGGACACAATGCCGAGTCGGGCATTCTCTGTGGAATGTTCAGTTGGGTACCCTCATCACAATGCAATGTTGAGTTTAATACTCTCAGCGCGCTGCAATGTTGAAGTGAATACGCTCAGCTGGATGCAATGCTGAGCTGGTACCAGAGCCATGTCCGGCTACCATCTCCACCATCGTGCGAGACATCGAGAGAGACCAGTGTACGTAAGTTCCAACGAAAGAGCGATTTGTCAATCCTTGCAGTGTCTGGACACATGTGTTTTCTCGTGTTGAGTCAAACTAAGCCACAGGAATAAAACAAATGTTTTCTGTAGTGCGAAGAGATTGGCCTAGTGTTTGGATGCTTGTCTCTTGCTGACTACGAGAGCATGATTCGAAGACCTCGAGAAGAGAAGGCATGTCGGTTTTTTTCTATCGGGAGGTAAGAATATATTTCTAGCCAATACAGTGTGGGGTGACTGAAGGTCCAAGATGCATTTATTCATCACCCGTATAAATCCTCATTGTGCACCTCAGCAATGAGAATAAATGATGTCTTTTGTCTACGACCGCCATTAGAAGATCTAATTATTTACAACAATTAATATAAAAAACAAACTGATTTTAGGCGCTTTAAAACCACAAACACACAAAAAAAGGAACAAATTTGAAGTGGAAGTCACTGCGTATAAATAACATTTAACAGCTTAGTAATGAGTTAGGGGATTCAGTCATCTATTTATCTATAAAGGTTTGGCCCATACATTTGGCAATCCATATTGAATATCGATTTAGTTCGATCCAGAAATGTATATAAACTCTATGTCTGCATTTACTATTGTCTCTCTGTCAACAATGGTTCAGGATCGCCAATGATTCACTGATTTCAATTTATAAATCCCTTATTTGACCAATTGTAAAATAGTCAGTTAGATCTGCCGTCTTTGACCGATTATAAACCCATCAGCTAGATCTGCCGTCTTTGACCGATTATAAACCCCTGAGTTAGATCTGCCGTCTTTGACCGATTATAAACCCATGAGTTAGATATGCCGTCTTTGATCGATTATAAACCCATCAGCTACATCTGCCGTCTTTGACCGATTATAAACCCATCAGCTAGATCTGCCGTCTTTAACCGATTATAATCCCATCAGTTAGTTCTGCCGTCTTTGACCGATTATAAACCCATCAGCTAGATCTGCCGTCTATGACCAATTGTTAACTCATCAGTTAGATCTACCGTTTGTTAACCCAACATTTGCTTCATGTATTCCTAGTTTTTACTTCACTGGAACCAAAGTTTGACGTACCTATGGTCAATGTCACAGCCCAGGAGAAAAGCACAGCAGAGCTACCATGCTCTGTCAGTTCACTTGGAACATATCAGGTAGGAAAGCCACAAGGTAAAATTAAAACATAGATTATGTATTTGGGATAGATTGATTATCAATATAATTAGATTTTACATAAAAGAAGAAATACAGCAAAATACGATAGAGTTCAAGGGATCAAAACGATGTTGTCATTAGTTTAGGTAAGAATAACCGCCATTGAAATTGCCTTACGTAGATTATATGTTTGCCGTGCACTGTCTTCGGTTTATCAGAATTTCTGTAAAAGCTAAATCGGTTAGTTTATTTGCTAGACATTATTTTAATTCATGCATTTCTGCTGTTAGTCAAAATAATCTGAAATGTTTTATTTCTATTGTCCATAAAACTCTATCTGATGTCATTCATTGATATTGCCTATCTAACTATCCTTCTTCCACGGCGTTCGTTCTCATTCTCCCGCTACCAAGCACTGAACAGGGCTTTGCAAGTAGCAGGATATAGTTCAGAGAACGGAATGCAATGTGTCGCTAGTTTACAGCTTGACTGCGATATTTGCACATTTCGGTTCGACAGATCCGTCTTCGGCAGCCATAAAACTATCTGGTGTCATTCATTGATATTGAGATCACACTCTATCAGATGTCATTTATATATATTGCCCATCCAAATCTTTCTGATGCAGTTTATATTTATATTGTTCCACAAAATCAATCTGATGATATTATTTGATATTGTCTATCAAAATCTATCTGATGTTATTCACTGATTTTTGTCTGTCAGAATCTATCATGTCATTAATTGATATTGTCCGTCAGAATCTATCTAAAATAAATCAATGTTATTGATCGTCTGATTATATCTAAAGTCATTCGGTTCTACTAGTAGTTTATTTGTATAAAATCATTCCTTTATATCTTCTGTCAGAATCCTCATCGAGTGTTTTACTTTCTGTGAACATAATTTTGAAATGGCTGGTTTCGAAAATGAAAAAAAAGAATGTAATGTTTAATCCGTTCACACAGGAATATGAACTTTGCAACTCGCAGCAATCAATGACTGTCATGGTATATAGACACATAATGCCGACGAAGACGGATGTGTCGGACCGAAAGGTGCAAATATCGCAGCCAAGCTGTAAACTAGCGACAAAACGCATTCCGTTCTCTGGACTACATCCTGCTACTTGCGAAGACCTGTACAGGGCTTGGTAGAAGGAGATTAAGAGCGAACACAGAAGAAGAAGCAGAAGACACAAAATGTGCCAGGTTCTAGAAGAAACCCGTGCCAGAAGTGAACATAAAGTGATTATAACATATTAAATGCAATCAAATTATGAACTACTTTCTTTTCCATGTTTCACTCATTACGAATCACAGGACCACAGTGACATCTTGTCCTTTCCTTGAAGCCTGCACTAAAACGATGTATGTGTTCTTGTATTGATAACTTAAATATCAGTTTGTTTTACACGGTGACGTTATTGTGTTCTCACAGTTTCAGAAATGATATTTGTCGAATGAAGCAGAAACTATATAATGAAGTAACAAATAGAAAAACGTCAACAGAAAGGGAAATTACAAACTAATGAAAGCCTAAAGTAGCATGACAAGATGTGACATAAATGTTTAAAATATTTAGCCCACACGTACCCTGATTGAGAAGAATATGATCTATGTAACCTTCTTGGCATATTGGGAAAGGCGATTAGTGAGGGTGTGCATAGGACCAACAACCTCATTATGTGAAACTGTCACAACTAATGCTTGGACATAACCGTCAGGTAACGGGATCATTTGTGGTAGGCTTATGCTTTGCTAGGTACGTCAAAGATAATCGGTCAAATAGATCGAAGTAGGCTTGCAGTAACCTCGCATAAACACATTAACAGCAACGACCGCAGAGACAAGTATTTTATGTGGTGAGAAAACATAAATATCCACATTTTCGTTCATTATCATGTGTCTTTCCTTTGGTGTGTGCATTGATTCGTTGTCGTGTCGTATCTTTTGTTTGGTGTATACGTTCTAATAGTGTTAAAATATCTCTCATTGCAGAAGTTGTCCTGTCTTTGTTGGAAATTGATTCCTCTGCGCATACGTGTGCCGACTGCTTTACATATGTCTATTGGCAAACTGTCACTGTTTCATTAATAATTAACTGGGATCAGAGTTTTCCTATTTCAATTTATGGACATAGTGAAGTATCAAATTATATTATATTTGGGACAAACATAAAAATATGTGTTTGTTAGAATTGTATTGTTGTACAACCATCATTCAAAATTATTTAAAATGACCACTTTATTATTATTCGACCAGGTGGTGTGGACAGATCAGTTTTCTACGCTGCTGACTTACGAGGACAGAAGAATTATTGACGATGAAAGGTAATGTGAACACTATAACAACATGTAATTACTTATTGTATTGACACTGACAGGTAATTTGAACACTTTAACACCACTTAAGTACTTATTATAATAACGCTAGCAGGTAATCTGAACACTATAACATTAGTTAATTATCTCTTTAAGAATTTCACGAGCAAGTGATCTGTAAATATCAAAGGTTTATAAACCTTAGAAATTTTAAAAAAGCATAAAAAACACACATCTAATACCCATGCATGATTTAGGCCGTTTTGTTGTTTACATTTTTGCAGAAAGGCACAAATACTGTTATCATTAATCTGTATCTCCTTCTATTATGTGCCAATTATAATACAGCTGTAACAACACACCACACTGTCACCTCCCGACAACATGATCTTTCTGTCTTTAGTTGCAACTCAATGATGAGGAATAGCAAACATTATCTCCTTTTTAAGTTAATCTATTTTGAATTGACACCGAGCTCAGTTTCAATATTTTGTGGCAGAAAAATTCCAACATTTCATAATACAAGTCTAGAACAAATCAAAGAGCATTGGCTAGTAATTTGTTCGTATGCTTTTAGCTCAATTAAATGACATGTACGGCGTGAATATTTTTGCACTTTGTTGAAGTTTCACACCAGGTGTTTGATATCACCTTCTATCTTGGTTGCTAAGAGACGGTACATATATGCATGCGTGTTTGTTATTTCTGTTCCAATTATATTTCATGAACGTTACTGTAATCTGCTCTCAGGGAATTCATGTTACAATTTGCTACTTCGCTGATTCTTCTCTGTTCATAAATTTATGTTCGACACAAATAACACAGTGATGAACCACACAGAGTGTTGTAAATAAACCTCTCGCATTATGGAGATATCATTATATTAGATTGCCAACTTTCATTGTTATTATTGTTATTCTTAATATTACTATTCTTATTATTATCTCTTAAGGGTTTTCCATCAAATTATTAATGCAATGTAAGATCTCACTTTTATTTAGGGCGCTTTGATCTACTTGAATTATTTTTAATAATTGGACGTGCATGCACGTGCCATATCAGGTACGACGTGGTCTGCTCATTTATATTATTTATGCATGTTGCTGTTAGTCAATAGGTAAGGTATGTTATTGATGCATGTTGTTGTTAGTCAATATGTAAGGTATGTTAGCTGGGGATGATAATGTCTAAGTTTGGCTGCCCCAACAAGTTCATAACAATAGTAAAACAGCTACACGAAGGCATGTGTGCTCGTGTACTGGACAGCGGTGCAATCTCTAAAACGTTTCTAGTATCAAACGGAGTAAAACAAGGATGTGTACTCGCTCCGACTTTGTTCAGCATGATGTTCGCGGCCACGATGACAGACGCCTTCAGATCATTGGAGCTTGGAATATCCATAAAGTACCGCACAGATGGCAAATTACTCAATTCCAGAAGAATGAAGGCCAAAACCAAAGTGGCTGGCGACATAATCAGGGAACTTGTATTTGCTGACGACTGCGCTCTAATGAGCAACTCAGAACTGAACATGCAGGTTGGAATGGACCAGTTCTCTGCCGCATGCAACAATTTTGGCCTGACCATAAATGCCAAAAAAACAGAGGTCATGTACAAACCAGCACCAGGCATGCCGTACACAAAACCAGAGATTACAGTCAGCGGGCAGACGTTGAATGCCATAGACAAATTCACATATCTGGGCAGCACGCTGTCGAGATCTGTCAGCCTAGACGATGAGGTGGCAAGCAGAATAGCAAAGGCCAGCACAGCCTTTGGTAGAATGCGCTCGATGGTCTGGGCACGTCGTGGCATCAGCGTCAAGACCAAACTCAAAGTCTACCGTGCAACCATCATTCCAACCCTACTATACGCTTGCGAAAGCTGGACTGTATACTCTGGACATGCAAGGAGCTTAAACCCCTTCCCCACAGGTTGCCTGAGGCGAATATTCCACATCCGATGGCAAGATCGTGTCACTGACATCGAGGTTCTCTCGAGGGCTAACATGCCCAGCATCCATGCACTGCTAGAAAAAGCACGACTAGGATTGGCCGGACACCTCGTCCGTATGTCAGACGAGCGGCTCCCAAAGAAGCTTCTCTACGGCGAGCTGAGAGAGGGATGGCGCGAGAGAGGGCGCCCAAAGAAACGTTTTACAGACGGTCTGAAGGACTCATTAAAAAGATGCCAGATAGACATCCACGCCTAGGAATGTCTTGTGCAAAACAGATCTGACTGGAGAAGCGCAGTCAAATCGGGTGTAGCTGCCTGTGAAGACGACTGTGTTGTGAAAGCCAAGAGCAGACGCGAGACGCGGAAATCCCGAGCAGCGGGAACACCATCCCCTTCTACAACCCTCGTGTGCCCGATATATAGCAGACGTTTTTGTGCTCGCATTGGCCTGTTCAGCCACATGCACACCCACACCCAACAGGGAAATCTGTGACAAGGATGATGTCGGCGGTCCTCATCGACAACGATGGACAGCTATTATTATTATTATAAGGTATGTTATTGATGTATGTGATTGGTAGTCAATATGTAAGATGTATTATTGATGCAGGTTGTTGCTAAACAATATGTAAGGTATGTTATTGATGCATGTTGGTGTTAGTCAATATGTAAGATATGTTATTGATGCATGTTGTTGTTAGTCAATATGTAAGATATATGATTGATGCAGGTTGTTGTTAAACAATATGTAAGGTATGTTATTGATGAATGTTGTTGTTAGTCAATATGTAATGTATGGTATTCTCACTATCATCACATTCTCTTTTCTATAGGTATTTTCTTTTCTTTAAGTCTCGGTCACTGATGGTCTAATGTCAACAGTCATAGTATCATTGATTTATACTTCCTCTTTTTCCCTTGACATGAGTAAATAGCATCGATCTTCGCATCCCTTTATTCCCTAAACATGAGTAAGTAGCATGGATCTTCGCATCCCTTTATTCCCTAAACATGAGTAAGTAGCATCGATCTTCGCATCTCCTTATTCCCTAAACAGTAGTAAGTAGCATCGATCTTCGCATCTCCTTATTCCCTAAACATTAGTAAGTATCATCGATCTCTCATTCATTTATGTTTTCTCTTATTTTGTCAGAATAAGTATGTCTACTCCGTTTCCACATTCTCTTATTTTCTAAAAGTCCGTCTGATTCACTTTCCTCTTTAAATGGTAAACATAATGCCGACATGTTTCCACACTTCTGTTTGTTTGTCTCGAATTACTGTTGCCCCTGTCTGATTTGGCTAAGGCAGATGTGTGTATGTGTATGTATTCCTGTGACTTGTGTTATATTGAATCCTAAATATGGTTGCAAAGCTGAAACTTAAAGGAATTGACAGAAGGGCACCACCAGAAGTGGAGCCTGCGGCTTAATTTGAGTCAACACGGCTAACACTGAAATGACTGACATGCCGAGACCACTTTCCTTGGGTCTAATATGGAACTGGTGCTGGATTTAGACCCTCAGAAATCTGGGGTTATGCCCTCTGTGGCTCGGTTGGTCTGCATCCAGTGTTTGATAAAGGAATTGACGGAAGAGCACTATCAGGAGTGGAGCCTGCTACTTAATTTGACTCAACACGCAAACACTGTAGAACGACTGACAAATCGAGAGCACTTTCGTTGGGTTTAATAGTGAACGTGTGCTGGTATTAGACCCACGGAAGACAGGTCAGCTCTCTAACCTTCTAATGAAGGATCGCTACGGAAACCGTGTCTTAACACCGCGGAAACCGCAGGCTCCATATACCTGGTCACGGACAAACAAAAGCCCTGGATTAATTCGTCCTGGCCAAAAAATGAACGGGTGCTGGAAATAGACCATCGGAAGACAGGTCAGTTTTACCCTACAAATGACAGGGCGTTGCTACGTAAATCCTGCTCAACTCGAGAGGAACCGCAGACATTTGGTTCACTTACCAGGCTGATAAGCCAATAGCCCGAGGCTACCATGTGAGGGATTACGGCCAGACGCTTGTTAGCCGGAATCCCGCCCAAAATCTCAGCACCACTGCAATGGGAGGCTTCGATATGGTCGGGACCTGGGGATCGAGGCCTCAACCCTACCAGGGCGAGCCACAGAAAGAGGTCTCTTCCATCCGCTGATCAAAGTGGGCGGATAGCTGCTCGAAATTTACCCTTTACGGCGATGGGATGCGAAACCACCAACATAAGACTTAGTTCTTGGTCGGGGTGTCGAAAACAGTAGAGCAGCCACCTCACTGTGAACTGTCGAGACTCACTCCTTGACCACGAGATATGTACGAAACCAGGCGAACAACATCTCCGTGACATTATCAGGCTTGTCCCCTGGTTAAATGCACTTCTGCTTCGATATCTACCTCTGTACGCTATCGGCCATACCAATGGACGCAGAAGAGATGCAGACCAGCGGACATTGCACACCTGCCCCACTGTGTCAACATCCCAGGTGGTGAGGAATGCTAAAAGTACCATCCCTGCATAGAAGCCAAGAAAATAAAGGGAGCAAAGAGATACCCCACTCACATGCAAATGCTACATTTCTGGCAGGACGTGACGATCCTGGGGTACAGACACACTGGACTGCCTCTCTTCCGGGTAAACCAGGATATATCATATTTCATCTCATATATCATCTCATATATCATCACCGCGCCCTATAGACACGAGTAGTGAAGACTCGTTAGTCTGGTAAGACAACTTCCATAAGAGAGACAACTCTGATCATAAACCACTGCTGCCTTGCAGATAGGCTGGGGACAGCCAAAGGCTAAGGAGGGCATCCCTACAGAAACGCCTGTTGAAACCGGATGCATGGGGCCGCAAGCCTAACAAAACAGTGCAACATAAATCGCAGTATGATGACAGTACAACCGATCAGAAAAACGTATGGCGCTCATCCTGCGGAGTCCCGCCAGGCAGCGATAGTGCCGGGCCTCACGTCTCGAAGGGGCCCACCCTTGACTACTGGTGGTCACCCACCCATGTGTCGTGGAGTCAAGGCACATGGCTATGCGGCAACTTTTATTGACCAACAACTCAAGACCCTCAAAATACTACAGTCGAATGCGGAGGGTGTCGTTAACAAAATGCTTTCCCTAACACATCACCTGCATGAAAGTAAGATTGACGTGGCATGTATCCAGAAAACGCACCTCAACAAAAGCCATAAATTCTCAATCGGAGGATACCAGACCTTCCGTCTCGATAGAGAAGGTCATAAAGGAGGGGTCCTGATACTGACCCGAAACTGCATACCAAGTAGCGCGGTATCTATCAATCACACCGGACGAGCAGAAATTGTAAGGGTTGACATAATGGCTCAAGAGACGAAGCTCCGCATTTTCAGTCTGTACGGACCACCAAATAAATCCCTACCACTCTCGAGTATGGACGTCAAAGACTCCAACTACATAGTAGTTGGAGACTTCAACAGCCACTCGGAGAGATGGGGATACTCGGACACAGACAGCAGAGGTGACGAAGTGGAAGATTGGGAGATAGACACAAATCTCTCCCTAATCAATAGGCCGGAGGATAGCCCTAGTTTCTATTCTAGAACATGGCATACCACCTCGACTCCAGATTTGGCCTTCTCCACACAAGACATACACCATAAAATAGACCGTCAGGTGCTAAAGCAACTGGCAGGTAGCGACCACAGGCCGATCAGGCTAGACATTGATATGGAAGTAGGCCCACAGGAAACAAAACCGCTCCAACGTTGGAATTACAAACGAGCCGACTGGGACAGATTTGCAATCCTGACAGACGGGCTGTGTGAAACCATCAACACACGAAACAACAAAATGAAGCCCATGGTGAAAAGCCTAAGCAAGGCAATAATGCAAGCCGCCACTGAAACCATCCCAAGAAAGGCAAGGAAAAACTATAAGCCCTATTGGAATGATGAGTTGATGAGTTTGGTCCTGAACCAAAGCTGAAAAAGGGGAATTGTACCCCAGGCATGGAAAGACGCAGTACTGGTACCAGTACCAAAACAGATCCAAATGAATACAGGCCTATCAGCCTACTGAGCGGTGTAGGCAAACTGATGGAACGTATGATAAACACCAGACTCATGTGGCATCTGGAAGAAAAACGAATACTAATTCCACATCAAGCCGGCTTTAGACAGCACAGATTCACTGAGGACCAGGTCATCCTCATAGCCCAGGAAATAGAAGATGCCTACCAGGCACAGAAACACACAGTAGCGGTTTGGGTGGACCTGGAAAAGGCATTTGACAAAGTCTGGAAAGATGGACTTAGAGTCAAGCTAAGAAGAAGTGATGTCTGTGGGAAAATGTACAAGTGGATAAACCACTACCTCAAAAACAGAACGGCCAGAGTCCAAGTACAAGGGCAGATGAGCAGAAAGGTGACACTCGAGCAGGGAGTACCCCAAGGGGGAGTACTGTCACCCACACTCTTCCTGGTGTATATAAACGACATTACAGAGATTATACCAAGAAGAGTCCATAGCTCAATGTTTGCAGACGATCTGGCTATGTGGACAATATTCTCGCTTTCAATAAAACCCCAAAATACCAAGTTAAGTTTAAATGGCAAATTCCTGCAGCCAAACGACAACTCAAACTATCTGGGAGTCACATTTGATCGGCGCATGACATAGAAAAAACAGATCGAGAGAAACCGAATGAGAGCCAGAGAAAGAATGGCAATCATGAGGAAACTTACTGGCACAAGCTGGGGAGCAGACGAAAGCATACTAAAGAAACTGTACACTGGAAGAGTGAGACCAGTTCTCGATTTTGGCATTGGGGCATGGACAACAGCAGCTAAGGTGAACTTCGATAAAGTTAGCAAACTTCAAAACCAACTCATGAGAGTTATAACAGGAGGCATGAAGTCAACGCCAATTGTAGAACTTGAAAAGATTACAAAACTGCAATCCATGACCGATAGAAGAGACTGTAGAGCCCAGCTGCAGTCAGAGAAACTCCGAAGACTGACCGACCATCCAATGCACCAGAGACTAAACAATTTGGGAAATGGGAAACTAAAGCGGAGAAACTTTGCAGAAATAGCCAAAGCAAAGATGCACGAAGATTCCATAAACGCACTAACAACACCAAAACCAATCACTACTGTACGAAAACCTACCTCGAGGCAGGATATATTTCCAGAGGTGGTAGAAAATCTACCAGGTATTGGAAACAAAAACGGCCAGACTGAAAAAGAAAGGAGAGATACTACCCTAAGTTTTATATGGAAAAACTACCCAAGCATGGACTGGACCCATGCATACACCGACGGTTCTGTAACAAACACTACACAGAACGGAGGGGCAGGAGCGTTCCTGAACCTACCAAGTGGCAGAAAAATAACACTGTCATTCGCTACTGGTAAGTACACAAACAATTTCAGAGCGGAGGCAGAGGCACTGAGGGCGGCAGTGGAAGAAATGGAGACACATAAAGAAAATGAAAGCCATATAGTCCTGCTTACAGATGCTCTCGTCGTAGTCACAGCGCTAAAAAAGCTAGAAAAACACTTAGCTTACTGACTTAAGAGCAGCACTCTGCAAACTGTGCCAGCAGTCCACACCAAAAAGGATAGTGGTACATTGGGTCCCATCACACTGCAACATCCAAGGCAACGAGGAGGCAAACAGACTGGCAAAAGAAGGTGCAAGACTACCACAAACAGATACTAGTATGACGTACGAAGAGTCAAAACGGCTTATCAAAGCCAGATACATGACGAAAGGGGAAACCGAACATACTGGTTACACCAAAAACGATGCCTATTACCAGTTGAACCGAATAGAGCAGGTCGTTGTCTTCAGACTTCGCACTGGTCACAATAGACTGAGATACCACCTATTCAACAAATTGAAGATAGGTGGTACCGACGAATGCCCGTGCGGTACCGGTAAAATGACCGCTGAACATTTGCTGCAGAACTGTCCGACATACGAGGATCAGAGAGAGCAGATGTGGCCATCACCAGTGGAACTGCAAGACAAGCTCTATGGCAGTGTCGACAGCCTCAGGATGACCGCCGCTTTTTTCGAAAAAATAACTGTTACTGTCTGACTGCGTACGAAGAAGAAGAAGAATCATAAATGTATCCTCTCTCCTATGACTCATTCAGATGATTTGATAGCAGAGTTGCTAAAAAATGTGTTTCTAATGAATTGTGTCTGTAATAAACATAATTGAGTGGTCTAGCCAAGAATTTACACTTGGATTCAATAAGAACCAGATAATCCTAGGCTTTTTAATCAGGAACGTTGTTTAGTAGTACGAATTTAAAGCCAAATTATTGGCGGGAACGAAGAAGATTATAGGAGTTTGGAAAAGCAAAAACACAATAAAACAGCACAGATAATATAAATTTAAGAAATTAATGTTGACCAATATATGTTTTATATAATGGTGAGGCAATTATTACATGCTGCATCTGTATATTGCTGTTTGTCTTTGAACGTTTATTCTGAAAAATGATGTCGGTTAGTAGCATCAACGACTCATTACTCGTCATTATTGTAACTATTTAAGTGCATGAGTAAACAACTAGACGAGCTAAAATGTGTTTTCGAAATTGTAGTTTCTTATCCGCTTGAAATCCTTTGTGTTTTTTTAAAGAGAACATACGGAACACTAACATTTGCAGACACCGATTTAACATAAATGTGAATTATCTTAAATTGTTCAGGTCTATTTCAGAAAAAAACGTTCACAAGTTTTGGGATATTTGTTGCCTTGATTAAGACTAGGAACAAATTGTCTTTTAACAAATAGTGTATAGACCTTTTCGAAAAAGGAAAATAAATACAAAACAAACAAAAACACAAACAACTGAAACTTTAAGCCTGGAACAATTTTAAACATATGCACTTAACAACACTAAGATGTGTCGTCTGGAGCAGGCATGTGCTATGGAATAGTAGTTTGGCGTGACTAGCATTGATTCCAAAACACACACACATTTCATTTGCTAACCCCTTTCATTTGTCCTGCCTTTCAATCAAATCCGCTGAATTGAAAACTTCGCGATTTATAAACAGCCCGCGTTCCATGTCGTTAGGTCTATCAGAATCTAACATTACACACACACACACACACACACACATGCACGAGGATGCTTCAATTGAAAACCTTACATTCATTTAAACATTTCAAGAAAAATGGGAAACAACTGTTTTATTTCTCAGCGTAGTCTGTATATACGATCAACATCACTAATAAAGTGCTTAAATACCTCCATACTAAAAATGACTCATTGTCGTTTGTATGCATCATCTGCTGCCCCTTTTTATTGGACATCAAAGTCTTTCATTCTATCGCTTGTGTTATTGGTCCAAATACGTTATCATCACTTGGGAAGAGATCTGACAAGAACAGAAATGTAGAATAAACTCAAATTGCTTGTCCTCAAGTATTGTAACATTGCAATGTTAGTATTGGACTTAGGATTGTCATGTTAAAACATGACACATATACGCAGAAGTCCATGTCGTGTTCATTTTATTTCGGATCAGAGTTTTTTTTTTTTTTTTGCTTAGATGTTTGCCTCACTAGTTTCTACTGGCGGAGGCGCGCCCTTTTCCACCACAGACCGTAGTCCATTGGGCGATATCAAGACGCATAAACCAGTGCTTGGATGAATGTGTGCGTCTGTATGTACCTATGCTAGGTTTGTGCGCCCTCAGAAGCTGGCCCAACCAAAGTACAATGGAAGGGCCTCACCATGAGGGCGCGTGTGAAAGTTGTGCAAGAGTGTGACTGTTGGACAGAGTCAAATGAAACAGAGTGAGGTGAGAAGAGAGAGAGAAGGGGAAGAGTGGCCCCTAGGGTGAATCCCCTCTTCGGATCAGAGATTATTCCTGAGTAGATTTATGTACGTGGCGCTGGTGACAATTTTCTCTCCTGCCATGAGACAGTTTTATCTGTTATTTATAACGATCACAAAGTCAAGTATTTTCCTGCTCTTGAAAAACATGTATAAAAACAAGAGAAAAGAAGTAATATGCAGTCCAGATTCTAACCACAGACCTCCAGAAGATAAAATAACTTTGCAACAAAGACAGATGAGTTAAAGCTGCGGTTCTTAACCTTTTCGTTTCCTCAGATAACCTTCAAATGTTGTTTTTGCTAAGGTCAGGTCAGGTCAGGTCATCCCCTAACCGGTGAAGTCGTTGGGGCACACATGAAGACATCCTCACAAACCCACACGCCACCCTTCTCTGTCAGCGGCCGCTGCCTGTGCCTCTTCCGGTCAGAGATTGGCCCATTCTTTTAAGTTGTCCTCCCACCTCTTTTTGGGCCGGCATCTACGTCTGCCCTGTACTTGTCCGTGGAGGATCGTATTTGCAAGACCATTTGATCTCGATATGGGACCGTACTAAGCGAGTTTTCATCTTTTTACAGTTGCTAAGAGGTCTTCAAAAGGCCCTATTGCTGTTGTAATTCTTTCTCGAATTTCCTAATTTGTAACTCGATCTATGTACGTGATGTTTAAAAGTCTTCGGAAACATCTCATCTCCAAGACCTGTATCCATTGCTGAAGGTCAGCTGTAACTATCCATGTCTCATAAGCATAAAGGTATATTGACAGGACCATTAGGTGTAGGCATTAATATAATTTTCGTACATAGTGCTAACCGTTTATCTTGCCATATTTTGTTAAGCCGTGCAAGCGCCGATATAGTCTGTGCTATTCTGGCCAACACTTCACATTTTGATCCTTCATCACCAACAATCGACCCAAGATATTTAAAACGGTCAACTACTTCGAGTTCCTGGCCATTAGTCTTTATCATACTGTTAAATCCCTCTGCTTTGTCTGTAATTAATTTTGTCTTTCCAGCGTTTTTCTCCATACCATAGTCAAGAGTGGTTTCATCGAGCCTTCTGACCCATTCCTGGAGTTCCGCTTCTGAATCCGATACCCGTCGATGCCATCTGCAAAACGAAGGTTGGTAATCGTTCGGCCCCCATATCTTGACAGTACCGACGTGACCTCCAAGTGCCTCATTCCTAATTCTCTCAAGGAATATATTGAAAAGAGTTGGAGAGAGTGTACAACCCTGTCTCACACCAACTGATGTGCGAAACCAGTCCCCTCGCCTCCAATTCATAAGAATTGCGCTGAACGCCTTGTCATATAGGTATTCAAAGACCGTTATAATATTTACGTTGATTTTATACATCTCCATAGTTACCAAAAGCGCTTTATGCCATACCCTTTCAAACGCCTTCTTAAAATCAACAAACGCATGATACAGTTGTTGCTGCTGTTCTAAATATTTTTCGATAAGCAGCCTTAAAATAAATATCAGTTAAGTAGTGCTTCTTCCCTGTCTGAACCCTCCTTGCTCCTCAGCGATGATGTTCTCTGCTTGGGGTTTAAGTCAGTCGAGGATTAATCTAAGCATCCTTGCTAGGATGGCTGATGATGCTCATTGTTCTGTAATTTTGACACAGCTTAAGGTTTCCAGACTTATGTAACGGTATAACCATTGATTGTGTCCGTAAGTCCTGAAAGTTTCCTGTCGCCCATATTTGGTTGTGGATGTGTGTCGGGCCTTCCACCACTACCTCCCCACCTGCCTGTAAGAGCTCTGCTGGTATATTGTTCTCGCCGGCCGCATTCCCTCTTCTCAATGTCTTTACCGTTCCAGTTATCAGTTGGTTATCCTCTATAGTTGTTGGTGTTAGAGGGATTGTTTTCTCAGTTTCGTTTCGTCCTTCATAGTTATTTAACTCGGAACAGTACTCTGTCCATCGGGCGAGTACGTCATTTTTCTCAATTTTATCCTGGATCATAAAGTTCCTGCCTTGTCTTGGTGTTACCAGTTCTTTGACCACCTTGTATGCTCCTTTAGTGTCATTTCTGTTTGATCTTTCTTCACTGTTTGTACATTGCTCACATATCCACGCTTCTTCAGCCTCTCTCATCTTTTGTTGTTTCGCTTTCTTGACCTCTTTGTATCTGCCGACCTCACCAAAGGTGGATATTTTGGTTTTTCAGTGACCTTCTTCTGTCACAAAGGTCTAGAATTTCTTTGGTCACCCATGGCTTATTTTTGGTTTTGTGGCTTCCCATGATCTCTCTTGCTGTGTCTGTGAGAGCTGTGTTAAGACACTCTATTACTTTATCGGTATCCAGTCCCTCTCTGAGAGCCAACAGTGGAGCAAATCTCCCTCCTACTCTTGATTGAAACACTTCGATGATTGTTGGGTCTTTTAGTTTGTCCAGGTCAAACTTTAGTCTAATCACATCTTTCTTTGTGACTCCCTTCAATCATAGACGCATAGTCATCATAACAAGATCGTGGTTGCTTCCTATATCCGCTCCGGAGAAACTTCTTATTTTGTCGGTGTTGATAATAAATCTAAACCACCTCTGGACCAATTTGGCTGTGCACTTCATTGTTTGGGTTATGCCATGTCCAGTGGGTTGCGATGTCGAGGGCAAACACAACATTGCACACCATTGCTAAGGACGCCCACAATATTACATATATGACAATGTTCAAGGATAAGTTATTTGTATTTTCATAATAGTGAATAATGTATGCAATTAAAAATGTTAATTGAAATGTGTTGTTAATAAACAATAAAACTAATTGAATGAGTCAACATCTCCGTATCTGGAACTCACGCTAGAAACGTTCAAGATATATCCATTTTTACACAATCTAGGAAAGCATCATCAGCTTTAAGCACAAGTAACATTTTAATAAAAGTTAAAGTGTTTACAGAGTGAGGGTGAGACGATGCCCACTAATGTTCCCTTTAAATGTGTATCTGTCTTCCGGTCAGGTATTTTTACTTTGTCTGGTTCCCATTCTTTGAAATTCGGCTCCATGGCGGTGATTTTCAGATATCAGCAATCACGAACGACAGTCCTTCCGCAATGTCCAGTTACCTGCCACACACCCTCAAATCCCCATCGTGGCGTCTGTTTAAACGACATTTATCTAATTGTGTGAACGTTGTTTAAGTTAACTGCTGCTGTTTTGTGTCATTGTTTTTGTCATTGTTTTTGTCTTGCTATTGTGTTTATATCTTTCTATTTATCTTTCTAATTTTAAATCGAAATGTTAATAACATTTCATCAAGCCTACGCAGACCCCCTGAGACAACCTCACCGACGACTGCGTGTTCGCGGACCACATGTTAAGAACCGCTGCGTTTAGTTATTAGACCAGGAGTACACACCAAAACAGTGTCACAACTAGCCAATTCTTTCGTCATTCAACACTTGAGGGTATGGAATATAGGCCGAGTTCGATCCAGCCATATTTATAGACTCCATAATATCCTAACTTTCCTATCAAAATGTAAAGACTATGCAAACCTAAATAATGTCTATCAGGAAGACAAACAATGAACATTGGAAGTTTTACATTACGCAACCTGGTAAGGACGCGGGAAATTGGGAATTTTGAGGCTGGTAATTGAAAACAAGGTATCTCCGTGGTTCGAATCCTGTTGTCTATTACTTTACTATCGTTTATGATGTTTATATATTATAGATTCTATTTGCAGAAATATAATTGTATTGGGATCGCTGTTACTAGCAACAGTACTTTGCTTACTCTTCCCTGTCACGGCGTTTGCCATTTTCTCCTTTTCTTACCATATATATATATTTCTGGGAATGCAATTCGTTTTCGTAATAACAAAACAAGAACAAAAAACAAAACAAAAAAAGCAATGAAGAACAAACACACACATTAATAGAAACAAGGAGTCAGAATAACCTAAACTACTGATTCCTGCGTGCGGAACATTTTCAGTTTTGGTGATTCCGATGGGAACATTCCTTACTCGCATTTCTTGCGTGCCAGCTTGTTATGAAACAATCACCTTTTTCTTCAAAGCTCATACAAAGTTTTGACTGGCATCAACATGTCGTTGTTCTGATTCTGAAGTCAGATGTCTTGTCACCCATCTAACATATATTTTGTGAAACTGGAGACGATTATGGATGATGTAGTGTGCTGAACGTTGACTGATGATAAGGATCTCAGTGATCTAGAGGTAAGATGTCCGCCTCGTGGGCCGGACGCCGCGGGTTCAAATCACTATGGAGACCAACATTTTTTCACGCGAATCTTCTGGTTAAAAGTTCCCTTGATCTGTGGGTAGTGAGATTTGACTCCCGTATTCAGTGTCTAGCACGTTAAAAATCCCTTTGTGGTTAGAAATCGAAAAAATAACTTAACAGCCGCTGCCCACACAAAATTACAAAATCCTAGTTAAAAATATGCCCAAACTATTTGTACCTTCTCCTTGACCTAGTAAGCCGCAGGAAGTTTCAAAATCCCTACTACGTATAGCCGAAGACTTCGGCGATCTGGCAACAGATAGTAACATGCCTTGTCGATACCAGGATTCCAAGTATTTTAAGCTGATTAATGTCTAGATATACGGCTATTTCATTGAATCACTTGGCGATTTTCTTCCACGATGCGTTCAACTGTTCCAATCGACATTGGTGTGTTTGCTCGGTGTGCCTGACTCGATTGACTCCACTCTTACACTCCCTTGGGTGACAGATGTCGTGCTGAACCTTCATTTGGCGGTACATTTCTCTTGACCTAACCCTTCGATGCTAAAATTAAACGTATAATAGAACGATGGTCCTTTTTTTGTGTACATCACTAGTTGGATGGTCATCATGATACTGCTACTATGACGTGGCGTGGCTCGTCTGTAAGATGATGACACATGCAGGACACTCTTCGAGTCCTTAGCAACGATACTGTTAACTTACAACTTTTCTGACAATGCACGATGTGTTGGTTTTATATCGCAATATTATATTTTGCATTTGAAACCCGCTTGTATAAATGTATAAATTAAATAAATATCTTTAATAAATACACGCCAAGTCAACATACAGTGACAAGCCCTATTGACATTTTTGCGGTATAAAGTTTCTGCAGGATGGTGTTGTTATTGCTTAATTCCGGTAATGAGTAAGTTGACTTTGTTTGGGGTCCTAAAAAGGTGGTGGGTGGCTGCAGCTTTCCTCTCATAACGAGCGTGTTGATGAATGCGGACCGTGGTATCCAGCCGGCTGTGCTATGCTTAGCTTCATCTGTGTGACGCTCACTGCTCGGGGTATCACATCGACTGACACCTCGTCAGCCAGACTGCTCGAAAACAGCCTGAGAGAACAGTGATGGAAGGTATAGGGCCAGGCAAGAGAGGCAGGGGTAGGCCAAGAAGACCATGTTTCCAAGATACCTAGAATGCCGGATATGGCTGTGGCGGGCGCTGACGTTTAGGCAAGATAAAGAGTTTCTTTCAGACAGATTGTTATGGGAGAAAAATTCTATAAAGGACATGTTACATCATGCTGATAATGATCCTGTCACAACTTTGCAAGAGTGGTTTCATCGAGCCTTCTGACCCATTCCTGGAGTTCCGCTTCTGAATCCGATACCCGTCGATGCCATCTGCAAAACGAAGGTTGGTAATCGTTCGGCCCCCATATCTTGACAGTACCGACGTGACCTCCAAGTGCCTCATTCCTAATTCTCTCAAGGAATATATTGAAAAGAGTTGGAGAGAGTGTACAACCCTGTCTCACACCAACTGATGTGCGAAACCAGTCCCCTCGCCTCCAATTCACAAGAATTGCGCTGAACGCCTTGTCATATAGGTATTCAAAGACCGTTATAATATTTACGTTGATTTTATACATCTCCATAGTTACCAAAAGCGCTTTATGCCATACCCTTTCAAACGCCTTCTTAAAATCAACAAACACATGATACAGTTGTTGCTGCTGTTCTAAATATTTTTCGATAAGCAGCCTTAAAATAAATATCAGTTATGTAGTGCTTCTTCCCTGTCTGAAACCTGCTTGCTCCTCAGCGATGATGTTCTCTGCTTGGGGTTTAAATCAGTCGAGGATTAATCTAAGCATGACCTTGCTAGGATGGCTGATGATGCTCATTGTTCTGTAATTTTGACACAGCTTAAGGTTTCCAGACTTATGTAACGGTATAACCATTGATTGTGTCCGTAAGGCCTGAAAGTTTCCTGTCGCCCATATTTGGTTGTGGATGTGTGTCGGGCCTTCCACCACTACCTCCCCACCTGCCTGTAAGAGCGCTGCTGGTATATTGTTCTTGCCGGCCGCATTCCCTCTTCTCAATGTCTTTACCGTTCCAGTTATCAGTTGGTTATCCTCTATAGTTGTTGGTGTTGGATTGTTTTCTCAGTTTCGTTTCGTCCTTCATAGTTATTTAACTCGGAACAGTAATCTGTCCATCGGGCGGCCCGAAGTCATTTTTCTCAATTTTATCCTGGATCATAAAGTTCCTGCCTTGTCTTGGTGTTACCAGTTCTTTGACCACCTTGTATGCTCCTTTAGTGTCATTTCTGTTTGATCTTTCTTCACTGTTTGTACATTGCTCACATATCCACGCTTCTTCAGCCTCTCTCATCTTTTGTTGTTTCGCTTTCTTGACCTCTTTGTATCTGCCGACCTCACCAAAGGTGGATATTTTGGTTTTTCAGTGACCTTCTTCTGTCACAAAGGTCTAGAATTTCTTTGGTCCCCCATGGCTTATTTTTGGTTTGGTGGCTTCCCATGATCTCTCTTGCTGTGTCTGTGAGAGCTGTGTTAAGACACTCTATTACTTTATCGGTATCCAGTCCTTCTCTGAGAGCCAACAGTGGAGCAAATCTCCCTCCTACTCTTGATTGAAACACTTCGATGATTGTTGGGTCTTTTAGTTTGTCCAGGTCAAACTTTAGTCTAATCACATCTTTCTTTGTGACTCCCTTCAATCATAGACGCATAGTCATCATAACAAGATCGTGGTTGCTTCCTATATCCGCTCCGGAGAAACTTCTTATTTTGTCGGTGTTGATGATAAATCTAAACCTCCTCTGGACCAATTTGGCTGTGCACTTCATTGTTTGGGTTATGCCATGTCCAGTGGGTTGCGATGTCGAGGGCAAACACAACATTGCACACCATTGCTAAGGACGCCCACAATATTACATATATGACAATGTTCAAGGATAAGTTATTTGTATTTTCATAATAGTGAATAATGTATGCAATTAAAAATGTTAATTGAAATGTGTTGTTAATAAACAATAAAACTAATTGAATGAGTCAACATCTCCGTATCTGGAACTCACGCTAGAAACGTTCAAGATATATCCATTTTTACACAATCTAGGAAAGCATCATCAGCTTTAAGCACAAGTAACATTTTAATAAAAGTTAAAGTGTTTACAGAGTGAGGGTGAGACGATGCCCACTAATGTTCCCTTTAAATGTGTATCTGTCTTCCGGTCAGGTATTTTTACTTTGTCTGGTTCCCATTCTTTGAAATTCGGCTCCATGGCGGTGATTTTCAGATATCAGCAATCACGAACGACAGTCCTTCCGCAATGTCCAGTTACCTGCCACACACCCTCAAATCCCCATCGTGGCGTCTGTTTAAACGACATTTATCTAATTGTGTGAACGTTGTTTAAGTTAACTGCTGCTGTTTTGTGTCATTGTTTTTGTCATTGTTTTTGTCTTGCTATTGTGTTTATATCTTTCTATTTATCTTTCTAATTTTAAATCGAAATGTTAATAACATTTCATCAAGCCTACGCAGACCCCCTGAGACAACCTCACCGACGACTGCGTGTTCGCGGACCACATGTTAAGAACCGCTGCGTTTAGTTATTAGACCAGGAGTACACACCAAAACAGTGTCACAACTAGCCAATTCTTTCGTCATTCAACACTTGAGGGTATGGAATATAGGCCGAGTTCGATCCAGCCATATTTATAGACTCCATAATATCCTAACTTTCCTATCAAAATGTAAAGACTATGCAAACCTAAATAATGTCTATCAGGAAGACAAACAATGAACATTGGAAGTTTTACATTACGCAACCTGGTAAGGACGCGGGAAATTGGGAATTTTGAGGCTGGTAATTGAAAACAAGGTATCTCCGTGGTTCGAATCCTGTTGTCTATTACTTTACTATCGTTTATGATGTTTATATATTATAGATTCTATTTGCAGAAATATAATTGTATTGGGATCGCTGTTACTAGCAACAGTACTTTGCTTACTCTTCCCTGTCACGGCGTTTGCCATTTTCTCCTTTTCTTACCATATATATATATTTCTGGGAATGCAATTCGTTTTCGTAATAACAAAACAAGAACAAAAAACAAAACAAAAAAAGCAATGAAGAACAAACACACACATTAATAGAAACAAGGAGTCAGAATAACCTAAACTACTGATTCCTGCGTGCGGAACATTTTCAGTTTTGGTGATTCCGATGGGAACATTCCTTACTCGCATTTCTTGCGTGCCAGCTTGTTATGAAACAATCACCTTTTTCTTCAAAGCTCATACAAAGTTTTGACTGGCATCAACATGTCGTTGTTCTGATTCTGAAGTCAGATGTCTTGTCACCCATCTAACATATATTTTGTGAAACTGGAGACGATTATGGATGATGTAGTGTGCTGAACGTTGACTGATGATAAGGATCTCAGTGATCTAGAGGTAAGATGTCCGCCTCGTGGGCCGGACGCCGCGGGTTCAAATCACTATGGAGACCAACATTTTTTCACGCGAATCTTCTGGTTAAAAGTTCCCTTGATCTGTGGGTAGTGAGATTTGACTCCCGTATTCAGTGTCTAGCACGTTAAAAATCCCTTTGTGGTTAGAAATCGAAAAAATAACTTAACAGCCGCTGCCCACACAAAATTACAAAATCCTAGTTAAAAATATGCCCAAACTATGTGTACCTTCTCCTTGACCTAGTAAGCCGCAGGAAGTTTCAAAATCCCTACTACGTATAGCCGAAGACTTCGGCGATCTGGCAACAGATAGTAACATGCCTTGTCGATACCAGGATTCCAAGTATTTTAAGCTGATTAATGTCTAGATATACGGCTATTTCATTGAATCATTTGGCGATTTTCTTCCACGATGCGTTCAACTGTTCCAATCGACATTGGTGTGTTTGCTCGGTGTGCCTGACTCGATTGACTCCACTCTTACACTCCCTTGGGTGACAGATGTCGTGCTGAACCTTCATTTGGCGGTACATTTCTCTTGACCTAACCCTTCGATGCTAAAATTAAACGTATAATAGAACGATGGTCCTTTTTTTGTGTACATCACTAGTTGGATGGTCATCATGATACTGCTACTATGACGTGGCGTGGCTCGTCTGTAAGATGATGACACATGCAGGACACTCTTCGAGTCCTTAGCAACGATACTGTTAACTTACAACTTTTCTGACAATGCACGATGTGTTGGTTTTATATCGCAATATTATATTTTGCATTTGAAACCCGCTTGTATAAATGTATAAATTAAATAAATATCTTTAATAAATACACGCCAAGTCAACATACAGTGACAAGCCCTATTGACATTTTTGCGGTATAAAGTTTCTGCAGGATGGTGTTGTTATTGCTTAATTCCGGTAATGAGTAAGTTGACTTTGTTTGGGGTCCTAAAAAGGTGGTGGGTGGCTGCAGCTTCCCTCTCATAACGAGCGTGTTGATGAATGCGGACCGTGGTATCCAGCCGGCTGTGCTATGCTTAGCTTCATCTGTGTGACGCTCACTGCTCGGGGTATCACATCGACTGACACCTCGTCAGCCAGACTGCTCGAAAACAGCCTGAGAGAACAGTGATGGAAGGTATAGGGCCAGGCAAGAGAGGCAGGGGTAGGCCAAGAAGACCATGTTTCCAAGATACCTAGAATGCCGGATATGGCTGTGGCGGGCGCTGACGTTTAGGCAAGATAAAGAGTTTCTTTCAGACAGATTGTTATGGGAGAAAAATTCTATAAAGGACATGTTACATCATGCTGATAATGATCCTGTCACAACTTTGCAAGAGTGGTTTCATCGAGCCTTCTGACCCATTCCTGGAGTTCCGCTTCTGAATCCGATACCCGTCGATGCCATCTGCAAAACGAAGGTTGGTAATCGTTCGGCCCCCATATCTTGACAGTACCGACGTGACCTCCAAGTGCCTCATTCCTAATTCTCTCAAGGAATATATTGAAAAGAGTTGGAGAGAGTGTACAACCCTGTCTCACACCAACTGATGTGCGAAACCAGTCCCCTCGCCTCCAATTCACAAGAATTGCGCTGAACGCCTTGTCATATAGGTATTCAAAGACCGTTATAATATTTACGTTGATTTTATACATCTCCATAGTTACCAAAAGCGCTTTATGCCATACCCTTTCAAACGCCTTCTTAAAATCAACAAACACATGATACAGTTGTTGCTGCTGTTCTAAATATTTTTCGATAAGCAGCCTTAAAATAAATATCAGTTATGTAGTGCTTCTTCCCTGTCTGAAACCTGCTTGCTCCTCAGCGATGATGTTCTCTGCTTGGGGTTTAAATCAGTCGAGGATTAATCTAAGCATGACCTTGCTAGGATGGCTGATGATGCTCATTGTTCTGTAATTTTGACACAGCTTAAGGTTTCCAGACTTATGTAACGGTATAACCATTGATTGTGTCCGTAAGGCCTGAAAGTTTCCTGTCGCCCATATTTGGTTGTGGATGTGTGTCGGGCCTTCCACCACTACCTCCCCACCTGCCTGTAAGAGCGCTGCTGGTATATTGTTCTTGCCGGCCGCATTCCCTCTTCTCAATGTCTTTACCGTTCCAGTTATCAGTTGGTTATCCTCTATAGTTGTTGGTGTTGGATTGTTTTCTCAGTTTCGTTTCGTCCTTCATAGTTATTTAACTCGGAACAGTACTCTGTCCATCGGGCGGCCCGAAGTCATTTTTCTCAATTTTATCCTGGATCATAAAGTTCCTGCCTTGTCTTGGTGTTACCAGTTCTTTGACCACCTTGTATGCTCCTTTAGTGTCATTTCTGTTTGATCTTTCTTCACTGTTTGTACATTGCTCACATATCCACGCTTCTTCAGCCTCTCTCATCTTTTGTTGTTTCGCTTTCTTGACCTCTTTGTATCTGCCGACCTCACCAAAGGTGGATATTTTGGTTTTTCAGTGACCTTCTTCTGTCACAAAGGTCTAGAATTTCTTTGGTCCCCCATGGCTTATTTTTGGTTTGGTGGCTTCCCATGATCTCTCTTGCTGTGTCTGTGAGAGCTGTGTTAAGACACTCTATTACTTTATCGGTATCCAGTCCTTCTCTGAGAGCCAACAGTGGAGCAAATCTCCCTCCTACTCTTGATTGAAACACTTCGATGATTGTTGGGTCTTTTAGTTTGTCCAGGTCAAACTTTAGTCTAATCACATCTTTCTTTGTGACTCCCTTCAATCATAGACGCATAGTCATCATAACAAGATCGTGGTTGCTTCCTATATCCGCTCCGGAGAAACTTCTTATTTTGTCGGTGTTGATGATAAATCTAAACCTCCTCTGGACCAATTTGGCTGTGCACTTCATTGTTTGGGTTATGCCATGTCCAGTGGGTTGCGATGTCGAGGGCAAACACAACATTGCACACCATTGCTAAGGACGCCCACAATATTACATATATGACAATGTTCAAGGATAAGTTATTTGTATTTTCATAATAGTGAATAATGTATGCAATTAAAAATGTTAATTGAAATGTGTTGTTAATAAACAATAAAACTAATTGAATGAGTCAACATCTCCGTATCTGGAACTCACGCTAGAAACGTTCAAGATATATCCATTTTTACACAATCTAGGAAAGCATCATCAGCTTTAAGCACAAGTAACATTTTAATAAAAGTTAAAGTGTTTACAGAGTGAGGGTGAGACGATGCCCACTAATGTTCCCTTTAAATGTGTATCTGTCTTCCGGTCAGGTATTTTTACTTTGTCTGGTTCCCATTCTTTGAAATTCGGCTCCATGGCGGTGATTTTCAGATATCAGCAATCACGAACGACAGTCCTTCCGCAATGTCCAGTTACCTGCCACACACCCTCAAATCCCCATCGTGGCGTCTGTTTAAACGACATTTATCTAATTGTGTGAACGTTGTTTAAGTTAACTGCTGCTGTTTTGTGTCATTGTTTTTGTCATTGTTTTTGTCTTGCTATTGTGTTTATATCTTTCTATTTATCTTTCTAATTTTAAATCGAAATGTTAATAACATTTCATCAAGCCTACGCAGACCCCCTGAGACAACCTCACCGACGACTGCGTGTTCGCGGACCACATGTTAAGAACCGCTGCGTTTAGTTATTAGACCAGGAGTACACACCAAAACAGTGTCACAACTAGCCAATTCTTTCGTCATTCAACACTTGAGGGTATGGAATATAGGCCGAGTTCGATCCAGCCATATTTATAGACTCCATAATATCCTAACTTTCCTATCAAAATGTAAAGACTATGCAAACCTAAATAATGTCTATCAGGAAGACAAACAATGAACATTGGAAGTTTTACATTACGCAACCTGGTAAGGACGCGGGAAATTGGGAATTTTGAGGCTGGTAATTGAAAACAAGGTATCTCCGTGGTTCGAATCCTGTTGTCTATTACTTTACTATCGTTTATGATGTTTATATATTATAGATTCTATTTGCAGAAATATAATTGTATTGGGATCGCTGTTACTAGCAACAGTACTTTGCTTACTCTTCCCTGTCACGGCGTTTGCCATTTTCTCCTTTTCTTACCATATATATATATTTCTGGGAATGCAATTCGTTTTCGTAATAACAAAACAAGAACAAAAAACAAAACAAAAAAAGCAATGAAGAACAAACACACACATTAATAGAAACAAGGAGTCAGAATAACCTAAACTACTGATTCCTGCGTGCGGAACATTTTCAGTTTTGGTGATTCCGATGGGAACATTCCTTACTCGCATTTCTTGCGTGCCAGCTTGTTATGAAACAATCACCTTTTTCTTCAAAGCTCATACAAAGTTTTGACTGGCATCAACATGTCGTTGTTCTGATTCTGAAGTCAGATGTCTTGTCACCCATCTAACATATATTTTGTGAAACTGGAGACGATTATGGATGATGTAGTGTGCTGAACGTTGACTGATGATAAGGATCTCAGTGATCTAGAGGTAAGATGTCCGCCTCGTGGGCCGGACGCCGCGGGTTCAAATCACTATGGAGACCAACATTTTTTCACGCGAATCTTCTGGTTAAAAGTTCCCTTGATCTGTGGGTAGTGAGATTTGACTCCCGTATTCAGTGTCTAGCACGTTAAAAATCCCTTTGTGGTTAGAAATCGAAAAAATAACTAAACAGCCGCTGCCCACACAAAATTACAAAATCCTAGTTAAAAATATGCCCAAACTATTTGTACCTTCTCCTTGACCTAGTAAGCCGCAGGAAGTTTCAAAATCCCTACTACGTATAGCCGAAGACTTCGGCGATCTGGCAACAGATAGTAACATGCCTTGTCGATACCAGGATTCCAAGTATTTTAAGCTGATTAATGTCTAGATATACGGCTATTTCATTGAATCATTTGGCGATTTTCTTCCACGATGCGTTCAACTGTTCCAATCGACATTGGTGTGTTTGCTCGGTGTGCCTGACTCGATTGACTCCACTCTTACACTCCCTTGGGTGACAGATGTCGTGCTGAACCTTCATTTGGCGGTACATTTCTCTTGACCTAACCCTTCGATGCTAAAATTAAACGTATAATAGAACGATGGTCCTTTTTTTGTGTACATCACTAGTTGGATGGTCATCATGATACTGCTACTATGACGTGGCGTGGCTCGTCTGTAAGATGATGACACATGCAGGACACTCTTCGAGTCCTTAGCAACGATACTGTTAACTTACAACTTTTCTGACAATGCACGATGTGTTGGTTTTATATCGCAATATTATATTTTGCATTTGAAACCCGCTTGTATAAATGTATAAATTAAATAAATATCTTTAATAAATACACGCCAAGTCAACATACAGTGACAAGCCCTATTGACATTTTTGCGGTATAAAGTTTCTGCAGGATGGTGTTGTTATTGCTTAATTCCGGTAATGAGTAAGTTGACTTTGTTTGGGGTCCTAAAAAGGTGGTGGGTGGCTGCAGCTTTCCTCTCATAACGAGCGTGTTGATGAATGCGGACCGTGGTATCCAGCCGGCTGTGCTATGCTTAGCTTCATCTGTGTGACGCTCACTGCTCGGGGTATCACATCGACTGACACCTCGTCAGCCAGACTGCTCGAAAACAGCCTGAGAGAACAGTGATGGAAGGTATAGGGCCAGGCAAGAGAGGCAGGGGTAGGCCAAGAAGACCATGTTTCCAAGATACCTAGAATGCCGGATATGGCTGTGGCGGGCGCTGACGTTTAGGCAAGATAAAGAGTTTCTTTCAGACAGATTGTTATGGGAGAAAAATTATATAAAGGACATGTTACATCATGCTGATAATGATCCTGTCACAACTTTGCAAGAGTGGTTTCATCGAGCCTTCTGACCCATTCCTGGAGTTCCGCTTCTGAATCCGATACCCGTCGATGCCATCTGCAAAACGAAGGTTGGTAATCGTTCGGCCCCCATATCTTGACAGTACCGACGTGACCTCCAAGTGCCTCATTCCTAATTCTCTCAAGGAATATATTGAAAAGAGTTGGAGAGAGTGTACAACCCTGTCTCACACCAACTGATGTGCGAAACCAGTCCCCTCGCCTCCAATTCACAAGAATTGCGCTGAACGCCTTGTCATATAGGTATTCAAAGACCGTTATAATATTTACGTTGATTTTATACATCTCCATAGTTACCAAAAGCGCTTTATGCCATACCCTTTCAAACGCCTTCTTAAAATCAACAAACACATGATACAGTTGTTGCTGCTGTTCTAAATATTTTTCGATAAGCAGCCTTAAAATAAATATCAGTTATGTAGTGCTTCTTCCCTGTCTGAAACCTGCTTGCTCCTCAGCGATGATGTTCTCTGCTTGGGGTTTAAATCAGTCGAGGATTAATCTAAGCATGACCTTGCTAGGATGGCTGATGATGCTCATTGTTCTGTAATTTTGACACAGCTTAAGGTTTCCAGACTTATGTAACGGTATAACCATTGATTGTGTCCGTAAGGCCTGAAAGTTTCCTGTCGCCCATATTTGGTTGTGGATGTGTGTCGTGCCTTCCACCACTACCTCCCCACCTGCCTGTAAGAGCGCTGCTGGTATATTGTTCTTGCCGGCCGCATTCCCTCTTCTCAATGTCTTTACCGTTCCAGTTATCAGTTGGTTATCCTCTATAGTTGTTGGTGTTGGATTGTTTTCTCAGTTTCGTTTCGTCCTTCATAGTTATTTAACTCGGAACAGTAATCTGTCCATCGGGCGGCCCGAAGTCATTTTTCTCAATTTTATCCTGGATCATAAAGTTCCTGCCTTGTCTTGGTGTTACCAGTTCTTTGACCACCTTGTATGCTCCTTTAGTGTCATTTCTGTTTGATCTTTCTTCACTGTTTGTACATTGCTCACATATCCACGCTTCTTCAGCCTCTCTCATCTTTTGTTGTTTCGCTTTCTTGACCTCTTTGTATCTGCCGACCTCACCAAAGGTGGATATTTTGGTTTTTCAGTGACCTTCTTCTGTCACAAAGGTCTAGAATTTCTTTGGTCCCCCATGGCTTATTTTTGGTTTGGTGGCTTCCCATGATCTCTCTTGCTGTGTCTGTGAGAGCTGTGTTAAGACACTCTATTACTTTATCGGTATCCAGTCCTTCTCTGAGAGCCAACAGTGGAGCAAATCTCCCTCCTTCTCTTGATTGAAACACTTCGATGATTGTTGGGTCTTTTAGTTTGTCCAGGTCAAACTTTAGTCTAATCACATCTTTCTTTGTGACTCCCTTCAATCATAGACGCATAGTCATCATAACAAGATCGTGGTTGCTTCCTATATCCGCTCCGGAGAAACTTCTTATTTTGTCGGTGTTGATGATAAATCTAAACCTCCTCTGGACCAATTTGGCTGTGCACTTCATTGTTTGGGTTATGCCATGTCCAGTGGGTTGCGATGTCGAGGGCAAACACAACATTGCACACCATTGCTAAGGACGCCCACAATATTACATATATGACAATGTTCAAGGATAAGTTATTTGTATTTTCATAATAGTGAATAATGTATGCAATTAAAAATGTTAATTGAAATGTGTTGTTAATAAACAATAAAACTAATTGAATGAGTCAACATCTCCGTATCTGGAACTCACGCTAGAAACGTTCAAGATATATCCATTTTTACACAATCTAGGAAAGCATCATCAGCTTTAAGCACAAGTAACATTTTAATAAAAGTTAAAGTGTTTACAGAGTGAGGGTGAGACGATGCCCACTAATGTTCCCTTTAAATGTGTATCTGTCTTCCGGTCAGGTATTTTTACTTTGTCTGGTTCCCATTCTTTGAAATTCGGCTCCATGGCGGTGATTTTCAGATATCAGCAATCACGAACGACAGTCCTTCCGCAATGTCCAGTTACCTGCCACACACCCTCAAATCCCCATCGTGGCGTCTGTTTAAACGACATTTATCTAATTGTGTGAACGTTGTTTAAGTTAACTGCTGCTGTTTTGTGTCATTGTTTTTGTCATTGTTTTTGTCTTGCTATTGTGTTTATATCTTTCTATTTATCTTTCTAATTTTAAATCGAAATGTTAATAACATTTCATCAAGCCTACGCAGACCCCCTGAGACAACCTCACCGACGACTGCGTGTTCGCGGACCACATGTTAAGAACCGCTGCGTTTAGTTATTAGACCAGGAGTACACACCAAAACAGTGTCACAACTAGCCAATTCTTTCGTCATTCAACACTTGAGGGTATGGAATATAGGCCGAGTTCGATCCAGCCATATTTATAGACTCCATAATATCCTAACTTTCCTATCAAAATGTAAAGACTATGCAAACCTAAATAATGTCTATCAGGAAGACAAACAATGAACATTGGAAGTTTTACATTACGCAACCTGGTAAGGACGCGGGAAATTGGGAATTTTGAGGCTGGTAATTGAAAACAAGGTATCTCCGTGGTTCGAATCCTGTTGTCTATTACTTTACTATCGTTTATGATGTTTATATAATATAGATTCTATTTGCAGAAATATAATTGTATTGGGATCGCTGTTACTAGCAACAGTACTTTGCTTACTCTTCCCTGTCACGGCGTTTGCCATTTTCTCCTTTTCTTACCATATATATATATTTCTGGGAATGCAATTCGTTTTCGTAATAACAAAACAAGAACAAAAAACAAAACAAAAAAAGCAATGAAGAACAAACACACACATTAATAGAAACAAGGAGTCAGAATAACCTAAACTACTGATTCCTGCGTGCGGAACATTTTCAGTTTTGGTGATTCCGATGGGAACATTCCTTACTCGCATTTCTTGCGTGCCAGCTTGTTATGAAACAATCACCTTTTTCTTCAAAGCTCATACAAAGTTTTGACTGGCATCAACATGTCGTTGTTCTGATTCTGAAGTCAGATGTCTTGTCACCCATCTAACATATATTTTGTGAAACTGGAGACGATTATGGATGATGTAGTGTGCTGAACGTTGACTGATGATAAGGATCTCAGTGATCTAGAGGTAAGATGTCCGCCTCGTGGGCCGGACGCCGCGGGTTCAAATCACTATGGAGACCAACATTTTTTCACGCGAATCTTCTGGTTAAAAGTTCCCTTGATCTGTGGGTAGTGAGATTTGACTCCCGTATTCAGTGTCTAGCACGTTAAAAATCCCTTTGTGGTTAGAAATCGAAAAAATAACTTAACAGCCGCTGCCCACACAAAATTACAAAATCCTAGTTAAAAATATGCCCAAACTATTTGTACCTTCTCCTTGACCTAGTAAGCCGCAGGAAGTTTCAAAATCCCTACTACGTATAGCCGAAGACTTCGGCGATCTGGCAACAGATAGTAACATGCCTTGTCGATACCAGGATTCCAAGTATTTTAAGCTGATTAATGTCTAGATATACGGCTATTTCATTGAATCATTTGGCGATTTTCTTCCACGATGCGTTCAACTGTTCCAATCGACATTGGTGTGTTTGCTCGGTGTGCCTGACTCGATTGACTCCACTCTTACACTCCCTTGGGTGACAGATGTCGTGCTGAACCTTCATTTGGCGGTACATTTCTCTTGACCTAACCCTTCGATGCTAAAATTAAACGTATAATAGAACGATGGTCCTTTTTTTGTGTACATCACTAGTTGGATGGTCATCATGATACTGCTACTATGACGTGGCGTGGCTCGTCTGTAAGATGATGACACATGCAGGACACTCTTCGAGTCCTTAGCAACGATACTGTTAACTTACAACTTTTCTGACAATGCACGATGTGTTGGTTTTATATCGCAATATTATATTTTGCATTTGAAACCCGCTTGTATAAATGTATAAATTAAATAAATATCTTTAATAAATACACGCCAAGTCAACATACAGTGACAAGCCCTATTGACATTTTTGCGGTATAAAGTTTCTGCAGGATGGTGTTGTTATTGCTTAATTCCGGTAATGAGTAAGTTGACTTTGTTTGGGGTCCTAAAAAGGTGGTGGGTGGCTGCAGCTTTCCTCTCATAACGAGCGTGTTGATGAATGCGGACCGTGGTATCCAGCCGGCTGTGCTATGCTTAGCTTCATCTGTGTGACGCTCACTGCTCGGGGTATCACATCGACTGACACCTCGTCAGCCAGACTGCTCGAAAACAGCCTGAGAGAACAGTGATGGAAGGTATAGGGCCAGGCAAGAGAGGCAGGGGTAGGCCAAGAAGACCATGTTTCCAAGATACCTAGAATGCCGGATATGGCTGTGGCGGGCGCTGACGTTTAGGCAAGATAAAGAGTTTCTTTCAGACAGATTGTTATGGGAGAAAAATTATATAAAGGACATGTTACATCATGCTGATAATGATCCTGTCACAACTTTGCAAGAGTGGTTTCATCGAGCCTTCTGACCCATTCCTGGAGTTCCGCTTCTGAATCCGATACCCGTCGATGCCATCTGCAAAACGAAGGTTGGTAATCGTTCGGCCCCCATATCTTGACAGTACCGACGTGACCTCCAAGTGCCTCATTCCTAATTCTCTCAAGGAATATATTGAAAAGAGTTGGAGAGAGTGTACAACCCTGTCTCACACCAACTGATGTGCGAAACCAGTCCCCTCGCCTCCAATTCACAAGAATTGCGCTGAACGCCTTGTCATATAGGTATTCAAAGACCGTTATAATATTTACGTTGATTTTATACATCTCCATAGTTACCAAAAGCGCTTTATGCCATACCCTTTCAAACGCCTTCTTAAAATCAACAAACACATGATACAGTTGTTGCTGCTGTTCTAAATATTTTTCGATAAGCAGCCTTAAAATAAATATCAGTTATGTAGTGCTTCTTCCCTGTCTGAAACCTGCTTGCTCCTCAGCGATGATGTTCTCTGCTTGGGGTTTAAATCAGTCGAGGATTAATCTAAGCATGACCTTGCTAGGATGGCTGATGATGCTCATTGTTCTGTAATTTTGACACAGCTTAAGGTTTCCAGACTTATGTAACGGTATAACCATTGATTGTGTCCGTAAGGCCTGAAAGTTTCCTGTCGCCCATATTTGGTTGTGGATGTGTGTCGGGCCTTCCACCACTACCTCCCCACCTGCCTGTAAGAGCGCTGCTGGTATATTGTTCTTGCCGGCCGCATTCCCTCTTCTCAATGTCTTTACCGTTCCAGTTATCAGTTGGTTATCCTCTATAGTTGTTGGTGTTGGATTGTTTTCTCAGTTTCGTTTCGTCCTTCATAGTTATTTAACTCGGAACAGTACTCTGTCCATCGGGCGGCCCGAAGTCATTTTTCTCAATTTTATCCTGGATCATAAAGTTCCTGCCTTGTCTTGGTGTTACCAGTTCTTTGACCACCTTGTATGCTCCTTTAGTGTCATTTCTGTTTGATCTTTCTTCACTGTTTGTACATTGCTCACATATCCACGCTTCTTCAGCCTCTCTCATCTTTTGTTGTTTCGCTTTCTTGACCTCTTTGTATCTGCCGACCTCACCAAAGGTGGATATTTTGGTTTTTCAGTGACCTTCTTCTGTCACAAAGGTCTAGAATTTCTTTGGTCCCCCATGGCTTATTTTTGGTTTGGTGGCTTCCCATGATCTCTCTTGCTGTGTCTGTGAGAGCTGTGTTAAGACACTCTATTACTTTATCGGTATCCAGTCCTTCTCTGAGAGCCAACAGTGGAGCAAATCTCCCTCCTACTCTTGATTGAAACACTTCGATGATTGTTGGGTCTTTTAGTTTGTCCAGGTCAAACTTTAGTCTAATCACATCTTTCTTTGTGACTCCCTTCAATCATAGACGCATAGTCATCATAACAAGATCGTGGTTGCTTCCTATATC
Source organism: Ariolimax columbianus (assembly GCA_036924085.1). Taxonomy (NCBI): domain Eukaryota; kingdom Metazoa; phylum Mollusca; class Gastropoda; order Stylommatophora; family Arionidae; genus Ariolimax; species Ariolimax columbianus. The sequence goes on from JAVGWX010000003.1 coordinate 25,103,249, forward strand.
CGCTCCGGAGAAACTTCTTATTTTGTCGGTGTTGATGATAAATCTAAACCTCCTCTGGACCAATTTGGCTGTGCACTTCATTGTTTGGGTTATGCCATGTCCAGTGGGTTGCGATGTCGAGGGCAAACATAACATTGCACACCATTGCTAAGGACGCCCACAATATTACATATATGACAATGTTCAAGGATAAGTTATTTGTATTTTCATAATAGTGAATAATGTATGCAATTAAAAATGTTAATTGAAATGTGTTGTTAATAAACAATAAAACTAATTGAATGAGTCAACATCTCCGTATCTGGAACTCACGCTAGAAACGTTCAAGATATATCCATTTTTACACAATCTAGGAAAGCATCATCAGCTTTAAGCACAAGTAACATTTTAATAAAAGTTAAAGTGTTTACAGAGTGAGGGTGAGACGATGCCCACTAATGTTCCCTTTAAATGTGTATCTGTCTTCCGGTCAGGTATTTTTACTTTGTCTGGTTCCCATTCTTTGAAATTCGGCTCCATGGCGGTGATTTTCAGATATCAGCAATCACGAACGACAGTCCTTCCGCAATGTCCAGTTACCTGCCACACACCCTCAAATCCCCATCGTGGCGTCTGTTTAAACGACATTTATCTAATTGTGTGAACGTTGTTTAAGTTAACTGCTGCTGTTTTGTGTCATTGTTTTTGTCATTGTTTTTGTCTTGCTATTGTGTTTATATCTTTCTATTTATCTTTCTAATTTTAAATCGAAATGTTAATAACATTTCATCAAGCCTACGCAGACCCCCTGAGACAACCTCACCGACGACTGCGTGTTCGCGGACCACATGTTAAGAACCGCTGCGTTTAGTTATTAGACCAGGAGTACACACCAAAACAGTGTCACAACTAGCCAATTCTTTCGTCATTCAACACTTGAGGGTATGGAATATAGGCCGAGTTCGATCCAGCCATATTTATAGACTCCATAATATCCTAACTTTCCTATCAAAATGTAAAGACTATGCAAACCTAAATAATGTCTATCAGGAAGACAAACAATGAACATTGGAAGTTTTACATTACGCAACCTGGTAAGGACGCGGGAAATTGGGAATTTTGAGGCTGGTAATTGAAAACAAGGTATCTCCGTGGTTCGAATCCTGTTGTCTATTACTTTACTATCGTTTATGATGTTTATATATTATAGATTCTATTTGCAGAAATATAATTGTATTGGGATCGCTGTTACTAGCAACAGTACTTTGCTTACTCTTCCCTGTCACGGCGTTTGCCATTTTCTCCTTTTCTTACCATATATATATATTTCTGGGAATGCAATTCGTTTTCGTAATAACAAAACAAGAACAAAAAACAAAACAAAAAAAGCAATGAAGAACAAACACACACATTAATAGAAACAAGGAGTCAGAATAACCTAAACTACTGATTCCTGCGTGCGGAACATTTTCAGTTTTGGTGATTCCGATGGGAACATTCCTTACTCGCATTTCTTGCGTGCCAGCTTGTTATGAAACAATCACCTTTTTCTTCAAAGCTCATACAAAGTTTTGACTGGCATCAACATGTCGTTGTTCTGATTCTGAAGTCAGATGTCTTGTCACCCATCTAACATATATTTTGTGAAACTGGAGACGATTATGGATGATGTAGTGTGCTGAACGTTGACTGATGATAAGGATCTCAGTGATCTAGAGGTAAGATGTCCGCCTCGTGGGCCGGACGCCGCGGGTTCAAATCACTATGGAGACCAACATTTTTTCACGCGAATCTTCTGGTTAAAAGTTCCCTTGATCTGTGGGTAGTGAGATTTGACTCCCGTATTCAGTGTCTAGCACGTTAAAAATCCCTTTGTGGTTAGAAATCGAAAAAATAACTTAACAGCCGCTGCCCACACAAAATTACAAAATCCTAGTTAAAAATATGCCCAAACTATTTGTACCTTCTCCTTGACCTAGTAAGCCGCAGGAAGTTTCAAAATCCCTACTACGTATAGCCGAAGACTTCGGCGATCTGGCAACAGATAGTAACATGCCTTGTCGATACCAGGATTCCAAGTATTTTAAGCTGATTAATGTCTAGATATACGGCTATTTCATTGAATCACTTGGCGATTTTCTTCCACGATGCGTTCAACTGTTCCAATCGACATTGGTGTGTTTGCTCGGTGTGCCTGACTCGATTGACTCCACTCTTACACTCCCTTGGGTGACAGATGTCGTGCTGAACCTTCATTTGGCGGTACATTTCTCTTGACCTAACCCTTCGATGCTAAAATTAAACGTATAATAGAACGATGGTCCTTTTTTTGTGTACATCACTAGTTGGATGGTCATCATGATACTGCTACTATGACGTGGCGTGGCTCGTCTGTAAGATGATGACACATGCAGGACACTCTTCGAGTCCTTAGCAACGATACTGTTAACTTACAACTTTCCTGACAATGCACGATGTGTTGGTTTTATATCGCAATATTATATTTTGCATTTGAAACCCGCTTGTATAAATGTATAAATTAAATAAATATCTTTAATAAATACACGCCAAGTCAACATACAGTGACAAGCCCTATTGACATTTTTGCGGTATAAAGTTTCTGCAGGATGGTGTTGTTATTGCTTAATTCCGGTAATGAGTAAGTTGACTTTGTTTGGGGTCCTAAAAAGGTGGTGGGTTGCTGCAGCTTTCCTCTCATAACGAGCGTGTTGATGAATGCGGACCGTGGTATCCAGCCGGCTGTGCTATGCTTAGCTTCATCTGTGTGACGCTCACTGCTCGGGGTATCACATCGACTGACACCTCGTCAGCCAGACTGCTCGAAAAAAGCCTGAGAGAACAGTGATGGAAAGTATAGGGCCAGGCAAGAGAGGCAGGGGTAGGCCAAGAAGACCATGTTTCCAAGATACCTAGAATGCCGGATATGGCTGTGGCGGGCGCTGACGTTTAGGCAAGATAAAGAGTTTCTTTCAGACAGATTGTTATGGGAGCTAAATTCTATAAAGGACATGTTACATCATGCTGATGATGATCCTGTCACAACTTGCTTGTCAATATAGTGTCACTTATCCTGACACATTTTCCTTGTCAATATGTTTGCCCTGACCCTGTCGTGCCTTCCTGGTCAATATGTTTGCCCTGACCCTGTCGTGCCTTCCTGGTCAATATGTTTGCCCTGACCCTGTCGTGCCTTCCTGGTCAATATGTTTGCCCTGACCCTGTCGTGCCTTCCTGGTCAATATGTTTGCCCTGACCCTGTCGTGCCTTCCTGGTCAATATGTTTGCCCTGACCCTGTCGTGCCTTCCTGGTCAATATGTTGTTCCTGACCCAACGAGCGTCTGTGTTCCCCACAGAATGCGGTAATTAGCCCAACGCTCAAGGCTCCTTAGTCCCTTCTTACTCTTACGACATGCTTGACAGATGACAGTGTTACTCTGGCGATATATATATATATATATTCTCCTTCTCTGTGATCTTCAGAATATCTTTGATGGCGTGTGTTCATCTTCTCTTAGGTCTTCCTCTGCTTTGTTTTCCAAGTGCCGTTTGCCTTCCACTATAGTTCGTACATACCTATTGTGCCGTTTGATGTGGCAAGCATATTTTAATTAGCTAGATATAATGCTGTTCACCGGCCAATTTTGATCTATACACTGCTCTTTTAGAATGCCTTTTTTTTTTGAATTTTTTTTTGTCCGATGTAAAAGAACTCTCCTGCAGCATTTTAGCTTGAAATATTCAATTTTCTTCTTTACTGTTTGTGTGGTGGTCCATGTTTCTAATTCGTGCTGGCTGCCACGGGGAAGATGCATGTTCTCATAATTTGTGCTAATGTTGTTCTGTTTGTGTTGTGTCATGCGTTTCTCATTTTATTTAACAAGTACATTGCATGGCGGTTCTTCTTCTGGTTTGTTTTACAGTCTCCATTACAGCTGATAATGAGCCGAGATATTTGAAACGTGTGACATTTTGGGTTTTCTTATTTTCTAAAGTAACTTTAGGTCTGGTATTTGCTTTGTCGGTGATCATTATCTTGGTTTTACTGGTGGTCAGGTAGATATTTTGTTCTTCACTATGTTGTTTACCAGACAGGCTAATCTGGTCTAGTATTCCCGTACTATTTGAAAGGGTGTACTCTTTATATCTGTTCTGTTATATCCTTTCCATCGATTGTAAGAGGGTCACGCTTTTCGTAATGTTGGTCGCTTCTGAAATTTCTTGATATGTTTTCTTTATAGTCCTTGAAAAGATAAGGGGGGGGGGGGGGGGAAGGGGGTAGCACATCCTTGTCTTAATCCAATTTGAACGCCAAACCAGTCTGATAATTCCCCAGCTTTTCTGACCGATGCTTCTTGCTCCTGGTATCATGTTTTGACTAGGTGGATCAGATGTGCTGGCAATCGCACATCCTTCATGACTTTCCACAGAATTGGGTGCTGCACACAGGAAAAGACTTGGTGCAGCCTATGAAGCACGTGTGTAGTTATAAATGGTGCTCCCTACATTTCACTAAGACATTATGTTATAAATGGTGCTCCCTACATTTCACTAAGACATTATGTTATAAATGGTGCTCCCTACATTTCACTAAGACATTATGTTATAAATGGTGCTCCCTACATTTCACTAAGACATTATGTTAAAAATGTGATCCCTTGCACCTTTGTCACGTCTGAAACCTGCTCGTGCTTGCAGAGACTAAAACTAGATAAAGTGGATGAGGCAAGTAAAAGATAAAGATGTCTTAAACTTCAACAAAAGTGATATCAGAATATAAGACGCAAATCAAATTACAGATCAAGATAAGAACACAAATATTTAATAATTTAAAGACGTCAACAAACATAATATGATAAACCAATGGATTAAATGAAATGGAGATCTGACATGGATATACAGATCCATACTTATTTCCACATATTAAACTATACGGCACAGAAGAATAATCATAATATGATTTGCTACACAATGAGAAAACAACAATGAAATTACTTATAGCAGTCAATGTAGTCAACTGTTTAAAAAACTATCAACAACAGCAACAACATTATATCCCAAGTCTACTGAGAATAACAAGGTTCAAACTTCATATAAAATGAATTGTCACCTTACCAAATGAAACTAAGGGTATGTAAGAAACATAGTTGCATCAAAATGGAATAACAGCATAACAAATCTAGACAAACAGTAAAGATGTGCGATTACCCTGTGACAAGAGACCGTTCTTCATCTGCCCTATACATTCTTCATATGTGGACTCCAAAATAAATGGGACGGTATGACAGACGTCCTCCAACTAAACATCTTTTTCAAGTTTTCGTCATTCCTGTATCTTGAAGATTAACTAGTTATTTTTATGTGTGTTATCCACTTGTCACTGATGCAGGCCTTTTTGTCTGAACGTAGGTTTCATTCTTATTCTAACACCGTCTCTGCCTCCATACTTGTCCACATTTGTATGCTCTTTAATCTTCCAATCATGTCGTAAAAATAATCTGAAGAGGACTGTGCAAACTCATGCAAAACTGTTTTGCAGAAACAGCCACAGCTAATGTTTGGACACATGCTGTCTATAAAAGGTTCAGCCGGCTACCAAATGCTTCAAATGTAGTCACACAACAAAAGAAGAAGATAATGAATGTATAAGACACTTACGCAACATTATATTAGAGATGCAACACAGAAATAAGTTACGAAACAACCGAGATAAAGAACTGTCCAGAGAATGACAAACTCTTTGCAAAAAGATCTTTGGGTGCGAAAACAGGTTCTTATGTGCTATATAGAACCAGTCAAGTCACACTGAAGTGACTCATAAAATAAATAAACAAACATATGACTGGGAGCCACATAGATGTTTTATTAGATAGGGGTAATGATAGTTTTAAGGACCTAGAGATGCCAAATGATTACGTAGTCTGATACCCGCAGGTAATGCTTTTTTTTTTTTTACACCTGTTAGTACAAAACTATGACCTTTTTGGGTATCTTATGGGATCAGTAGGGATAAAGTTTGTTGTTACAGCAAGCACAATATAAAGGAAAGTTGTAGAGATAGACATCTCCGAATGTGTAACATCTTTGCACATGGGACGGATAAGTATAGTACTGATAATTAAGGGAGAAGTATAGTACTGATAATCAAGGGATAATTATAGTACTGATAATCAAGGGATAAGTATAGTACTGATAATTAAGGGATAAGTATAGTACTGATAATCAAGGGATAAGTATAGTACTGATAATCAAGGGATAAGTATAGTACTGATAATCGAGGGATAAGTATAGTACTGATAATTAAGGGATAAGTATAGTACTGATAATCAAGGGATAAGTATAGTACCGATAATCAAGGGATACGTATAGTACTGATAATCAAGGGATAAGTATAGTACTGAAAACAAAGGGATAAGTATAGTACTGATAATCAAGGGATAAGTATAGTACTGATAATCAAGGGATAAGTATAGTACCGATAATCAAGGGATAAGTATAGTACTGATAATCAAGGGATAAGTATAGAACTGAAAACAAAGGGATAAGTATAGTACTGATAATCAAGGGATAAGTATAGTACTGATAATCAAGGGAGAAGTATAGTACTGATAATTAAGGGAGAAGTATAGTACTGATAATCAAGGGATACGTGTAGTACTGATAATCAAGAATTAGGATAGAAACGTGCGGAAATACATGATCGCCTACACAAGTCGGAATGTTACATGATGCAGATATAACTGTAATCGCCAGTATTGCACTTCCGGATACTAGAAGAAATGTCGCATCTGAAGTTGAGAGATAAAACAGGCATGTAACACATACACCTTCTCTGTGGACATAGACTGAGAAGAATACCAATTAAATCCAGGAATAGTTTTCTGCGAAAGGTACAGCCTTTGGACATAACCCCGAGAGAACCCGCACAGGAAAGTGGCTCCAAAAGAACGGTGATGGTTGGATGAAGGTTACAGAAGAACCTGCACCAGGACATGATTTGCCATATACTACGTGGGAATCTCTGAACAGGCTTAGAAGAGGTGTGTCCAGATGTGGGTCTGGCCTGAAAAAAGTGGGGATTTGCAGACGATGAATATTGCGAATATGGGAACGTTCAGGCCCGGAACATCTGATTATATGTCCCAGGATGCAGGAATCCTGTACAGTTAAGGAAATGATGATGACAAATTAAAGAAAACTGCTGCAGGCTGGTTTTTAGGCGAAAACTATGTGAGGTCGCCGGAGACAGAAAATAAAGTAAGTGTGATGCTGATATATTTTAGGTAACTGATGTCAACTGATCTGGTAAGTTAACGCTTCAGGAAATACGACAATTGTTAATGCTCTAGGGAATACGACAATTCTATCATGGTAATTGGTTTAGCTGATCTGGTAAGTTAACGCTCTAGAAAATACGACAATCTTGTCATGGTAATTGTTTTAGCTGATCTGGTAAGTTAACGCTCTGGGAAATACGACCATTATATCATGGTAATTGTTTTAGCTGATCTGGTAAGTTAACGCTCTAGGAAATACGATAATCCTGTCATGATAATTGTTTTAGCTGATCTGGTATGTCATGCAATGTTCTAAAAACTACGGCAATCCTGTCATGTTAATTGTTCCAACTGTTATAATAATTTCTCTGCTCATTTTGAAGCTTTTAGTACAGGGTGTCAATAGTACATTATGCTTCCAGACTGAGCGTTGAAAGACCTTACACTCGGGATTGGAACCTTCACATCAGAGACGTCAGGTACAGTGATCAAGGGATTTACAACTGTCAGATTAACACGAACCCAGTAAAGGTTAAAACAGTCAACTTGATCGTACTAGGTCAGTACTGTTGGTGTTGTTAGTGGTGGTGGTGTTGTTGTTGTTATTATTGTTGGTCGAGGCTACTTGTGCTGCGTTATTTACATGTGACTAAGGTTCGCTGGTAGCGGTTTACAGGGGCTCTTCTTATATCGCAAGCCATGCTAAGAAAGATGAACTAGGTCTTCCATTCTGTAGTGCAGTGCAAGGCTTCTCCTGAGGATCACCACTATGGGGACAACATTATCAATCCCCAGCCTGTTGATCAAGCTGTTGTAACAGTATGATTTCAGACACACTATCAATACATGAGGTTCGGTATTAGTCTTACCATTTTCATTTAAAACTTCAAAACATTTTGGCCCGTATTCTCTTCGTGGCCTCCATTTGTCTTCAGCATCACCATCGTTATATATCTTAATGTTGTCTCATCCAAAATATTTTATAGATCGATTCAGAAGTTTTACTAATTCTTCGTTTTTGTTTGCATGAGCGTAACATGAATGGCGTTTAATTTTATCTTTTTATTGTTGTTCCTAACGGATGCCAAGATCAGACTTGATTAAGCTGCAGACCACTCAGTTAGATCACTCAGATCACACAGTAGTATCATTCAGTTAGATCACTCAGTAGTATAACTCTGTTAGATCACTCAGTAGTATCACTCAGATCACTCAGTAGTATCACTCAGTAGTATCACTTAGTTAGATCACACAGTAGTATCACTCAGTTAGATCACTCAGTAGTATCCCTCAGTTAGATCACTCAGTGGTATCACTCAGTTAGATCACTCAGTAGTATCACTCACTTAAATCACTCAGTAGTATCACTCAGCTAGATCACTCAGTGGTATCACTCAGTTAGATCACTCAGTAGTATCACTCAGTAGTATCACTCAGTTAGATCACTCAGTTAGATCACTCAGTAGTATCACTCAGTTAGATCACTCAGTTAGATCACTCAGTAGTATCACTCAGTTAGATCACTCAGTAGTATCACTCAGTTAGATCACTCAGTAGTATCACTCTGGGATTCTAATAAAAGTGTAGGTGTAACGACTGCACTGTGTTGTGGATTATCCTCTTCTTGACCTGAATCTATAAGTATTGCGCTTGGTGTTAGCTGTAGTCTAACTGTATGTGCCCGTCTTGTTTCTCTTACATGAAGTATGCATATGGTATATGTTACTAACTATTTATAGTGTATGTGGTTTCGCACCTTTCATGTGGATCTGCCTTTACAGTGGCCGAGTCTAGAGGCCTTTGTTGGTAAAACGGCAACAGTAGTGAGCGACACACAGATGAACTCTAACATAGCACAACTCCCTAGAGGACCCCGATCCACCTTCATCAGCACGCTCGGGATGCGAGTAAATTTATGACAACCCCCCCCCCCCCAAACCCCCCTTTAACGTCCTTTTTAGGGCGCACAATAGAGTAATCCTACTCATTGGGAGCATTCAACAACAACATATATACATATATACATACGCAGATAATAATAATTCACATGTCATAATGCAACCTTGACTATGTGTGTTCGCTCGTGACTGATCAAGCCAATTTGATCCTGAAAAAGTCTATGGCACAACTGCCAAACGTAATCAGCAGTTGTTTCTGAAATTGTCAGTGCTCTTGACATCCAGATTGTACGTCTATCCTGAGCTGCCGGGATACGGAATCCCTCGCTGAGTTCAATGCCGTTATGACCGTGTTCTTCCATGTTAAGCGATTGTGACCCAGGTTCTCCCAGGTGTTAATGTCTATTTGACAGCACTTAAGGGACTCTTTCAGACTGTTCTTGCAACGCTTTTTAGGACGTCTTGTGATCGTTCTCCACTCATTTCGATATACAGGAGCCTCTTTGGAAGCCTTTCGTTTGACATTCGGGCAAGGTGGCCAGCCCATCTCAATTGGGATTTATGCAGAAGTGCATAAATATTTTACATGTTGGCTATGGACAGCACTTCAATATCTGTAATATGGTCCTGCCAGCGTATATGCAGTATGAAAATGATTTAGCTTACTGGTGTCACCAGCGTAGACAGTCCAGCTCTCACACGCGTATAGCAGGTTGGGGACAATACCGGCACATTAGACCTTCAGCTTAGTAATTATGCTGATTAATCTACGTTCCCATACTGTTGAGCGTATTCAGCTAAAAGCTCTTGTGGCATTTGCTATTCTATTAGTCAGGTTATCAGCAATAGTCACTGATCTCGACAGCGTGCCTCCGAGTTAGACACATTTTTTAACCGCTTGTAATTTCTGACCCTTCGCTGTAGCTACTGGGTGTTTATACGATGTGCCTGGTGCGGGTTAATACATGACCTCAGTTTTCATTGTGCTAATTGTCAAAACAAAGTTGTCACAAGCAGCAGAGAACCGGTCCATACCCTCCTGCATTTTCCATTCTGAGCTACTGTTCAGAGTACAGTCATCCGCAAACAAGAATTCGCATATCTTATCGCGCATTACCTTGGTCTTCACCTTCAGTCTGCGTAGATTGAATAGGCCACCATCCATGCGGTACTTTAGTGGTATGCCATACTTGGTATTCTTGAAGGATCCATCAATCTAGCTGAAACATCATACTGAACTGTGTCGGAGCAAGTACACATCCCTGTTTCTTACCAATGGTGGAGAGGTCTTGTCACTGTCAAGTACACGTGTGGGCATGTCCTCGTAGAGCTGTTTCACCACAGTTGCAAATTTTCTAGGACAACCAAATTTAGACATGATCTGCCATAGCCTACCTCTGCTGAACGTGCCAAATGCCTTTGTGAGGTCAATGTACGTTATATAGTGCTCGCGGGTATGATCTCGACATTTCTCCTGCACCTGACGCGCTGCAAATATCATGTCACAGTTCCTCGTCCAACTCTAAATCCACACTTACTTTCCGGGAGGTGATGGTCTAGCTGAAGATGTTTGTTCAGGCGGTTGAGCAGCACGTGTGCGATGATCTTTCCGGCAATGGGTAGCAGTGAAAGTCTGCGGTTATTGTCACACTCCTGGCGATTGCCTTTTCTCTTGTAGATGTGCACTAACGGCGCATCCTTTATTTCCTGTGGGACTACTCCTTCAGCCACAGGAGCAGAAAAGTTAAGTGGGTCTTTTGGTGAGACATGATCCTGCTGATGTATTCACTTTTGCTGGTGTATACCTCAGCTCCAGGCGCTTTTCCACGAGAAAGAGATGTGATGGCTTTGTCTACTTCATGCTCAGTTATTATATCATCAATGGCCTTGTTGTTCATTTCTACCTGAGGCATGCCTTGGAAAGTCTCTTCATTTATGGATGATGAACTGTTAAGAACGTTGAAGAAATATTCTGCCACCTGTCGAGGAGATACATTTGTACGTACATACGTAGATGTGTACGTACATACACACATATATACACACATACATATGTCACAGGGACTCAAGGGGAAGACGTTAAAGCCGATTTCAATCTTCCTGTAAAACCATCCAGAGATTGGAGCGGTACAAGAAGATTACAATGGCCCACAATCAATATAGGCACAGCTTGTTCCCCAGGGAGAGTTTCTGACGGTACCAGATTCTGTGCAGAGCCTTAATGGATGATGCCACCAAGTCCATCCTCCGAGAAATTTCTGAACCTCTTTGTGCACCAGAAGTCAGTCGGCTGCCGAGGTAGATTGAGTACTTGTTGGGATTTACCTGGTTGCCGTTGACAGTGAACACTGGTGGACGACTCAAAAGACTTTGAATTTTCGTCTTCGTAAACGAAATGTGCAGTTCCAAATGGGAAGCTGGATCTTGCAAGCGCTCCAGAGGCCTGAGAGATTAAACTTGGTCTGATGACGTGCGTGATCGAGATCTATCAAACGTAAGTGCACGACACAGACTCGCGATTTTGCGTTTCTATATTTGCAAGGATTCAATTCATAGCATGGCAGAACAGCGATGATGCTAGGACACATCCCTGACGGACGCCAGACCATGTTGCGAATGTAGCAGTTAGATCCTGGCAGAGGCGAACGTTATTTTGCTTTTATGCGAAAGGCTACTGTGATGGTCAGGGACGTTCAAAAAAAGAGTTTCAATGACGGTCTGAAGGAGTCCTTTAGGTGTTGTCAAATAGTCATTAACACCTGAGAAAACATGTCTCGAACTAGCAGACGGCATTGAAATCAGAGAGGACTTCAGTGTTCAGGAGGAATTCCAATTATGACGTCTAGGACAAAGGGAATACCAGAGGTAGCTGCGGACTAAGTTTGCGAGTCACGTCATAGAACATTCTGCGCTCGCATTGGCTTGGTCAGTCACAAGCGCATCCATACACTCAAAGATGCAGTATGACATGGGATGACGTTAGTGGGTCTCATTGGCTTGGTCAGTCCCAAGCGCATCCATACACTCAAAGATGCAGTATGACATGCTATGATGTTGGTGGTCCTCATCGACGGCGATGGACGAATTATTATTATTATTATTAAAACTGCGGTGGTGTGTATTAGACCGTGACACCCACTATAGACGATCAGACTAACAGAACGCGCTCGTGAGTATAGCGTATTAGTTCATCTTTGACACAGCGGTGTGTCATGTTTGAATGACCCAGCCATCATATCACCGTTTCATACCTATCATAATAAACTTTAGGAGAGAGTCGAACAATATGGGTAACCAGGTCATCGATCGATCCATATCTGATCAGATAAGGTTTCAGGCAAGAGGTCGTAAGCTCGCCAAGTCTTATCTCTGGTCCTACGATAAGCGTCCGAAAAATGTATTAAAAATAGTGAGGTTTAGACAAAAAAATATAACATTAGATATAGTTATATACAGGACTGACTATAAATATTAATTTTTTAAATACCAACAATGATTATGAACAAGTTAAAGCACACAAATTAAATAGAAACAGTTTACAACAATTTTTTTTTAAATACGCACATTTAAGGTTTCCGATGCCTTGATATTATCTTTACAGATTATGCGAGGTATAATTACTAAAATTCATTAAAAGAACCGGATCTCTCAAGCTAAGCTTTATTACATTCTTGTGCAACTCTTGGCCAATTAAACGTATCTTTATAAGACATTTAGATTTCAACTTGTCCTCATGCAGTCAAGGGCTGTGATGGAGACCCCAACTTTAATCCTTAACCTCTTATTATATTATCCTATTTCAAGAAGTACTGCAAGATATTTGTTTGAACTAGAACAACAGAATTGCGCATCATTCGTATTGAAAATCAGTCGCCCCGTTCCACGGTAATCTGAGCCGAACGTGAATAAAAAGTGTCATTCTCTTATTTAACACTAAATAAATAATACAGATCGGCTATTTTCATTTCTCAAGAAGTTATGCCATTACCAAGTTTTTGGCTCTAACAATAATACACAGAAAAGGCATGAAAACAAACTCAAACTCACTTTCATTATTAAAAATGGATAGCAAGAGGAACTATCAAATATCACCTGACACGTCATTCGTGATCATCCTCTCAAGTTACAATAAACGAAGCTGAGCAGTAGCGTTACTCCACCAACGAGCAATCGAGCACACTCGCAGATGTTCCATAGAATCTAATTTGTCCCGAACTTTCTTCATCTCCAGTGCTAGTGTCACTTATCATTTTCCTTACGATTTGTCCCGAGGGTGTTCGGACCCCATGCAAATGATATCTTAACCCATTTTATAGAAACCCATGATCCCAAAGAGGTTGTCTCGGGACTAGGCAACTGTCACAGAGGGGTATGTCAAGTTTTGGCCAACCTAATGGTGTCAAATAAACATGGCGAGTTTAATATGGTTTACTGAAGCTACATTAGCGATGTTCATCAGTGTAAATGTACGTTTGGGAATGCGTTTTATCAGATATAAGTTAATGTATATGTAATATGAGGTGTAAGTGAAAGAATGAGGCATGTAATATGAGGTGTAAGTAAATGAATGGGACATGTAATATGGTGTGTTAGTGAATGAATGAGACATGTAATATGGTGTGTAAGTGATTGCCTGAGACATATTATATGAGGTGTAAGTGGATGAATGAGACATGAAATATGGCGTGTAAATGAATGAAAGTGGCAGGTAATATGTTGTGTTAGTGAATGAATGAGACATGTAATATGGTGTGTAAGTGAATGAATGAGACATGTTAATGATGTGTAAGTGAATGCATGAGACATGGAATATTGCGTGTAAATGAATGAATAAGACATGCAATATGAGATGTACGTGAAAGAATTAAACATGTAATATGATGTGTAAGTGAATGAATGAGGCATGTGATATCTGATAAAAGTTATTGCTTGAGGCATGTAATATCAGATGCTATTTTGTGTGTGTAGCAAGTAATATCAGATGTTAATTGTTGTGTGAGGTATGCAAAATCAAATGCTAATTGTTGTGTGAGGTATGTAATATCAAATGCTAATTGTTGTGTGAGGCATGTAATATCATATGAAACTAAGTGTATGGGGCATATACATATGGTGTAAGTTATTTTATGAGATATGTAATATAAGATTGGTTATTGTATGAGCTATGTAACATAAGGTGTACATTATTTTATGATATATGTAATACAAAGTATTAGTGTATGTATAATACATATAATATAAGATGTAAGTGTATAGATAAGAAAAGTAATATAAGATGTAAGTATATGTATGAGATATATAATGTACAATGTAAGTTAATGTAGGGTTATTGATCCAGGGGTCTTTGGGATTCCTTTGGCCTGATGTTAATGTATAAAACTAATAATATAATGTAATGTATTGATGAGGATTCCGTGGCGCAGTGGTTAAGCCGTTGGCCTCGTGATCAGGTAGTGGGGGTTCGACTTCGGACTCCGCCGTCTTTTACACGGGTGTTTGATGCGGAATCTCCTGCATCTTGTAGTCGTCCCCTGGTCGTCTTGTCCTTGACTTGCCACTGGAATCGGACGGCTCGAGACGAGAGAGTGAGGATAAAAAGTATTTCAGTTTATCCTTACTAAAAATAGCGATAGCAACATTAATTATGCCATCACCGTCTACGATGGACGGCCGCCTTTGCCTTTGACTTTATATTGATTTAGACACGTAACAAGATGTACGTTAATGTATGAAATATGTAAAATAATGTGTATTGGGGGGTCAGGTTAATTTATGAGACATATCGTGTAAGTAATTTTATTAGACATGTAATATCAGGAATATGTTAATGAATGAGAATGTAATATTCAATATAAGTTATTGTATGACATGTAATAGTATACGTAATTTTTGTTTGTTTAGTATGAGACATGCAATATATGGTGTATTTTATTGGAAGGGAGGTGTAAAATAATATGTAAGTGAATGTATGATATATGCAACATAAGGTGAAAGTGAAAATATGAGACGTGTAATATACGACGTTGTTAGCTATTGTGTGACGCTGACGCGTGTGATGTGAGGTGTAAATGAATGTATGATATGTAATATATTGTAAATAAATGTATGATATATGTTATATAAGGTAAATGAATGTATGAAAAATGTAATATAAAGTGTAAGTGAATGTATGAGTGATGTAATAAAAGTTTTCCATCCTCCATTATTATATTTCCTTGATAGAAGAAGCTCTTCACCTGTTACAGTTTGTGATTGTCTAGTTGTATCAGTAGTGTAGATTCCATACCTAATTTGCTAACAGTTAATTGTAGCTTTCGTTTTCTCAGTATCAATGTCCAGCCCATACCCCTGACTGGTGCTCTTTATTTGATTCACCAGTTCTTGTAATTCGTGTTTGCTTTCAGCCAACAAAACTGGGTCATCCGCATACCTGAGATTATTTATTGATAATTATTATCGGCATTTCCTCTATCTGTCGAAACATGTGTTCTGTGCAAATGTTAAACACACAAGGGGACAGTACGCACATTTTAGCAATTCCCTATTTACAACAAAATATAATGAGCAAAACATGTCATATCTTTCAGTAGCAGTTTGCTCTCAGTCGACGTTGTGGTTTCCTCTTGCTCGTGAACCGCAGATCTGCTACTGAGGAACAATAACCAATTGCCCCCGTCGTAGTTGTACATTTTGATTTACACATAGCCTCGCCGGTGTATCCATACTAGAAGACCTGTAACCCTATTGAGATCGACGATTGCAGACCTGTTCTCAATGTGCGTTCGCACTGAATAACACGTTTTACCAGGTTTGCAGACGGTATCTTTCCATTACTTTTCGTTAGCAGAGGAAAAATCAAACCGAGATAAAACACCGTGTCTGCAATCTGGACAACGAAAAATGGATGGATAGATGTGTTGAGGATAACATAATTTTAAAGTGAGAACTAAAACTGTCAGATACCACATGGTATGTTACATATAAGTTACATGCAGATGATGGACATGGTATGCAGCTACATGCAGAGGATGGACATGGTGTGCAGCTACATGCAGATGATGGACAGGGTATGCAGCTACAGCAGGACTGAATGTCGTGTCCTGGAAGAACGAAGAACTGCATGGAGGAAACTAGACCGACATTTGACAATGTTTCAAACATATTCACTGACGAGCTATGATTGCTTAGTATCTCTTAAACGTGGTTGGTTGTCAATATTGTGTTGATAGATACTGCGAGGCGAGACAGGTATCCATCATGAAATACTGGAGCATTCTCAAACTCTTGATACCGTATCATAACAATTGTTTAGGATGTTAAACTAGCATTGGCGACATATCCTGTTGTCAAAAGACATTAGCATTTCGAGAGAATATTGGGTGTTTCTGTAGATACATTATGTGGTGAAATATTTGAGCCAGTAAGTTAATATGTGAGTAGTTACTTAATGTATTTTATGCTGAGATAAGTACGTGGTTGATGTATTCGTGCTGAGAAAATTGTGTGGTTGTATATATGTGTGCTGAGATAATTATGTGGCTCTATGTCTGTGTGCTGAGATAATTATGTGGTTGCATGTCTGTGTGCTGAGATAATTATGTGGTTGCATGTCTGTGTGCTGAGATAATTATGTGGTTGCATGTCTGTGTGCTGAGATAATTATGTGGTTGCATGTCTGTGTGCTGAGATAATTATGTGGTTGCATGTCTGTGTGCTGAGATAATTATGTGGTTGCATGTCTGTGTGCTGAGATAATTATGTGGTTGCATGTCTGTGTGATAAGATAATTATGTGGCTCTATGTCTGGGTGCTGAGATAATTATGTGCTTGAATGTATGCATGCTGGGATAATTATGTAGTTGTATGTCTGTGGGCTGAGATAATTATGTTACTCTATGTCTATGTAGTAATGTGATTGTTAACGAGGTAGCGGAGTGGTTAGTGCTTTGGCTTCCCAGCTGAGCGCTAGGGCTTCGGTCCCCAGTTCTTGGACTTACTCATCCTACAAAATTGGTACCAAAATACTCTTGGAAAGTCAAAGCGGCCGACGTGATGTTGACCACATCACCCGTAATGCCTTGTTGTTCAAGAAAAATATATACCTCGCACGATATTTTCAATATGCCAAATTGGCGTGTTAACCTGATCTCTAAATTGTTTTAGATAATTGCATTTATAAGTGGAAAGATGATTACATATTTATATAAAATGACGTAAGTGCTGCACAATGTTAACAGTTCGTGAGAGTTAGTTGTGAAAATAATCAACAATATTTAAAAACATTGGTCACTCGCAAAAAGTATTTAGGGTTTTCACATTAAAGCCAAACCTAAGAATTTATGTATTTTAATATGTTGACAAGCATTGGGAAGATCAATAGCCAGTTGCATAGGGGATTTACTTATGTAGTTGTGTGTCTTTTTAATGGTTGTAAATATGGAATTGCAACTTTATATGACGATACAATGATAGAATAAAGGATGATCCATGAAAGAAAGAACAATTAATTTGAATTCACTTAATAATTATCACGACCACTTCACGATTGGCACCGAGTCGTACCCAGATTTAAACCAGTAGGATCACTGTAGTAGTTCAACAATTTTGCAAAATTCTACTAAAGATAATTCTGCATGGGGTTAGCAAAACCGAGACTGTTATTGCTGTTACTCAACTGTCAATACAAATGCTTGGATACACGCTGCCTTTGATTTTGGCGAGCTGTAGGCGTGGCTCTATGCGTCACTTGGAACCTCATAGCGAAACAACTCAGACTCAAGGTTAAACGCAATTAATGCTGGCTACATATATCCTTCATACACAATTTAGTAACTCCAGCCAATACACTAGATCCGGCAGGTACTACTGTTCTGTTCACCGTTACTAGTAGTCCCTTGTCTCTACATACACGCCGAGTATCTTCCCATTATGACATCTTGCAGACCACAAATTGGAGTTATCTCCCAGCTGGAACCATACCTCACCTCTCCCATGTGTGTCTGCTAGCTGGAACAATATTACAGCCGCCATATTTGACACAATTGAATCTGAAATGGGGACCGATGCTTGAAATGTCTGCGTTCTTGAAAAGCATTTGGTTCTTTTATGGATGACATAGACAGCTACTACGGAGAAAGGTATAGGAACCGAATATTTTTAACGGGCAAGGTATTCCTTAGAGATCCCCGTTATGGATAGAGTGTTTGCGACCATATTGTAAGTTGTACAAGGTTTCAGTTTCGTCTAAGGTAGGATGACTAGTTCTCGTTATCGTCGCCTTTGAGTATGACACTGACAGCCGTGTACCCATTTACAGCTAGATAAACTGGAGCATGTCGAGACAAACGTCGAATGCCGTAACATTGTCTCGAGAAACTAGCGCTTTTACGAAAGATTTGGAAGGCTACTGGCGATGAGTGTGCAAAGCGGCTCGTAATGTAATTTTGCAGTAGCTTTTGTCAACGGGGAAGGATATAATGAAAATCACTCTTTACTGTAGTGAAATGGGACTTTGGAAGTCGCGCGAGCAGCATATAGCTTGAAGAAACAATATTTGATATTGTTAAACTAGATATTATAGATCTGAATGGGGGCGGGTGGGGCGGGGAGGGAGGCGCTTTGTGATGATGAAGCCATTAATCGGGGCAGTCTTTGTGTCAAGCTAACAGTTCATGTTTAATATGACAAGAATATATGACGACAGTATGAATAGATAACAAACTCCTTTCTCTATAGATTTACTTGTGCGGAGAGATTGCTATTATAACGTTAAGCACAAAAGCAATGAAACATCGTGTACGCTGGCTAATAGTTTGACAAATTGTGTAATTTGGCTCATAATTTGACAGTTGTATATGGCATAGGGGTGAAAAACTAAAGTCTGTCAGCGACGGCATTTTATAAATGTCCGTATTGTAATCCTAGGTCAGTGATTCTGAGACGATAAGAATTAGAGTAATTCTGTGTGGGAGTTGTGATGTGTTCCTAAGAGACCGGATCAAGAGTATGTATATCTAGCGAGCTATACGAAGCATCTGCTAGAGATGCGACACCCAAGGGACTGCTCTGCATAATGAGTTGTGTGTTCAACAAAACAGAAACATCCCTGATAGGTGACAGTTCTCATGTTATTAAAGAAATTAATTTTTGAGTCAAGAGTCGTGGGATTACATAATTCCACTTCGTCTATCATGTAAGGAGACTATATATGTTTCCAATACATTTGAGAGTTCCAAGAATTGTCGCTGCGAGTATGTAACTTGTGTGTTTGGGTGGTGTACTATGTCTGAGTTTGCAAAATCTGAGACATCAGCTTATGTCCCATTAGACAAGGAAAACCAGCTTATTTATCTTACTGTCAACGTAACCCAGATTTAGTCATCCCTAATTGTATTTGACTAGCGTAATATTTCATTAATTACTGGAATAAATATGAGACTTATGATGGTATGCTACTATGTAGTCGCTACGTGCTGCTCTTATATTGTCACTGGTGTTAGTCTATCATAGCTTCAAAGACTTACACCCTATCAGAGATTCATTGTAAAAATGAACTAGCAGTTTAGATCTGCGGTAATGTGAGGCACATATGAGGGAAGACTGAAATGTGTGTCTGTGTTACCGGGAATACATGAATGACTAACTGGTTTTTCCGTGACATATGGAAGATATAGTATCAGAAAATATGAACAATAAATATGTATATCTGTCCAATAGTGTGATGCTTTCAAGTCGTCTAAATAGTTGTCTTCGTGCATACTACTCTGATATCCGAAAACGGTTTCCTTTCTTCGTTAAAAAATATATAAATTTGCATCTCAAGGAAAGTGTAAGTGGCGTCCAATGTTCATATGATTGCACATATTCTCTTCTTAAGAGTTTCAGCAACATACTCCGTCCAAATCTGATTTGTTTTTCTTCTTGCACAATCTGTCACTGATCGAGAACGTATGGCGGGTGTCTGTCATCGGGCTATATATTGCAAGCAAGGCATTTAGATTCGCTAGAAGTGATGCTTCAAATATTATGCATTAAAGGAAAGTAAATAGCCTGTTTACCTGGGGATAGACAGAAGAAGAATGTGTGTGCATATTTTCATCTCAAATGAAATGTAAATGTATGTAAGTAGCATGCTCTTTACAGATCGTCGTTTCTTTCAATCGCCAACCTAATTGGTTGTTATATGTGCAGGTGTGCAGACGGTAGGTTGCCATTACGCTTCTTTCGCGGAGGAGCGATTACACTTGAGAAAAATACACCGTGTATGTAATCTGGATTCGAAACCGGTGTGTTGGGATGTTTCCTCCCCGGGCCAAGCAGCCTCACTCATGTTTAGTACAGAAGCTAACAGAAATGAGAAAATTGTGGCAGAACATTAGCATAACAACAACATAACTAAACTTATAAGAACATGCATTTTCCTGTGTCAACGTACGGATGCGAAACACTTACCATCACATACATACTAAAGAACAACATATAATCGCTGGGGTTAAAATGCTGCAGGAATATTTTCGGAATACCGTGGACTGCGAAAACGAAACGCAAATAGGTTCTAAAATAGTTGGGCATAGACACAATTTGGCTGGTAAACAGTATTCTGTGTGGGAAGATAAAATACCTTGGCCACATTAAACGTCTCAACATTCTGGCAACAAAAACAAACTATACTGTAAGGTATGGTATCTGGAAGACGATGCAGAAGCAGACCGATGAGAAGATATGGCATTGACCATTTCTGAAAATGCCAATTCCGGAAGCAGAAGAACCAGCTAACTTAACGTCATTATACTGGCTTAGAAGGCTTTGCAAAGTCTGTATACAACCAGTTTCTTTTAACATCCACATGATCAAAAATACTTATGCGCCTCAAATCTAGTCTTAAATCAATTAATTGACCCTGTCTCTACTATTTCCTGTGGCAATGCATTCCAAGCATTCACCACTCTCTGATTAAATAAATATTTACTGGTATCTAATTCATGTGTAATTCATAAAATTCATTTGTGGCTGTGCTCTCTTGACCTAGTAGATGGCTGTGTTTTGAAGAAAAAAACCACTTGTTATAGTCTAACCTATCCTTACCTTTGATTATCTTATCAACCTGTAAAAAGTCACCCCGAATTCTTATCTTTTTTAGACACCGTAGGCCGGATTTCTGAGTTTGTCTTCATAATTATAATTCTGGAAACCCACGGTCAGTTTTGTCGCTCTTCTTTGTATCCTGTCCAGCATGTTTATATCTCATCTATCATAAGGATTCCACATCTGTACACTGTACTCCAATCTAGGTCTAACTAAGGATTTATATAGTTTGACTATCACTTCCATGCTCATAAGTTTAAGATTTCTTTTTATGTATGTATGTATATATGTATGAATGCATACATGCATGTATTTATGTATGTATGTATTTATGTATGTATATATGTATGTATGTATGTATGTATTTATTTATGTATATATGTATGTATGTATGTATGTGTATGTATGTGTGTGTGTTCGTATGTGTGTATGTCTGTATATACGTATGTATGTATGTTTTATCATGGCCTTACCTTTCTATGTTGAATGGAAGCATTACTTGTTTGAGTTTGTCTAGAGGAAACATTATTTGTCATCAGTGTACACACGTTAAATGATATGCTCTTAAGTTACCACAATACATTTTTGCAGTCACTTTTGGTTAGTAAACATTATTACGTTTAGGAAAATAACATACTATAGCGACATAAAACACCAGACTGGTCTCTGCAGGTTGTGTGCACTCCTGTGGTTTTATGTTTTCAATAAATTTCTGGTTCTGTATGCGTTCCTTGCAGCTAGTGTCTTTATGTGCTCTTTTCTCCTAGTTATCACGGCTTTTATGAACTCCTAAGCTACTCTGGGTTCCGTGAACTCTTAGGCGTGTATAGTTTAAATTAACTTCTGAGTCTCTAAGAGTTACGAAAACGTGAAGGTATATTTAAACTTCTATATGTATATGGGCTCTGCATATGTGTTTGTCTCTATGAGTGCTGTTAATGTGTATGTCGCTATAGGTTACATAAATGTGTATGTTGCTATGGGTTATGTAAATGATTATGTTGCTATGGGTTCTGTAAATGATTATGTCGCTATGTGTTTTATAAATGTGTACGTCTTTACATGTTCTGGTCATGTGTATGTCTTGATAAGTTATGTAAACGTGTATGCCTGTATGGGTTATGTGAATGTGTATGTATCTATGGGTTCCTTCAACTCATAGTCCATGTGAGTTATTTAAACCCATACATCTCTTAGGATTCCGTAAATTCAATTGTTACTTGAGGTTCCATTGATTCTCTATGAGTTGTTTCTTTTTAACTCATGTTCTGTATATGTTTCGTGAATTCCTAGGACGTACAGAAAAAAAAACATATGCAGGCAGTCGATAGCTTCACCTACCAAGGCAGTAACCTCACTATAAAGGCGAATTCTGAATAAGGTTAACATCAGGATTGCAAAGGCGAGTTCAGCGTTTTGGTGGCTGCAAGGAGACGTCTGGGGTCAACAGGGTACCAGTGTTACCACCAAGGTTAAAGTGTAGTAGATGCATGCCTGCGAAACAGGAAGTGTATAGCAGACACGACAGACAACTAAATCGTTTTCACTTTACATGAGTAGGCCACTCAGGATCGAGTGGCAGGGGAAAGAACTCCGAAGTTCTTAGTAAGACCAAATTGTTGAGCATTCGTAAGTCTTTGTGAAAAAAGCTGTTTCCGATTACTTGCTATGGTGAGATTCTTTTCAGAGGTGCACATAGCCAGATCGTCTGCAAACATTGAGCTATGGACTCTTCTTGGTATATTCTCTGTTTTGTTATTTATATACACCAAGAAAAGTGTGGGTGACAGTACTCCTCCTTGAGGTACTCCCTGCTCAAGTGTCACCTTTTTGCTCATCTGCCCTTGTACTTGAACTATGGCTGTTCTGTTTTTGAGGTAGTGGCTGATCCATTTGTACATTTTCCCACAAATTTCACTTATTCGTAGCTTGACTTTAAGTCCTTCTTTCCAGACTTTGTCAAATGCCTTTTCTAGGTCCACCCAAACCGCTACTGTTTGTTTTTGCTCCTGGTAGGCATCTTCTATTTCCTGGGCTATGAGGGTGACCTGATCCTCAGTGGATCTGTGCTGTCTAAAGCCTGCTTGCTGTGGAATTAGTATGTGTTTTTCTTCCAGATGCCACATCAATCTGGCGTTTATCATACGTTCCATCAGTTTGCCTACACAGCTCAGTAGGCTGATAGGCCTGTATCCTTTGGATCTGTTTTGTCTTTTCCTTTCTTTGGTACTGGTACAAGTACTGCGTCTTTCCATGCCTGGGGTACACTACCCCTTTTCCAGCTTTGGTTCAGGACTGATAGTAACTTCCTCTTTGCTGTTTGGCCCAGCCCCATCAGCATTTTGTTTGTTATCCCATCTTTTCCGGGAGATTTCCTTTTCTTTAACGTTCTCGTGTCCTCTCCGATTTCATTCATTGTTAGTTTTGCCATCATGTGCTCCTCTGGTGCCATATTGATGTTGTCGTACCCCTTTTGCTCTTCACTAATGTCTGTATGCCTATCTGCAGGGACATCAATGGGGTTTGCTCTGGCATAATCTTCAACAAAGGCGTTTGCTGCTTTTTTCCCAGTGAGCATGGTGTCGTCCTGCTTGATGGTAATTTGTTTGTTTGATGGAGTTTCGTCATTCATGGCTCTGACAAACTTCCATAGTTTGTTCCCGTATTTATCTAAATTGAGGTTTTCTGTTTTTGTTTTTCCAGCTTTCTCTTGTTGTTTGGTTTAGAGTGTATTTGTATTTCGCCGTGGTGGCTTTGAGGGCGATATTTGCCTCCATAGTTTGTTCTGTCTCTACCCTGTTACTAGCATTTGAGACTTCGTCTTCCGCTTTCTGCAATTCATCATTCTAATAGGGCTTATACTTTTTCCTTGCCCCTCTTGGGTTGGTTTCAGTGGCAGCTTGCATTATTGCTTTGCTTAGGCTTTCCACCATGGGCTTCATTTTGTAATTCCGTGTGTTGATGGTTTCACACAGCCCATCTGTCAGGCTTGCAAATCTGTCCCAATCGGCTCGTTTGTAATTCCAATATGGGAGCGGTTTTGTTTCCTGTGGGCCTACTTCCATATCAACTTCTAGCCTAAATGGCCTGTGGTCGCTACCTGCCAATTGGTTTAGCATCTGGCGGTCTATTTTGTGGTGAATGTCCACCGTGGAAAAGGCCAGGTCTGGAGTAGAGGTGGTATGCCATGTTCTAGAATAGAAGCTAGGGCTATCCTCCGGCCTATTGATTAGACAGAGATTTGTGTCTATCTCCCAATCTTCCACTTCGTCCCCTCTGCTGTCTGTGTCCGAGTATCCCCATCTCTCCGAGTGGCTGTTGAAGTCTCCAACTACTATGCAGTTGGAGTCTTTGACCTCCATATTCTAGAGCGACAGGTCTTTGTTTGGTGGTCCGTACAGGTTGACAATGCGACTCTTCGTCTCTTGAGCCATTATGTCAACTCCTACAATTTATGCTTGTCCGGTGTGATTGACAGCTACCGCGCTACTCGGTATGCAGTTACGTGTCAATATCAGAACCCCTCCTTTGTGCCCTTCTCTATCCAGACGGAAGGTCTGGTATCCTCTGATTGAGAATATGTGGTTGTTTTTGAGGTGCGTTTCTTGGATACATGCCACGTCAATCTTACCTTCATGCAAATGATGTGTTAGGGAAAGCTTTTTGTTAATGACTCCCTCCGCATTCCACTGTAGTATTCTGAGGTTCTTGTGTTTTTGGTCAATGCGGAGATTCAAAGTAGGCATGACGCCAGAAGGAGCTGGACGCGTGGCCACTCCACAGTAGACTCCTCACAAAAATGGTCCAGGTGCGGTAAAATGTACAGTGTTAGTATTAGTCTCTACGGTCAAATGAAAACACATGTCGTAGTACAGGTCTGATATGTTGTCTTTATCTTCTCTTGCGATGAGCAACTTTTACTATTTTAAGGATGTCTCACGGACGGGTTTGTGTAAATGTGCGTGCGTGCGTGCGTGCGTGCGTGTGTGTGTGTGTGTGTGTGTGGGTGTGTTTGTCTGAGCGCGAGAGAGAGAGAGAGAGAAAGAAAGAGAGAGACAAATCATTACTATTCATTGTCTACATCTAAATATATTAATTACAATATACATAATAATCTTTACCTTATAAACATATATTTTACTTCTGTAACATTATCTTTACTATATACAGATATAGTATTATGTACTACCTAAACGTAATCTTCATTCCATAAACATAATCCTCACTCTATAAACATAATCCTCAGTATCTAACTATAATCTCCACTAATCATAATCTTCACTCTATAAATGCACTCTTCTTTATAATATATAAACATATTTTTCTAACATATTAAAGTCATATAAAAAACGCATAGTAAAACTCCTGGTAAAGCCAATTGTTAATTGGTATGGAAGCAGTCCCCCTACAAAAGTCAAACCAAACTTTGTATTCCTATGCACTCATTTCTTCTACAACGCGGTCACCTCACTTAATTATCTGCTTGTCTCATCTCACTATCAACTAATCCACTTTCTCCGTCCGGCGTGTTGGTTTTTACCTCCTGTCTCTTAAATGTGGGTCATCGTGTCCGTTATCTCCCAAACCGGTCTGTCTGAAGCGACATTGATTACATTCATGCAACTAATTAAAGTGTACATAAGTTATGGGTGTTTACTCGTAAGAATCCTGCTGTCCAACCTACTTTTGGCCAATTTGTCTGTCTGGTCCCTGTAGAAAGGGATGTGCTACAATGGTATTAATGTTACAATGTAAACTAAATGGGTTACTCAAATGTATCACGTAGCAACAGGCTCTGGAGCTCAAATATGGCATGCTCATTGTAAGCTAATGTTTTAGCAAAGACATAAAAACAGAACTATGTTTCTGGCATAAAACGGAGGTCGCAAGGATGAAATCTACACACATATAATATTGCAGTTTCAAACATGCATATAAACGACATTCTAAAGTGAAGCATTTACATTTTAAAATGTTACACATTTTTGGTTTGATTAAAAGTTTGTCTTTCTGGAATCTACTGGAGAAGGCACAATTCTTTCCACCCCATACCGTAGTTCTTTGGGCGATATCAGTACGTATTGGTCAGTGTATCGACGCGTAACACATTCACAAGTAGACGACATTAATACTAGTAAATAAAACCAACATATAGCCGACCGTATCATTTTAAATAACTACATATAGACATCATTATAATATACATCATACATAAAGATTATCTTTTTTATGCACATTTTTCATATGAACGTCATTATAATATAGATCATACATAGAGACGACCAAATTAGATAAAACATACATACACAGGACCATATAATATAAAGCATACGTATAGACGGCCATATAAAAAACACATGTTCTTGGTAGTGTAACAGAAAACAATTTCGGTGTCAGCTTGTTTTTCCGTTTGGAAAATTGGTTTTTGTAATTAACTAGAACATAGTCATTAGTCTGGTCTTGCCCTAAATATACTAAGTTATTTCCAACAGTGTCCCGCGAATTTAAGATTAATCTGATTATTTTTCTTGTCTGTTTCACGTAATATGGCCACGGCTGCAAATGACATTTGTCAGAACGCCGTTGCCCGAAAACTTTCTGGGCTATTGCAGTTGTGGTTCCTGTATCAATTTGATTTGCATAAAGAGAATGTTAACGTCATGAGTTATCGTATTAGCATTAACTAAATAACAATTGAAATATGGAAAGTTTTCTTTTTTGGGGAACGTGTGTTCAGGGGGTTTCAGGAGTCTATGTGTGACAGAAATGAAACAGGGGTTTCAGGAGTCTATGTGTGACAGAAATGAAACAGGGGTTTCAGTAGTCTATGTGTGACAGAAATGAGACGGCGGTTTCAGGAGTCTATGTGTGACGTAAATGAGACGATGATTTCAGGAGTCTGTGTTACAGAAATGAGACGGGGGTTTCATGAGTCTATGTGTGACATAAATGAGACGATGATTTCAGGAGTCTGTGTTACAGAAATGAGACGGGGGTTTCATGAGTCTATGTGTGACAGAAATGAGACTAGGGGGTTTCAGGAGTCTATATGTGACAGAAATGAGACGGGAATTTCAGGAGTCTATGTGTGACAGAAATGAGACGGGGATTTCAGGAGTCTATGTGTGCCAGAAATGAGACGGGGATTTCAGGAGTCTATATGTGACAGAAATGAGACGGGGATTTCAGGAGTCTATGTGTAACAGAAATGAAACTAGGGGGTTTCAGGAGTCTATGTGTGACTGAAATGAGACTTTGATTTCAGGAGTCTATGTGTTACAGAAAGGAAACAGGGGTTTTAGGTGTCGATGTGTGACAGAAATGAGACTAGGGAGTTTTAGGAGTCGATGTGTGACAGAAATGAAACGGGGGTTTTATGAGACTATGTGTGACAGAAATGAGACGGGGGTTTTAGGAGTCGATGAATGACATAAATGAAATGGATGTTTTAGGAGTCTATGTGTGACATAAATGAGACGGGGGTTTTAGGAGTCGATGAATGACATAAATGAGAATAGGGAGTTTCAAGAGTCTATGTGTTACAGAAATGAAACGGGGTTTTCAGGGGTCTATGTGTTACAGAAATGACACTAGGGAGTTTCGTGAGTCTATGTGTGACATAAATGAGACGGGGGTTTTAGGAGTCTATGTGTGACAGAAATGAAACGGGGGTTTCATGAGTCTATGTGTGACATAAATGAGACGGTGACTTCAGGAGTATATGTGTGCCACCAATGAGACTAAGAACAATGCTACACTATATTCAGAGAAACAACTAACAGTGACGTGTATTCTTTTTTCAGGTAGAAGTACCTCCAACACATAGCACTGAGAACCCCCTTTCATGACCCCTTCCAATCAGGCAAACAAAAAATTATGCAGATCGCTGATTAGTCTTCTGTGTTTGAGAGGCAGTACTATAAATATTATCCTAAACACCATTCATGATCCCATATAAAGATCTATGATCCCATATAAAGATCCATGATCCCATATAAGATAAATGCTCCCATTTAAAATACATGCTCCCATATTAGATGCAAAATCCCTTATAAGATTCACGAACAAAAGTCTGAATAACGTCTCATCTTACCGAGAATCGGAAACAGAATTGATTTGGAAGATTCTAGTTTTTCCAACTATCTCTTAGTGACTAAAACGTTTTGGGCACACATACATATATTTCATTCATTACTAAATTACAAAGTAATAGTTTTCTGTCTATCTAAAAGACAGTCCGCATTATCTCAATCACCTGTCTTGCCCATACATATTTCATTGTATTGTCACAGCTGTGGAACGTCCACAAAGTCTTAGAGAAAAAAAACAAAAGGTGACACACATGTTTCTGAATATTTGGGATGCGACTTATGACTTATGAGATGAAACATATTGATGAAGAGTGCGGGGGAGAAGAGACTAACGTCTGATCAGGCAAAACATACTGATCAGATTATGTTAGTGGAGATCAGGTGAAATATACTGATCAGAGTATGTTAGTGGAGGTCAGGCAAAATGTACTGATCAGAGTATATTAGTAGAGGTCAGGTGAAATATATTGATCTGAGTCTGTTAGTAGAGGTCAGGTGAAATATACTGATCAGAGTATGTTAGTGGTCAGGTGAAATATACTGATCTGAGTGTTAGTAGAGGTCAGGTGAAATATACTGACCAAGACCCCCATCTCACTTCCATGCAGCTCTCACTGGAAACAGGCTGTTTCGTGACAGTCAGGCTAACGTTGTGGAGATTGACGTCAGTCCTGTA
Organism: Ariolimax columbianus; assembly: GCA_036924085.1. NCBI lineage: Eukaryota > Metazoa > Mollusca > Gastropoda > Stylommatophora > Arionidae > Ariolimax > Ariolimax columbianus. Next base: position 25,132,273 of record JAVGWX010000003.1, read on the forward strand.
GTAGTTAGAAAACATGCAGATGGTCCAGCATCGCACAATGGCATGGAAGAGTCCGGTCCACCTTCATCATGTTAGTAAAACCACTGCATCCCCCAACTTTACACAATTTCAGGGCACACAAAAGAGTAAACCTACTCATCAACAACATGAATAAATCCCGCTAATGAACTAGCTAAGGGAATTAATGGATGTGAGAGATGTTTTCATATATAGAATTTCAGTAGTTTAAAAAAAAATACTAATTGATAATATTTGTGTACGGAAACTACCTATTTGTTGATTATAAAAACATGAAATGTTTTGGTTTCTAAAGTGTTGGTGGTGATAACACGTCCCTTGATTAACATTGTATTGTTAAGTTAAGCGGACATAGGACGTTTGCCATTCGGGTAGAGTCACATTTAACTAAGGTTTTAATGTGAAGACAGCGAGGGTGCGAATGACGGTAGTTTGCATAGTTCACTGGTTACAAATATTCTTAATTAATCTCACCATGGAATATCTTCTTACTTGGACTACGTTTGATTCCAAACTTATGCAAATTGTGGATTGCTGATTAATTGAAACAATCCCTCCTTATCAATATATGATGTCCTTATTTACGGTTGTCAATCCAATGATCCAAGCAGATCATGCCATTTAGATGTATTGAATATTGCAACTCCGTGCAATTTAGTATCATCTTCTGTCGAATTTTACCTTTTGACTTTCTGGAAAGATGCAATTTTTCTTTTGTATCTTACCTGTGTGGCCAATATTACTGCATACCATGCACCTTTTAATGTTCTTTAACCATCTGCATTCGCTGTTTTGTTTTTCTTGTTTTTTTTCAATTTCTGAGTCATTCTGTCTTGTGTCATAGGCTTGTGGTTTCAGATATAGGTTGCTCAATTTATGTTTATTTAATTGGTCTTTCATCTTCTACTGTGAGGTATTGAGGTTAACGTTTTTAATATTTAAAATTGTTTTATACATCCTTAACAGTTCCAGCCCGAATCGTTGACCAATTATCTACAAGTGACGTCATTGTGAAGGAGGGAGAAACTGTGACCTTGATATGCAACGTTACAGGCACACCTCATCCTACAGTCACGTGGTACCGCCTAGAGACAGATCCCAAAGGTGTGGAGAAACAGAGTGAGTTGTGCCCCAACTCTACTAGTAAGATCACGCCTCTACTTGCTATTCACACTCAACATCACATACCTACGCTTGCTCACGCTTCAAGTACTGTCAGTCGCGTGCTTGTGCATTGTATGCTTCTGCTCGCAGCTAGTATCGCATTAGTGTCCTAAGCTTGTTGGATAAACATCGTTTTATGTTGCCAATAATTAAAAAGTTTTATTGGCAATGATAAGTCAAAATATTTTGTTAAGTATTTTATTTACTTAAATATCATTAGTTCCTTGTGGTATTTAATATAAATTGCTTAGCAAATCCAGGCACATATATTTATTACTTCTGTTAATGACATTTTTCCTGCTGTTGACCAGAAAGCGCTTGCTGAACCAGACAACATAACCAAATTATGGAGAGTTCCTGAAGATTATGGAGTACATGGGTGTTGTGTGAACAACATAAGAACATCATATAAGAATAGTCAAATAGCTAGGAGAACGTCTTCCGGAATAACACACGGGTTTGTGGTTACAACCGATGTGGGGCATTAACATGTGCTATCTTATCTGATTTTCATCATTTATAAGCCTAGAAACTACCACATTGCTTGAGCTTCTTTTTGCAAACCGATCAGAGTACCATTCTTTCAGAAGAATGCGCCCTCGAAGATCATATGAAGAAGAATTATGCATGGGAGAATGTAACAGACCCTCTTCTTCCGTGATCGAACTTAGACCATTCTCACACTCATCCACATCATCATGACCATACTCAGTAAATGACATATCACACAGCAGGTGGCATATTTATTAAATCATACTCATATCATAGAATGAGTAGAGAAATTACAAACACAATATAATACATATCTTAACTAAACATTATACTAAAACGGGAATTGTAAGCATTAGCTATTGATGGAATTCCCAACTAACTAAAAACCCAGTTCTATTGCCTCGCAATTACATCACACACACATCGCCTCAACTGCGTCATCAACACACCTTATCAAATACTCTTCCTCACTGAAATCCCCTCAGGCGGGCGATCCCGACATAACTCGTTCACGAAGTGTCCTTGCTTACAAACACACTTTCAGATTATCCATTAATGCAAAACTCACACACCTATTTGAGCGATCCTGTTCTATCACTAAACATTCGTCCAACCGTCTATCAATCGCTCCTCTATCTAAAGTCGGTGAGTTAAACACACTATCTACATTCAGTCTCTCTCTCTCTCTCTCTCAGTCTCCTCCATACAGCCTCTCTCTCTCCTTCACTCTCCATCTCTCATCCAGCCTCTCTAGCTAAACTTTGTCTCGAGTTATATATCCTCAAGCAAGGCCAGAGCTTGACCAATCGATCTCAGGTATGGTCATCTTCAATTCCAATTGGAACGAACCACTTTGTACACCTGTCACTCATTCTCTCGCAGCAAGCCCCGTTGCCAATTTCGTCTGTCAATCAATCTCCCCCTACCAAAATCGGAAGGCCAGTGGTCAGTTTCTACCTGTCCACATTCCTTAACCCAACTCTGTTCTCCTTTGCTGAGACAGTGAGTGACCTTGACATGCATTCATGTAGCTTTAAGCTTTAACATGTTCAGGCATCCTAAACTCCCCTTGCTCCGGCGGGAACTGTTACATTACCTCCCTAAACTACAGACCGAAACATGGATGGTCATTTTTTTCATCTGGCAAATGACCACCATTTTCGTCTCTACTATCCAAAATGTAAACACTACTCCTGTTTACAACTTCACTCACATCGTACATGCATAAAAAGACATGTCATTTGATACATATAAACTTTTTGTAATACATACACAATCAATACAAGCAGAAGAAAAACACTGTGGCTGGGCGTTTTTACAACACAAACCAACACTTTTACATCGTTTTACAGTCAAATTCACCTAAGTCTGTCCCTGCGGGACCTTTAACTCATCAAAACAGAAACACCTTAAGGAATTCTCCTTACTCATTGAGGTCAATATACCTCGACCTGTTCCCGTGCCTTCCTCTAAGGACACGAACCTTCATTGTTACACACGACCAGTTCAGGTCAATTTTCTCAGGCGGTCTCATTACACGCCTGGCCGACGATTCACTTCATACTAACTCCTGTGAGGCCACGAACTTACGTGGGTTATCCTCAGGCTAGTTATCATTGTCTCTCTTGACAGCTATCCCCTCTCAAAGAAAACAGCAAAATTCTTTATGTTTCCCACAAAAACGATATTTGACAACATATGTCATAGTCAATATTAAAACTTCTGATCAATGTAGTCTTCTCTGCAAAGACTCCACATACATGTGATTCTGGAACTCGTGGTGACTTGTGCTTGCGGAGGCCTACAGTCTGGATGAGATATACTGCTCTGTAGATCACCTATATAACCTGTATCAAATACCTGTAAACATGATGATTCAACAACAACAACAAAAAAACAACAAAACACAAGACAAATGCATTGCATACAATGTCGAAACCCAAACACTAAATACAAATGTCAAAATATTTGCACGCATACTCATGATATCAGTATTTCAGTCCGTAAGTATCACACTTTTATACTGTCAGGATATGTAATCATGTTTAAACAACAAAACAACAACAGAATAAAGAAAAATTCAATGCATACTATATCGACCATACAATCTACTAAAAATGCAAGTAATACCATTAGTCAAAACCCAAATATCAAAATATTTACACACATAAACATGACCAAGTGCCATCAACCTTCACTCCTGCTCGTGCCCCACAGATGAGCACCTGTTAATGCCCCCTTTATACGATACTAAACTATGACTAAGTTCTACTAGACTATGTCACTAAACTATGACTAAGTTGTAACTTAATCAGATACTAAACTATGTCTGAGTCAAAAGTCAAAAACCGAATCGTCCACCTGTCGAATTACGTCATGCTGTAACCCTACTAGTCCGGGTGCAGTCTTTGTCCCGAGGAATCAAAACCGAGTGTTGTGATCTAACTAATTCACCGCTATTTCCCCAAATTCCCCGCATCAAAGCTACCTGGTCAGACATTGACCGAAACATCACGTCCACGTGTTACCCTGCGTCGCGTAATCATTACCTGGCGCATCCAGCTATCCTGCGTCTCTTGTCCGTTTCTCTGGTCGGAAATGTCCCTTTGATCTCGGTCAGTCTTCGCGTCCAACTGACCGTCCGCTCATTGTCTGGCGTGTACTTCAGACAACGAATTCAAAGGAATTTTTAACATCTGGTCATTCCTCCTTCTCTATACCCTACCCCCTAATTATCCAAATCTCCGTTTCCCAAGGATAACGGTAGATGAAACAAATTTTATGCAAATGCATACATTAACTGGAGTTTCACATGATAGCCCATGTGTGTAAGTACTCCACACGACTTTACCTAATTCCATTTCTGATTTCCATGTTTTTGGCTAGCGTCAGTAAACATTGTATCAACCGTTCCTTATCACTACTGCTTATTTTAACCAGACTATGCGCTGCCCCATCAGCTGTCTCTGATTGCTGCGCGATTTCCTCCTGTAAAACGCCCATCATCTGGTCTGTTTGTTTCACGGTTGGTTGGTTCGTACCCACCGGTTCTCTGGTAGTGTTACGTACACTTACATCGTCCGCTACTTCAGCCTTCCGTCCATCTGTATTCACTATTTGTGGGAAAGACCTTTCAGACTGTTCGTTTGACTGTTGGCTTATCTCGAAATGAGATCTTTTCATCTTTGCTTCGATGACTGGTTCGCTGTCCTGGCTGTGGTTAACCTTACTTTCTCTTTTCTTCGTTTTCCTTAGAAACTCTGTTCCTCCTTTGTTGGCTGCTGTTGGTGCGTCCGTTTCGCATTCCAACTGTGCGTCATTTCCACTTCCTTCCTCGGTGGCCGAAAGGTTGTCCCTTCTTTCGGTCTGTTCAACAACTTCTCCCGCATGGCTAGGCCCTGCCACCATTCCTCCTCCTCTCATTTCCTCTTTATCTGACGAATCTCCGACTATTTCCTTGTTCGATTCTTCGTCGACTTTAACTAATTTTCTACCAGGCTTGACCACAAGTTCCTGGTAAACTTGGCCCCTTTCAGCACGCCCGACCATGTTAATCGACGTAATACCCTCTTCCTGAATTCTCGGCCTACCCTGTCCAATGACGTAACATTTCATCTGGACCTCTGAGCGAACGTTTGTCTCGTTTGCATTGCGTAACCTGCCCTCCGTCCCTAACTTTTCTGGATACACAAAACCTGTATCTCTTTCTTTCCGTCCATCCGCCTCGTGCTCAAAGTCTCTTTGATAGCTCCTGTCCTGCCTCTCCATCTGTAACCGTGCAAAAGGCCTCTTGTGGGCTAAGAATCTGCCCGATTCAAACTTCTGCCCAACCATTCCTCCTCCTCTCACTTGACTTGGCCTCTCCACCTGGGTCAAACTCCTACCCTTTTCGGTACCTCTTTCCAGTCGTCCACACACGTCCATCCTGAGATTTCCACCTCTGTCCCTCCACGGATCGGAATGTGGAAGTTGTACGGGCTTCCTACTCACTTTCCTACCACTCTGTCCCCTTCTAAAATACTGGGCCGTGTTTACTTCTGTGATTTCTTGATTTCTTCTCTCCTTCCTAGCTGGTTTGAAAGCTCCGTTTTCAAACTGTTGCAACAGCTGTCGCAGCTTCCATTGGAGGTCGCTTTCCTGTTTTTCCAGCCGAATGACTCTGCCTGTTAGTTCTCTTAGCTGGTTTTGTAGTTGACTTTTGTCCTCCCACTTATCGCTGAATGTAGCTCGTGCCATGAAAGGCTTGTTTTTGACAAACAGTCCTCCTCTTCTCCAGGAACTGTTAATATTCCGAAGAATATTAGGGCATCCGATAGACAAATGTCCAAAAGCTAGACAATGATAACATTGTTTAACATTGTCCAACCTCGACATACTGAATAAACCCGTCTGGCCCACCACAAAAATTTACAAGACTGTCAAGTACGCACAAAGTCTTGTCAATAATACAACAATGGGTGGAAAAAAAACGTCACACTTACCAGTCAGATGATTGGAAAAGCTGTCTATGGTACTAACACTCTAACCACTAGCTACTCCTCTATTCCTAACTACACACACACAAGTTATATTTAACTGCGACACTTGTGTTAAACATGCAAATCAAGATCTATAGCTACACACGCACTATATTTATAAATCTATCACGACTATCCGTGGTCAACAGGCACCAAAATAATAATAACGTGTAACAGACCCTCTGCTTCCGTGATCGAACTTAGACCATTCTCACACTCATCCACATCATCATGACCATACTCAGTAAATGACATATCACACATCAGGTGGCATATTTATTAAATCATACTCATATCATAGAATGAGTAGAGAAATTACAAACACAATATAATACATATCTTAACTAAACATTATACTAAAACGGGAATTGTAAGCATTAGCTATTGATGGAATTCCCAACTAACTAAAAACCCAGTTCTATTGCCTCGCAATTACATCACACACACATCGCCTCAACTGCGTCATCAACACACCTTATCAAATACTCTTCCTCACTGAAATCCCCTCAGGCGGGCGATCCCGACATAACTCGTTCACGAAGTGTCCTTGCTTACAAACACACTTTCAGATTATCCCTTAATGCAAAACTCACACACCTATTTGAGCGATCCTGTTCTATCACTAAACATTCGTCCAACCGTCAATCAATCGCTCCTCTATCTAAAGTCGGTGAGTTAAACACACTATCTACATTCAGTCTCTCTCTCTCTCTCTCTCAGTCTCCTCCATACAGCCTCTCTCTCTCCTTCACTCTCCATCTCTCATCCAGCCTCTCTAGCTAAACTTTGTCTCGAGTTATATTTCCTCAAGCAAGGCCAGAGCTTGACCAATCGATCTCAGGTATGGTCATCTTCAATTCCAATTGGAACGAACCACTTTGTACACCTGTCACTCATTCTCTCGCAGCAAGCCCCGTTGCCAATTTCGTCTGTCAATCAATCTCCCCCTACCAAAATCGGAAGGCCAGTGGTCAGTTTCTACCTGTCCACATTCCTTAACCCAACTCTGTTCTCCTTTGCTGAGACAGTGAGTGACCTTGACATGCATTCATGTAGCTTTAAGCTTTAACATGTTCAGGCATCCTAAACTCCCCTTGCTCCGGCGGGAACTGTTACAAGAAGTATACTATGGAAATAAGCACAGCAAAAACATATGTAAAGTAAGTTCAAAGGAAAAGAGGAAAAGCCTCACAATATGCAAGTCCGAAACACAAAACTTAGTCAAGTTAAAAAATACATATGTTTAGGACGCAAGCTCACAAATGATGGAAGAATGGATAAGGCAATGGAAGTGAGAACTCAAAAAGCAAATACAGTAATACACCAGCTACCACTAATGTTACGACATTCAATCGTTCCAATGGAGACACAATCCGAGCTCTCTGGTTTCAGAGCCAGACAAAAGAACGATTTGAACCAGATCATTTGAAATTAGATGTTTACTAAGAGCTGCCAGAGCAATACGAAAAGACATATGAAGAAATACAGAAATCCAACAGATTATAAGAACAATGGCATTCATGACTTTTGAAAACAAGCACAGAATTCAATTGTTTGGTCGTTACATATATATATATATACATATATATATATGAGCGGCCTAGAGCGGGGATCCAGTCAAGAACAGCGAGGGCCATGGTCGCCCTGACCAGACTGCGAATAATCTGAAAAGACAAGAACATTAGCCTTAAATCGAAGCTGACTTTAATGTTAACCTCGGTATACCTCTACGCCTGTGAGATTTGGACTCTGACGGCTGCACTAGAACGTAAAATTTTAGTAATTGAAATGAGATGCTTGCGAAAAATTCTTCGCTTTTCATACCTGGATGGCGTTACAAACGAGTGTTCTTGAAATTGTTAGGAAGGAGTTAGACCAGTATAAAATCCTACTGACTATAATAAAAATACGAACATATATATGGTATCGACATATCACGTTTGGTGGAGCTGACCAAGACCGTTCTACAAAGCACTGTGCCTGAGAAGCGTGCGAGAGGGAGACCAAAAAAGAGATGGGAGGACAATATAAAAGAATGGACGGGAAGGTTTATAGCTAAAACTATTACCCTGGGGAAAAATCGAGACGTGTGGCGGGAACTGGTTCGAAAAACTGCAATAATCGTGCCTCAACAACCTTTTAGGTTACGGGACTGATGATGATATATGTATATGTATATTTTCATGATCATCATCATGTAGCATGTCCTTTGTAGAACGTCGCTTCCATCACAATCTGTCTAAAAGAAACTCGTTCTCTTGCCAAAACTCCAGCCTCCACCACAGTCATACTCAGGCACTCCTGGATATCTTGGTGCCATCGTCTTCTTGGTCTACCCCTTCCTCTTCTGCCTGGCACCATACCTTCTATCACCGTTCTCTCAAGACCGTTGTGTCTCTTGATGTGACCAAAGTATTTGCATTTTCTAGCCAAAATGGAATTGATAAACCAGTTCTCCTCTATGCTCAACTCTTGCTGAATGTCTACATTTGTTTTTTTCTCTGTCCAGGGTATTTTGAGAATCTCTCTGTAACATTTTGACTCGAAGGATTCGATTCTTTGTCTAGAAGTTCTGGTAATCGTCCATGATTCACAGCCATAAGCTGCCACAGGAAATACACAGGCTCTCAAGACTTTTACTTTTATCATTGTGTTGGTGCTCTGTCATAATTTCTTCAGGCTGTTCAGTCTCTGCATTGCCATAGCTAGTCTTCTTCTGATTTCTTTCGAGCAGTCGCCATTTTTGTCAATTCTGGAGCCCAAACATTCGAAATGTGTGACCTGATCTATTTCCTCAACACCCACAGTAAATTTATGCTGACACTGTGTTTTGTCGGTGGTCATTATCTTTGTTTTATTTATGTTTATGAACAGGTTTTGATCTTTACTATGTCCATTAACGGCTGAAAGTAGCTGCTCTAGCGCTTCTGCACTTCTTGATAGTATCACTGTGTCATCAGCGTAACGTAATTCTGGAATCTCGTACCCCCCAATCGTAAATGGGTCGAAACTTTCAATGTTCTCGTCTTCTCGAACATTTCTCATTATACATTCCGTATATATGTTGTACAGATAAGGTGAGAGGATACATCTCTGTCGGACTACCTTTGGACTGCAAACCAATCTGATGTTTGCCCAGATACTTGGACAACGGCTTGTTGATCTTGGTATAATGTTTCAATGAGATGAACTATATGCAAAGGAAACACCATTTCCTTCATGATTCACCACAGATTTTGATGTTTTACCGTGTCGAAGGCCTTGATGTAATCAATGAAACATGTGTACAGGTCTAAATTAAACTCTCTACATTTTTCGTAGATATTCCTTAAATTGAATATGTGGTCCCTGTTCCATCTGTCTTTCCTGAAACCTGCCTGGACTTCGTGAATTTCAGATTAAAACCCTTTCCTTCTTAATAGGATTCGCAAGAGTTTCTTCCGAGCGTGGCTGATCAGCGCCATAGTTCGGTAGTTCGTGCACAGCTTCAGTTGCCTTTTTTGTGGAGGGGAATATAAATTGATTTCTTCCATGCTTCTGGCCACTCTGCACTGTGCCATATCTGTTAACACAGCTTGTGGTAGACTCGAGCACATGCCTCTCCTCCTGCTTGTATTAGCTCTGCTGGGATATCATCGCATCATTGGGACTTTCCTTTTTCAGGCTTTTAATTGCAGAGCGTACTTCTACCAATGTTGGTTTAGGTTCTTTCTCATCCTTTGGTAGGATTGTAACTGAGTGCTTTATACGTTGTGCTATTTCCATACATGGTTCTGCAGTACTCTCTCCGTCTATTCAGTATGTCTTTGGTGTCTGTTAATGTGTTATCCTCTTTGTCATTTATGACATGTGGAACCGGACGGAACTCCCTTGTCAGTGTTCTTTTTTCCTTAAATGCAAATCTCTCTCTTCCTTGTTGCTGTAGGTTTTCTATATCCTTACACGTTTCCACTATGTATCTTCTTTTATCTTTTCTTATTTCTCTTCTAACTTTTCTTGCGTAGTTTTTATATGCTGTCTTGGTCCCCTTACTTCCCATTTGTTTTAATTGTTGCCTTTCTTCAATGAGTTTATGTTATATAGCTCTGTTTTTTGTGTGACATCTAGGGAATCATTTCTTTCGTTGTCGAGATCAAAATATCCCTTGCGTACGATGTCAACTCCTCAGATGTCATCTTTTCCTGTACGGCATACAACGTCTCAAATTTGTTTTCTACTTTGATGTTGTATTCAGTAGGTATTGCTGTTACATCGAAGCGTATTGGCTGACAACCTTTGTTGATCCTACGTAGTCTTGTTTGGAAAACTGCAAACAGTAATTCAAGGTCCGTATCGCAGTCTGCTCCTGACAGCGTTTTTATTGCCAGCACATTTGATCTCCATCTGTGTTGCACTAGGATGTAATATATTTGGTTTCTGCTGTTGACATCTGGGGAGGTCCACGTGTATAGTCTACGTGGATGTTGTTTAAATAAGGTGTTGGCAATGGAGAGGTTGTTTTCCGTGCAGAATTCAACCAGTTTTTCTCCTCGCTCATTTATGTGTCCACTTCTCTCCTCTTCGGCTCTTTCCTCTCAGACTTTCACATTGAAATCGCCAATAATTATCAAGATATCTCTTTTGTCTACTTTTTCCATTTTTTTTGCAAGGTCTTATAAAAATCATCCATTTCGCAATCGTCAGCTGTTGATGTTGGCGCATAAACTTGAATGATATATATATATATATATGTCAGTCAGAGAATGAACGGGTTGGTCATATGACATATATAGACATACAGAGAATGATATAGTTTGGTCAGTTGACATATAAAGACATACAATTAATGAACTTGTTTGATCACATGACACTTATCGATATATGGATAACGAAATGAGCTGGGCATGTGCACATATAAATAAACGGAGAACGATGTAGTTTGGTTAATTGATATATATATAGACAGGGAGAAGGAACTGGGCTGATCATATGACATATATATAAATACAGATAATGAAATAACAAAAATGTCTCTTCCAGTCGTTCCACTGTATGATTTTAGAACAATGGAAGCGCATGAAAAAGGAGGAATTTCGCTGTTAAATATACCCTTACGCACTCCACATTATTTTTGAAAAAAATTTGACCTAATTAATTTTCTTAATTAGTCGCTGTGGTAGTCGTCTTTCAAAATTTGTAACTTTTATGTTTGTTTGTCAATAAATATAATTTTCTGGCGTGTAGATACACAATAGCATAACGAACATGTGGGTGTTATTGTTTTTGTTGTATCTTTGTTAGTTTTTGAGATTTAAAAAGATGAATTTGAAAATTTATGAAAATCTCTGGAAAAATTTGGACTCGACCACTAGGCCTAGTCGCTTCGATAGAAAACCATGGAAACCACAATAACGTATCGATACTGTGTTTACAATATCGCCACAACTGTTAGTTTCAATTCAAACGCAGTTCTTTCATTTAAACAAACAAAATAAACAGATCTACGCGATAAAAATCTTTCCCAACAACCTACTTCCCCTTTCGCAAATAGTCGGCTTGCTCCAAACGGCATTTACAAAATTAAAACTGTTCAAAAGCCATTTCTAATCGAACACACGATACTTTAACCGGCAAAATATCGTGTAAATATGGAGGGCGTAGTCAGCAGTAAAAAATGGATGTCAGGAGTGATTCCGTTCAAAAAACAACAAAAAATTTTCCGGACACCGTTTTTGCAGGCCGAGCTGGTTCAAAGGGATCGGACTGTGGCGTGCTTAAGGATACTACAGAGACATGGCGTGAAAATAACAATGACCACAGCGGTGAGATAGATATAAATTATTTGCGAGAAAACATATGTAAATTACATATTTAAAAACAGACCACTAAGAACAATTGTTGTGGATATTCTGTTGGAAATAACAGAGAATCCACTATTATAGCATGCACTTATACATAAGACATGGAGATTTATTGTTACGTAAATTATTAACAGAAAGAGTTTTAAACGTAGAGTTCTATAGCGGTACTGGCAAAGACAAACCAAAGAAATATGTTATAACATTTGCTTGGCGAAATATGGTTTCTTTTTTATCCTTTACCGGGATCATTTGGAAGTATTTAGGGACAACTACATCTGGCCCTTTTTCATGTTGTGTTTATCAAAGTATTTACGCTCCCTTCGCTAATGGTTTTTTTGCATGGTAAGGTTGCTAGACTTAGTTGATGCAATCATCAGTAGTTGTATTTAACAACGTGATTGGAAGGCTACAGTTGTCTTGCTCCTTTCTCCTAGAATACCCCACCGGTGATAGAAATGTAAAGTTACGGAAATCACTTAAACTGAGATGTGTTATAGAAACTGCTTAGCAAAAAATGGCAAATATATATTGCAGAATGAAGATTACTTAATCAAAATAAACATAAAAATGTGCTGTTATGGCAATTACTTATTAAAAAAAAACATAAAGATGTGCTCGGATCTTCAAAGATATCAACGATGAATGGATATGGCTGGTCTATACAGACCTCGACAGATATTAATTTGATTTTTTTTCTCGAATTTCTGTTGCAAGTAGGACATCAATAAACTGTTGCATGACAACCAACCGAGTAGGGCAAAACATAACAATGAGTAGTCGATATGTTATAGATTGTCTTCTTGAATGTTACTCTATAGGGAAATGGGGGAAAACCCATTGGGTGAACAACGAAACGTTTGATGCCCAAGGCAGTCTAATATGAATAAAAATGGGACGTAATTTACGGATACTGAATCAAATTGATTCAATAGGTTTAGGAAACTATAAATCACAGTCGAAATTATAAACTATGTCAAAGTTAGATAATTATTTATTGGACAAATAAGGAGACATGCAAACTACTATCAGCAGTTAAAAACTGAAATGAAGATATAATCCAAGAAAATAGTAGAAAATGATTGCTTCTAATCGCAGTAAAACGACGGCAGGTAAAACTGTATTACACACATCGAAAAATAGAAAGGAATATATGATAACAGCAGGTTTAAAGAAAGAAACTAACCTGGAGGAAGACAGAAAATAGATTGCTCATAATATAACGTGATGTGTGGGGGAATAAGTATAATTTACAATGCTGATAACCAACGGGAGACAGAAACAGAATTGCTGAAAGTATTATGAGTTGTGTAGAGGAATCAAATATCATCCAAGATGCTGATAAGCAGAGGAAGAACAGAAAATCGTTTGCTGATAATAAAAGGAGATGATTTATGAAACAAATCATCCACGATGCTGATATATTCAAGGAATATGCATCTGTGCATGGAATAGAACCAAGTCGTCACTACTATCTCACACATGATTATAATACATGTACAAAATTGAAAACAGAAACACACATTTTTAATAAAATGTGATTATTATGGAAAGGAAAACACTTTTATAAAGCAGAACAAATTATCAGAAGAGTTCACAGAGATAAATGTCAGAGAAAACGGTAAAGACAATAAATTCGAGATAGGAGACGTAAAAGCGCCAATAAAAAGTCAAAATCACACACGTAGTAGACGATTGTACAGCAAACATGCTTTCCAAAGCCCTTGAGGTACCAGTGAGTGCAGTCATGTTGCCCTAAATTGGTAGTATGACGTCTGCAAACCACAGCCAAGATGGCCGCATCTTTAGAAACATGCAGGAGAGAGGAGTAGTGTGCACCTATCCGTATTTGTTTTGGTTTCGGTAGTAAGGGGAGTAACCAGCAGACATTCGTCTGTGTTTTCTGTAGTAAGGAGAGTAACCAGCAGACATTCACACTGCGACTTCGTCTGACGCTATTCCTACAGTGGAACGGATAACATTGGGAAACTGGTGGATAGGGATCGACGAGGTGGCTTATGAATTGACGATCAGTCATTGCTTAACGCACCACGTTATGGGAATATGCTGCAGTACCACAAGGTCTCCACCAGGTGGCTACCAAAACACGATCAGTCATGGCTTAACGCACCACGTTATGCAAACATGCTGCAGTACCACAAAGTCTCCACCAAAACACGATCAGTCATGGCTTAACGTACCACTAGCTGCAGTACCAATATCTCCACCAGGTGGATACCAAAACATCTCAGATCTGACAGGAAAGAACGTTATGTGGAGGTTTGTGAAATACTGGTGTGACGTCAAAAAGCTGAAGATATTCTTCTATACTGGATAGTCCTTAGTGACAAATGCCACAATCTAAGCTAGCTAGAAAGGAGGGGCATGATATCAACCATTATCGCCGAAACTAAAGAGGTTTTATACAGTATGGTCGTCGGATACTACAAAACTTTCGTTCTTCCTTGAACATTGTAAGCACAGAGACTCACCACCAACAGCGAATCATACCGTGTCTGCTCCAGTAGACCCCTCACACCTGCGATCAGGTCAACACGTAGCGACATGCTTGGAGTTGTACGTGCGGCAAAACACCTCATGCATGTTGTAGCAAAGTATGTGTTCAATCATTGCGTTATAAATTTAAACTAGTAAGGCCTATGAAGTATGAGACTAAAGATAGGCCTACAATAGGGTGCTATAGAGGATGTAATCAAAGGGGTGAGTTGGTGTCAGGGAAGTGTGAAATACATAGTGAAAAAGCAAACACTAAAATGATAAAGCAGAAGCAAAAAGAGGAAAACCAACAACATTACAAACTAAAATGTTTTTATGCAAATGTGAGAAGCATAGTAAATAAAAGAGAAGAATTGGAACTGTATGTAGAAGAAGAAAAATCAGATATAATGGGATTAGCAGAATCATGGACATATGAGGAAATTGCAGATAGTGAACTTGAAATTGAGGGACATACGATGTTAAGGAAATACAGGATAGTTGGAGACAAGACTAAGGGAGGTGGCGTTTTATTATACTGTATAAATTCTGTTAATATAACGATCAAAGATTATTTATCATGTGGTAACAAAAATGAAAGTGTATGGGGAGAAATAGAAAGTGGGGGTGAGTTAACAGTGATTGCAGTGTGCTATAGATGTCCATCAAGTCAAAAAGAGGAAGATGAAGAGCGGATTAGTAGCATAGCAAAGGCAAGTGACGAGAAATTATTATTAATGGGAGATTTCAACTATCCAGAAATAAAATGGGATATGGCAGAAGCACTTGTAAGGTCAAAACCTTTTGTTAAGTGCATAACTGACAATTTTTCAATTCAACATGTAGAAGCAGCCACCAGAGGCAAAAACATACTCGACCTAGTTTTTACTACAAACGAAAATATGATTGAAAACGTTACCGTTGGGGAACTGTTTGGCTCAAGTGACCATCAAATCCTCCGTTGGGATCTTATTGCAGGGAAAGAAGTAAACATAAACACGCGAACATACGACTACTCTAAGACAGATGTTAAGAGGATGAAAGAGGCAGCGAACCACATAATCTGGAAAGATATTGTCGTAGGAACAGATGTTGAACAGGAGTGGGAAAGTTTTAAAACAGTTCTAGAAACGCTAAAAGAGGAATGTGTTCCATGTAGGTAGGTAAACCCCAAGCGTAAAAAGTGGATAACTAGATTTGTAGTGAAATGTAGAAGAGCAAAAAATAAAGCATGGAAAAAATATATAGAGGCAGGTAAATCAAAAGAAACATATGTAAAATATTTGGACAAGCAGATCATATTTCAGAAAGCGAATAGATCAGCAAAAATAGATTGAAAAAAAACTTGCTCAGAGGATCAAGACTGACAGTAAAAGCTTCTTCTCTTATTGTAGAAATAAACAAAGAACGAATGACAAAGTAGGCCCTCTCATAGACAGTACAGGAAAAATAATCAGTGAGAATAGGGAGGCAGCTAATCTGCTCAATCAGTACTTTGGCACAAACTACACAAAAGAGGACTGCTCCAAGATCCCAGAGCCTATAGATATTTTTTTCAAAGAGACATGGATACAGCGGGATTAAGATCACTCTGTATTACAGAGGAAATGGTTTTTAAAAAATTGGATGGTTGAAAGTGAATAAATGTCCAGGTCAAGATGGTATTCATCCAAAATTGCTGTATGAAATTAGAGACCAACTAGCAAAACCATTTGCTATATTATGTTCTCAATCACTTACAAAAGGGATTGTTCCACGGGATTGGAAAGATGCAGGAGTGATCCCCTTATTCAAAAAAGGCAAAAAATCAGATCCAGCAAATAATAGACCGGTGAGTTTAACGAGCATAATCTGTAAATTGTTAGAGTCAATAATCAAAGAAAACATTGTAATGCATTTTGACAAATTGCATCTTCTTCTTTTTCTTCGTACGCAGTCAGACAGTAACCATTATTTTTTCGAAAAAAGCGGCGGTAATCCTGAGGCTGTCGCCACTGCCAAACAGCTTGTCTTGCAGTTCCACTGGTGATGGCCACATCTGCTCTCTCTGATCCTCGTATGTCGGGCAGTTCTGCAGCAGATGTTCAGCGGTCATTTTGCCAGTACCGCACGGGCATTCGTCGGTACCACCTATCTTCAATTTGTTGAATAGGTGGTACCTCAGACTATTGTGGCCAGTGCGAAGTCTGAAGACAACGACCTGCTCTTTTCGGTTCAACTGGTAATAGGCATCGTTTTTGGTGTAACCAGTATGTTCGGTTTCCCATTTGGTCAAGTATCTGGCTTTGATAAGCCGTTTTGACTCTTCGTGCGTCATACTAGTATCTGTTTGTGGTAGTCTTGCACCTTCGTTTGCCAGTCTGTCTGCCTCCTCGTTGCCTTGGATATTGCAGTGTGATGGGACCCATTGTACCACTACCCTTTTTGGTGCGGACTGCTGGCACAGTTTGCAGAGTGCTGCTCTTAAGTCATTAAGCTCAGTGTTTTTCTGGCTTTTTAGCGCTGTGACTACGGCGAGAGCATCTGTAAGCAGGACTATATGGCTTTCATTTTCATTGTGTGTCACCATTTCTTCTACTGCCGCCCTCAGTGCCCCCGCCTCCGCTCTGAAATTGCTTGTGTACTTACCAGTAGCGAATGACAGTGTTATTTGTCTGCCATTTGGTAGGTTCAGGAATGCTCCTGCCCCTCCGTTCTGTGTAGTGTTTGTTACAGAACCGTCGGTGTATGCATGGGTCCAGTCCATGCTTGGATAGCTTTTCGATATGAAGCTTAGGGTAGTATCTCTCCTTTCTTTTTCAGTCTGGCAGTTTTTGTTTTCAATACCTGGTATATTTTCTACCACCTCTGGAAATATATCTTGCCTCCAGGTAGGTTTTCGTACAGTAGTGATGGGTTTTGGTGTTGTTAGTGCGTTTATGGGATCTTCGTCCATCTTTGCTTTGGCTATTTCTGCAAAGTTTCTCCGCTTTAGTTTCCCATTTCCCAAATTGTTTAGTCTCTGGTGCATTGGAAGGTCAGTCAGTTATCGGAGTTTCTCTGACTGCAGCTGGGCTCTGCAGTCTCTTCTATCGGTCATGGATTGCAGTTTTGTAATCTTTTCAAGTTCTACAATTGGCGTTGACTTCATGCCTCCTGTTATAATTCTCATGGCTTGGTTTTGAAGTTTGCTAACTTTATCGAAGTTCGCCTTTGCTGCTGTTGTCCATGCCGCAATGCCATACTCGAGAACTGGTCTCACTCTTCCAGTGTACAGTTTCTTTAGTATGCCTTCGTCTGTTCCCCAGCTTGTGTCATTAAGTTTCCTCATGATTGCCATTCTTTCTCTGACTCTCATTCGGTTTCTCTCGATCTGACTTTTCCATGTCATGCGCCGATCAAATGTGACTCCCAGATAGGTTGGGTTGTCGTTTGGCTGCAGGAATTTGCCATTTAAACTTAATTTGGTATTTTGGGGTTTTATTGAAAGCGAGAATATTGTGCATGTGGTTTTCTCCTCGGTTATTTTGACCAGCCATGAGTTCGCCCACTCTTCCAGCGATGTTAGGGCCTGCTGCAGCCGATTTCTTGCTTTGGTGAGATTCTTTTCAGAGGTCAACATAGCCAGATCGTCTGCAAACATTGAGCTATGGACTCTCCTTGGTATATTCTCTGTAATGTCGTTTATATATACCAGGAAGAGTGTGGGCGACAATACTCCCCCTTGGGGTACTCCCTGCTTGAGTGTCACCTTTTTTGCTCATCTGCCCTTGTACTTGCACTCTTGCCGTTCTTTGTTTGAGGTAGTGGTTGATCCACTTGTACATTTTCCCACAAACATGACTTCTACTTAGCTTGACTCTAAGACCGTCTTTCCAGACTTTGTCAAATGCCTTTTCCAGATCGACCCAAACAGCTACTGTGTGTTTCTGTGCCTGGTAGGCATCTTCTATTTCCTGGGCTATGAGGATGACCTGGTCCTCAGTGGATCTGTGCTGTCTAAAGCCGGCTTGCTGTGGAATTAGTATTCGTTTTTCTTCCAGGTGCCACATCAGTCTGGTGTTTATCATACGTTCCATCAGCTTGCCGACACAGCTCAGTAGGCTGATGGGCCTGTATCCATTTGGATCTGTTTTGTCCCTTCCTGTTTTTGGTACAGGTACCAGTATTGCGTCTTTCCATGCCTGGGGTACAATTCCCCTTTTCCAGCTTTGGTTCAGGACCGATAGCAGTTTCCTCTTCACTGTTTGGCCCAGCCCCATCAGCATTTCGTTTGTTATCCCGTCTTTTCCGGGAGATTTCCTTTTCTTTAATGTTCTCATAGCCTCTTCCATTTCGCTCATTGTTAATTTGGCCATCATGTGCTCTTCAGGTGCCGTATTGATGTTTTCGTGCCCCTTTAGCTCTTCGCTAATGTCTGTATGCTTATCTGCAGGGACCTCGATGTGGTTTGCTCTGGCATAGTGATCGACAAAAGCGTTTGCGGCTTTCTTACCTGTGAGCAAGTTTTCGCCCTGCTTGATGGTAATTTTTTTGTTTGACGGGGTTTCGTCGTTCATGGCTCTGACTACCTTCCATAGCTTGTTCCCGTCTTTGTCCAGGTTTAGGCTTTCCGTTTTGTTTTTCCAGCTTTCTCTGTTTGCTTGAGAGTGTATTTGTTTTTCGTTGTGGCGGCTTTGAAGGCGATGTTTGCCTCCATAGATTGTTCTCGCTCTGCCATGTTCCTAGCATTTGTTACTGCATCTTCCGATTTCTGCAACTCATCATTCCAGTAGGGCTTATAGTTTTTCCTAGCTCCTCTTGGGATGGTTTCAGTGGCGGCTTGCATTATTGCCTTGCTTAGGCTTTCCACCATGGGCTTCATTTTGTTGTTTCGTGTGTTGATGGTTTCACACAGCCCATATGTCAGGATTGCAAATCTGTCCCAGTCGGCTCGTTTGTAATTCCAACGTGGGAGCGGTTTTGCTTCCTGTGGGCCTACTTCCATATCGATGTCTAGCCTGATCGGCCTGTGGTCGCTACCTGCCAGTTGGTTTAGCACCTGGCGGTCTATTTTATGGTGTATGTCCTGTGTGGAGAAGGCCAAATCTGGAGTCGAGGTGGTATGCCATGTTCTTGAATAGAAGCTAGGGCTATCCTCTGGCTTATTGATTAGGGAGAGATTTGTATCTATCTCCCAATCTTCCACTTCGTCACCTCTGCTGTCTGTGTCAGAGTATCCCAATCTCTCCGAGTGGCTGTTGAAATCTCCAACTACTATGCAGTTGGAGTCTTTGACCTCCATACTCGAGAGCGATAGGTCTCTATTTGGTGGTCCGTACAGATTGAAAATGCCAAGTTTCGTCTCTTGAGCCATTATGTCAACTCCTACAATTTCTGCTTGTCCGGTGTGACTGACAGGTACCGCGCTACTCGGTATGCAGTTTCTGGTCAGTATCAGGACCCTTCCTTTGTGGCCTTCTCTATCGAGACGGAAGGGCTGGTATCCTCTGATTGAGAATTTATGATTATTGTTGAGGTGCGTTTCCTGGATACACGCCACGTCAATCTTACCTTCATGCAGGTGATGTGTTAGGGAAAGTTTTTTGTTAATGACTCCCTCCGCATTCCACTGTAGTATTTTGAGGGTCTTGAGTTTTTGGTCAATAAAAGTTGCCCCATAGCCATGTGCCTTGACTCCACGACACATGGGTGGGTGACCACCAGTAGTTCAGGGTGGACCTCTTCGAGACGCGAGGCCCGGCACTATCGCTGCCTGGCGGGACTCCTCAGCATGAGCGCCATGCGTTTTTCTGATCGGTTGTAATGTCATCATACTGCGATTTACCTTGCACTGTTTTGTTAGGCTTGCGGCCCCGTGCATCCGATTTCAATAGGCGTTCCTGTAGGGATGCCCTCCTTAGCCTTTGGCTGTCCCCAGCCTATCTGCAAGGCAGCAGTTGTTTGTGTTCAGAGTTGTCTCTCTTATGGAAGTGGTCTTTCCAGACTAACGAGTCTTCACTACTCGTGTCTATAGGGTGCGGTGATGATATGTGAGATGATATATTAGGTGATATACGATATGGACTGGTCTACCCGGAAGAGAGGCAGTCAAGTGTGTCTGTACCCCAGGATCGTCACGTCCTGCCAGAAACGTAGCATTTGCATGTGAGTGGGGTATCTCTTTGCTCCCTTTATATTCTTGGCTTCTATGCAAGGATGGTACGCCTAGCATTCCCTGCCACCTGGGATGTTGACACAGTGGGGCAGGTGTGCAATGTCCGCTGGTTTGCATCTCTTCTGCGTCCAGCATGATAGCTATATGGCTGATAGCGTACAGAGATAGATATCGAAGCAGAAGTGCATTTAACCAGGGGACAAGCCTGGTAATGTCACAGAGATGTTGTTCGCCTAGTGTGCGAACAGATCTCATGGTCATTGGTTGAGTCTCGACAGTTCACAGTGAGGTGGCTGCTCTACTGTTTTCGACACCCCGACCAGGAACTAAATCTTATGTTGGTGGTTTCGCACCATATCGCCGTATAAGGTGAGTATCAAGCAGCTGTCCGCCCGCTTTGATCGGCGGACGGCAGAGACCTCTTTCTGCGGCTCTACCGGATAGGGCTGGGGCGCGGGCCCCAGATTCCGAACATGTAGGAGCCTCCCATTGCAGTGGTGCTGAGATTTTGGGCGGGATTGCGGCTTACAGGGGTTCGGCCGTAATCCCTCACATGGTAGCCTCGCACCATTGGCTTATCAGCCTGGTACGTGAACCAAAGTGTCTGCGGCTCCTCTCGATATGAGCTGGATTTCTGTAGCAACGCCCTGTGATTAGTAGGGTAAAACTGACCTGTCTTCAGATGGTCTATTTCCAGCACCCGTTCACTATTTGGCCAGACGAATTTATTGAGGGCTTTTGTTTGTCGATGACCAGGTATTTGAAATCTGCGGTTTCTGCCGGGTTAAACACGATTTCCGTAGCGTTCTTTCATTAGAGTGTTAGAGAGCTGACTCGTCTTCCGTGAGTCTAATACCAGCGAACGTTCATTTTTAGACCCAACGGTAGTGCTCTCGATTTGTCAGTCGTTCTACAGTATTGGCGTTTTCAGTCAAATTAAGCCGCAGGTTCCACTCCTGGTGGTGCCCTTCCGTCAATTCCTTTAGCGAGACAATCAAGTTACTTAGAGGGTAGCCCCAGATTTTCGAGGATCTAATTCTAGCACTCGTTCCATATTAGACCCAACGAAAATGCTCTCGGCATGTCAATCATGTCAGTGTTTGGCCGTGTTGAGTCAAATTAAGCCGCAGGCTCTACTCCTGGTGGTGCCCTTCCGTCAATTCCTTTAAGTTTCAGCTTTGCAACCATACTTCCCCCGGAACCCAAACACTTTGGTTTCCCGGAAGCTGCCCGCAGAGTCATCAAAGGAACTCCTGCGGATCGCTAGTCGGCATCGTTTATGGTCAGAACTACGACGGTATCTGATCGTCCTCGCGCCTCTGACTTTCGCTCTTGATTAATGAAAACATTCTTGACAAATGCTTTCGCAGTAGCTCGTCTTTCGGCGATCCAAGAATTTCACCTCTAACGCCGCAATACGAATGCCCCCGTTTGTACCTGTTAATCATTACCTCCAGTTCTGAAAACCAACAAAATAGAACCGAGGTCCTATTCCATTATTCCATGCACCATTATTCAGGCAGCCGAGGCCTGCTTTGAACACTCTAATTTTTTCAAAGTAAACGCGCCGGCCACCCATGACGCTCAGCGAAGAGCACCCGTAGGAGAGAGCCGGCAGACGGTAGGGCAGGAGACAACGGGCAGTGAACCGGCGCGAGCCGGACCGCCCGCCTGCGCCTGAGATCCAACTACGAGCTTTTTAACTGCAACAACTTTAATATACGCTATTGGAGCTGGAATTACCGCGGCTGCTGGCACCAGACTTGCCCTCCAATAGATCCTTGTTAAAGCGTTTCAAGTGTACTCATTCCAATTACGGGGCCTCGAAAGAGTCCCGTATTGTTATTTTTCGTCACTACCTCCCCGTGCCGGGAGTGGGTAAGTTGCGCGCCTGCTGCCTTCGTTGGATGTGGTAGCCGTTTCTCATGCTCCCTCTCCGGAATCGAACCCTGATTCCCCGTTACCCGTTACAAACATGGTAGGCATGTCACGTACCATCGACATTTGATAGGGCAGACATTTGAAAGATGCGTCGCCGGCACATGAGGCCATGCGATCAGCACAAAGTTATCCAGAGTCATCAGTGGGGACGCCGCAACCCCGCGAGGGGAAACGACGATTGGTTTTGAACTAATAAAAGCGCTCTTTCCGCGATGGTCGGAGCTTGGTAAGCATGTATTAGCTCTAGAATTGCCACAGTTATCCAAGTAGGATCGTGTCATCTAAGGAACCTCGACTGATTTAATGAGCCATTAGACAAGCATGGCTTAATCTTTGAGACAAGCATATGACTACTGGCAGGATCAACCAGATATCTGTCGGAGACGTACGTACAGCACACACCGGTCGGCGGAGGAAGGGTGTGTAAAAAGCCTCGCTGGGACGGCCGCAGGGACCGACTGACGGGACGGACGGACGGTTGTTCCACCCGTCCCTCACTCCGTCGACCTAGTACCGCCTGACAGGGGCCTCCTACACGCACCAGACGACAAATTTAATCTAATTAGAAATAGTCAGCATGGGTTTACTAGAGGGAGATCATACTTAACAAATCTATTAGAATTCATGGAGGAGGTTACTAAAATCATAGATAAAGGGAGCCAGTGGATGTGATTTATCTAGACTTTGCAAAGGCCTTTGATAGAGTACCTCATCAAAGATTATTTCGAAAGTTAAATCACATGGAATAGGTGGGGAAGTTGCCAAATGGATTGAAAATTGGTTAACGGGAAGAAGGCAGGTGGTGGGCATAAATAAGGAGTACTCTGAGTGGTATGAAGTGAAAAGTGGTGTGCCACAGGGCTCGGTTTTGGGACCAATTTTGTTCTTGATATATATAAATGATTTGGACATTGATATGGGATCCATGATTACAAAATTTGCTGATGACACAAAACTATGCAGTAGTGTCTCATCTAAAGCGGAAGTGGATATATTGATGTCGGATTTAGATAAAATATTCGAGAATGGTCTGTAAGCTGGCAAATGGAGTTTAATGTAGATAAATGTACAGTCATCCACATGGGTAGATCCAATATGGAACATAATTACAGAATGGGATAAAACAATATTAGAAAGATAGATAAGGAAAGGGACCTAGGGGTTATAATAGATCATACAGGAAAGGTGAGTGAGCAAGTTAAGGTAGCAGTGAAAAAGGCAAATGCAATGTTAGGTATGATAAAAATAAATATTAAACATAGGAGCAAGGAAGTGATCGTCAAACTGTATAAAGCTTTAGTTAGACCTAGATTGGAGTACTGTGTACAGGTGTGGAGTCCTTATCATAGAGGGGACATAAACATGCTAGAAAGAATACAAAAAAGAGCGACAAAGATGATAGTGGGATTCCAGAATTACAGTTATGAGGAACGACTCAGAAAAACCGGCCTACAGTGTCTCGAAGAGAGAAGAATTCGTGGTGACTTAATACAGGTTTATAAGATGATCAGAGGAATCGATAAATTAGACTATAACAAGTTTTTTTTAAATGCAGCCACCTACAATAGCACGAGAGCATAGCTACAAGCTGACTAAAGAGAGGTTCAGGTTAGATATTAGGAAATATTTTTTTAGTCAGAGAGTGGTGTCTGCTTGGAATGCATTGCCAGGGAAGGTAGTGGAGGCAGGGACAGTTAATGCATTTAAGAATAAACTGGATGCGCATAGCTTTTAGAGCAAGGTGATGTATACAGACTCTGCAGGGTCTTCTAAACCAGTATAAAGACGTTAAGTTAAGTTAAGTAAGACAAGAACGATAATCTCGAATCTTCGTTTGGAGCATCTTTTCAGATCTCGCACTTTGTGATTATCCTGTGTTTTGACTCCTCATGAGAGGGAGGTGGGGGGGGGGGGGGGGTGGGGGAGAAACGGGGGGTGGAACACCGGTAGCAAGATATTCAGTCCGAACTACGAGATAAACAGTAGTTCATGCGTTGCTATTCAGTCAGTCAAACGTTCTTTTTTTAAGGGGACGGCGTGGCCTAGTGGTTATGTGACACGGCTCACAACCATAAGGTGCTGGGTTCGATCCCCATCTCAGCACCGGCCGTTACCCCGGGGAAGCAAACCCTTAGAAAATGCAGGAGGAAGCAGACCCTTACATAAAATGCATGCTGAAGTCGGATGCACTGGGCCGACAGGCGCAAAATAAAAACGCAGTGCAATGCACACCGCCTTGGGGATTAGAGAAATAAGGCGAACGCAAAAAAAAAAAAAAAAAAAAAAAACGTTCTTTTTTCTCTAGCGGAATACAGGCATTAGTGAAACACTGTATTTAGAGCGGTAGGGACAATATTAACAAGTTATTCTTTGGTTTCATTTCTATTCCTGCATATTCTGATCATCAACACATTTATGTAGGTTTGTCTAGACTCTTGCTCCTAGAAAACGTAGGCAATCTATGCCAGTTTTCAGAAAGGATGACGTCGCCCCATATGAAATAATTTGATTTAATTTTTTCTACGCTGCATCAGGAAATGAGGAATATTTAATCAAAAAAGAGAAATATTTAGTCAAGCTGCTATGCCAACAGACAGCACCATCTGTTACCGCGGTCGAAAGAGGAACAAAGAATAGTAAAAATGTAATCCAGAAGGCGACAAAGAGACAACAGAGAGAGATAAAAAAGAGAACCAAAAGGAAGGTTGGGCATGGTACTGGCTACCCTGTTCATTAGAAAACAAACGTTAAGAAATAAAAAAGGAATTCTCTATACCCCATGGTAGAAGAGAGGGGACTTAAGTACGACATAGACGAATAGCAAGTCAACATGAAAGGAGATTCTATTATTGTGGACATTTAGAAATATACGAACGTTTAATTCCGTCTTGGTTGGATGGAAGAGTTGAAGATACGCTAACTATAAGACGACAGCCATGTGAATGTGCAAATCAGGTCAAGACATTCAGGATGAGTTGTCGGAATTGACCGATCATGGAAACTCAGGATATGCTTAAATTGGCAGAGACCTCGTCAAATAAAAACTTTATTTTACTGTTCAATCCGCATTTGTCATTAAGCGTAGTTGGGGAGTTTAATTTGTCTTTCGTGTACCAAATATGGGATCAAGATGCTGAGCAGCGCATGAGCTGCAGTGATCAGCGACTCATAGCTGACTGGTAGTGTCAGGGCCAGCGAACCAAAGCTGCAAAGACCCTTCTACACCTCCACGCGGTGATCATGGATAACAGGCTGCAGCAGGGCAGACTGGATAAGGAGAAGGGGTCGAAGAGGGAATGCTAACCCGTTACTCAAAAAATGCTTGCTGAAGTCGGATGTGTTGGATCGAAAGATGCAAATATCGCAGTCAAGCTGTAAACTACGACACAGCGCATTCCGTTCTCTTGACTACATTCTGCTACTTAAGCCATTTCAGTGTTTGGTAATGGGAGATTAAGAATGAACGAAGCCAAGCCAAGCCATGTACCAAATATATTGCGCCGGTTGCTGAAAGCCCTTTTTGTTGCAGGAGTTTTCTTATGTCATATATTTATCTACAACGTTTTATTTTCTCGTGTCTTATAGCCATATCTTCTTGTGTTATATATCTGCAGTGTTATTTAATCAGGTCGTATCCTCACGAGATGACTAAACTATCGTATTTTCTGCTTGAAATGCATGCACCACAAGGACCAGTTCTTGCCATATATTTAATGTCATCGTTTCTCATGTTATCTCTCGTGGAAAAAAAACACATTTATTCTTCATAGAGATTTCATTTTACACCTTGTAAATTTTCCTCTCCTGTGCCCTGGATAAGAAAAAAGCTTAAATTTGGTAGCACAACTGTTTTTCAGTTGTTGCTTTGTTGCGATGTTGATATTTAGCTGTTTAAGCAGTGGTGACAATTAATACTGCAACAGAGACTTAATATCTTTATTAAGCCCTTGATCCTCCGTAGAAATACTTTCCAGATATTTTAATTCACGTACCAGCTTCAGTATGCTATTTATTGCATAGATGTGGACCTAGTGTTCTGTTAATTTTCAAAGTCTTTGTTTTTAATGCTAGTTTTCATATATCTTTCATAGACTGTGCATTCATATGATATCTTTCATAGACTGTACGAAATGCATTCATATATCTTTCATAGACTACGAAATGCATTCATATGATATCTTTCATAGACTGTACCACATGCATTCATATGATATTTTTCATAGACTGTACGAAATGCATTCATATGATATCTTTCATAGACTGCACGAAATGCATTCATATGATATCTTTCATAGACTGTACGAAATGCATTCATATGATATATTTCATAGACTGTACGAAATGCATTCATATGATATCTTTCATAGACTGTACGAAATGCATTCATATGATATCTTTCATAGACTGTACGAAATGCATTCATATGATATCTTTCATAGACTGTACGAAATGCATTCATATGATATCTTTCATAGACTGTACCACATGCATTCATATGATATTTTTCATAGACTGTACGAAATGCATTCATATGATATCTTTCATAGACTGCACGAAATGCATTCATATGATATCTTTTATAGACCCTACCACATGCATTAAAATGATATCTTTAATTAGACTGTACGAAATGCATTCATATGATATCTTTCATAGACTGCACCAAATGCATTCATGTGATATCTTTCATAGACTGTACGAAATGCATTCATATGATATCTTTCATATACTGTACCAATTACATTCTAATGCTATCTTTCATAGACTGTACCAAGAGCATTCATATGATATCTTTCATAGACTGTACCAAGAGCATTCATATGATATCTTTCATATACTGTACCAATTACATTCTAATGCTATCTTTCATAGACTGTACCAAGAGCATTCATATGATATCTTTCATAGACTGTACCAAGAGCATTCATATGATATCTTTCATAGACTGTACCGAGAGCATTCATATGATATCTTTCATAGACTGTACCAAGAGCATTCATATGATATCTTTCATATACTGTACCAATTACATTCTAATGCTATCTTTCATAGACTGTACGAAATGCATTCATATGATATCTTTCATAGACTGTACGAAATGCATTCAAATGATATCTTTCATAAACTGTACCAAATGCATTCATATGATGTTGCAGTCTCTCTTCTTTCTGGTACATTAGGCTTTGGTCGTCTGTAAAGAATAGTTTATGTATTGAGTTAGGTTCCACATCCCCTTGCCTCATGTGTTATTTTATCCATGTAAATGTTAGACAGCAATTGTGAAATCAGAGATGGACACAGTCATGTGCAGTACAGATAACATCAGGTGAGATTAGGAATTATTCAGGTCACGAAAAAGAGAATGAAACTTACAGTGAAGGTGTAACATGTATGTTAAAGCCTGAATCACAGGGTGCTCTTATTGAAGGTCATACAGACGAATCAAGATTGATGACCAATATAACAACAAAACTAAACGTTAAGCAATGTTACTCTCCAACTAAGAGAAATAATCCCTAATTAAAGAAAGTGTTTGCCATATACTGCGAATTCTATTGGGCTAGATATAGTCAAGAAATATTACGGGAGACTTTAATGACAAAATAGGGGCGAACAATAGGGACTATGAAAAGATTATGGGCAACAATGGTCTATGCTGAACTAAAACTGGTGAGATATGTGCATTGTTTGGCGCAGGAAACCAAATTGTCGTTGGAGGAAACGCCCCCCCCCCCCCCGATTCTGCCAACCCCCCCCCCCCTCCCAACTCCTCCCCAAAATAGCAAAAAAACCAACTTATAAGGCAACATGAATATTTCCAGACCATATAAGGTACTGCATAAACAAGATATTTAGACAATGTTTGCAGAATGTCAGGGTCTACTAATGAGTGGATGTTGCCTCGGATAACAATCTAGTGATGCCCATACTTAAGCATAAACTACGAAAGAACAGAACAACCCAAGTTAACATGCTATGCTATATTATGAGATGTCCCAAAGGAGCAACGAAGAAAAAAGTAATGCAGCATCACAGAGCAGCAATAAATGTCATTCACTGGGGCAAATTGACATACAGACTGGCATTGATGAAAAATGGAAACAGCTGCGAAAAGTGGAAATCAACGTGCGAGGAAGTTTTTGATAAAACGTAACGACATCGCTCACAATAGTAAAAACGCTTACCAAAATTTAATTAGACCATCAAACACAGTGGCATTTCTCAATATGACAATTAGAGTCACCAAACCCAAAGCAGAGACAACTACACGGAAGTAAACAAAGACATTAGAAAGAGAAATTGCGGTGGACGCGACTACGTGGATAGCCAAAGAGGCTGCTGCTAAACATAACTTGAAAGCCCTGTATGTCACACCAATAAATACTAGGCAGATATCAATAATAAAGCAGACCAATAAAATACAAGTTTGGAAGAAGTATAATAAATAAAAAAGAACAGAATAAAATATATGCAAATACTTTCATTTGTTCTTAATTTCGCCACCATCACTAGGATTGCCTGTCATTTTACCTGCTGAAGAAAACCTCATAATGAATTGTGATAGTCAAGTCAAGAATAGATAAAGCTAGCAAATAACCCTCTATAAAGTTGAAAACAGGCAGGGCCTATTAGATACCAGTTGCAGCTATTAAAGCAGAAAGTGAAGCATTCACCAATATGCTTTACGGTATTATTGTAAATTTATATTTACACATAAACTCTCTCAATAAGAATGGAGAGAATGTTATCTGATTGAGCTATCAAAAATATGCGATTTACAATTACGTAAAAAATACAAAGTAGTAATGCTAATGTTAGTATCTAGTAAAGTGTTAAACAGTTATGTTTGCAGGACTAAACAATTGTTGATACCAAGTTAAAGACGAACACGCTGGTTTAAAACAAGGCAAATCATATGGAGACCAAATATCCCCGTAATTGTTAAACTGTCATTAGAATAACTTTCAAGTCTGTAAATGAAAAAGTCTTTGACACACTGAATATGGATAATCTATGATAACATGGAGTTCAATTTCAGTAAAATTATCGGTTTCTGCGTTGTAGGATTCACGTACATAGTAAACGATCAGCTTGTTGTAAAAGATTGATGTATGGACTTGCTGACGGTGTCACACTGGTACTACAGGAAAAAGGAACACAAGTTCGACATATCGCCAGCCACAGTGAGTGTCCTGGCCTGCGATAGTGAAATCACCGTCGACTTGCGTTGTTTTGGTCATCAACAATTTGCTCTGTTATCCCCGTTCGTGCTTCCAACAACTTCAAAAACTAACCTCCGCTGCCTTGCGGTTATATCCGCTTGTGGAAAAGGCTTTGGGAGTTAACCCAACAATGAAATCAGGAGCCAGAGTCCCTGAGCCAGTCAGGCACGGTATTCAATACTAGTCTGACAACTCCTGCAACGCATCCGGTGCCAAGTAGTATCGCCTTGTCGTTCCCTTGGATACACCGACTGCATGGAGAGAGGGGATCTGCTAACTGGGCAACATCGGCCCTCGCAACAATATGCCCAGGCAGGCACTATAGAGGGTTAACGTCAGAACTCAACTCATACCAAAGTAGCCTACAGTGATGCTTGGTTGCTGGAACGTACGCACCATGACCACAGGTATGACGGAGGACCTCCAAGCGTCAAGCGATGTTCGTAAGACCTCAATTATAGATCAGGAACGCATAAGACATCGAGTCGACATCGCCTTAAAAGAAATGCATCTGGTCGAGTCTGGGTCTCTCGTGGAAAATGACTACACGTTTTTCTGGCAAGGCAAAGAAGTGGAGGAGGTCAGAAAACATGGCGTCGGCTTGACCTCATCAGTACTTGCCAGGCTGTCACAGAGAGTGTGGGATAATAACATGCTGACCATCTCCACAAAGGTTGCTGTGTACAGATCATGTGTGATTAGTACCCTGCTCTATGGCAGCGAAACTTGGACTATGTACAAGAAAAAAGGCTAAATACTTTTCATATACACTGGCTGAGACGCATATTGGAATTTCATGGAGTGGAGTGCCAGAGTGACTAACAAAAAATTGTTGGACATGCAAAGATTGTCAGCTTATTTACGATCCTACGCCAGTTCACTTGCGGTGGCTTTTGTCACGTGTTCATAATGGATGATAGGCGAATATCAAAAGATATCATTTACGGAGAGACCAGTTCTCGAGTATGGCATTGCGGCATGGACAACATCAGCAAAGGCGAACTTCGATAAAGTTAGCAAACTTCAAAACCAAGCCATGAGAGTTATAACAGGAGGCATGAAGTCAACGTCAATTGTAGAACTTGAAAAGATTACAAAGCTGCTACCCATAACCGATAGAAGAGACTGCAGAGCCCAGCTGCAGTCAGAGAAACTCAGAAGACTGACTGACCACCCAATGCACCAGAGACTAAACAATTTGT
Source organism: Ariolimax columbianus (assembly GCA_036924085.1). Taxonomy (NCBI): domain Eukaryota; kingdom Metazoa; phylum Mollusca; class Gastropoda; order Stylommatophora; family Arionidae; genus Ariolimax; species Ariolimax columbianus. Next base: position 25,163,299 of record JAVGWX010000003.1, read on the forward strand.
GAAATGGGAAACTAAAGCGGAGAAACTTTGCAGAAATAGCCAAAGCAAAGATGCACGAAGATCCCATAAACGCACTAACAACACCTACCTGGAGGCAGGATATATTTCCAGAGGTAGTAGAAAATATACCAGGTATTGGAAACAAACACTGCCAGACTGAAAAAGAAAGGAGAGATACTACCCTAAGCTTTATATCGAAAAACTACCCAAGCATGGACTGGACCCATGCATACACCGACGGTTCTGTAACAAATACTACACAGAACGGAGGGGCAGGAGCATTCCTGAACCTACCAAATGGCAGAAAAATAACACTGTCATTTGCTACTGGTAAGTTCACAAGCAATTTCAGAGCGGAGGCAGAGGCACTGAGGGCGGCAGTGGAAGAAATGGTGACACATAAAGAAAATGAAAGCCATATAGTCCTGCTTACAGATGCTCTGGCCGTAGTCACAGCTCTAAAAAGCCAGAAAAACACTGAGCTTAATGACGTAAAAGCAGCACTCTGTCATCTATGCCAGCAGTCCGCACCAAAAAGGGTAGTGGTACAGTGGGTCCCATCACACTGCAACATCCAAGGCAACGGGGAGGCAGACAGACTGGCAAAAGAAGGTGCAAGACTACCACAAACAGATACTAGTATGACGTACGAAGAGTCAAAACGGCTTATTAAAGCCAGATACATGACCAAATGGGAAACTGAACATACTGGCTACACCAAAAACGATGCCTATTACCAGTTGAACCGAAGAGAGCAGGTCGTTATCTTCAGACTTAGCACTGGCCACAATAGACTGAGGTACCACCTATTCAACAAATTGAAGATAGGTGGTACCGACGAATGCCCGTGTGGTACCGAGAAAATGACCGCTGAGCATCTGCTGCAGAACTGCCCGACATACGAGGATCAGAGAGAGCAGATGTGGCCATCACCAGTGGAACCAGAAGACAAGCTCTATGGCAGTGTCGACAGCCTCAGGATGACCGCCGCTTTTTTCGAAAAAATAATGGTTACTGTCTGACTGCGTACGATGAAGAAGAAGAAGAAGATTTACGGAGAGCTTACCACGGATAAGCATAACAAAGGTAGAACCTTCCACCGCTACAAAGATGATTGCAAGCGTGAGCTGGTGGTGTTGAATATGAACACCTGCAACTGGGAGGGACTCGCCAAAGACAGACCCGAGTGGAGGCAGGCTTTGTGTGTTATTCTGCAGGCAGGGATGCGTCAATATCCAGACTACAAACGTTTGCGGCAAAAGTTAGGGCAACAACTGACTGTCCCATCTCTAGCGTAGTCCATTGTCTCTCGAGGCTGACAGGATATCAATCAATCAATGATAACCACAAATGCACTAAGGTATCCTGCAAAAACAGGTTATCGTAATATGAAGCATGAAGTAAAGAGTTTGACCCAAGGGGCAACCACAGAATCATTTAATATTTAGTCTTCAATTCACCAGGGATCTTTTTAACATCTATTCTTAACTTAACTTAACTGAACGTCGTTATACTGGTTTAGAAGACTACAGAGTTTGTCTGTATACAACAAGTTTCTCGGAAGGTGTTTTTTTTTTTTTTTAACCGTTGTGTGAGTCCATCTTAATAGACTCGACACTAGAGTTAAGTAGACCCGCAGCCCGTTAGGAGCCATCTATAGTTGCTAACAAACCACGAGGAGAAAGGTACAAATAAATTGGGTCGATTTTTAATTGTGTCCATGCAGCTGCCGTCAAATGTACGCTTTTCGATTTCTAAGGTGTTGGGGCAATTTTAACGTGCTCGACACTAAACACGGAAGTACCATCTCACTACTCAGAAATCAGGAGAATTTTGACTAGAAGATCAGGTAAAAAAAAGTCCCGGTCTCCACCGTGACTCGAACACGCAACCTTCGTCACCCGAGGCGAACATCTTACCTCAAGACCACTAAGCCTTTTTATTCTGTTCCTTGGGGGAGGGGGGGGGTTGATTGTATTTTTTAAGAAACTGCAGCCTGTGAGTGAAGAGGAATCTAGTGGACCTTGTGTAAATAGCCTTGATATCTCACAGTCAACTCTAAATGCAGAAGAAGAGAAACGCACTATATACAATCTCTCAGCAAGTAATATATACATTAAGTTAAAACAAAAGTGGTAACATTCAATGCTGGACAAGAGGGTGGTTTCTTTCAAATAGAAAAAAACACAAACGTTTGATGTAGATAGCTTAGAATATCTAGGACGCATTATTAAAAGACAGGTGATGCAGATGTGAATGTAAAAGCCAAGATACAAAACACAAGATTGGCCTTTGTCATGTTCAAAACCATGTGTAACTACATCCAATTCACATATGAAATCCAAATTAAACTTTGCTTAGCTGAGGTTCAACAGTTGGTCTTATTCTTCGTTTAAGTATCTTCACACACCTTTTTCATGTGTAATTTAATATCAATATACCTCTGTACGCATCACCTTTTCTTGTATTGCCTATTTTATTTCAGAAGAATAGTATTGTATTACGTTGACAGTTATCTAGTAATCGTATTTCTTTTCCGGCTTTCGATAAGATTCTCTCTAGACATTTACCTCATGTTCTCCCACAAGCTTGAATAGCTTCAGCTGCTATGCCAGTCATGCCTGCTATCCTATTTCTGGGCTGTTCTGTATAGCTCTTTCTTTTTCCTAACTGAATATATCCGGTTGTAGATGACCCGTGTATCTTTGGATAAATATTTATTGTCCTTGAATACCTGTTCGCTTGAATATCTCTTGAAGATAACATTTCCTTCGTTTTTGTCTTACATACTTGTTAAATATTGCGGGTCCCTTCTGGTCATTAATGATGAAAGTAAGACTGAATCTCCCGTGCCGATACCCGTTGTTTTATTACTTTTGTAGAAATCTAATCTACGATATTTTCGTATGGATTACTTTTTTCTCAATATTTTTTGCACTGATTCATCTTTCGTGATTTTGATTACATGTTTAGTATGTCGTCTTGCTAATTGATAAGAAATATAATTTCCCTGCGTTAAAAACGTTGGCCACGTTTTGAAGATCTTCTTCATACTCAAGCCGATTCTGTAACTTCAACATTTCATCAAGATCTTTGTTTTCTTGTTGTCTTAAGTTTCTTGTTCCAGGTTTATTGCTGAGTGTGTTATGATGGTTGTTTTAAAGATGATCCCATTCCCTATCTATGTTTGTCATTTATTTATTTGGTGTCTTAAAAATCGTTATTATTTCGTGGTATATTTGTTTTCAAATATCTTTCTCTGAAAATGATTTAAAAAAATAATAGATTTGATGCTAATGTAGCTTTTTCTGTTTTCTGACTTTTACTTTGTCCTGTTATTTGTATCATTACAAGGTTTAGGATTACTTTAAGACTGTTATATTTATTCCTCGCTATTGTCGTGTTAATATATGTCAAGTTAAAAACAGCAAAACTAAAATTGTGAACACAAACGTAGAGGTTTAAACAGTATGAAATATAATCATTAGTTGGGTGATACTCAAAGCTGATAATCTTCACATAAATCCGTTAGTGGGAGGAAGCTCTGCTGCTGATAACCTTCATCTAAATTCGTTAGTAGGATAACTCTGAGCTTAAAATCATAAGAACGTAGAAGAACATAAAAGCAATAGAAACGTCACACTCTGAGGTAAACCTTAATAAACATGTTTACTTTAAAAGATTCGGAGAGCTAAATGGTCGATATTAGCTGACGGGTCATATCTGTTTGGTGAAGTTTACATTTTTGTTGTACTAGACTTTTTAAAGAATTTAGCTGTTTGGATTACAGTTTCCATAAACCATCACAATTTAAATTCATTTTTAGATTGCTAAAAAATGTAAAACACGTAATGCAATTAAATACAACAGTGTTGTCACACTAGAATATTAAACAGAAGGAGTACATTAGCTACATCTTGGCTTCCGTATTTAAACTTTTCGGATCAATATCATAGTTTTCCCAGACCTCCGCTATAAACGTAACATAGTTGGTTGTGACAACGAGACCAGAAATAGGTCAGGATTTTCCGAGGCTGCCGTAACATTAGTCTTAGAATGACATAAGATTGACCTCATTATATCAAAGCTATTTTTGCTGGCAGCACAAAATTAATATAATGTACCGAACGTATTAAATAATATATGCTTCATGATTATGTTAATTTCCACCACTTTATGAGCTTAAAGAAGTTTACAATATATCCTTGGAAACAACAAACATGAAAATGATATTTTATGTCAATTGTTAACGTGATTCAGTGTTTCTAGCGTCCAATAGTATAGGAGAGTGATGCTATGCATGCTGAATATCGAAATCCGAAATAGATATAAAAGCAAACTTTCAATTTCAATTTCAATTACGAATGTGCCGTTAGGCAAAAGGCATTAATAATTGTGTTTATATAGTTTTTAATCCGGATACACTTATTTTTCTTAACATAAAGATAGTTGGCGAATATGGATAACGACCTTGTTCTTGAAGCTGACTATAATTTGTAAAGTGCAAACATTATAACAGCGAGAACATGTGCAAATATATCTAGTTTGTATCACGATAGACTGATCAGATTAGAGAGACTGATCTCACATTTTGGGGAGATGTAGGCAGTTTGTGACAAACTATTCCTAACATTAACAGGGAAATTGACGAGACAAAGACCAAAACCAACCAAGTTTACATTTTATGATATAATAAGTTATTGCTAATTTTTGGAGATTATAATCTAAACTAAAATTGTACAAGAGAAAGAAAGAGAGAGAGAGAGTAGAGAGATGAGAAACAGATACAATAGAATCATACACTCTACAAATGCGAGACGAGAGAGACGAGAGGATAGAGTTTAGAATCACGTTCTACAAATTTGAGAAGAGGTAGGGCAAGAATGATATAAGTGAGAGAACATAAATAGGAGAAAGAGAGAGAGAGAGAGAGAGAGAGAGAGAGAAAAGAATCAAACACTCTATACATGAGATACAAAGGAGAGAAGAAAGAAAGAATGAATCAGACGCTGCACAAATGAGAGTAAAGTGAAGAGAACAAGTAGGGGAAGAAATCAGATACTGTACGAATGAATGAAACAAGAAGAGAAGAAATAGAGGAAGTAATTGAGCACTGCACGAATGAGAGAAGAAATAAAAACAGAAATATAGGAAGTAATCTGGCACTTCACGAATGAGAGAAAGAAAGAACAAAAGCAATAAAGGAAGAAAGACACTTCTCGACTGAGAGAAAAAAATGAGAAACAGAATAAAGAAAGTAATCAGGCAATGCATGAATGAGAGAAGAAGAAACGAAATAAAGGAAGCACTCATGCAGTGCACCAATGAGAGAAGAGAAGAACTACAACAAGTAATCAGGCACTGCACGAAAGAGAAAACAAAGAAAGAGAGGATTTAATCAGACACTGCACAAATGAGAGAGGAAACGATACCAAAAAGTAAAGATCCAGTTTATACGTGGTTGTGTCTTATTGGGGATATGGTGTTATAGCCATACTACCTTAATCAACTGTGGGTGACGTGGGTACCATCAGGCTGCAAGTGTTAACTGTCCCAGAATATTCTGGAACCATCTTTTGAGACTGCAATGACACCGGGCGCCGTTGTACGAACGTTAACAAATTCAGCACAGACTGGGGAGCGAATCTGATTGCTCTGCTGAGGAACCAGTGCAGATAGAAAGGATTGAATCAAACCTCTCATGATCGAAAGAAGAGAGGAGCGGGGATAGAATCATTCAGTCCTTGAGATAGAGAAGAGGAGCGATGATAGAATCAGGCACTCCATGAGAGAGAGAGAAGAGAGAGAAGAGAGAGAGAGAAGAGCGAGGATAGAATCATGCACTCATTAAGAGAGATAAGAGAGGAGTGAGGATATGATGAGATAATCCATGGGCAAAAGCAGAGAGGAGCGAGGATAGAATCATACATTTTGTGAGAAAGAAAGAGAAGCGAAGTGCGAGGATATGATCAGATAATCCACGAGTGAGAGAAGAGAGGAGAGAGGAAATAATCATATACTCCTTGATAGAGAGAAGAGAGGTGTTAGAGGAAAGAGATACACTTCATGATAGAGAGAAGAGAGATTTTAGAGGAAAGAGATACACTTCATGATAGAGAGAAGAGAGATGTTAGAGGAAAGAATCATACGCTCTACAACTAAGAAAACATGAACGAGGGTAGGATTAGACATTGCACAACCGAGAGAAAGAAGATATACAGAGAGATAGAGCGAGAGAGAGAGAGAGAGCATAAGAGGATATGTGGATGATTCGTTTGTTACATATGACTTCAGCTGTAGATGGACACGTGAACTGTTGAACTAGGAACTAGTCTAATGTACATTTCAGGAAAGTTAAAAAAAAAATCCATCTACCAAAGTCATTATAACAAGGGCACAGAACACTAAAGGTGTGCTACTTGTTATTGTGTGTGCATATATTAATCAACAGAGTGTTACACCGACTAAAAAGGTAAAGCTAGTTCCAAATCACACACTGCCGTTGGGGATGACGTTTTAGAGCCTGCATTGTACTAAAACATAGCTTTGTAAGGTAGGATGGTCAGTTCCTTTCCTCGCTGCTTTTTATTTACTTCTCTAGCTGTCAGCCATGTACCAATTAACAGCTGGGTCGATTGCAGCTGTCGGTAGCGGGAGTTAAACCCCGTACTTTTGTAATAAAAATAGTTTACTTCCACTGACATAATCAGCCACTCAAATTGAATATACTTCAGTGCATTGACATATGAAATAGAAGTGGTCGTATGTTCACTTTGTAATGTACAAGTACGAACGACAATAAGCTCATCTCACATTACTTTATATTTGGCATAATGTAAGTTCGAAATCTGGCACGAATACCGTGAACACATTATATAATTGTTATTCTTTACACTTTTACTATTTACATACATTATTGTGGGCACAATAGTGATGGATAGAAGTGACATTTTGAAATCAATCAATGACCGCCTGCTGGATGAGAACACCGATATAGATGAAGCTGTCCACAGACATGCAAAGTTTCAACATTAAAAAAGGTTCGAGCGGAGTGGGGCGCATGAGAGGACGGCGCAGGAAATTGTACAACAAGCGAGTTACATGAACCATCAACATCCATACCTTACGCCATTTGATTTGAGAAAATGAGCACCTATGGGTAAGCCCGGAGTGCAGTGACGTCGATTCTTAGAAACAGAAACATAAACTATTTACAGACACTAGTGATTGTGCGGTCACTTTAATAAAATTGTTTGTTTCAATCAAATAATATAAATTCATGTTTTACATATAACAGTTCCAAGCGGAACATACACAGTTCTAATTATAGCGTAATGTTTAACATTCATTTTAAATCAGATTTCTAATCATATTCTACAACATTTTTGTGTAATTACTAAATGCATAAATATTTCTTCTACCCCAATGTAAAGTAAACATTAACATTTTCAATGCATTTTTAAACGAGCGATTCGTATACAGAAGAGCAAAACACATTGCAACAAAATTTATAATTTAAAGGACGCGGAAAATAAGAATTGACAAAGTGAAAACCGTTTATAATGCCAACATCAAGAGAGAGATAAAGAGAGAGATAGAGAGAGAGAGAGAGCGCGCGATTGAGAGGGAGAGCGAGAGAAAGAGAGAGAGAGTTAAAATTGTTATTTCTAGAGATCACCAGTAGTCGGATGTTGTATTTCAAAGGTGTTATTGCTTAATCAGGTTCACGGTGCATTTTACTGTTCCGAACTGGAATAAACAATAGATACGAGTGACGTTCAAATCAAACCGGAACTTGTTGTTCTAGTTCTATCTGAATGGGCGATAGCGTGCTGGAAGTACTATCATTAGTTAGGATCACTTGTGTCTTATTACTTCTAGGTGGCCTACTTATCATGGGCCATTCGCGTGACAAATACATGAAAATGTCGGACAAAACTGTTAGTGCTTGCATGGAACAGCATGTTGTGATAAAGTTTCTTGTGATAGAGGGCATGACACCTGCAGGAATTTACAGAAGACAGCAAAGACTACAATACAGTGGTGGCTCTCAAACCACCACAGTCATTCCTGTGAATATCCAGATTATGGAACGCTTTATCCTGGAAAATCAACACATAACCTGTCGTGAGATTGCACAAGAGGCAAGTCTTTCTCTGGGTACGGTGAACACTATTATTCATGAACATTGCACTTTCAGAAGGTTAGAGCACGTTGGGTGTGATCACATAGAGCGTCCTGTTCCTGCAAGATAACGTTCGACCTCATACGGCTCGCCGAAATCTACAGCAACTCGGCTGGGAGGCATTGCCAAATCCACTTTACAGACCAGACACCGTTCCAAGCGATTTTCACCTTATTTGATTCCTGAAAGAATTCATGGGAGGTCAGAATTTTAACTCTGATGACGAAGTGAAACTGGCTTTCCTTTATTGGTTCAGACATACTGACAAATATTTATATGCAGCTTTTCAGGCATACCTTAAACGCTGGGATAAGTGCATTAAGGTTGCAGGAGATTATATCGAAAAATAAATGGCGTTTTGAATACTTGAAAAAAAATTGATTCTCCTTATCAACAAAAAATCCGGGTTTTACTTGAACTTGAACTATTATACTCACACTTTGACAACATCTACAAACAGCCCAACACAAAACGCAAATTCAATTATGATAAGGTTTGACCGTGCATGCAATCTTCAGTCTTTGAATGTTAACGTATTTGCTGCTGACCCATATTTCATGTTTTAAAATGTATGTTTTGCCCTACGTAGACGAGATTTCTTACTTCAGTGTGCATGCTTTTTTCATTCTGATATATTCAACATTACTGTTATGATATTATTGATATTACTTTAAAGTAATTGTTGCTCGACAAACGACAAATATGGACAAGAAATAATGCTTGTCATGCCATTCATGTTATAGACAGTTTGCTCTCGTTGTATATAAGTAACTAAAACATATAGTTTTGCAGCAATGTTTAGCAACATGTAGACCACGGACATTAATCATCTGCTCTGAACGCAATAGACTACCACTAAGTCTAATGCGATACGTTGGTGACAATTAGAAAAACTGTTATCAGTCGTACATAACAAAAGTGTTCAAACAGGCTGATCGAATCTATGAACTTTTGCAGTCATTCTCTGTATCAATAATTGCTGAGATACAGGCCATTGTGAAAATGCAGGCAATATTCAAATACAAGTATTTGTTAAAACACAGGCAATTTTCAAAAACAAGTAATTGTTAAAACACAGGCAATGTTCAAGTACATACAATGTTCAAGTACATACAATGTTCAAATAGAAATAAAGTTTAAATATAGATCATTTTCAAATACAGCCAATGTTCAAATACAGTTTTGATGTATTCTTCTTCTTCTGTGTTCGTCAACAAAATTAAGTTATGACGTTGTTTCGTAGTGTATATTGAGGCTACGATATCTGCATCTTACCATCACAAATATCCTGGTTTGAGCTGGTTTTTTGTGTGGACATTGCTTTTGTATTGCGATCGTATTCTCTTGTATGCAGACTGCACTTGTGCAGCTTGTATCCTTTGCCACTGCTTGGAGGCGGAATAGAGTCTTGGTCAACTCTAGCTCCTTGACCTTGATATAAGTAGCCAGCCATGAGTTGTTAACCCTGATATAAGTAGCCAGCCATGAGTTGTTGACCCTGATACAAATATATGTCTGTGATTTGTTGGTCCCGAAGCAAGCAGCTATATCTGACACTCTGACCTTAATGCAAGCATTCAGCTGTGAGAAGTTAAACCTGATGCAGGCAGCTAGCTGAGAGTCGCTAACCTTAAAGCAAGCAGTCAGCTCAGAGTTGCTAACCCTGAAGCAAGAAGCCATCTGTGAGTCGCTGACCCCGAAGCAAGCAGTCAGCTGTGAGTCACTAACCCTGAAGCAAGCAGTCAGCTCAGAGTCACTAACCCTGAGGCAAGTAGTCAGCTTGTGGGTCGCTAACCATGTAGGAAGCATTCAGCTCAGAGTCGTTAACCCCGAAGCAAGCAGTCAGCTGTGAGTCACTAACCCTAAAGCAAGCAGTCGTCTTAGAGTCGCTAACCCTGAAGCAAGAAGCAAGCTATGAGCCGCTAACACTGAAGCATGCAGTCAGATGTGAGTAGCTAACCCTGAAGCAGGATGACAGCTGCAAGTCTCTGAGAAAGCTCACCGGGATGCGATGACATCCCAGCGGAACTAATACTGGCAGGAGTGGAGGACATTGGTTGCATGTATCATGTACTCTGCAAAAGGATCTGGCATAGCACAGTGACCAAAAGCATGGAAGAGATCAGTATACACAAGGGGCTTGTCATAAGTCTTTACCCTGACCATGAAAGAGTAGGAGAAGAAAGTTTAAATTTGGCACAATGCTTATTCCTCCTCAATATAAACACCACCTGAATATATACATTTCTACCATTTATGCGTGACCTTGAAAAGACCTTCAGAATAAAGTAACCTATTTTTCGAACTAAACCAGTTATGACAAGCCAGTGTGACATCTTCGTCAATCTCAAAATGCTTTCCTTTCAACTGTTTGTTTAAGTTTTGGAAAACGAAAAAAGTCTGATGAAGCTAAGTCCGGAGAATATGGTGGGTGTGGTAGAATTTCAATATTTAAATCGTTGGCTGTTTGCAGCACAAGCCTTGCTTTATGGGAGGAAGCGTTGTATTGAAGCAAAGGCCGAATTTGAATGCGTGCTATCCCTCGTTTTATGATAAGTTTTTCTTAGTTTGGTAAAGAGATCTGCATAATATTTCCCATTAACCGTTTTGCAATGAGTAAGGTAATCTTTCAATATGCCACCTTTGACGTCCCAAAAAACAGTCAGTATCACTTTTCTTGCAGATATATGTGCTCTTGGCTTGACATGTGTTGGTGAACCCGGGGTTTCTCACTGCATGCTGTAAATTGTGGATTCTGGGTCATAATGATGAACCCAAGTCGTATCTACTGTTACCGTGGTCGGCAACATCTTTTTCGACCGACACATTTTCAGCAACTGACCAATCAATCAACTCTCTTTTGTTTTTGTCCACATGTATGCAGACGCGGGACCCAGCGGGCACACACTTCTCTCAAGTTGAGTCTGTTGTGTAAAATCCTAAAAACTGTACTTTCATTCAGTTTTGCTGATCTAGATATCTCTGCAATTGTCATTTTCCTATCCTGGTCAAATTTTTTCTTCACTCTTGCAGCATTTTCATCTCTGCACTATGAGGATGGACTTCCTGATATTGTAATATCAGCAACATGGGAACGGCCACACTTAAACTGACTACATCAGTTTTTTACAGAAGCATACGAAGGACATAATTCCTCAAACACTGGTTCCATCTCACTGTGTATTTCTGTAGGTGTTTTTCCCTGCAACATCAAAAGTTGTATCACAGTTCTGGCCTCTGATTTCTCCATTGTTCTGACAAACCGTTAGAGTAGCAGATCCGGTCAATAAGGTGTGTTGCGCCATGCACATTACCGGGTAAACCCGTCTAGTTGGGAAATTCATACTTCTCAAGTCCAGTACGAATTGAATGAGCTACATATGTGCCGAATTTCAACTTTCTCCTCCTACTCCTTCATAGTCAGGGTAAAGACTTATGACAAGCCACTTGTATTCATCTCCCAAAGAAAGACAACCTAAAGGTGTGCACAAATGTGCGCACTATTGCACTAAAAAATCATGCTTCCAGAACCTCTGGGGAATATTTTGAAGAGGATAAAAAGACAATTTGTATATGAAAAGACAGAGAGATCACAGATCATACATTTAATATAAGAAACATCTATGAAAAATGTAGAGAGTAAAACATAGATCTATATACATGTTTTATCGATTGCACCAGGACTTCCGGTTGCATTAAACATCCGAAATTGTAGAGAAGCATAATAGGTATGAAGTTTCCAGTGCATTTAATCCATCTAATCTAGTCTATATATCAGGAACAACAAGCTGCTGTCAGAGTATTTGGTGAAAACATCAGATTGGTTCTAAGTACAAATTGGAGTAAGGCAGACATGGATTCTCTCCGAATACATATTTAACAACGAGGAACGATTGAGAGGAATAGAATATCGAAAGTAACGCTCCCCTTACAATCGGTGGATACAAGGTCCCAGAGCTAAGATATGCAGACGATACTGTGTTACTATCAAACAGTAAAGGGGTTAGAGCAGCTAATTTCAGCCGGTAGCAGATGCAGCGAAGATTAAAACCTCTATACAAAAACTAAGATTACCAGCGACAAAACAAGAAGTCAACATAAATTCAAATTCGTGGGTGTGGAAATAGGAAAGGTCATGAACTTCGAGTAGCTGGGCTCGAGGGTTGATAACAATGGCGAATGCTCAAAGGAAGTCAGAATGAGACCTGTAATGGTAATGCAGAGACAACATAACCTGATGAAACTATGGGAGAATACCAACAGCGCATACAATATCCTCTGTTTCTTTGAAGTCATCTTTACTTTGATTAAGCTATGATAGAATGCATTCACGTTCACTAAACCTGGAGTGAAAAATTCTAGCATTCAAAGATGTGGATACATATTTTCATAAAGTGTAGCCAAGTTTTGCTTGTTTGCTTTTTCAAGTTCCTCGTCGCAAACATCGTTCATCATCAATTCTGTTACTGAAATGTGTCCTTTTCAAGATGTTAAATAGTTCATTAACGTATCACCTCTTCGTGCTGGTTATGTTTCCAGCAATATTGTCTGCTGCAACATTTCTATTCTCAATTATTATGTTGCCGTAGAAATCACTTAATTGTGTATGTGTTGAATAGGATTTCATATTCATTTTCAAATTACAGTAGATTATTAGACTATCCTCATTCTTCATATTTTGCCATACCACGGGCATATATCAACCACTGCCCTGGTCCTACTTATTTGATGTCTGTACTCAATATAGGTATGGTTTTTGTAACATTGTAAGTTGCCACACCATGCACAACTCACTTCGGTCACCTTTCACGACATTACATGATACAGTAAGTCTCTTTGCTTCTCTCCTCCGGACTAAGGGACGTCGGGATACACACGCCTACTACTGCACTATACAATTCTCAAACGTCTACACAATGAGTAGAGTACAGGTGCTAGACATAACGAATTTTCAAACTATATGTGTTCCATTCTTCTTTTTTCCATAACCTTAGAAATCGATGTGGCATCACTTCTCGTTGAATTATGAATTGCATGCTTCCAATTATGTCTGTCCTTTGCCAGTGTTGCTGTCTGTTTTGTGGTTTTTCCAGCCTATTTCTGAACAGTATCTGTCCAGCAGGTGCTAGATAGTTTTCTCCTTGTTTCTGTGACTGATGTTCCAAGCATCATGCTTAGCAATAAATGACCATGCCTTTATGGATGTAAATGTGTTTTTGTATATTGAATTTACCATTACTTGTTCCGTTGTAATATGCGCAGCGTGTAAGTGTGTGTATGTATATTTTCGTGTGCGTGGGGGAGGGGCGGAGAAGTGAAGAGTCCACAGACTGCAGCAATTACACAACAGTTGGTTGAAGTCTCAGAGTTTTTCTACCTTGAATTACAGAGGTCGGGGTCAGCGGAGAAGTTCTGATTATCCATAATGTCACACGGGCCTGCGGAGATGGTTACGAGTGTGTGGCTTTCAACGGCGTTCCTCCAGCCGTGAGCAGAGTCGTCCAAGTGTTTGTCGAATGTGAGTACCCTTGTTCGTGTGTCTGTCTTCGTTTGCGAGTAGTATTAGTTCTATGTTAGATATAAATACGAGAGTAAGTCAATAAGAAAGTCACACAATGATGTGGGATAGCTGGAGAAATGAGCAATATCCAGCTTTGTGTTCATTGTAGGTAGCAGATGCATGTGTCACATGCATGTGCGTATTGTCAGATAGAAAACTGCGTCCGTGCTCACAGACTGTACAATCAAAGAACAGCGTTCTGATGTGCGCGTTATATTTTAGTTGGACAAAAGGACTTTTTGCAAAGGATATTTATAAGGAAATGGAGGATATTATTCGAGCTGACAATCGTGTAACAAACGATAGTATATAAACTGTAATATGGTGTTCGCGTGGTTTAGCCTTCAGCATAATGCATGATCGAATGAATTTCGGGAAGTGTGCTCACAGACAACTGACTGACGAACACAAAATGAACCGAATGTGCTTGTCCTTACGCCGATAAAGCAATGGGATTTGAGTATCAATGTTGGAGGAAATTATATTAAGATATACGGGACAGTTTAGTGCAGTAATAAATGGTTCTCAAGTTCATTTATCATCTACTTTTTTGTTTTAAACACCCATAATGACTTCCCCTCGTGCCATTTAGCCATCGTTCCTCTCTTATTAGGTTATCATAAATAAAACGCCCAAATAACACAGTGGTTAGAGCGCTGGCTAACTAAAGCTAAGTTAAAGGGTTCAATCCTCTGTATGTACACGCTGAGGTCTATATTGCTATAAATGGGCGCCTGACTTGGTTCTTGGAAAAGGAAAGACAGGGAGGAAGAGAACTGGTCGCTTAACCTGCAACAAAGCTACGACCCAGTCCAACAAAGTTTCTAACATGTCAACCTGGACGAGAGTGATTCTCACGAGATCAACTCCCCGCCGTTACCTTATGCTATGAAATGGTGTGGTATAACCGGCTCGACATCATTGACCACTGGCAGACCCGCCGTTTATTTCAACAATTTATGTTACCAAAGGGAAAGAACAGATCCACATCGGAGATAACATCCAGAACTGTTACCGAGTTGTTATCACACTGAGCAGGGAAAGAAGGAATGACACAACTGGAAAGAATGCCACTGGGGTAAACTCACAACAAGCAGCGAAGCTCTGTATAAAGATTACGTCGATATATGTAACGATGTAGCTGTACCTCGCGATGACAAATTCGACTGAGGCATCTCTGCTAGAGTAATGGGCATATTCGTTGCTGAGCGGGGACTACATGATGACAGCTTCCAGCAGGAAAAATGGAGATTGAGACAGTGACTTCAGTTCTGATGTGGCTACCTGATACCACTATAATATTTGGACAGCCGCTTCGGACTAATGTTTCGTTGCTTTTTACAAAGGACTGGCTGTGATTTTAGTCCATGGTGGACATTCAGGATTTAACTTTTGGGATCTCAAGCAAGTCAACTGTCAAAATTTATACTAAGGTTTGGAGAAATTAAAGTGTTGACACAATGACCTCAATGATATATGCTCTGTGGACATTGTAATGGATATGGGTGACATATTAAAGCTAATAAATGGTCGACTTTTCAATCATGACACCGCAAGCCATTAACCGGCAATGTACAAATTGTTACGTTTTATAATCATAAGCAGATCCAACAGAGAGGACTGAGCAGAAGTGTTTACAACTAGAGAGTTACGGGAACCATAAGTATCTATACGCTTATAGGTCTGTCTGACGTGCAATGCACATCCTCAACAGAAAATATATATTCATATACGCGTACGTGTGTGAATGTGTCTGAAGTGTGTATCTGTGTATATATGACGATGGCTTCTATGTATCACTTGCTGTATACCTCTCCTTACTCGATCATCGATTAATGTTAAACTACTATATATCGCCGTTCCATCGATTGTTGGGCCATCATCGAACAGTCTATCAGTGATAGATTTTAAAATGTTCCCCTTATCTAAACCTAATCAACTCTGCTATGTGTAATGAAAGCTACAAATATATGCAAACTTTATAACACAATTTTTCATCAAACTTTCATCACTTAATGCACATACGTGTATGCATTGTAATTTTCTTTACTATCGGCAGTTGCACCAGAAATATACCTCCCCAATAGAAGAATCGGGCAAGAGAAAGGGAAAGAGACAATTCTAGAATGTACTGTGTCTGCATTCCCTCACGCCGTGACCATGTGGCAGAAAGATGGAGAGAAGATCGGCACCTCCACACTCAAGTACAGGTACCAGGAGAATTAATTTATTGATCATAAATGTGTGTTTCGTATTGCCGCGTTAGCTGTTCTTAGTAATATCCACACTAGACAATGCATACCAGAAACAGCAACTGTATTGGAACATTGTAGAGATTACGGAAATGCGATTCAATGAAGCTATGATACTTGTGGATCTGCCAGCCTAAACAGTTAGGCAGAAGATCATAGTTGAGACATAGCCTATAATCAAACGGGATTAACTGCGCAGCACTGGCAACGAAATCATTGACTATCATAGCAATGCTCGGTGCAATGGGAACTGAGCTTCAGGATAACGAACTGATAAGTGATACTACTTATGATGAAGACGATGATGGTGTATTTGCCGATGGATCTACGATGCGTGGTAAGAATGAAGAATATATTGAAGTGACATGTAAGATTGTTGTCCAGCAACGCAGTTGTTTACATGACAACTTCCGATAGGGAGTAGAGATTGTATTGATCACATCTTCTTCATGAGGTTCGTACCAAACGTTTTAGTCTAACAATGAGAAAAGTCTGAAATCAATTCACAGATTTCAGGAGGTTGATACCAAACGTTGGTCTAACAAAGAGAGAAGCCTGAAAGCAATTCACAGATTTCAGGAGGTTGGTACCAAATGTTTGTTTAACAAAGAAAGAAGTCTGAAAGAGCAAAGAACAAGTATTTGTCACCACCGCGTCACATACACCAGTTGTATCTATACTTTTTGCATTTCTAAAGAGACTGATCACCTATGCGTCTTCCTATTATGCATCAATGTTGATTACACAAATTTTAAAAAAGAATCCTAACGGCTTTTATTCCCATAGGTGAGGTCTACTGGAAGGGTTTATAAGGTTGCCCCACACAGTAACAAATAGACCTATGCCTTGCCAATGTTTAGCCGCTCCACTTTACTAAATATAACAGCATCGTAATGTCAAGATGACGAGCCATGATTATGTGACAATGTATGTGTGAGCTGCAACAGCAAACCTGACACACCAGACTACCTCACCTGCATTCTGAGGTTGATGTCATGTTCCAAGATCACAGAACACTCATTATAATCTGATTTGTCTACCGAATAATCGTGATTAATGACTGCTAGATTGTTTTGATCGTACCTAACTCCCGTCCCTTTAGTTCATTCCGATCTATTCTTACTTTTAATATTATTAACTGGCAACTGAATATTAGTTGATTTGTATTAAACTGTACAGTAATTAATACATTTGCAGTAAATGCTATTCATATTTTTATACCAGAGAAAACAACTATTCACTTTGCTATAAATGATTTTGCTTTTATTTGGGATATTGTTACTAAACACATACTCAAGTCAAGATGGCTCTTAAATACATGTTTGTCTTATGTGTATATATTAAGTTATCCAAATTTTGCATTTCTCGGACTGTATGAACAGTAATATAAATGTATCGTCAGGAATATGTTTCCACGATTTTTGTGAAAATGTTTGCCAGTATTCATCGCATATATATATTATACTAGATGACCAGTGCAGACCATCTGCCCGTTATAAATATAACTGACATCATTCATGCCACTTTCATGGTTGCCTGGACTTTGAGTGTTTAGGTCTACCCCTACTTCTCTTGTCCTGACGATTCCAGAGTGGAGACTGCTTTGTGATGCTATCAGGGGGTTTCCATAATGATGTCCTTTTCATTATCAATGTCTTATTTTCACTTCTAGTCCCACTGACATTTGCCCTTTTCTTTCCCCCCGTTTTACATTAGTGACTTTATCATACCATTATATTCTCCCAGTTTGGTGCAATCGTCCATTGATGAAAGCCTGTATCTTTTCAGTTGTGATTTTCTTTGTTCTCAACGCCACATAGCCATACGATAGAGGGAATATGACATTGTATCTGAAGATCTGTATTTTTGTGGTAGACTTATTTCTTTTGATTTCCAGAAATTCACATAACGCAATAAAAGCTTCTTTGCCTATTGTAGTATTTTCAATTTGAAATCGATCAGTACTTTCGAACTGGTCTACAGTGCTAGCAAGATATATGAATGAATCTACCTCT
Organism: Ariolimax columbianus; assembly: GCA_036924085.1. Classification (NCBI taxonomy): domain Eukaryota; kingdom Metazoa; phylum Mollusca; class Gastropoda; order Stylommatophora; family Arionidae; genus Ariolimax; species Ariolimax columbianus. The sequence goes on from JAVGWX010000003.1 coordinate 25,181,311, forward strand.
AGCAGTATCGTGTCCCCTCAAAAAATTATCACTGCCATTTGGTGTTTTTATTTACAAATACTGTATCTGTTCTTTGTGAAAACTCGACTTAATTTGAGGAACCATTCAGTCAGCAGATTTATTTTATTTTGCATTTGCTTGTGGTTATGAGAAAGAAGAGCCAGTTCAACAGCCATGGCCAGATCATAATTTGCTCGTAAGCAAAAGCCATGTTCTCATAATCCAGTCAACAGCTAGTGGAAAGAGGAATGGTGGTAAGAGGCAGCTCTGTCTTACCCCAGTTCTTATCTCATAGGTCTCCGAAGGCTCTTCATCTAGTAGAAATATAGTTTTCTTAATTATGTTTGGGAACATCAGGGGCGCTCAATAGTACCTGAGCAATTTCCAAAGTTAATACCTATCAAATGTCTTCTGATAATTTACAAATCCGATATAAAGTTACGCATTCCAGTCTACACCATGTTAAACAATTCATCGCGGTACAGTTATCTGGTCAACATCGAATCTATTTTGTTAAAACCTGCCTGCTCGTTCCACAACTGTTTATCTATGATCTCTTTCAGTCATTCTAAAATAATCCAGTTCAATCTCTTTTCCCTATAATTTGGGCTCCGTTGCCAGATCCCTCGTTTTCCAGTAATTGAGCTACTTAGTATTTCTTCCATTCTGCTGGTGTTTTCTATATATAAAACTGTATAACTCTGTTGAAGTTTTAATGTCTGTTTTGATTTTTCTACTGTGATACCATCTGGTTCAGTGGGTTTACTATCTTTCAGAATTAAAATAGCTTCCCAGATTTCTTTTCTAGTTGGCTTCATACAATTAACCGATTGAGTGTCTGAAGAATATTCTGGAACTGGTCAATTTAATAGTTCCTGAAAATGTTATGCCTACATCCTCACATGCTCTTTGTGTTGCTAAGCAAATCTTCTAACATCTTTAATTTTCTTGTATATATTTTCCTGCCACTTTTTACAATTATCTATCATTCTTCTTCTTTGGCATTGGACCTGAATAGGATGTATGTGGCACTATGTTATAGATTATAGCAAGGCTGCAGTACCTGCGCTTTTTGGTTCAACACATCTGATTTCAGAGCATGTTAGGGACTGGTTTTACCTTCCATTTTCGATCCTTAATCTCTTAGCTAGGCAGCATGGTTGCAGTCTGTTTTCAGTGCCACCACTGAGAGGTGGAATAGGGTATTAGTCAGTTGTATATTGCAGATTTCCCTGAAACAGTGAATGTAATGTGACCAAAATGTCTGAGCGGATGGTTACATTATGCAGGCGAGACTCGTTTATGATTGAGGTCTTGCTAACATCGTTTATTGTTTGGAGAAGTTATGTTGTACATGTGGTCATGAAACGTACATTCCAGCAGCCAATTTTAACAGTTGCCTTCTCTGTTATGGGTTGATTTTTAACGTGATCTTTTTATTGACTGCCTGGGCATATTGATGTGAGTCATATAACGACGAAGATGGAAGTGCCTTTTTGCAGACTCCACAAATGATGGTTGAAAAATATCTTTCTGGTTTGTCCTGAGTTATAAACTGGCTTTAAATCAACCTTCAAATAGAGAGTTTCTGCTTCTGTTTCTAAGAATCAACATCACTGCACTCCGGGCATACCCATAGGTGCTCAGTCTATCTCATCAAATGGCGTAAGGTATGGATGATGATGGTCCCTGTAGCTCGCTGGTTGTACACGCTCCTGCGCCGTTCTCTCATGCGCCCCACTCCGCTCGAACTTCGTTTAATGTCAAATAGATCTCGGACACATACTCCTGGTATGCATGATTGCTGGGAGCGTATTATTTCCAGCTGTTGTATATTTCGTCATATCGGCATTGTAGGACTCAGGTGTGTAGAAAACGTTCAGTTTGTTGTGAATTATAAAAATATGGATTAGCTGGAAGTGTCTTCTCCCTGTGTTCCTGTACTGACATTGTACCTTCTTAGAAGGCACAATAGTTCAAATTTGTATCAAAGTGGGTGTCCTGGCCTGTGCAAGCTTCTTCACTGTGAACTATCAATCTGCAGTGTTATCTCCGCTAGTGTTTCTAGCAACCTCAACACTTGACCTCTGCTGCCTTGCCGTTATATCCACTTGTGAAAAAGGTTTTGGAAGTTAACCCAGAGAACAAATCAGGAGCCGGAATCCCTTAGGCAGTCAGGCATTGTACTCAATGCCAGTCTGACAATTCATGTGATGCCTCCGGTGCCAAGTAGTATCGACCTGTCATTCCCTTCAATACACCAAATACATGGAGAAGGGGAATCTGTTTACTGGTCAACATCAATCCCCACATCAACTGTGTGCCTGATTAGTACATTATTCTGCACACAAAAAAATATATTTTAAATGTCTTTTATAGGTAGAAAAAAGAATTATTTTAAATAAATTTAATAAATATAATTCATTCAGGTTTTAATTACAAAAAATGCTTATTCATAGCTTATGTAATTACCTTTAAAAATATAAGAGATCCCTTTAGATAATTGTGACCAAAATTGGGTATTTGGAAGTTGGGAAAATACATTTTGAGATTCTTCTTCTTTTGTCGTCTCACTTTCTACTGGGTTGTAGCGAAGTGTTGAGGTATGTGTTTGTCTTCCGCCGCTTTCGTGGCCCAAGTGACACTTATCCACCCTTTAAGGCATGCATTGTTTGCGCCATCTATCTACCTTTTTCTCTCCTTCCTGATGTTCTCCTGTAGAAGGTTGCATGAACAATGTGGTCTAGTTTCATTCTCACAATTCAGACAAACCATTTCTTTCTCTGTTGCTCGATGTAATTTAGATAGGAAATTGTTTAAACCTTCTCCCGAATATTTGTATTTGTGATTTGGGCTCTTCTTGTGTTTTAGTAGGCACCGCATTTAGCAGGTGGCAAACTTTTGTTCCGTAGCCCTATGCAATGCTCATGTTCAGCTTTAGTAGCACAGGGTAAAGATAAAGATACTATTTATCATCTGGTTTTTTTTGCTTGGAGCGAAATCTTGGGGTCTCTTAGTAGTGGAGACAGCTGGGAAGTCATAACATTTGCCCTCTGCACTCCCATCTTTATTTCTCTATCAAGTCTACAGTCAAAACAGTTCCTAAATACCTAAATTCTTGCACCTGCTTGATTGTTTCCTCATGTACATGAATATCAAGTGCAATGTGCTTTCTACCTTTACTCATTGCCTCTGATTTTGATGTGCTGATATTCATGTTGCACTTATTACAGGTAAGTGCAGTGAGTCAAAATGACGTTGCAGGTTATGTTTTTTGGGATGGATCAAATATTGGTCATTTGCGAAGATCATTTCATTAGTACTTTTCTGTTCTGTATTTGCTTTAAGGAAGATTTTATTAATATAAGTAACAAATAGGAATAGTGAGAGAACACAACGGTGTCTGACGCTCTATGAAATGGGAAACCACTATGCCATGCCTTATGTTGCTCTTACTGCACTCAGGCTGTCCTGATATAGGGCTTTGATGTTACTAAGAAGAGGACCTAGCAGTCCATAATCAGTTAGGATCTCCTGTCAATCTCCTGTTGACTATCGCACGCCTTTTCTTGATCTATGAAGATAAGACTGTTCCTACCATGTATTCTATACACAGTTCACATATTTGTCTCAGTGTAAATTTTGCATCGATGCATCTCTTTCCTTTCCAGAACCTGAATTGATTATTTTCTAGTTGGGGTTCCAGTATCGGTCCTTGCTCTTCTTTCTAATATCTTTGCATATATCTTGTCTATGTGGCTTAGAAGCGAGATTCCTCTATATGTTTTGTAGTCTCGCTTGTTGGCTTTATTTTTCCAGATAAGAACGATGATTGCTTGCTGCTAATCTATCGGTACCTTTCTCGACGTCCTATCCCGCAGGGCTGCTTCATCTTCTGATTTCAATATATTTAAGCTGCACTGTGTTTCATTCTCCATCTAGTGCTGTGCTGGTTCATACTGTCCTAGATTAGCAGCTTGCTAAAGTATTCTTTCCATCAGCTTCTATGTCCTGACTGTTAGTAAGTGATTCTTTGAACTAATTGATGATAATTATGGATGGATTGAATTTTTCCTCGCTCACTCTCATTGCTTTGATAAAAATGTATAGAGAATGCAGTATATAAGTTTGCTACTTGCTCTCCATATTTTGTCCATGAATCATATTTTTCAATTTTCAATGTTTTTTTGATGTTGTTGCTGTCTGGTACAACTTGTCTGTAAGCTTTGTAATCTTCTTTGGTTTTCGATTTCTATCATTCTGACAACATTTTCTCTTTTCTTAAATGGAACTTTTGACTTTTCCATTGTACCTTCCTGTGTGTTTCTTTTCCTTTCTTGTTAGTATGCAGTCTATTTGGAATGCATCGTTTGTGTTGTTCCATCTATACCACATGAGTATTTGACTTCTACCGTGTTGATAGAAAGCTTTACTGAAAATTAACTTATGTTCTGCACATATGTTAAGAACTTGCCCGGAATATGTTCTTGTTAACTTCCGCGCCATACATTTTCTAATTTGGGTCACTATGCACAAACTGTTTATCTATATTGAAAACACGTCCTGGAGTCTAACATTCTTTTAGTTTCACATTCATACACACGGTTCTAACCAAGTTTGTGCAAGGTGTGTCGCCATGATGTACATGAAGTCTTATTCTGAGGTTGAAATGGACAAAATTAAAAAAAGGGGAAACGCTATTTTCAAAAATCTAACAATGCTAGATTGGTATGTAGCAAATGTTTGTGTACATGACAATGAGTAAAGGAATAACTGAAGAAATATTGGCATGAATCCATTATGTTCGAAATCATTTGGAAAATCTTTAACTGAAATGAAAATGTCCAAGATTCCAAACAGAGTGTACTTGTTCTCTCCATCCAGCACAAAAGTCAACCTGGTTATATGCGTAGCCTAAGTCTAAAGCAACTGTCTACACATGAAATCTTCATAAACATCATATGCAAATGTCCCAGCATTATCCTGGGTCTCCTTGGTTTGTTTATAACTACCAAGGGTGTCAGGTGAACATGTTGATGTTCTAGATGGCACATTATGTTTCTGGTGACTATCTTTTCAAGATCTTGATGACCTGTTCCTCAGTGCAGCTGCGGGTCCCAACTTCATCTCCAGCGGCAACCTGTCTTGGACCACAGAAGTACAGTGCGTGGCAAGTACTCCTTCAGAGGCATTACGAATGTTGTAGCATACAGCAAGGGAGTCTAACCAACGTATTGGAGGTCATCTCCGCAGTCTCTTCTTACCTCAGGGATACCAGACTGCGGTCGCCGTTCTCCATCGACCATATTTTCGTCATAACATGTAGTGTGTCCATCTATGGTTTATCTTGTCTGCATGGATCACCGCATCATTCACCAGGAACAATCGGCTTATGTCAGAATTGTGGAGACCTTGCATACGTTGGTTCCGAAGAGTGATTCTGATCAACCATCTCTCAAGGGAGGCCTGGTAATATCTCTTCCAGATACCTGGTATAAATGTTTTCTGATTATTATATCGTTACTGAAGCGTTTGAGGTCATTGCCAGGCTTTGAGTGTGGGTGGAAAATGCTTAAAAAGCTATGTCTTTCTGGATGTCTCCAAGCCAACCCCACTATCTTTCAGAATTTCTTGCTGTGTTTGTTGTTGCCTTGCTTTTTTCAGAGAACGATGTGTTAGCCATTACCTATGGCCATCTAACATGAAGTGTGCAACAAAGACTTGTTTAAAATTGGCAGTGTGAATGTGACAATGTTAGTAAAATAATGTCCCAGAGATATATAGCAGGACCTACTTTACATTCACATTAAACAGCCTGATCTTATTATCCACGGATAATGTGGTCAAGTTCCATTTCGGGTGAAGAGAGTTGAAAGCAAATATGGCCTTTTTTATCTTGTCGTTAACACCTTGGTCTGTACCTTCGTCTTTATCAATGCTGATTCCTAGGTATGTAAAAATATTGCATTTATTCAATTATCTGACCACTAGTCTTGATGGAGTCTCTTTGTTTGTTATTTATTCTCATTTCCTTTATGTTGTTCACAGTAATCTGCAACTTCTGCTTCATATGTTAATCTGTGTATCTTTCATTGTATGCCTTGATGCATATATTGCAGCATACATATATATGTAAAATTGAGGTATTCCAGCTGCTTACTGAGTATCCATTTTATTCTTGTTCTTCTTACCTGTGTTGTATGTTCCATCCTGGATTTGTGATCACAAGAAAGATTTCTGAACCACAGTAGATATCCCTGTCTGGCAGCAGCTTGATCTCTAAATGAGTTAAACAATTTAAATATTTGGATTATTCTACATGAAACCTTCTGGTAGCGGGAAATTGACAATAAATGCATGAGATGAAGAAGAAGAAAAAGAAGAAATATATATTGTTTAATTCTTTTAAAATTATCTAGTATTCCATGAAACCTTTAACATTTTTCAATTAACTTTTTGGTCTATTGTATCAAAATCCTTTCTTAAAATGTATAGCCATGTTTAGGAGTGGCATGTTTTTCCGATATTTTAATGAAGAGATGGCATAGTATCTCTATGGAGCATAAAATGTTCGCACTCATGGTTTATGTGATAAGGGAAAGGGAAGAGAGTGTGTGTTTGTCAATGATGAGAAATTTCAAACACAATAAGTGATCCAAAAACATTCTATATTTAAATTGATATTGGAATGACAACTGTTGACGTACAATTTGTAGACCAAACATGTAAATAGCATACATAGATTTAATTTTAATTCAATATGAACTTACTTAAAATAGAGTATAGGAATTTTCATTCCTGGTAAGGTTTGTCATACTTTTATTGTTTTACTTTTTGGTCTTTTCCCCTGAATTTTGCATTTCAGTATTTTACTCATTTAATTCGAAAATGCCAGACAGTGGCACACAATAAATGATAAATTATCATATCTGTAATGAGACTGGTATTGAAGTTGTAAGATCATGTCACGTCAATGTTCTTGTCAGGCCTATTTAGTTCAGTCTATCATATGCTTCACTTCGTCGTTAATCCTGGTAGATAGCTTTTGTAATTAATTTTGTTCCTTTTATGATGGTTTAGTTATCTGCAAATTTGATAGTACATGTTATATTCTTTCTCCGTTGATCAAAAATGTTCAATTTCCTGGTAGCTTTTAAGTTCTTCCATCATATCAGAATAAGGATTACATAGGTTCTTTCATATTAACTTTCCACTCTGGTTGATGTGTTTTTCTTTTATTGGGACTATGCTTGGTATAGAAAATGATTGAACAGAGCAAAGGCACTAAGCTAAAAAAGTCAGTAAAGGTCAAGTTTCTTCGTTCAGCAAGAAACTATACATACGCAGTGGTTAAAGTCGATGCTAGCGCGTACTATTAGAATAATATAACTATTTTTTGCGCATGCAGCAGTATCCTTATTTGTTGTTAGTATTAACATTATAACTGGTGATATATGATCTATAGGTTACATTCTTAAATCGCTTATCTAGATTTAATTTGACATCTGCTGTTCAGAGAACAGGAAATGTGGCCAGATTTTCTTGTTATTGCCGAGCCAAACTAAACGCCTGAAAAATGTTCATCGTGTTTACAATTTTGAATCTTGGTGCAATCTATTTGTTTTAAACGGTTATATTCATTAGCGCAATTTAAAAAAAATAATAAAACTTGTAGTTTGCATCACTATCATCTGGTTTATCAGTTCTTCTACTTCTTCTTCGAACGCTCTCAGAGGACGACTTGAATTTGTTCAATTCGACCGGAAATTTCACCGGGCAGATATAAAATGCTCATTATCTTTCCGCAAATAGCGAAGGATTCAGATGATGTTCTTGTATCTCGCTGGTTATACACATTCGTGTTTCTCTCTCACATATGCCCTTTCATGCTCAACTAAATATTTCCAATCAAACTGGTGCTATATATGAATTGCTATTTCATAAATTACAATGTCCTAATCTAAGATCACACAACTTCAATTCTAATTCCTTTGACTTTGCCAAAAAATGAAATTCAATAGGTCAATTTCGAACGATACGTTAGATAACACATGCGTGTAAAATTCTTATGATGATAATCGAGATAATGTGGTAGAGTCTAGATTTAGCTGAGTAGTTTATTATCTTAAGAGTTACAATATGTATCTACGCTACGTCACGATTTCAACACAGAAAAACACAGTAAACACTATCCTGACCATACAACAAAACAATATAATTTATTATCATTTATTATTAAATGAATAATGGTTACATAATTTCAACAACCGAAAAGAACTCCTTAACTAAATAATCATATATATATATATATATATTATATATATATATATATATATATATATATATATATATATATATATATATTTTAAACTACCACAGAAGCTATGAGTAAATGATAATGATCTTACACCTGTAAACTACATAAAACCCAGATGTTAAGTCTCATATAAAATGACATATATCCTAAACTTAGCCTAATTCAATAGTATTATCAATCAATGGTTCTATCTCTAAGTCATCTCCCAGATAGTCTGCGTTGTAGATGGCCTGTCGTTCCTGTCAGGGTTGCTGCTGTAGGCTGTCAAACATCTCAACATAAGTTGCCACGTGAGTTATGTTTCACCTACAACTGTGGGCAGTTCTCAAGTGTTTGAGACATACCCTTTTGGTGCCCGTGTTACACCTACGTCGAACAATTTCGTTCTCTGAGGGCTCAAGTGATACAACTGTCTTTCCTAACTCTGGTACCACTTGTGTCACAGTCCCTAGGATTCGCTGAATCCTAAATCGTGCAGAACTCTCGTACAACTTGAATCTCGAAAGGCCACTGCTTTTTCACAGATACCAAATGCACTGGTTCCTATAAGAACAGTCGGACTGCCTTCTAGATCCACTCAATTCGTACCGAGACGAATCTGCTCACTCGATTTGATCTGATCTCTAATCTCTTTTTTTTACAGGGTGTCCCACTTACACAATTGAGCACAAGTGCAAGGCTCAATGTGTTTGATGGGATAGTCACCCTGTGAACGTTCTACCTCCCTCTCTCTTGATCTCTCCGATCATATGTGCATTGTATTGTATATCTTATTTAACTAGCTCTAGAAACAACTATGGCCGACCAGTGGTACTCATCCGTTGGCTGACCAGCCATCCTCTCATGTATTCCCTTCAACTCTAGAGTCCTATTGGTTGTACGAACATAGGTCCCATCTTTCCCCAAAAAACTTCATAAATTACATTATTTCTAACTGTGGCAATAAAAAACTCATCATTTATTTTCAGAGTTGAAGTTTACGACGAAGAGAAGGACAGCTTAACTCTGAGTCTGCGAATATTTGACATCCAGGAGTCTGATTTCGGCACGTACACTTGCGTGGCCGCGAACCCTCTGGGGGACGATGAAGAAGCTATGGTTCTTTATGGTAAACTATATGGAATATTCAAACTACAGTTTTAGCATACATATAAGCGTGCTAATTAATTGGATTATACAGACATGTGGAATATATCTATAAACAAGTTATTAAATTGGACAACAAACCAGTTATTTGCTAGAAACAGACGGGCTAACATATTTATAAATATATTGGTAGTTTTAAAAATGTTTAAATCTACTGAGTGTATAGAGCGGCTGTATTCGTAGCAATGGGACCAAGTTCAATTCCCGTTCAAATTTACATATCTGTAATTATGTATCTGATTACATAAGATAACTGGAAGATAACTGGCCACCCTACCTCAGAACAAACTGAGGCCTAGTTCAGTGAAGTACATCTTATGCTGTGAGACTACCTTAATCATTTATGGAAAAAAACATGTTAGCAGACTGAATTATAAAGTAAAAACCAAGAGCGATAATATTCAACTTTTAGGCAATCCCTTTTTTAGAATTTTCAAATAGAATGAAAATTAACATACACAATGAGAGAATATAAACTATTAATTGTCTTAAACACTACACAAATAGATCATGCACAAGCTGTATTCCTTTGATGTTATAGTATTTGAAAATATGATACGTTTATGTAAATGCTTCACATTTTGTGTATGTTAACTTGCAAGTCTGTTAGGTACTAGTTTTCACACTTCCTCGAATCCTTAGCATGTGTTTGCTTTGTGATATTCATAAGTGTTAGGATACAATGTGAATCGTCTAACGGCGCAGGAATTCGCAGCCACCAACAGAATGATATGACTACTATCACCGTGATATCGTATTTAAGTGAGACAATTGTCTAAACTTCTTGATTGGTCTTTTACTTTTATCTCAACTAATCTATAATCTGCTGCTAGAATAAAGTCAGGGAGATGCTCTGCTGAATTATAATGAAATATATGGTAACTGACAACCTGATTTGTGTTCTGGTACCTAAAACAATTTAAATGGGGATATGCAGCTTTGTGTTGTTCCATTCCACATATACGTATTGGACCTGTAGAATATATATATTCGTTTCTATGAACTTGTCACTACTGTGGAATCATTGTAATGACAGAAATATAAACTTGGAGCATAGCTCATATGCTTATTAAATTATAAATATATGGAATTCTAAAATGATGTCCGTTTATTTGACAATCCGTTCAAAAGGAAATGGTTTTGCAAGAGATTAAACGCAATGTGTTTCTAGGCTCAGCTATTCAACACAATATATCGTCAAGTGAGAAGGTGTATTTTTATTCTTAGAACATACAATACTGCAGACATGACCAAATCTCCGATTCGCAGACCTCACACTTCTAGGGTCATCAACTTCATTAATATTTGGGTTCAACTAATAGTTGGTGAGGCATTGTCTGACAAGGTTACTATTAACAGTTATGTCAATGGTCGATACTCGGCAGACCTTGTTTGCTACATGTTCACGGAAACAAGCTTCGGGAGCAAAAACTGAGGACAAGTTTGCATTCTGAGCTATCTCTAGTCGTCTCGCCTATGTCTTGCCACTGAACAAAAGTAGCTCAGCACAACAGCGTGAAGTTGACAGTGGCTCAAATCGCACTATCCTACTTGAAATATATGCGGTCTTACCTAACTACACATATCCAACCCTATCGTCATCTTTACTTGCAATGGGTAACTATTATTATTGTATTTTAAGTGTTTTTATTATTTATTGTAAAATAAATGTACGTAATATTCGCCGGCAGTTGAGCTCTTTCAAAAACTAAATGCATTTTCGTCGCTGGTGGTTAGTATTGTAGTCCTAGAAGCAGATCACGTTTTCTTGGATTTTAAAACACTTTTAAAACATCAAATGGGCTCTTCTGTCTATGGTTGTTGTGGTTGTTTAATGCCCACAATGAGTAAGTGTATTCGTTTGTGCGCCCTGAAAAGGGCGTTAAGTGGCGGGTTATAGTAGCTTTCCTCCGACCCAGAGCGACCTGACGAAAGTGGACCGAGGTCCTCCAGACGTTATGTTATGCTTGGTTTTATTATGTGTGACGCTCACAACTACGGGGAACATGTTGATGCACATCCCGTCAACCAGAGTGTCTTGAAAACAGCCTGTTTCCAGGGTATGCTACAAAGAAGATAGTTAGTGGTCTTGGTCAGCAAATTGTTCCTGACTCTGGCGCGATTGATAATGGATGCTGTGCCAACATAGTAGCTACATCCTATTGTAAAAAAAGACATGACGCGTGGGTAGAGTCGTGGTAGGTCAACTTCAAATGGACTTTCAATATAAATGCAAATGAGTTAAAATATTACATACAATACATTTTTGTTGTATGTTATTGTGCTGTCTAATGTATATGTTATTTTTCTCTCCAAATCAAATTGCATATATATATATATAATTTTCTTATATTTATTGTACGTACAAATTGAACACACAAACGAAACTATCAACACACGAAATAACAATATGAAATCTATGGTGGAAAGCCTAAGCAAAGCAATACTGCAAGCAGCCACCAAGACCATTCCAAGAGGGGCAAGGAAAAACTACAAGCCATATTGGAATCATGAACTTCAGAAAGCGGAGGATGAAGTCTCAAATGTTAGGAACATGGCAGAGAAAGAGAGCAATCTATGGAAGAAAGTATCACCCTCAAGGCCATGACTGCGAAATACAAAAGAACACTGAACCAAATAACAAGAGACAGCTGGAAAAACAAAACAGAAAGCCTCAATCTAGATAAAGAAGGGAACAAACTATGGAATTTAGTCAGAGCCATGAATGACGAAACACCGTCAAATAAACAAATTACCATCAAGCAGGGCGACAACATGCTTACCGAAAAAAAAGCAGCAAACGCCTTTATTGAACATTATGTCAGAGCAAACCACATTGATGTACCTACAGACAGGCATACAGATATTAGTGAAGAACAAAAGAGCCACGACAACATCAAGATGGCACCAGAGGAGCACATGATGGCAAAACTAACAATGAATGAAATGGATGAGGCCATGAGAACTTTAAAGAAAAAGAAATCGCCCGGAAAAGATGGGGTAACAAATGAAATGCTGATGGGGTTGGGCCAAACAGCAAAGAGGAAGTTACTATCAGTCCTGAACCAAAGCTGGAAACGGGGAATTGTACCGCAGGCATGGAAAGATGCTGTACTTATACCACTACCAAAGAAAGAAAAAGATAGAACAGATCCAAATGGACACAGGCCCATCATCCTACTGAGCTGTGTAGGTAAACTGATGGAGTGTATGATAAACACCAGACTGATGTGACACCTGGAAGAAAAACACATATAAATTCTACAGCAAGCAGGATTTAGACAACACAGATCCACTGAGGACCAGATCACTCTCATAGCACAGACAATAGAGGATGCTTACCAAGAGAAAAAGCATACAGTAGCGGTTTGGGTGGATCTAGAGAAGGCATTTGACAAGGTGTGGAAAGAGGGACTTAAAGTCAAGCTTCAAAGAAGTGAAGTATCTTAAAAAATGTACAGATGGATCATCCACTACCTCAAAAAAAGAACAGCCAGAGTTTAAGTACAAGGGCAGATGAGCAAAAAGGTGACACTGGAGCAATGAGTACCCCAAGGGGGAGTACTGTCACCCATACTTTTCCTGGTGTATATAAACAACATCATAGGGAATATACTAAGAAGAGTGCACAGCTCCATGTTTGCAAACGATTTGGCTATGTGGACCTTTGAAAAAAATCTGTCCGCAGAAAGCAATCGGATGCAGCAGGCCCTAACATCGTTGGAGGAGTGGGCGAACTCATAGCTGGTCAAAATAAACGAGGAAAAAACAACATGTACGATATTTTCGCTGTCAAACAAACCACAGAAAACCAAAATAAGTCTTAACGGCAAATATATGCAGCCAAACTACTTTGGAGTCACATTTGATCGGCGCATGACATGGAACCGAATGAGAGCCAGACAAAGAATGGCAATCATGAGGAAACTTGCTGGCAGAAGCTGGGGAGCAGACGAAAGAATACTAAATAAACTGTACACTGGAAGAGTGAGACCAGTTCTTGAGTATGGCATTGTGGCATGGACAACAGCAGCAAAGGCGAACTTTGATAAAATTAGTAAACTTCAAAACCAAGCCATGAGAGTTATAACAGGAGGCATGAAGTCAACACCAATTGTAGAACTTGAAAAGATTACAAATCTGCAATCCATGACCCACAGAAGAGACTGCAGAGCCCAGCAGCAAGCAGAGAAACTCAGAAGGCTGGCAGACCATCCAATGCATTAGAGACTAAATAGATTTGGAAATGGGAAACTAAAGCGGAGAAACTTTGTAGAAATAGCCAAAGCAAAGATGAGCGATGACCATGAGAATACCATAACAACACCAAAGCCCATCCTTATTGTACGCAAACCCACATAGAAGCAGCATATCATTCTGGAGGTGGTAGACAATATACCAGGTATTGGAAACAAGAACAGCCAGACGGAAAAAGAAAGAAGAGACATAATCCTGAGGTACATAACGAAAAAACACCCAAGCATGGACTGGACCCATGCATACACCGACGATTCTATAACAAACACAACTCAGAATGGAGGGACAGGGGTATTTATGAGCCTACCAAATGGTAGGAAAATAACACTGTCAGTGGCAACTGGAAAATACTCAAGCAATGTCAGAGCGGAGGCAGAGGCACTGCGGGCTACAGCAGAAGCAATGCTGATAGGCAAAAGAAATGAATGCCAGATAGTCCCGCTTACAGATGCCCTGGCCGTAGTCACAGCACTAAAAAGCCAGAAAAGTACTGAACTTAATGATTTAAGAGCAGTACTCTGTCAACTATGCCAGCAGTCTACACCAAAAAAAGTAGTGTTACAGTGGGTTCCATCCCACAGTAACATCCAAGGCAACGAGGAGGCAGACAGACTGGCAAAAAAAGGTGCAAGACTACCACAACCAGATTCTAGTGGGACATACGAAGAGTCCAAAATGCTTATTAGGGCCAGATACATGGCCAAATGGGAAACAGAACACACTGGCTACACAACATATTATGCCTGCTACCAGTTGAACAGAAGAGAGCAGGTCGTGGTCTTCAGAATCCATACAGGCCACAACAGACTGAGGTACCATCTATTCAATAAATTGAAGATAGGTGGCACTGACGAATGCTCGTGTGGCACAGGGAAAATGACCGCTGGACATCTGATGCAAAATTGCTTGACGTCCGAGGACCAGATAAAGCACATGTGGCCATCACCAGTGGAAACACTAGACAAGCTCTATGGCAGTGTCGACAGCCTCCTGATGACAGCTGCTTTCTTCGAACAAATTCAAGTAGAAGTCTGGCAGCGTACGAAGAAGAAGAAGAAGAAGAAGAGCACACAAACACGCAATGTTTTTATTAAACTGCTCACATAATTATTGTTAAAATAGTTTCTACCGAACATACTAAAATATCATGCGATGTGGTAATCACATACTGAATGTGTGTTAATATTCAGTTGAGGACAAGAAAATAGGTTGTGTTGTGTTAACTATTAATACAATATTTGTTAAAACAATGTACACCATACGTCCCAATATAACATATAAATGTATATTGTATAATTTTCAGACTGTTATTTAACACTTTAGACAGAAACTTACCAAAATAACATGCAAATGTTAATCAGAACACACGATTATTGTAAGCACAGCGTACCGATTATACTGACCACGCCAACACTATATACTCTAGCTGTAGTACCCGACGATGCCCAAGATGGTTATGTTAATATTACACTTTTAGGGCATCTACCCGACATCTCCCACCCATGCCTTCACTGCGCTTCTCGTTATCATCACATCCCATTTGCATTCCATCGATTCCACACAAGGTCTTCCATGTAACACGATATTTCCAATCTGTGCCATCTATTCCCCCTTCCCCTCACTTCCCCTTCCTTCTACCCACACCATTTCCACCTTTTGTCGCTCTTTTCCCTCTCAAATTCTTGCCACTCAACCGGTCTATCCTTCTTCTCAGCTTTTCGCATTCACAATATGTCCATCACATAACGCCCCCCCGCCCCCACCCCTTTTCCCACCTCTTCTACCCTCCGTCCATATCTTTAGTTAACCTGCTCCATTCCTGATATACTTTCACTAAATCAGTTCCAACTTATTTTGATTACGCACTTCTTGTTCTAATTTTGCTGTCTATTAACAAAAACAAAACAATCGCTGCTATCACTATGTCAAATCCAAATTGTAGTGATTTATTTTAAACATCGTTTTAATACATAATTATTCGACAGGAACCATCAACTCATAGATGGCAGCTTGTGTCAGGGTCAGCAAACCCTAGCTGACAATGACCATATTCTGCTTCCATGGAACCAGGCTACACTGGGGTAGTTTGGCTGAGAGAATAGGTATCGCACAGACAATCCCCACACATGCCATGCTTAAATCTGATGTGTCTGATCAAAAGGCGTAAATGCCGCATCCTCGCTATAAATTATGACACAACGTCATTTTTAGGACGAACACCAGAAAATAATAAGAAGTGAGCTATCACATCAAAATTGCACAGATTTATATAATTAATCACGTGTTTATTCCGCGAACAGATTACGCTGAACACACCAGAACAACAATGACGACATTCAGAACGACAACTACCGTCTGGGGCATGTACACACAACCTACCCTTGAGCGTATCTACGACCCTTTTATTCGCCCCGTCATCAGACAACAACAAACAGCCAGTGGCCACCACTACATGGATCACGATTTGGAACCCGAGTCACAGAACCAGGTCACCCCTCGGCCCCTCTACACGCCTCCGTACGGGTCCAGCGAGCCATCTGGTATGTTACACTATAATAAACATTATATTAGCTGCGAGACACACTTCAATCATTTTAGCTAATTAGCTAATTCTGAAATTCTTAGCAAGAGTAACATGTTAAGCATCCAGAAGCTTCTGCAAAACGCCCAAAGACGGTAGACAGGACATGTTCGCATGCACGTTCAGAGCATCACCAAGCAGCTGTTATACGGTGAGTTCAGAACAGGCAAACGCTCATTAGGGGGACATTAAAAACTCTACATATACTACTTAAAAGTGTCTCTGAAAAGCTTCCATATTAATGTCACCTCCTTGGAGCTGCTTCCACAAAACCGCCCCACCTTACCCGTCAGCATCACTAAGGTGCTCATATGGCAGAATGAAATTCCACCATGGAGCCTCAGCGCAAGCGTGCCACTCGAAAGAGCAGAAGGCACGACGACCCCACAACTAAAAAAAATCTTCAGGGTGCGGAAACGTTTGCCGTGTCAGGAATTGTCTTTATAGTCATATAAAAACACATCTCACAGTTTATGTCTGACACTGTCACCATCTTCGTTTGCGATGGACAACTACTATTAATATCAGTCTGTATCCATCAGTAAGATTCCAAAGCGTATCTATCATACAGATCTGAAATATTAAGATATCTTTATAGAATCTTCATTGCCTCTTCAATATCTCTGGGAATTTCAGTATTTACATACTTCAATTCCCACCGCTTTCTCCTTGCAATTTTATTGCGCATATTTATTTTTAGATCAAGTTAAGTAAAATAAACTGTTTGTTTACAGACTCTGTAGAGTAATCTTTACCAGTATAAAGACGTTAAGCTAAATTAAGTTTATTTTCTTTTTGCAAGTGATGTGCAATTGACGTTTATGATCGTGTATGCCTAATTTTCTACCTTGAGCTCTGTTTATATATGTTTCGCCCTTTTTCACATGCCAAATTGTTGAACTGTTGAAAATACAAGATATCTTCAAAAAGTTTCTCGGATTTAGTGGATTGTATAGAAATGAGTTACAATAGAATTATCTCCACTATATTTCCTTCAAAGTAGTTACCCTCCGCAACTACACACTTTTGCCAATGGGCATACAGGTGCTGAAAACATTGGTGGAACCCATTCTTTGACACCTCTCTCAGCTGCTGAAAACATTCGTGGAACCCATTCTTTGATACCTCTCCCAGCTGCTGAAAACATTGGTGGAACCCATTCTTTGACACCTCTCTCAGCTGCTGGAAACATTCGTGGAATCCATTCTTTGACATCTCTCTCAGCTGCTGGAAACATTCGTGGAACCCATTCTTTGACACCTCTCTCTGCTGCCTTATCGCATTGGTGATAATGTCCTCAGTATTCTTGAATCGTTGTCCTTTCAGTGCCGATTTTAGTCAAAGGAACACATTGTGCTTTGCGAGGAACTGCTTCACCAGTAGGGATCGAAGTGCTGGTGCATTGACATGCAGCATAATCCAACTGCTTGTTCTCCATTTGTCTGGTCGTTTTCTTCTGACTGCATTTCTTAGATGGCGGAGGAAATCAACGTACATTTCCTTCTTAGCCGTTCGGCCTTCAGAAATGAAATTATGGTAGACAATACCTTGGGAATAAACAAAACTTCCAACATAACTTTTCCTTTGATCTTGTTCAAACGAAATTTATATCTCCGGGGAGATGTTGGAGATTTCATTCAGATGACTAAGGATCTTACACAAAAACACTAGATCTCATCTCCAGTGATTTTATTGTTGAGAAAATTGTTATCTTGATCATCCATTGGGATTAGGTCTCCTGCCAGGGCCAATCTCGTTTTTTTCTGTTCACGAGATAACCTTTTTGGAGCCATGTGTTGACAAACACAGTGCATGTGCAGTTCTTTGTGAAGAATAATGTGGCAACTTCCAATTGATATTCCAACTTCTGAGGCTATGTTCTCGACACTAAGTCTTCTGTCAGCACACACAAGGTTTCGAACACCCTCAATGTTTTCATTGTTGATTGAGGTTGACGGTAGTCCACTACGTGCATCATCATCGACACTTATACGACCTTCACTGAAACGCTTGGGCCACTCAATCACTTCCGATGTCTTCATTGCGGTTTCATCATATGTTTTATTAAGCAATGTTTGTGTCTTTGATGGTGACTTCTCAAGCAAAACACACAATTTGACATGTGTACGTTTTTCAATCAAGGACATTTTCAACTCCAACTAGGCAACGAGTACACACAAACACAATTATGTAACTGCTGTTTGAGAGTATATGTGAAGGTCATGTCTGCCATGTCGTTTCGTCAAAGTTACTAACAACTTAAAAATATATATTTTCTATAATATCATCTTTTATTGAAACACGAGTCGACTATTCCGGAAACGTTTTGAAGCTACCTCGCATTTATTTAACCATTTCGAATCAGTTTTACAATATAGACTTCTATGGTTGTAAAAATAGTAAATGATTTCAGTCTAGCTGCAAGAAGAGTAGTACAGATGTAAAAGTACAAAAGTCTGTAACCGTTTCTACGTATTACCTTTTTCAGCAGACATGTTTCAAGATAATTAAAACAAGTAAGTAGCATGTCATTTGCAAAACGTCGCTTCTTACAACCGTCAACCTATTTGGCGGATATACGTTGCTTGGCAAGTGTGCAGTTCGATATGTTGCCATTTATTTCCGTACGTTAGGGAGCGAAAAATACCCATATCTGCCAAACTGGACACGAGCGTGAATAGAACTGGATGCGTTGGGATTGTGAAACAGACGCTTGATGAAGCGTCCACTCCACGAAGTCTCCTTCAAGAAAATAACAAGTTGCTATATTTACATTGAGGCCTTTTTACCGACTGTTCTTGTGTGTTTATACCACATAATTTGTCTTATTCGTATAATGGCCTCTGGAACATTGAAAATAATAAGCCAACATGAAGCAAAATGAAAATGCACTGCATCAAATTAAATCAACCATAGATTCCTACCAAAAATATGGACTTGCATATATACTGACGGATGTTACATTCGGTAGAGTATGCTTAATTGTTACATCTATAAATGAAGATTGTGGCTCCTGAACGACACTGCAGCACGTTTCACGCAGAAAGAATAACAATAGGGCGGACGACAGATCTACTTATCAATTGCGGAGCAGATGCACAGAAACAGGCGTTAATATTCATTTCTGCCCATCTGACCATAACCGCACTGGAGAGTCAATAGTACGCTAGACTTGAAGACTTGTCGGACATATTTGAGCACGTCTTCCATTGCTTTCACAAGAGCACACTTCAGTAGATACAAACTCACTGTGGCCTCCCGGACAACGAGGAGACAGACGTGCATGCCAGGCAGGGATGCATTTTCAACACCATTATATGTTAACTACGTATGAAGAGGCCAAAACAACTATACAAGCATCATGTGAAATCATTGTGGGAGAAAAACTACCCCTGGTTATTCTAACAGATAGGCCATATGATCAGCTCTCTCTCACTCTCTTTGTGATATTTTGAGAGCATCGAATACAACAGACTGATATTCCATCGTAATAGATAATGTGCCACCAGCACGGCAGATTTGTGATTTAAATTACCCTATACTCACATTTGAAAGAAGTGACACATGCTCGCGATCTGTATCACTGCAAGAGAAGAGGTACATGGGTCTAGGGAGCCTTCATTTGATTGCTGCTTTCTGTTGGAAGTCGTTTGCATGAAAGCCAGATGCCGAACATAGAAGAAGAAGAGGAAGCAGAAGAAGAAGAGGAGGAAGAGGAAGAAGAAGACGAGTGCTACCTAGTATTCGTGTGTGTATGTGTGTGTGTGTGGTGTGTGTGTGTGTGTGTGTGTGTGTGTGGTGTGTGTATGTGTGTGTGTGTGGTGTGTGTATGTGTGTGTGTGTGGATGTGTGTGTGTGTGTGGTGTGTGTGTGTGTGTGTGTGTGGTGTGTGTGTGTGTGTGTGTGGTGTGTGTGTGTATGTGTGTGGTGTGTGTATGTGTGTGTGTGGATGCGTGTGTGTGTGGTGTGTGTGTGTGTGTGTGTGTGGTGTGTGTGTGTGTGTGGTGTGTGTGTGGATGTGTGCATGTGTGTGTATGTGTGTGTGTGTGGTGTGTGTGTGGTGTGTGTGTGTATGTGTGTGTGTGTGTGTGGATGTGTGTGTGTGTGGATGTGTGTGTGTGTATGTGTTTGTGTGTATGTGTGTGTGGTGTGTGTGTATGTGTGTGTGTGTATGTGTGGTGTGTGTGGTGTGTGTGTGTGTGTGGTGTGTGTGTGATATGTGTATGTGTGGTGTGTGTGTGTGTGTGTGTGTGTGGTGTGTGTGTGTGTATGTGTGGATGCCTAACCTTTACCGGTTTTACAACAGTAGATGTCGTTCAGTTTGTACAAGAGTCAGCAACAATCGTTTATACTTGAAGATAGGTTTTCCTCCTTTTCTGATGCAGTGAACCATAAAAATAAATACAAATAAGAAGGTCCATATATTACTGAAGTTTAAGAGCCGCTGTTCTACACCAATGTAAATTAAATTTGAAGCAAACGTTTTCTTAGTGCGAGGACACCATGTACCCAGAAAAATTACGAATGTCATTAGAGACTGCTGGGGAGTCATGAAGCAGCTTTTGACCCCTTTGAGTTGCCGAATGATAGTCTCAGGAGAACCTTATCCATTGAGTAGTATTGTCAGACATCCAGAAAGGTCGACTGTTCTAATGGTCAGCTCTGCGACTAGAGTATTCTGACAGACAGCTACTAAGCTTTTTTTAACAATTCGTGTCAATCCCAATGACATATCGTTTTATGTAAATTTCACTGATGAGAACTATTAGACTGAAACGTTAAATAGTAATGTATAGTGTACTTTCCTTTTTCACTTATAATATTATCAGATGTTGATAACACTTACGTGTGAGGAATGGGATTTAAAAAAGTAAGGGATTACTGTTACGAGTGAAGAATAGTGTCACTTGTCTGCCGAAGACGGATGTGTTGAACCGAAATGTGCAAATATCGCAGTCAAACTGTAAACTAGCGACACGACGCAATCCGTTCTCAGAACTACATCTTGCTACTTGCAAAGCATTGTTCAGAGCTTGGTAATGGGAGATTAAGAGTGAACACAGAAGAAGAAGAAGAAGAAGAAGAAGAAGAAGTGTCATTTAATGTCACCGAGCCGTAACGGTAGCTTTGATGGACATCTGGAGTCACTAAGAAACACTGACGAACATTCTCATAGTCTAATATGCTTTTCAACTGTATATAGGGTTGTAGGTGTATATAGTGCTGTGCCTGACCTTGCCTGTTGGATCGCATGGGTGACCTCATCCGGTTCAGTCAATTTATCAGGTTCTAACTCGATTGTCGCCAGTATCTTTTGGACCTTCTTCTGTTATAAGAAAAGGTTAGCATAGTACTGTTGGCACGCTGTCTCTATGACCCAGCTGTCTGTTGAGATAGTGTTGTCGGTCAATTTCAGTGTTTGAAGAATGGCTTTCTTCTGCACCATATTCTTACCTTGGTAGTACCCTCACCAGAGAAGGGAATATTGAATCTGAGGTCTACAACAGGATTTCCAAGGCGAGCGTTGCTTTTGGAAAATAACGAGCAAACGTTTGGAACCGGTAAGGAATCAGTGTTGCCACCAAGATAAGTGTGTATGGTGTTTTTATGCTAATCATCCTTCTGTACGCATGCGAAACATGGACAGTCTAAGCAAGCAGGGCAGGAAACTTAATCATTTCCATGTGTACTGTCTACGCAAACTGCTCATGATCGGTTGTCAAGATAGAGTGCCCAACTATGTAGTCCTCAGCAGAGCGTGACTCTCTGGCATCCATGTGCTGCTGCAGAGAGCCAAAATCAGATGGGCGTGTTGTTTGCATGTCAGATGAGCGCCTCCGTAAACAGCTGTTGTACGGTGAGCTCAGGACAGTACAGCGCTCGCCCGGGCGAGGGCGGGTGAGGGGACTGGGGATAAAAGAAACGATACAATGACACTTTAAAAGTTTCTTTGAATAGTTTATCCATCGATGCCGCTGCATGGGATCTGCTTGCTCCGAGCTGCTTAGCCTGCGCACTGTCATCACATATGATGTTTGCACCGCTGAGCAGAGAACCATTACAGAGGCGCAGAACAATCGAACAACTGCACGAAAGGACATAATGCAATTCTAACGCTGTTCACGTGTGCCATACGAGCGGTAGAGTTTCTCACGCAAAATTTGGACTATACAGTCATGCGGTCATATCTGAATAAACATGTATATCGCTGTAGCCATCTTCGCTTGCGATGGGCAACTGACTAACTAATCTTGTGTTCCACATCTCTTCTTCTTCTTCTTCGTACGCTGTTTACAGCGATATTTACATTGCACAGTTTTATTTTGTTAAGCCTGTGGCTCAGTGCATCCAATTTCAACAGGCGTTTCTGTAGGGATGCCCTCCTTAGGCTTTCGCTGTCCTCAGCCTATCTGCAAGGCAGCAGTTGTTTTTGGTCAGAGTTGTCTCTCTTAGGGCAGTTGTCTTGCAGGACTAACGAGTCTTCCCCACTCGTGTCTATAGGGTTTGGCAATGATATGATATGATATGATGGACTATGTACTAGTTTGTACGTGTTCCACATCTGAAGCCAAATATACGTTCTATGACGATTTATCAGCAGTCATTAGAAGTATGCAATGTAAAGAACAGTTTATTTTACTAGGCCAGTACATACTTCATCTTAATTGTTCCAAATCATCTAATAGCACAGGTCAGAAATAAGTAGGAACCTAACATAACGGACAATAGAAACTCGTGACGAATAATAACTGCATTACATGGAGTCTGAACAAACAAATAGTGCAGCGTCCGAAATCTTTTACATTCTGTTATTGTCATACTGTCTTGCGCAGAGAAAACGTAGAATTTATTGGAGATCATAAAACAAACATTTAGCCAGAGAAAATATTGGGTGCGACTTGCGGCGTTGTTGCCGAAATGCGCATCCAGAGTTCCCAGGAATGCCTGAGAGATACTACAGATGCAGAAAAGTGAAATTAAAACATTTCTCAAGCTCAATACATGTAATACAACATTGTAAATCCTCGGCTCCCAGAGCCATCATGTATGTTCGAATCAGGAAAATTTTAACTTTCATATTTTTTCTAAGATCACAACGGCAACGAACAGCAGGTAGCAGTACTAGACAATGTCTAAAAATGTACACCTCTTGAGAGCCAGTTGTCCTTTATGCATTGAACAAACACATCGGATGGTTAGACGTAAAAATAAATATAGGAGAGCGACAAAACTGATAGTAAATTACACAATTACGGTTATGAGAAAAGACTCAGAAAAAGCGCCCTAAAGTGTCTAGAACAGAGAAGACATCGAGTGACTTAACACAGGTTTAAAAGATAATCAATGAAAAGGGAAAGTATTACATTAACAAGTTTTTTTTTTCAAAATACAACCGCCTACAGCAACAATAGGGCATAACTACAAATTAACTAAAGAAAGGTCCAGATTAGATATTAGAAAATATTGTTTTAGTCAGAGTGTAGTTAATGGTTGGAATGCATTGTCACGGGAAGTAATGCAGACAGGACCAATTAATGCATTCAAGACTAGATCGGGTGCTCAAAGTTTGTAAAAGAAATTGGTTGTCTACAGACTGCTGAGTCTTCTAAACCATAATAAAGATAGTAAGTTAAGTTCAGCTATTTGTAGCGTCACACAAACAGCATGTAAAGTTCTGGAATAAATTTACAAAATGTAGTGATATACTCTCAGAAAGATATGCGCCATTATAAAAATGTGTGCGCTTCACTTGAAACAACATGTACAAAAACAAGCAGACGGAAGGATACGGAAACTCAGCGTAAAAAAGCAAGTTAAACCAACCCGTCTCAATGGTGAAACTCAAGAACAAGGATTGTAAACTTTGACATTCAACAATACGTTCCTCAAATATTTTTATGTTTTATTTTCAGATAAAAGATTTGGAAAATCAGGAAAAGGAAACTCTGTGGCTACTATACGAATCAGTAAATGGACCATTATGGTAACCTTAGCAACAACAGTCATCGTAATTCATACTTTATTACACATGGATCTCTTGTGACGGACCAATGATGGCCACACGTAGGACATTTAATCTGTGCAACCTCCTCAATAAACATCAGTTTGGGGAACACGCAAGGGGATGACGTGTTGGACAACTGGAGTAATTTGTGTGTGCGTGTTTGTGTGTATTTGTGTGTGCGTGTGTGTGTGTATGTGTGTGTGCGTGTCTTGTGTGGGTCTATTGTGCAGACAGAAAGAAAAGAAGGGAGAGAGGGAGCTAAAGATAGAACGAGTTGACGTACAAAATAAGAGATCTAAATAGAGAAGAAAAAGAGTGAGAGATATAGAGATGATAGAACTAAAGGCGAGATAATTTGAGAGAGATAGAGAGAGATAGGGTGAAGAATAACTAACAAGAAAAGTAAGGCAAAGATTGAGAGATTAAGCTCCCTTTACAATTTGTCTCCTATCTGAAAAGTTCATTGTGCTCCACCACAGCTTGTTGCAACCACACTAAACTATGCTTTATTATCATTACAACGTGTTTTCTCAATCCATATATACAACAGGAGAATGTATTGGACTGTTAAATTAAGGTCGTTGTTCCAGCAGTCGCCTCGCAGTGTGTAGACAAATATTCATATTTTCCCTCCTGTGAAACACAAAACTTGATCCTCACTAAGTTCTAACCCACGTTTTTCTATTTCCGATAACTGTTTACCAGTTCTACTTGTTGACATTTTTTCTCGACGTCTGACAGACAAACTGTAAACACTTTATTTTTGTGTACACTATTTCCTAGACCCAATTAATTATTCTCACAATCTGCTATAGCTTTTTCTCTTACACAGAAGGTATTCAAACTTTCATCAATGAGCTCTTCAGTATTAATGTCTGTAATATATTAGTATATTATTAGTTAAAAGAGACACAATGCAAAAGCCCTGCATGTTGCTAATGTGCAGTGAGAGTATAATATGATCTACCCACGATATACAAGAATGATTAGCCTGTATCAATCACATATCAACGTGAACATATGTTTTAGTGAGTATATGTGTTATCATAAACATGCGACGACTATAAGTGCTCAGTATATGCAGAGGAGTACCTATAGCGTCAAACGTGGACGGATTCTACTTTAGCACCCTTCTTCATAATGGCATTTAATGACATTGCCCAGGTGGTTAAATTATTAGAGATGTTAAATTATACTTGGCTCAGCATTTTCTCATGTGGTGTGACCAGCTACCTTCTTCGCGGACGTCTTCTCTAAAAAGAAGTCACACACACATACAAACACAATTATGACAACGATTGCAAAGAAAAATAGAATTAACTGCTTTGTTGATAAATTTACTAGTCTTGTAACTTCTTCTGTCATTCCTCATACCCATTCGGTAGATTAGAACGTTTAGCTATCAGGAAGGGAACATTTCACATTTTTCATGAGACAGTACGCTAACCACTATGAGGCAGATTCTTATACCCTCCCCCAGACCTCCCCCATCTTTGCTCCCTATCTCACAGTGGACCACAAAACTAACCTCCCGCGTTCATAGCACGCCTCTGTGCTGTGTATATGTTAAGTGAAAAATGTGTTATTTAGTTTAGTGTTCGTAATGTTTGTGTATTAACAGTAGCTGCTTACTCTGGTCATACCAGGAAGGGCGTAATCATATACTTCGATTAAACACGTAAAGTGCCGTGATACTTTTGTCACTATCCGCCGAACTGACACCCCCTAGAGCATAGGCCACCTCAAATACTCTGTCATATCCTGAATCGCACTCCTCTGTACCGTTCACAAGGTTGCAGCTAGAAAAGCCTCTTGCACACAGGTATTTATTAACCATCTACTCATCTTTTTCCCAGTTGGTTCCAACTCAGAATACGTCTGGTTATTCTGCCCGGCTTTTTTCAGACCGTGTACCCAATCTATTTTCGAATTTCTCTCCCCAATCTCCCGCTACATTGGTTGTGGTCGTGTTGATGATGTGTGCCCTTCGTCTCAGTTGGCCACATTATCTAGTCATTCCAGGGAGCAATTTTCTTGACGTTAGTTTCAGACAATTCATCCATGAGATGTCCATCCGGTGTTAGCACACAATTTGATGCTTGCATGATTCGGCCATCATTTAACCCGGGTGCACATGCCACAGAACCGTACAATCAGTTAATTGAGGTGTCAAATTGCATAGTATTATCTTCATCATTTGCTAGTGTCACAATTATCTTTCTCCTTATCAAACCACCCAAGAATGTGAAAGTATGCCACAAAATGACAACAGTGTGAAATGTTTTCAGAAAGATGACTTTAAACTATTATAATCATTCACAGTTTTATGATCTTTATCGGAGCTCGCATCTTTATCTTAATAAGTGTTAATTACAACATCATTTTTATGGTTATTGTCTTCATTTTAATCCTTGTTACAAATGCTTAATTGTTAATAATTTTTTTAATTTTTCTCGTCAATAAAATTGTCATCAATGTTGTTGATGTGGTCTGATGCTACTAGTGTTGAGTTCTTCAATTGTGACGAATTTGCTCTGGAAGCAACCGGGTTGTAGCGAGCCATCTTCCATCCCGGGACGCACGGAAGAATGTGAGTCAGTGCTTATCTGCTTGTAGTGTGAAGCAAAGCGTTTCAGCTCGTTCACCACCACTGGGATAAGATCGTTGGCTAGATTGATTGAACACGGCCTGTTTCCAAGTGGACGTCGGTCGGGAGTCTTGGTCAGTATGCTTCTACTGACCTTGAACTGAAATGGGCTATTGGTCAGTATGGCGCCGTCTAACTGTGACTTGAGGCAGAGTCTTGGTCAATATTTTGCACCTGATCCTGACGTGAGTTGGGAACTGGGTCAGTATGTTGCACACAGTCTGACGTTAGTTGGGAACTTGGTCAGTATGTTATAGCTGAGCCTGACGTTAGTTAAGGACTGGGTCAGTATGTTGCACATGAGTCTGACGTTAGTTTGGAACTTGGTCAGTATGTTGCATACGGTCTTGACGTGACTTGGGGATTTGATCAGTATACTGCACCTAATTCTGATGTGAGGTTGCGACTTGATTAATATGTTGCACTTAACACTACGAGAGGTGGGGGTCTTTTAGTAAAAATGCAGCAGCTAAATCCAATGTGAGGTGGGGTCTTGGTCAGTATGTGGCATTTACCCTAGCGAGATATTGGTCAATAACATGCAGCTAATTCTAATGAGAGGTGGTGGGCTTGATCAGTATCTGGCACTTAGCCCTGACGAGAGGTGAGGGTCTATATCAGTATCTGGCACTTAGCCCTGACGAGAGGTGCGGGTCTTGATCAGTATCTGAAACTTAGCCCTGACGAGAGGTGAGAGTCTTGATCAGTATGTGGCACTTAGCCCTGACGAGAGGTACGGGTCTTGATCAGTATATGGGACTTAGCCCTGACGAGAGGTGGGGGTCTTGATCAGTATGTGGCACAGCCCTGACGAGAGGTGGGTGTCTTGATCAGTATCTGGCACTTAGCCCTGACGAGAGGTGCGGGTCTTGATCAGTATCTGAAACTTAGCCCTGACGAGAGGTGAGAGTCTTGATCAGTATGTGGCACTTAGCCCTGACGAGAGGTACGGGTCTTGATCAGTATATGGGACTTAGCCCTGACGAGAGGTGGGGGTCTTGATCAGTATGTGGCACAGCCCTGACGAGAGGTGGGGGTCTTGATCAGTATGTGGGACTTAGCCCTGACGAGAGGTGGGAGTCTTGATCAGTATGTGGAACTTATCCCTGACGAGAGGTGGGAGTCTTGATCAGTATGTGGCACTTAGCCCTGACGAGAGGTGGGAGTCTTGATCAGTATGTGACACTTAGCCCTGACGAGAGGTGGGAGTCTTGATCAGTATGTGGAACTTATCCCTGATGAGAGGTGGGAGTCTTGATCAGTATGTGGCACTTAGCCCTGACGAGAGGTGGGAGTCTTGATCAGTATGTGACACTTAGCCCTGACGAGAGGTGGGAGGCATGATCAGTATGTGGGACTTAGCCCTGACGAGAGCTAGGGGTCTTGATCAGTATGTGGCACTTAGCCCTGACGAGAGCTAAGGGTATTGATCAGTATGTGACACTTAGCCCTGACGAGAGCTAGGGGTCTTGATTAGGATGTGGCACTTAGCCCTGACGAGAGCTATGTGTCTTGATCAGTATGTGGCACCTATGTCTGACGAGAGGTGCGGGTCTTGATCAGTATGTGGCACTTAGCCCTGACGAGAGCTAAAGGTCTTGATCAGTATGTGACACTTAGCCCTGACGAGAGCTAGGGGTCTTGATTAGGATGTGGCACTTAGCCCTGACGAGAGGTGGGGGGTCTTGATCAGTATGTGGCACCTATGCCTGACGAAAGGTGGGAGTCTTGGTCAGTATGTGGCACTTAACTTAGCCCTGAAGATAAGTGGGAGTCTTGATCAGTATGTGGCACTTAGCCCAAACGAGAGGTGGGGGGATTTGGTCAGTATGTGGCACTTAGCCCTGACGAGAGGTACGGGTCTTGATTAGTATGTGGCACTTAGCCCTGACGAGAGGTGCGGGTCTTGATTAGTATGTGGCACTTAGCCCTGACGAGAGGTGGGGGTCTTGATCAGTATGTGACACTTAGCCCTGACGAGAGGTGGGAGTCTTGATCAGTATGTGACACTTAGCCCTGACGAGAGGTGGGAGTCTTGATCAGTATGTAGCACTTGGCCCTGACGAGAGGTGGGGGTCTTGATCAGTATATGGCACTTAGCCCTGACGACAGGTGGGAGTCTTGATCAGTGTGTGGCACTTAGCCCTGACGAGAGGTGGGAGTCGTGATCAGTATGTGGCACTTAGCCCTGACGAGAGGTGAGAGTCGTGATCAGTATGTGGCACTTAGCCCTGACGAGAGGTGGGAGTCGTTATCAGTATGTGGCACTTAGACCTGACGAGAGGTGGAAGACATGATCAGTATGTGAAAGGAAACTTTGACGTCAGGCGGTGTCTTGATCAGTATGTCGCATCTAGCACTAACGATCGGTTAGGATTGAGACCAGGATGTTGCAAAGAAACCTGAGATAAGATGAGGGTGTTAATCAATATGTCGCATTTGACCCAAAGAACTCCTCCCTCATTATCATCATTATAATAACATCATAGTTATTAGGATATTATTATTAGTCACATTTCTCCGTATCAAGAATAGGAAAACTGATCCTTGTAGTGCATGTCGTAAAAGGTTTCTACGTAGGAGGGTGCATACGGCTGGCATTCTCAACGGTGTAGAACACAAAATGCCACATAATCTACCTCTACAAGAGCATATACACACTTTGCTCAAGCTTCCGTCGAACATGCTAACTGTAGTGGCTGTTTTGTGATCATACTTAAAAGGAAAAAATATGATATGATACGATATGATTAAAAACATTGATGAAATAAACATAATTACGTTATGAATAAATGTTATAAGTGTTATCACGACATCGGAATTACCATTATTGTCATTATATTCAAATTAATCATTGCACTATGGATGGTAGCCGTGGAGGAAAGAACATGATAGTTATAATATTGCAGGCATGTAGAAGAATGTGATTTATATAAGGTTGTTTATGTTGATAGGAACGTCATCATGTTACAGAAGCTGTCAATTACAAGTCAAACAATTTTCGTGTGATACGTGCTTCCTTTAATGGACCAGCCACAGAGTCGACATGTACTTTGAATGGAGGAAGAAGGAGATGTGAATCATTGTGTTGTCCCTATTGATTGATATTGTTATAATTAATTCTATTATCATTCTATTGTCAATGATTGATCTGCTCACTATCTTTAACACAATATCCATAGTTCTAGTGACGAGAGCGCCCAATGTACTCTATTAATCAGTCAATCACAAGTAATTTTCAAACAATCATAAACGAGTGTTCTATTTGATTGATTGCTGATCTGTTGTCTTATTAACATATACTGGGAAAACGTGAAAGGGAACATATACAATATGTATACAGTGTTTTGTTAGAATACTGTAAAGTGATTTTATTATATTATATTATATTATTACAATATATTATATTATATTATATTATTAAAATATATTATATTATATTATGTTTTATTATTTTTTTAAATATTATATTATATTATATTATGTTATATTTTACTATTTTATATTATGTTATGTTATGTTTTATTATATTATGTTATGTTATACTATATTAAGTAAGTTATGTTAACCATAATTAACATAGCGCACTCTACTTAACTCATAATTGCATAATTTGTATCTGCATGACATATTTGTGCAAATTATTTGCATATTGTATCGTCATGAAATCTCTTTCTTACCCTTTACTTACTTATATTTATGTTATATTAATTTACCTCTGAGTATCTGACTGTGTGAGTATTAGTGTTGCATTGAAAGGTAACAACAATGCTTCTTATTCTGTTTGGGCAAGCAAACAGAATTTTCCTGGAGTGAGATATTAGCCACAATGACTATCCCATTACCTCGCATCTTCTGATATTTGACTGTCTCCGTGAACTTTGCTCTTAGCACTTTGCGCTCTGTCTTGTCATATTTTGTTTTTTTCTCTTTCTCTATTTCTCTCTCTATCTCTCTCTCTCTCTCTCTCTCTCGCTCTCTCTCTCTCTCTTTCTATATATATATATATATATATATATATATATATATATATATATATATACGAGGCGTGTTCAAATGAAACCGGACCAAACTGCAACAAGTGAACATACGTACGATGCGCACGATGCCGTCACTTCTGGTATAAACAGCAAATACCAACCTAAAAATTTCATTTTTCTCCGACTCATAGTTTCCTTAGCAGACCTTGAAAACATCCGGAAACCGTCCAGAGTTGATCAGCGAGCGGTGATTGGGTTGTCTCTAGTGTCGCTTCTCAAATCTGTTGTGACAACCATCCTCGCTATTGTGTTGAACTATTCTGTGCGGTCTCTCTATGTCGTGTCACTATGTCGTGTCTCGGTGTCGTGTCTCCTCCCTATATCCAGGTCGCTTGTCTGCTGTGTCGTATCTATGTGCCGTCGATCTGTGCGGTCTCTCTGTGTCGTGTCTCTGTGTAGTGTCTCGTTCCAATATCGTGGTTGCTCGGCTGCTGTGACAGTTGTGTCTGCTGTGTCATGTCTCTATGTCGTGTCTCCTCCCTATATCCAGATCGCTTGTTTGCTATGTCGTATCTCTGTGCTGTGTCTCTATGCCGTCTTTCTGTGCCGTCTATCTGTGTCGTTTCTCTGTGCCGTCTTTCTGTGCCGTCTCTCTGTGTTGTGTCTGCTGTGTCCGTCCAGAGTTGATCAGCGAGCGGTGATTCGGTTTCGACCAGTTGACATTCGTCGCAGAATGCAGGCTGTGTATAGTGAAAAAAATGTGTCGAAGATAACAGTGAAAGACTGGACAACGATGTTTAAAGAAGGACGTGAGTTTACAAAAGTTCTTCCGAGACCAGGTCAGGCGCATATTGTTGAGTTAACTCACGTCACTTTTTGAACATCGTTGACCAGTTCTTCACTGTTGTCTTTGGCACACTTTTGTCACTATATACTGTCTGCATTCTGCGATGAATGTCAACTGGCCGACATCCTTCAGCTGTTTG
This sequence comes from Ariolimax columbianus, assembly GCA_036924085.1. NCBI lineage: Eukaryota > Metazoa > Mollusca > Gastropoda > Stylommatophora > Arionidae > Ariolimax > Ariolimax columbianus. Next base: position 25,213,230 of record JAVGWX010000003.1, read on the forward strand.
ACATCGAATCACCGCTCGCTGATCAATTCTGAACGGTTTCCATATATTTTCAACGGTCTACTGAAGAAACTATTAGTCGGAGGATGATGCAATTTTGCAAACGTGACGGTTGTTATGTGATGTTTACACCAGAAGTGACTTCATCAAGCGCATCGTACGGATGTATACTTCTTGCAGTTTGGTCCGGTTTCGTTTGAACACGCCTCGTACATATATATATATATCGCGTTTTCTTGCATTCTATTTGTGGTTTTCTGCAGTTTGATTAGCAATTTTCAACAGAGATAAAAATAAAGTTAAAATATCCCAAAAGAAAACGTAGGATACTGCAATTGATAAATTGTTGGCACATAATTGTCATAGGTCTGAACTTCTTGTGTGAGTTAGACTGATCAGTTCTTTCATAGTTACCTTACCATTTCTAGCAGTAAATCAGAGACCCATTCACAGGCAAACTGAAACGTTTAGACACCAGAAAGTGATCATGTATCCTCGCTGCGAGAAGCAATTACTCTAACCAAATTCTGTGTTTAAAAGTTTAGTTTTTAAAAATATTGCAATTAGTTTTACAGTTGCGTACTGCATATCATTTGTATACTTTCTCATTGCAATGAAGGTTAAAATGTAGCCAACGGAAACTTAACCGTGAACAGGATGAATTTGACATTTCAAGTTATATTGTCATCTTCTTCGTGCTTTTAACTGACTATGACTCCTATAATCATTGATTTCACAACGTATTGTACCTAGTCCTTTGTTATCTTGGCCTACTGGGACAGTACTTCAGTCATAGCTTTCACAACCTACTGTATCTAGTATTGTTCTTCATGCCTCTACGTTGCAAATGTTGACGCACAGGTCCTAGACAGCATGCAAACCTGTATCTAGTGGTGGATTCGATGCAGTAGGTTTAATTTTCATATTATGAATCTGCTAGCTCCACGGACAACTCTATTTAAACTGCATTTACGTCGTGTTAGAAAGATGACAGTGGTTCTATTCGGTTCAGTCTGGAATCAATTCAGGTGATTGTCTTTAGTGTCGCTTATCAAATCTGTTGCGACAACCATCCTAGCTATTGTGTTGAACTATTCTGTGCCATCTCTGTGTCGTGTCATTGTGTCGTATCTCTGTGGTGTTTCTCAATATCGTGTCGCTGTGTCCTCTCTCTGTGCTGTCTCTCTCTGTGTCGTCTCTCTGTGCCGTGCCCCTGTGTCGTGTCTCTGTGTAGTGTCTCGTTCTTATATCCGGGTTGCTCGGCTGCTGTGACAGTCTAGCTCTGTAGTGTCTCTGTGTCGTGTATGTATGTCGTGTCTGCTTGTCGTGTTTCTGCGCCGTGGCTCGTCCTTATATCCAGGTCGCTTGTCTCCTGTGTCGTGTCTCTATGCCGTGTCTCTGTGTCGTCTCTCTGTATCGTGTCTGCTGTGTCATGTCTAATGCGTCATATGCATGTGTCGTGTCTCTGTGTTGTGTTTCTCTGTGTTGTGTCTGCGGTGTCATGTCTGTTGTGTCGAATTTCTGTGTCGTGTCTTCTGTGACGTGTCTTCTGTATCCATCTATTCTGTCGAGTCTGTTGTTTCGTGTCTCTGTGTCGTGTCTCGTCCCCATATCCAGGTCGCTTGTCTAGTGTGTCGTGTCTCTGTGTCGTGTCTCTATGTCGTGTCTCGTCCCTATATCTAAGTCGCTTATCTGGTGTGTCGTGTCTCTGTGTCGTGTCTCTATGTCGTGTCTCGTCCCTATATCCAAGTCGCTTGTCTGGTGTGCCGTGTCTTTGTGTCGTGTCTTGTTCCTATATCCAAGTCGCTTGTCTGGTGTGTCGTGTCTCTGTGTCGTGTCTCTGTGTCATGTCTTCTCCCTATATCCAGGTCGCTTGTTTGGTGTGTCGAGTCTCTGTGTCGTGTCTTGTCCATATATCCAGGTCGCTTGTCTGGTGTATCGTGTCTCTGTGTCGTGTCTCGTCCCTATATCTAGAACGCTTGTCTGGTGTGTCGTGTCTCTGTGTCGTGATTCTGTGACACGTCTGCTGTGTCGTGCCTGCTGTGTCGTGTCTCTGTGTCGTTATTATTATGCGTGTCTCTGTGTCGTGTCTACTTTGTCGTATCTCTGTGTCGTGTCTCTGTGTCGTGTCTGCTATGTCGTCTCTCTGTATCGTTATTATGTTGCGTCTCTCTTTGTCGTGTCTACTTTGTCGTATCTCTGTGTCGTGATTCTGTGGCGTGTCTCTGTCGTGTCTGCTGTGTCATGTCTCTTCCCTATATCCGGGTCGCTTGTCTGTTGTGACGACGGAACATAAATACATTCTTTTTATATTAAGATTAAAATACAAGTACAACACACCCAACTGGTTGGCACAGAATATGTCCACCACCATGTTCAAAGGATTTCATAAAAATTGATTGACGAAAGCTGTACATCTAGCAACCTGATCATGTAAAACCATTATTTTGAAACCACTACTGGAAATGCTCAGATACAGGTTCCTGTAAAGGTACCAGTTGAAGTGGGACACTCCCATGCTTCAGCTGGAGGGAAAAGCGACTCAATCAATAAATCAATCACAAATAGAACTAGTTTTGTTTGTATTTGTTAAACATTTATTTAACCATCCCTCAGCAAGTTCTCACTGCTCTGTTTAGCAATCAATTCGCGTTTTAACAGTATGTGCTGGTAAACCACATTTCTGTGAAGTTCACATAGTTGTAAAAGGAACATATCCGTTATTCGCTTCAAATTAAAAGCATCGGATCTATGAAACTCTGAAGTACACTTTTTGATATTTCAACAGACAAAGGAATGTTGCACACGTTGGCTGTCACTTTCTGGAATGTTGCATAGGTTGGCTGTCCCTTTCTGGAATGTTGCATAGGTTGGCTGTCACTTTCTGGAATGTTGCATAGGTTGGCTGTCACTTTCTGGAATGTTGCATAGGTTGGCTGTCACTTTCTGGAATGTTGCATAGGTTGGCTGTCCCTTTCTGGAATGTTGCATAGGTTGGCTGTCACTTTCTGGAATGTTGCATAGGTTGGCTGTCACTTTCTGGAATGTTGCATAGGTTGGCTGTCACTTTCTGGAATGTTGCATAGATTGACTGTCACTTTCTGGAATGTTGCATAGGTTGGCTGTCACTTTCTGGAATGTTGCATAGGTTGGCTGTCACTTTCTGGAATGTTGCATAGGTTGGCTGTCACTTTCTGGAATGTTGCATAGGTTGGCTGTCACTTTCTGGAATGTTGCATAGGTTGGCTGTCACTTTCTGGAATGTTGCATAGGTTGGCTGTCACTTTCTGGAATGTTGCATAGGTTGGCTGTCACTTTCTGGAATGTTGCATAGGTTGGCTGTCCCTTTCTGGAATGTTGCATAGGTTGGCTGTCACTTTCTGGAATGTTGCATAGGTTGGCTGTCACTTTCTGGAATGTTGCATAGGTTGGCTGTCCCTTTCTGGAATGTTGCATAGGTTGGCTGTCACTTTCTGGAATGTTGCATAGGTTGGCTGTCACTTTCTGGAATGTTGCATAGGTTGGCTGTCACTTTCTGGAATGTTGCATAGATTGACTGTCACTTTCTGGAATGTTGCATAGGTTGGCTGTCACTTTCTGGAATGTTGCATAGGTTGGCTGTCACTTTCTGGAATGTTGCATAGGTTGGCTGTCACTTTCTGGAATGTTGCATAGGTTGGCTGTCACTTTCTGGAATGTTGCATAGGTTGGCTGTCACTTTCTGGAATGTTGCATAGGTTGGCTGTCACTTTCTGGAATGTTGCATAGGTTGGCTGTCACTTTCTGGAATGTTGCATAGGTTGGCTGTCCCTTTCTGGAATGTTGCATAGGTTGGCTGTCACTTTCTGGAATGTTGCATAGGTTGGCTGTCACTTTCTGGAATGTTGCATAGGTTGGCTGTCACTTTCTGGAATGTTGCATAGGTTGGCTGTCCCTTTCTGGAATGTTGCATAGGTTGGCTGTCACTTTCTGGAATGTTGCATAGGTTGGCTGTCACTTTCTGGAATGTTGCATAGGTTGGCTGTCACTTTCTGGAATGTTGCATAGGTTGGCTGTCACTTTCTGGAATGTTGCATAGGTTGGCTGTCCCTTTCTGGAATGTTGCATAGGTTGGCTGTCACTTTCTGGTATGTTGCATAGGTTGGCTGTCACTTTCTGGAATGTTGCATAGGTTGGCTGTCCCTTTCTGGAATGTTGCATAGGTTGGCTGTCACTTTCTGGAATGTTGCATAGGTTGGCTGTCACATTCTGGAATGTTGCACACGTTGGCTGTCACTTTCTGGAATGTGATTGGGCTGTTCTATTATTTTGTTTTTGTGGTATGTTTGATTTAGTTATTGCTTCTGTATTTAAATGTAAGCGATTGAAACACTAAACAGCTGTTCGTTCAGATCTGAATACGCGTATAGTCAAATTATGTAAAATCTGAAGCTAGGTGTACGAGAAACTTTAAATCTGAGATATTTTGTACGAGAAACTTCAAATCTAATTCTAGTTGTACGAGAAACTTCAAATCTAAGGCTAGTTATACTAAAACTTTCAAATTTAAAACTAGTTGTACTAAAACTTTCAAATATGAGGTTAGTTGTACTAAAACTTCCAAATATGAGACTAGTTGTACTAAAACTTTCAAATATGAGACTAGTTGTACTAAAACTTCCAAATATGAGACTAGTTGTACTAAAAGTATTTGATCGTATGTGACATTACATTTACGACAACACAAATATGGACACATGATCATTTCCTTGTCTTCGCCAGAACATTAAAAAAAAAATTGAGAGCTATTAGTCTATGTGCATCAGATGCGAACATATACACATACTCACACATATGCAGCTACACAAACACACACACACACACACACACACACACATGAGCATAGACAGAGAGGAAGAACGAGAAAGAGAAACAGTGTGAGCTGTAATCGAGGACAAATACTAATCTAACCTGATTTGCCACAAGATTTTGTAATTGCTCAAGAAAACTCCGTTTATATTGAATTAATGCAGTATGTATTTCAGAAATCTTAGATATGCTGCACTTTGACACTGTACGATAAACATGCAGGCCCAGTAAAGTTATCATTTGGTTTATGTATGATCATGTACGCTTGCTGTGTTTATTAAATTATTTCTGCTTATAAGCGCCATTTAGTTTGTTCTTTAAATCTGAACTACCTTGTTAAAGGCTGATTATATTTTGACAGTGATGTTCTGCGAAAGAGAGAGAGGGAGAGAGAGAGACAGAGAGATTGAGAGAGAGAGAGTGAGAGAGAGAGAAGAGAGAGAGAGGGAGTGTGAGAAGAAAAAGATAGAGAGAATATCTTGGGAAACCTATTATGGTAACAATACTTTAGTATCAATGGTAATAAGTTTTGAAAAAAAATGAAATGAAAATAGAAGTAGCAAATAAGATAAAACGAAGACAAATACATTTTCAGAGTTAGTGAAAAGTCGTATCACTACTGAAATTCATGTTAGAGGGAATGATTGAAAAGGAAGACAGAGTTATAGGTGGACAGATAAAAGCTGAGGGCAAACAAACTATAACGTAGTTTACCACTAACATAAAAAACAGGCAATATTTAATTTTCAATTAAGCTAATAGTTGATACATTACATCTTAGATTAGCTTAGATTGGCTATTAACTTTCTCACTGGACGCTAACATACCATCATTGACTTTATCACTCGACGCTAACACACCATTATTAACTTTCTCATTGAATGCTAACAGCACCATTATTAACTTTCTCATTGAACGCTAACAGCACCATTATTAACTTTCTCATTGAACGCAAACATCACCATTATTAACTTTCTCATTGAACGATAACATCACCATTATTAACTTTCTCATTGAACGATAACATCACCATTATTAACTTTCTCAATCAACGCTAACAGCACCATTATTAACTTTCTCATTGAACGAAAATATCACCATTATTAACCTTCTCACTGGACACTTACATCACCATTATTAATTTTCTCACTGAACGCTAACATCACCATTATTAACCTTCTCATTGAACGCTAACATCACCATTATTAACTTTCTCATTGAACGCTAACAGCACCATTATTAACTTTCTAATTGAACGCTAACATCACCATTATTAACCTTCTCATTGAACGCTAATATCACCATTATTAACTTTATCATTGAACGCTAACATCACCATTATTAACATTCTCACTGGACGCTAGCACGACCACTGGAAAGTGTTCAATTTTGGATCTGAACAATTTGCTGTCTTGATTCTACTGCGAAAACAATAAGCTTGGAACCATTGCGTATTATATACACATAATTACGTATTTCTATTGACTAGCATTAACCACGTCCTGCTAAATGTGGACCAGGTAATAAATGCACGCACTCATGCACGCACACACGCTCACACATATTTGAATGTGCGTACAACGTACAATTTCATGTTTCGACATTTTACTGGTCATTTCCAGCTATTTCATCTTAACCACAAGAGAGTTGTATGAGAATAAAATACGTTACCTGTAGACCAGATCTGGTTTACGCTCTCATTTTGTTTCTCAATAACCTCCCGTTATTATTTGAGGTAACCACTACAATCTGTTGAGGTAACCACTGCAATATGTCGAGGTAACGACTGCAATTTTTTGAGGTAACAACTGCAATCTGTTGAGGTGACCACTGCAATATGTTGAGGTAACCGCTTCAATCTGATGAGGTAACCACTGCAATTTGCTGAGGTAACCACTGCAATCTGTTCAGTTAACCACTGTAACCTGTATTTTGAATTTGAATGTTCATTTCCGATACGTCCTGTCGTACCTAGAAAAATGTGTTCTTCAGTTTCAGCAATATTTTTGTTAATAGCTATCAATCATTTTGTAGTGGCAACAAACATTCTATTTTTAAAACCAAGTTATTGTTTGACTGGAAATTATGTATTGAACTTCCACCTCAAATTCTTCAAATAAAATGCGGTAAATATGTATCTCAGGTATCAGCGTACTCCTTATAGACGATGTGATCCTAGAGGTGTCTGACTTTAAGTACTGATCAATACGTCTTTAGATTCTATCTATCTATCTATCTATCTATATATCTATCTATCTATCTATCTATCTATCTATCTATCTATCTATCTATCTATCTATCTATCTATCTATCTATCTATCTATCTATCTATCTATCTATCTATCTATCTATCTATCTCTATCTATCTATCTATCTATCTATCTATCTATCTATCTATCTATCTATCTATCTATCTATTTTCTGGCCCTGGCTTGCCTTTCGGCGCAGGTGTATAAGTGACATTTCGTGTGCGCTTCGTATACGGTGGAACTGGCTGTCTTGGATATTCTGTCAATCCATCTATTGCAAGGTCGTCCTCTAGCTGTGATACCGCTGTATTTAAGTGATAGAGCCATCTGTGGGACGCTGCTGTGTTGTTGTCGCGATATGTGGCCAAACCACTGAACTTGCTTTTTTCACTGACTTAGTGCCCATCTGTTTCTTGTATTTCCTTTCTGTTGTTTCTATTGTTCTCTTATCTGTTGCTGTCAGTGTCCATGTTTGACATTGGTACCGTAGTGAAGGCATGAACATTGTGTTGAGCAGGACTCTTTTTGTGCCAATCTTTACGTGCTTTGCTTTTCAGTATTGGTGACATCTGCCAATGATTTGGTTTGCCTTGGGGAATCTGTTATCGATTACTTCTTGCATTCTTCCATTAGATGATAATATGCTTTCTAAATATTTGAAATCCTTCATGTGCTTGATTTGTTGTTGTACTTTGTAGATCTTAGAGATTGTTTCTGTTCTTGTAGTTGTCATTGCTTCAGTTTTATTCACGTTGATTCTCATGCTGTGTTCTTCTGCAGTTAAGTTAATGTTGTTTTAGCTTTGTTGCACCTGTTCTTCAGTCTTTGCAATGAGTGCTTGGTCGTCGGCGAGGAGAAGTTTGGTACAGCTGTTATAATCGATAGATTGGGCTTCTTTGTTAATTGTGTCCATGTAGGTGATGAACAATAGGGAATAAAGTACATGGACGCACATGTAATGGTTACTATACTTAATAATTGCTGAAGTCGGATGTGTTGGACCGAAAGGTGCAAATATCAGTCAAACTGTAAACTACGACACAACGCATTTCGTTCTCTGGACTACATTCTGCTACTTAAGCCCTTTCAAGATTGGTAGTGGGAGATTGAGAACGAACGAAGCCAAACCATATTTAATAAATTTAGTTTTCAGGTTACTCTGACAAATTTCGGATATTTACTGGACACCCCTCGTGTATATTCATATATGTGTGTGTGTATGCGTGCGTATGTATGTGTGTGTGTGTGCGCGTGTGTGTGTGCGTGTATGTGTGTGCGTGTGTGTGTGTTTGTGCGTGTGTGTGCGTGCGTGCGTGTGTGCGTATCTGTGCGCGCGCTTGCGTGCGTGTGTGTGTGTGTGTGTATTTTTATGTTTGAATTCATTCCATAACAACTTCAGTAGAATATTTTAAATATGTTTCACTACAGTTACGTAGATGACGCTGTGTTATAATTATGTTATGTTATTTGGGTCAGATCATTTACGCTATTTTATATTTGTCTCGAAAATCTGTATTTATTTGTGTAGTAATTCTTATACTTCATTTATCTTGTCTTCTCTTGTCCAGTGGGTCTAACATTTCGTTAGTCAGCCATTTCTCTCTTATCGAGTTTCTATTTCCGTAGGATATTTCAGTAGTATTTTTATACCAACTTTCCGCTACTAATGTCAGACATGTATTCGTACCAAGCCACAAGAAAGAAATATCATGGTATACGAAATGAGGTGTTTGGGAAAGAAGGTCGTGGTTGCATGGGTGGACGAAACGAAGAAATCAGGCAAAAGGTGGGTGCAACATCGGGCATGGAATACATGGAAAGGCATAGAATACAATGGTTCGGACACTTGACAAGAATACAGCCGAAGGTTATTAGCTGCGCGGATCTACAATACCAAACACTATGGTCACAGAGGACAAGGGAGACAAGAACAAACTTATATAGACCGTGTCAGTAAGACACTGAAGAAACACAGCATGACAGCAACAAATTTGACACACGAAAGAAAACTTTACCTTCTCACGGCGTTTTACGACATACGTAGATATAAGATGATGATAATGATGACATAAATCTGGCGCGAATTATTTAAAGTATGGGATCAAGATGCTGAGCAGCGTGAACTGCAGTGGTCAACGACCCATAGCTGACTGCTAGCGTCAGGGCCAGAGAACCAAAGCTGCCAAGACCCTTCTACACCTCCACGCGGTGATCCTGGATAACAGGCTGCAGCAGGGCAGACTGGCTAAGGAGGAGGGATCGAAGAGGAAATGCTAATCCGGTACTCATAAAATGCTTGCGGAAGTCGGATGTATTTGACCGAAAGGTGCAAATATCGCAGTCAAGCTGTAAACTACGACACAACGCATTCCGTTCTCTGGGACTACCACTGCTACTTAAGCCCTTCAGTGTTTGGTAGTGGGAGATTGAGAACGAACGAAGCCAAGCCATTTAAAATATCAAATGAACTACAAAAATAAAAAAGTAAGGGGCATGTCATTTGAAGAACGTCGCTTCTTACAACCGCTAACATATTTGGCTGTTATACCTTTCTTGGCAGGTGAGCAGTACGGTAGGTTGCCATTACTTTCCGTTGGTCGAGGAGCGAAAAAAAACCATGTCTACCAAACTGGACACCCCTAGACTACGCAGCTTCCATTAAAATTAACTATATAATAATACAAAACTGAACAAATAATCATTTAGAAAGGAGTAGATAGAAACCAACATAAAGATAATCAACCTTTGATGACTAACGGCTGCTGGATGATGAACGCTCGAGATGATCTCTAAGTAGGTCGAGACGTCGATCATGGTGTGTTCCCATTGAACTCTCATTCTGGTAGTTCATGTACTGAGCAGGCTCCACGGCTACCTTTTAGTCAAAAGTTCTGGTAACAAAACTAAAGGTTTCCTGGAAACGGGAAATCAGACAATGTAACAATATATGAATGACAAGGATGATATAAAACAATGACAAAAGTGACATTCACGAATGAGCACCTTCTGGCGATGACGCAGTTTGTTTGTGTCTGTTTTATATTGTGTGTGCCTTTGTGCGTGTGTGTTTGTTTCAAATACATTTATAAAAAATGATTACAGCCGACACAAATAACAAAAACAAAACAGCCGTAGCGCTGTGGTTAGTGCACCGGCTGTCATCCCGAGCTATCTATGTTCAACCCCCCCAATTTATGCAGGATATTATTTCGACGACAAACGATTCCGGGCGGACCCAGCCTAAAAGATCTGATACTTCTTCTTTTTCTCGTCTTCGGCGTTTGTTCTCAACCTCCCCATAACAAGCCCTGATCAGAATGTTGCAAGTAACAGGCTGTTGTCAGAAGAATGGAATGCTTTGTGTTGTAGTTTACATCTTGACTGCGATAATTGCATCTTTCGGTCCTACAAATCTGACTTCAGCATGTTTTGTTTTTAGGAAGTACCGGACTAACCTTCGCTCTACGATCCCTTCTATTTAGACACTCTGCCATGTTGCAGTCTATTATCCAGGATAACCACGGAGGGACGGGGGGGGGGGGGGGGGGGCGGCGAAGGGTCCCAACAACTTGGGTCGCACGCCATGACGCTAACGGTTAGATCTGGATAACTGACCGCTGCAGCTCATACACTGCTCAACATCTTGATCCCCAAAGACGTAGTACCAAAAACAAGTCTGAGAAGCAATAGAACTTGCGTGACGCTAACGAAATCACCTCGACTATGTCGTTGGTGAAGAAACTATGGACCAAACACAATATTCCCCATGCGCCACATTGTCCTGTAAACGTGATCTTTACTTGACTGTATAAGTACATTTAATAGCTCAATAGTTTTTGTCATTTCAGGTTCCAGATATGTTTCTTACTTTTGGTTTTTACCACGAACAAATAATTTTGTTAAATGTTGAAATAGATACTTAAGATCATAATTTTTTTTGTTTTTTGTTTTTTTACATTTTTATAACTTAACAAATACAAATCGCAATCAAATGTAAGATGCGATAGGTGAAATAACACTTGCACACGGATTCTTATTGCCACATCAAGGCTAGAAAAGATTGTTATTCGTTGGAAGCTTCATTGCAATTTATGTTAAATTGTTTACTTATACAAATGATGAACTCACTGATCTGAATTTTGTGTTTTGTTTTTTGTTTTTGCGTTCGCCTTATTTATCTATTCCCCAAGGCGGTGTGCGTTGCACTGTGGTTTTTATTTTGCGCCTGCCGGCCCATTGCATCCGACTTCAGCATGCATTTTATGTAAGAGTCTGCTTCCTCCTGCATTTTCTAAGGGATTGCTTCCCCTGGGTAACGGCCGGTACTGTGATGGGGATCGAACCCAGCACCTTCGGTTGTGAGCTGTGTCACTTAACCACTAGCCCACGCCGTCCCCACATGACAGCATCTTTCTTATGAGGCTTGATGAAGGCGTCTTCCATGTGCGGTTTCACGATATCGTATTTCTTATAAAGTTATATTTTTTATGTTTACACGACAACGTCTTTCTTATAAGGCTACATGCCTTCGTCATTGTCTGTCTTGTGAGGTTACATGACTGCGTCATTCTAATGAGGTTACATGACTGCGTCATTCTAATGAGGTTACATGACTGCATCTTTCTTGTGAGGGTACATTACTACATTTTTCTTATGAAGCTACATAGCTGGTTCTATCTATTGAGGCTACATGACTTCGTTTTCTATTCAGACTACATGACTGAGTCGTTGTTTTTCTTATGAGTCTACATGGATACACCTTTCTTTTGTGGCTACATGGCTGCGTCTTTCTAATGAGGGTACATGAATGCGTGTATCTTACGCTACCCTGTTAGCTGTCACACTTTGAGCTTGATTGTTCATACAGGTTTGTATTTTCAGTCTTATATATCTCCAAGTAATTTTAAACCGCCTTCCAAAAACAAGCAAATCTCAGATGTTTTTAATCATCACTGGTTGTGTTTTCTAACTGGTCATCATCATCATCATGTAGCATGTCGCTCTCACACAGCCAGCCGATATGAATCTTGATCTGCGCGTAATGCAACGTGTTTCAGTTAAACCTTTTGGAAATATTTTCATTTTCCACTTATAAATCAAATTTGGTAATACACATTAGTCTATATACAAATCGATATTTCTATTTTAACACTAATGTTTAAACCCTAACAAAAACAAATTACCTTTATTGAGAAAATACATTTTTGCACTGCGCTCACAAGACTTTACACGAAGTAGATTTAATGTTACTGCCTAAACTACGCCCACAAGACTTTACACGAAGTAGACTTAATGTTCCTGCCTAAACTACGCTCACAAGACTTTACACGAAGTAGACTTAATGTTACTGCCTAAACTACGCTCGCTAGACTTTACACGAAGTAGACTTAATTTTAATACATAATTTACGCTCACAAGACTTCACACGAAGGAGACTTAATGTTACCACCTAAAAATGAGTAACAAAATCACCTGTTATTAAATAAATAGACCGAACCAATGATTTATCTCATTGTATCCGTTGATGTTTGAGGATAACTTGAAAAACAATTGTGGGCTATTTTTACACAAAATAATAATGGTGGCCCATCGGAAGCAAAGATGGCGATAGCATCGAACTGTTGCTGAAAAATGTGATAGTAAAGACCAATTCTGGAGCTGCATACACTGCCACATTCAAGGGAAACATGTGGAGAGCCGACTCTGGAATCGTTGTGCGTTTTGTTTTCGGAAAGCACACTCCAAGATGGGTATACTCTTTGCGATCTGAGCACCTTCGGTGATACTAGAAAGCCACGTGGTACGATTTGTGCAAGCATCTCTCAAGAGGTGACATCAGAATTAAAGCTTTTCATAGACACTTACTAATAGCCTCTGCAGCGTTTCTCCCGTCTTCCTGACGAGCGGCTGCCTGTTTTGAGCTCGTCATAAAACAGCTGCTTAAAGATACGCTCATCTGGCATGTAAAGAACATGTCCCATTCATCTTGGCTGAGCTATTTGCAAAAGTGTATGCATAAGATGCTCAACGTGTTGGTCCTGCTAACGATTTCAGAATTAGGGATTTTGTCCTGCCCCTTGATTCTGAGCAGCCTACGCAGACAGCGCAAGGGGAAACGATTGAGCCTTGTGGCATGCCTGCTATACATTTCCATGTTTCACAGGCATGCGACATGGTGGAAACCACCACTAGACTATACACCCATAACATGTGCAGTACTGATGCCTTGCATTATCCAGACGTGTGCTGGGAGCCATGGCAATCTTGTTAATGAACTCACTATCGATGCCAGCCTCTCTAGATAGAACTGGGCATCCTCGAGAAACACCCTCTACAATACATCAGTTAAACACACTCACGCGCAAGCATAAGGACTAGTTTGATACAAAATGATCTGGAAATCTCGGCCTTCTCGATACAAAACATGAAGCGCACAGAGAACACCAAAGGGACACACCATCTTCATCAGCAAAAGAGATTTTTAATGCTACTCGCAAAGCTGTCTAGATCTGGCTTAGAGAGATGCAAGACTCCTGGCTCAATAAAAGAGCTGACGAAATCGAAATGGTCGCCGAGCGCTATGATACCAAACGATTTTACGAGGCGATGAAAGCTCTCTACGGCCCGCAGCCCTCTGATAACGCCCCAGTTCGCAGTGCGGATGTGGCTCTGCTAACAGATAAGGTACAGATCCTAAACAGATGAGCGGACTACTTCTGTAAAATACTAAACCACCCATCGTTCATAAATGAGGAGGCCATCCAACGAATGCCGGAGGTGGAATTGAACGTGGCGCTGGTTGAACTCATCAATGAGAAGGAAGTCGACAAGGCAATCAGTGCACTATCATTAGGAAAATCCCTAACAGCGAATGCAATACCAACAGAGGTTTACAAGACAGCTGGACCATCCCTCACCAGAAAGATCAATGATCTCTTCTGTCACATGTGGGCTGAATGAATAATTCCGCAGGTTCTGAAGGACGCCTCAATCGTTCACATATACAAGAGAAAAGGCAACCGGCAGCAACGCGACAATCATCTTGGAATATCGCTACTCTCCGTAGCAGGCAAGATCCTAGCACGCTTACTGCTAAACAGGCTCAACAAACACCTTGATCACAACCAGCACCTTCCAGAAAGTAAATGTGGATTCAGAGCCGGAAGAGGAATAATGGACATGATCTTTGCCGTTCGTCAATAACAAGAGAAGTGTCGGGAACAAAACCAGGCCATTTACACCACATTTATTGACTTGATAAAGACATTTGATACAGTAAACAGAGAAGGACTGTGGATGATTATGTCCAAGTTTGGCTGCCTCAACAAGTTCATAACTATGGTGTAGCATCTACACGAAGGCATGTGTGCTAGTGTAATGGACAGTGGAGGAACCTCTAAAACCTTTCAAGTAACAATCGGAGTAAATCGGAATAAAAACTCGCCCCGACCCTGTTCAGCATGATGTTCTCGGCCACGATAACAGACGCCTTCAGATCGCTGGAGCTTGCCATACCAATAAAGTAATGCTCAGATAGCAAGCTACTCAATCCCAGAAGAATGAAGGCCAAAACCAAAGTGGCTGGCGACATAATCAGAGAACTTGTGCTTGCTGACGACTGCGTTATAAACAGCAACTCAGAGCTAAACATGCAGGTGGCAATGGTTCGGTTCTCTGAAGCATGCAAAAATTGTGGTCAGACCATAAATGTCAAGAACACAGAGGTCATGTACCAAAAAGCACCAGGCATGCCGTGCATAAAACCAAAGACTATAGTCAGTAGGCAGACGCTGAATGTCGTAGATAAATTCACGTATCTGAGCAGCACTCTGTCGAAATCTGTCAGCCTGGAAGGTGTGGTGGCAAGCAGATTAACAAGGGCTACCACAGCCTTTTGTAGAATTCGCTCGATGGTGTGGAAACGTCGCTGTAAAAGCGTCAATACCAAACTCAAAGTCTACCGTGCCACCATAATTCCAACCCTACTCTACGCCTGCGAAAGCTAGACTGCGTGCTATAGACATGCAAGGAGGTTAAACCACTTCAACACAGGTTGCGTGAGGCGAATATTTCACATTCGCTGGTAAGATGGTCACCGATTTCGAAGTTCTCTGGAGGGCTGACATGCCCCGCATCCATGCACTGGTAGAAAAAGCACAAATACGATGAGCCAGACACCTAGTCTGTATGTCAGGCGAACGGCTCCCAAATGAAGCTACTCTAAAGCGAGCTGACAGAGGGATGGCGCGAGAAAGGGCGCAAAAGACCTTGTAGTGGCAGTCTGAGCGACCCACTAAAAATTGCCACATAGAAATTACCGCCTGGGAATGTCTTGCGCAAAACAGATCTGACTGGAGAAGCTCAGTCAAAGCGGGTGTGGTTAGCAGCAAGCACAACCGTGTTGTAAAAGTCAAGAGCAGACGAGAGACCCGGAAACCACGAGCAACGGGAGCACCATCACCTTCTTCTGACCTCGTGTGCCCGTTATGCAGCAGATGTTTTCCTGCCTGCATTGGCCTGTTCAGCCACATACGCACCCACACCCAACAGGGAAATCTGTGACGTGGATTATGTCGGGGGTCCTCATCGACAACGATGGACAGCTATTATTAGTGAGAGTACGCATTAGTCAGATGAAGCTAGCGACTGCTTGGAGACGGTGGTATTATACAGTAATGTTTTATTCGATCTAGGCTACCCGGAGACAAGCTGGAAGAGTTCTTCCGTTTTTTTGGTATTCATCATGATACAAAACACGCGACCAAAAACTCAGTCATGGCGGACTGTATATATTTTCTGAGCAAGTGTTAAGCGGGTAATAGTCTGGCTCACGTTATATCAAAGATCGCGACCATGGTGTTTACATTTTCAAGCGCCCCGGGATGAACAGTTGACTCTGCGTCCTGTACCTGATATCCATTCCAGTAGCAGCGCCAAGTTCAGTATCAGTCAGCATTGCTGCGAAGATCATGCTAAAGAGTGTCGGTGTCAGCACACAACCTTCCCTCACATCGGTGGTAGCTGGGAAGACTACAGACAATTCTCCCTCGTGCTGTAAACGAGCCATCATGCCATCATGCCATCTTGAAATTGGTGGACAACCGCACTGAATCTGTAGGACAGTCAAACTTCGCCATGATTTTACAGAGGCCATCCCTACAGAGGTCATCCCTACGGCATCAAGGGCTATGGTCAGATAGTAAAGTAAACTGAAGTAAAGTAAAGTAAAGTAAAGTAATCCATAGCATTTCTGCCGTAGGGGTGTGAGGTGTTTAGCGATCTCACATTTCAAAGGCTCGGCTATATGAGGGCGGTAGCCATCTCCTCTCCCTCGCCGCTTTTACTTCCCTGACTGAACGGGTACCCATTTAAGACTGGGTCGACCGGGGAGCCATTGCGGTCTGAAAAAACATTACCGCCTCAACTGGGGAATGAACCCAGGACCACTGCGCTACGCGGCTCCTAAACGCGGTCAGAAACAGATCATAATTATGTTCTGGTCATTTGCACTAAATTGTGTGCAGCTACATCACTGTCACGCACAAATATGGCTAATTATGTAATCACATATATCTAATATTTTAATCCCAGCATTGTTTTTAAAATATATCAATAATAAATGCAAGTGAAATCAACTGGTCTTAGCAAGCACATTTGCAAAGAGATAATGCAAAAGCGAAATTTGCCAGGACGAAAGTTTTGCACACAGATATATGACTGACTCAGTCGAAAATTAATTGCCTACCTAATGTTTATATCTGGATCTGTTGTATTATTGTGATCAGATAAATACTTTTATATATATAAATAATATTAATTAAATGTATTGATTGAGATGACAGTGTATATCGTTTTCAGATATTAATATATATCACATTGGTATTAGATTGCGCTAGATCGATCAGACAAGGTATTACACTTGATCAGATCTATCAGACACGTATTAGACTAGAATAGATCTATCAGACAGGTATTAGACTTGGCTATATATCTATCAGACAGGTATTAGGCTAGCGACCTCGTCGTGTAAAACAAATTGCAACAGAAAGGAACGGCGAGCGTAATTATGATAAGGCTGGACGGAGGCGTGTGAGACAAAACCGTCACGATTTCTCATCGCTGTATAGACAGCGTCGTGTTTGGAAGTGGAACCTTAACTAAAATACTCTCTACTCTTTGTTTATCCTTCAACTCTATTATGTTGTGATTCGACTTGTCTCTTCAAGTGAAGCATAAGACCAACTACTTTTGCTTGTCCCTTAACGTGAACACAGATTTCGAGTATTTGCAGTGGTGGTTTCAATATACATTGAAGTAAGAACAGCGTACATTTCTATTATGTATTCATTTACATATCTCTGTACAAGCTTTAAGATTACCACTAATTTATTCATCTACGTTTGTATATTCTTTCGTTTCAGTACAGCTTATAAGAATCGTCATTTATGCATGTGCTCTCGCACTCAATCAGACCAACTCGCACTCAAAACACATACTCACAAATTTCTATAAACATTCACTAATTCACTAATTCACTTGCTTACGCAAATACCCCTCCAGTATTCGTTAATTAGCTAAAACTTAAAATTATTTACATATTCACTAACCTACTGACTCTACTACTCACCTGCGCTTATGCTCATTGCCTTCAAACACCTTAGCTATACACTCAATCAAGCAGGCACTCACTAAAGCATGAATTCCTTACAACACTCCTATCGCAATTATTAAAGCACTCACTCTCTCCCGCGCTAGCTCTCCAATTAGACACTGACTCAAGCATTCAGTAACTCACACAAATGCTAAACTATTCATTCATGGGCACACTCCCTACTTACTCAACTCACCCAATAAAACATATCTCGCTAACTTTCTCACTGACATATACTCACATACAACCAAGTTGTCATTCACAGCATTCACTCTTACATACACTTATAAACACTGGCACCGATTCTCTCAAGTAGGTTACTCATTCCCTAGAGCACTCATTCACTCACTAGCGCACTCACTCATTATCACAATAACTTTAGCATCCACTCATTCACTCCCTAGCGCACTCACTCATTATCACAATAACTTTAGCATCCACTCATTCACTCACTAGCGCACTCACTCATTATCACAATAACTTTAGCATCCACTCATTCACTCACTAGCGCACTCACTCATTATCACAATAACTTTAGCATCCACTCATTCACTCACTAGCGTACTCACTCATTATCACAATAACTTTAGCATCCACCCATTCACTCACTAGCGTACTCACTCATTATCACAATAACTTTAGCATCCACTCATTCACTCCCTAGCGCACTCACTCATTATCACAATAACTTTAGCATCCACTCATTCACTCACTAGCGCACTCACTCATTATCACAATAACTTTAGCATCCACCCATTCACTCACTAGCGTACTCACTCATTATCACAATAACATTAGCATCCACTCATTCACCCACTAGTTAATTCACTAATCACTGGCAAGCGTTCTCTTTCAACCATTCACTCACTAGCGCACTCACTCATTATCACAATAACTTTAGCATCCACTCATTCACCCACTAGTTAATTCACTAATCACTGGCAAGCGTTCTCTTTCAACCATTCACTCACTAGCGCACTCACTCATTATCACAATAACATTAGCATCCACTCATTCACCCACTAGTTAATTCACTAATCACTGGCAAGCGTTCTCTTTCAACCATTCACTCACTAGAGCACTCACTCATTATCACAATAACTTTAGCATCCACTCATTCACTCACTAGCGTACTCACTTATTATCACAATAACATTAGCATCCACTCATTCACCCACTAGTTAATTCACTAATCACTGGCAAGCGTTCTCTTTCAACCATTCACTCACTAGCGCACTCACTCATTATCACAATAACATTAGCATCCACTCATTCACCCACTAGTTAATTCACTAATCACTGGCAAGCGTTCTCTTTCAACCATTCACTCACTAGCGCACTCACTCATTATCACAATAACTTTAGCATCCACTCATTCACTCACTAGCGTACTCACTTATTATCACAATAACATTAGCATCCACTCATTCACCCACTAGTTAATTCACTAATCACTGGCAAGCGTTCTCTTTCAACCATTCACCCACTAGTTAATTCACTAATCACTGGCAAGCGTTCTCTTTCAACCATTCACTCACTAGCGCACTCACTCATTATCACAATAACATTAGCATCCACTCATTCACCCACTAGTTAATTCACTAATCACTGGCAAGCGTTCTCTTTCAACCATTCACTCACTAGCGCACTCACTCATTATCACAATAACATTAGCATCCACTCATTCACCCACTAGTTAATTCACTAATCACTGGCAAGCGTTCTCTTTCAACCATTCACTCACTAGCGCACTCACTCATTATCACAATAACTTTAGCATCCACTCATTCACTCACTAGCGTACTCACTTATTATCACAATAACATTAGCATCCACTCATTCACCCACTAGTTAATTCACTAATCACTGGCAAGCGTTCTCTTTCAACCATTCACCCACTAGTTAATTCACTAATCACTGGCAAGCGTTCTCTTTCAACCATTCACCCACTAGTTAATTCACTAATCACTGGCAAGCGTTCTCTTTCAACCATTCACTCCCTCAACAGAAAACTCCCTTAATCACTCACTTAAGCAATCCTCCACTTACTCACTATCGCACCCGATGAATAATCAAACCAGCTATTCACAGTGTGGACTCCCTCAAAATTCCACTCACTCATTAGCGCATCCTCTCAACAACAACTCACTCATTAGAGCACACCATAAGCATGCACTTATTCAACAGCGCACTCTCACAACAATCCACCGACTCAATCATCTACTCTTTAATAATGAGTGTTTGTCGTCAGATCTAAAAGATCAAGTGAACTAAGTTAATAGAACTGAATTATTGTTTACTTTTTATTGTATATGGATAAAGAAGAGTTGAAAAATATTTATTTTATTTTGTCATGTTTTTGTCTTTCAGAAATGTGAAATCTGTCTTACATTGCAATATAATATTATTATATGACTTACTCACACGCTTACATGCGTCTGTAATTTTGTATTTAAACACACACATATGCACACAATTACATACGCTCGTACGCACGCACGCACATACACACACGTACACACACACACACACAGACACGTACACACGCACACACATACGCATACACACGAACACATATACACACACACCCACACATACACACCCAAAACCCACCCACCCGCCCACCCGCACGCACGCACACACACGAAAGCATATATAGTGAATGCTATTCTAAAATAACGCCATTATAAAGTGGAATGTATTTACACAAAATTTGTAATAACAATTTAAAAGGAAAAGGAAAATTGAAACATTTTTGCAAAGGAAGTTTAAGTACTGGGCTTGTTTTGATTATGTTGGCAGACAAAAACACGTTTCGTTTCGTACAAAAATAATCTTACTTTAAAATTACAGTGTCCGAATATTGGTTCAGAAATATCATCAGAATATATTGTCATCGTGTTTATTTGTACTCGTCCTAAAAACTTTCAACTCTGTAATCAGGAAGTGTCTGAAAATTCAATAATAAGGTTTGACCTTAACTAACATATAAAGTTAAATAAAAACTCTTATTTTGTATGTGTAAATAGGAAATGGGAAGACAATATATTTATCAAAATCAACATGCTTAAAAAGATATTTTATCATTTGTTACAGCAGTTGAAGCGAATTTTGTCTGAAAAAAGAAAAGTGTTAAAATATAATTAAAATAAGATTTAAATCTGCTGATGCACAGTGTCAAACTGGCTGCGGATCCTAGTTTGTTTTAGTCACTAGTTTTTCAGACAAATTACAGAATGTATTAAAGAAAATCAAATGCATGTACACTGTTTTTTTAAACTTAAAAAGACAAATTGTTTTTAAAATAATTGTTATTTATCCATAACGGGTAGAACTCTACTCCACCCCTTCCTCCCAAAGTACATGTAGTAGTGTATACTTGTCACTTAAAGTTGTACGCGTGCCATACAATCTTTCAAACTCCCTAATTCACTGTTTGTGTTTGTACCGAGTGCATACAAAAGGATAGATCATTACATAGTGTTAATTCAATAACAAACATTTTTGATTCACTTGTCACTCTTCAATTTCAAAGAAAATATGAATTTATATTTTAAAAATGAGTTTGCTGAAACAGTCACACTTTATAAAGGCTACATGTATGGTCATTTTAAAAATTATATAGTTATTCAAGGTTGTGTTTTTTATGTTTTATTTTTTTTATGAGCATGTTGGGAGTTTGAATGGGATGGGGATAGGCAGGAAAATGGGGGGGGTGGTGTGAGGGAGGGGTAGAGAGAATAGCCGAAAGCAGCAGTGAGTTAGAGAGAGAGAGAGAGAGAGAGAGAGAGAGAGTGAGAGTGAGAGAGAGTGAGAGAGAGAGAGAGAGAGAGTGAGAGAGAGTGAGAGAGAGAGAGAGAATGTAGGACTAGATAAAGTTAGGTCGCGGCAATAACAGCTGAGTGAGAAGAGATGAAAGTACATTTTTATTCAGTGACAAGATATTTCTTATAGGGTCTAAGGTCCCAGTTTTGTCAAAAAAGCGACATTGCCTCCCTCTTGTGAATGTGGCACGGAACCCCGCCTTTACTTTCAACAAATGTTCAAGCTCCATAAGAAGCAACCAATCATAGAGCAGGTCAACAGTGGAAGCCTGAAGGTCAGCGGAATGACGTAACTCGAGCCTATTTTTGCGAAAACTTGGAAAGGAGATTTATCTTGTGTGAGGCGGTGTATTGATAGCTAGGGTGCAGAATGTGTGGCAGGAATGGAAGGAATTAGCAGTAAGAGCATGATACTACACACACATATTGCGGTACTAAGTTATCAAAAAACACTTTCTGCTGATATCATTTATGCGACTCTTCTTCGTTAAAAATACTAAATGCATGAGCTATTCGACCAGCCTTTCTTTCACGTTTATCTACATTTGCATCATACATTAAAATCTAACACATAAACAGCAAAGATCATTCTTTGTCTGCATCAAAATCAAAGTCTATAAAACACAGTCTATATCACAGATCAATCTATGTGTAAATATCAATTAGTCGATCAAAATTCAAAATTTGTCTAGCTTCCTGTGAGTAAGTGTCTTCATCAAATACAGCTATGTCATCATACATTGAACTGTCTGGAGGTTTTGTGGCTTAACGTTTCTACAGGATGGGGTAGCAGTTCCAAAATCCAACCACCACCTCCCACTCACCTCTAACGCATGGCAGGTTACAGTGATACTATTAATGTATCCCCTCTCCGAATACGGTAGCACTCGAAATTATGTAAATAGGAGAGTGCTTTAAATGAATACCTTACAGATGTCATATCAATTTGACACATTTTGCCGGTGGCTTTTCAGTTTCCAGTATCGTTGTTAAGTACTTAAGAATGCCAAGCAGTAGGTATCACATTGTAGACTAGTCACATGACGTCTTAGTACCGGTTGACAGGTTATCATCGCATGCACATATCACAAAAGTAGATATGTTTTGTGTGTATGTGTATATATGTGTTTGTGTGCATTTTTTAGCAGTGAAGGTATGTAACCCATCCTAATTCATCGACGAATGAAGGTTCAGTAATGTGATGCATGCCCGTTAATCCAGCAAGTGTACGAGTGGAGTAGGCAGTTAAGATACGGTGTGAGTTCGGAGGCACACTGTTCTCGAACATGTAGGGACACTAAGTCGCTTGCAACAGTTCGTGGTGCAAAAATCACCGAGTGACTATGAATGAAATCGTCGCACCTTTGGACACATGTCAAGGTACAGTACACCCCATTATCCACGATGTCATCTAGTTCAACAAGATGTCTGTAGCCTGGGTATCCCAGTAGCTGACTCTAGAATTGAAATAACGACGTGCTGATGGCAGTCAAGAAATGCTGTGACGTTTGGAAGCAGACGAGACGATAATGATTTCCTAGAGAGCTGTTACTGGAGACGAAACCTGAGCCCATTCTCACCAGGCAGAACACAAAAGCTGGAGAAGGCGTATCTGCATAGAAGGCTATGCTGCCTTCCTTTTCATATGAAAGAGACGTTATTTTAGAGCACTAAATACTCAGAAGAAAAACTGTTACAAGTATCAAGTATACATATCATCTTATGAATTATCTTTCGAATAGCAATCAAATCTACACGACGAAATCGTATGAGTACATGTTTCTGGTTACAACATGATTGCTGGGCCTCAGATTGCCCATGGAATTGTTACTACCATCTCGGATCTGCACTCTGAGAGTGTTCCACATTGGCCGCACTCATCAGATCTCGTCCTAAATGACTACCACGTCTGTGGATCACTCAATGGCGATTTCAGGTCTGATGAAGATGAATTGCAGGTGGTGCAGTGGCTACACGCGCGACGAAATGACTTGTTTGTTTCTTTGTAGAGGAATCTGTGCACTTTGCAAACGCTGGCAACTTCGAAGACAATGGAGGCTCACGTGTAGCAACGACACAGTAGGGTGCCACTTTCTTAGTAAACGAAAGGAAAAAAATGAAGATCGGCATTTGAAGTGTCCCGATAAATCTTAGCTTATATAAATATGATAATCAATCAATTTCTATATTTGCATCTATAACTCGCACCTATAATGTGATAGCTAAATGTTTAATTGCTATTACACGTCATTATTTGAAAAAACATTTATGTTATGTTATAAAGAATCGATATCACTGCACCGCAAGCAATCCCATAAGTACTTTGCCTCTTTCAGAAAGTAACACGCTCCTACTTCTTCGTGTCAACAGCTGACACGGCTCGACAAACGTCTCGCTGATAAAATCTGCATAAAATGGTTTGCTGGTTTAATGAAAAACGACAACATATGGTTTTCTGGTTCATGGATTTTAGCGTCAGCATTGAGTTTTCTGGTTCACCGATTGTAGTGTCATCATATGGTTTTCTGGTTCATCGATTGTACTGTGGAGTCCCGCCAGGCAGCGAGAGTGCCGGGCCCCACGCCTCGAAGGGGCCCACCCAATGCTACTGGTGGTCACCCACCCATGTGCTGTGGAGTCAACGCACAAGGTGAAGGAGCAAAAACTATTGACCAAAAACCCAATACCCTCAGATTACTACAGTGGAATGCGGAGGGAGTCATTAACAAAAAGATTTCCTTAATACATCACCTGCATGAAGGCAAGATTGACGTGGCATGTATTCAAGAAACGCACCTCAACAACAACCACATATTTTCAATCAGAGGATACCAGACCTTCTGTCTTGATAGAGAAGGTCACAAAGGAGGGGTTCTTATACTGACACGTAACTGCATACCGAGTAGCGCGGTAGCTGTTAATCACACTGGACAAGCAGAAATTGTAGGAGTCGACATAATGACACAAGAAACGAAGATCCGCAACTTCAACCTGTATGGCCCATCCAACAAAGACCTGTCGCTCTCGAGTATGGAAATCAAGGACTCCAGCTGCCTAGTGGTTGGAGACTTCAACAGCCACTCGGAGAGATGGGGATATTCGGACACAGACAATAGAGGTGATGAAGTGGAAGACTGGGAGATAGACACAAATCTCTATCTTATCAATAGGCCGGAGGACAGCCCTAGCTTCTATTCTAGAACATGGCATACCACCTCCACTCCAGACTTGGCCTTTTCCACGGTGGATATTCACCACAAAATAAACCGCCAAGTGCTCAGCCAATTTGTTAAGATTCAAACCGACACCTTAACGTTGGAAACAAGCGTTCTACTACTCTGCCACTTAGATTTCATTGCTTGTTCAGTTTGGGACACCTCAAGTGAAGCCGACTGTCACAGATGGAGTAATTTGGAACAAAGACTTCCTGAGCGAAATGACGTAAATGGTAAGTCTCTTCAGGTCCATTTCCAGTGAAACTTTTAAACGTTCGTTTTGTTCCATGAAATGGTTGATTGACCATTTTTAGACGGTTACTTTAGAAGCCGTTTATCTGGGACTCATATGATCACTTGAACATACACATGGCTACAAGAATACACACCTACACATGTTAGTGTATGAGGAGCACAGAAAACCATGACAACTGATATTTTATATACTACATCACAACCAACCAACACCACAAACTACAGGCACGCACGAATACAGAAATAACGGACGAATTCAGAAACAACGCACGGATACAGAAACAACGCACGAATAAATTAACAATGCACACTATTACATAAGCAACACAAGAATACAGACACAACGCTCGAACACACAAACAATGCACGAATACACAAACAACACAATAATACAAAAACAACGCACGAACACAGAAACAACGCACGAAAACAGAAACAATCAACGACCTCTCACAAGACTAACGGACACCCCATGCCACTTAGACCAGACTAAACACTAGAATTCAATTCCCCAGTCAGTCTGTGTAAGGGATCACCCCATAGTGTCTTTTACATCATTATAATTTGAAAATACTTTGACGTAACTAAAATACCTTAAAATTCTTTCCGATGGAACTCATAATTCATTGTATGGACTGTTACAAATCGTAAGACCGGCTGTCTTACAGTGTGTCTCGCAAAAGAAAGTAATGACGGAGTAGTTCTTGAGTCACATTCGTGAAACAACATTAACTGTGTGATTTGAGGATAGTAAAACAACACTGACTGCAACATGTAGTTAGTATAACACCACTGACTGCAACATTTAGTTAGTATAACAACACTGACTGCAACATTTAGTTAGTATAACAACACTGACTGCAACATTTAGTTAGTATAACAACACTGACTGCAAGGCTTAACATTAGTAAACCAACACTTACTGCATGGTTTTAAAGTTAGTAACAGAAAAGTGAGGAATAGGTTGAGGGCAGAAGAGATGAGACAGAGATGAGGGAGTGGTTGAGAACAGATTGGCAATTGCAACACTACATGTGTAATACGTAGTTTCCCGAGCATCACCTTATTACTTCATATATTATTAAATGAATACATTTCGGTTTGTAGCTAACTTCCATATAAATGTCACTGTTGTAGTAGTTAATGATGGGCAATTAGTAAAGTAGAGCACATATTAACAAACGATAGAAGAAGTAGTTCCTCTTATATTTAGTTCACCACAAGCAATGGACAATTACTCTAAACGCATGAGGTACTGAAGTTAAAAATTCAAGACTTAATTTCAGCATTGAGCCTGTCAATCGGCGAATGATGTATAATAGGTGATGATGATGATGAGGATGATGAGGATGATGATGGTGATGATGAAATCCCTTTAACTGTAAGTTGGTAGCTCTTGACAACACAATGCCTCCAGGAAAATAACACGCTTTCATCAGTTGGGGTCAGTATAGAGTGCGTTGTCTTAAAGGCATCATGACATTGCAGGGTAGTATATAGACGCTTTTACGATTATCCCGAAAGGGAAGCAGTCTAGTATGTCGTATTCCCAGGATCGTTAGGTCGGCTCAGGGACGGCGCACACATTTCTGAGTCGACCATCTCATCATTCCTCAGACATGCACACCAGCTCGTCTGGCTTTTCCTGCAACTTGTGAGATCGTCAAAAAGGGACAGAGATGAAATTCTACTGTCCTTGATATCTCCGTCACCCATGACGATAAATGATAGGAGACAAATAGCAAAAAACCAGAGCTTTATCAATTTAACCCGTGGAGGGTGTGGATTGGTGCAGCCTAGAGCATGCACCACTCGTCGGGTGGTTTTTAAGCATCACCTAGAGGGCTCCTTCTACTCTTCAGCCCCATAGTCTAGCCAATATCCAATGACCTGGTGGCTTGGATAATCGTGACAGAAGAAATATTCCGCTGGCACAGCTCCCCGGATCATTGGGAAGTGCACGCTCTATAACCTCGGCAGGATAGGCTTACACGGGAAGAGGATATATAATAAGAGAATGATAAGAGAATAGATAATAAGAGAATGATACGAGGATATATAATAAGAGAATGATAAGAGGATATATAATAAGAGAATGATAAGAGGATATATAATAAGAGAATGATAAGAGGATATATAATAAGAGAATGATAAGAGGATATATAATAAGAGAATGATAAGAGGATATATAATAAGAGAATGATAAGAGAATATATAATAAGAGAATGATAAGAGGATATATAATAAGAGAATGAAAAGAGGATATATAATAAGAGAATGGTAAGAGAATATATAATAAGAGAATGATAACGATCTTCACATGGAAGGCAAATACTAATAATATTAAAAAGTGATCTTCAGCAGCAGAACTGATAAATCAATGAAGCAAGCACGCAAGGATAGCAAGAACACATCACATTGTTATATATTGATCACCTTGGCCATACAAACACTATGGAACAAATATTTTTGTGGACGGAAATCGCCGAGTTCTTGGATCATGAATACGTGGACATAAATTACATTGTTTATATCTAAAGTATTAATCACTGTACGCATACACTTACTCATCTATCTCTCGCCGAAAAAACAATTGGATGGAACCCGGGTCTTGTGTATACTTGAACACGTTATGTTTGGTTTTATTTAGAGAATCTAGGAGACACCAGTCTTTTTATCAGCCACATTATATTTGTAATAAAATCAGGAGGACTACAGTAAAAATACTCATCGTCTCGAAGTATTACTAAATATAATGTCAGATATATTTACATAAATATAACTACGACGCAATCTAGAGGATGATCAGTAGAATGATCATATAAATGTTCTCACTTCAACTTATCGGATGATGTGTCCCAATTTACTATTTCAATGAGCTTGTTCTTCTCTTATAGTTGAGAGATTTAGCATGCGTGGCACCCTGTCATTATTAATTCTCTCTTCCTGATGACTGTGTGTGGTCGAGTGTGGCACAACAGCTGAATAAGAAAATAATGTGTTAACAGTTTTGAGAATACATTACGCGTTCTCACAGCATATAAACACATCACCATAGACAATGGGGCATGAAATCAAGTAAACATTCAAATATATGATATTACAAGCGCGAACAAGTATTTCTCAAGCGCCATGGTACTAAGCGTATGTGCGTAATTTTTAATGCAAAGGAAGCAACTCATTTATTTACAACACAAACAACATCTGAAATGATTAGTCTTTATCTCCCTTCTCTAAAAGACCTGACTTCTAACAATTGTGTTTTAAAGTCATAATATTTTGATTAAAACAGAATGTAAAATATAAATAATTACAAGCAGTACTATGTTATGTTTTGTTATGTTATGTTATGTTATACAGAGTCGACAGGACTGGCATATAAAGTGATTTATATACAAGCCAAGCCTCTCAGAGATAATATTGAAAGGCTAGGAAAGTGAAGACTATTGTAGATTGAGCTTGGTTCACACTCCTGCTTCTTCTCAGCCACGTTAAATTTTCAAACTGCTTCAATTGGTTGATTGGCCGACTGACATGTTGGAATCCAACAGGCGTTCATTGATTGTTTTATGTTTCATCTGCTTATTGATGCCCAGACAATGAATTCTTCCGAGCCAGGCTGTCAATTTTTTGTATAACCCTAACACGACCAGGACGTTTGATTTTGGCAGGTCTCTAAATATTTGATAATACAATGTCCTCTATCCACTCACATTGTACCCACCTTTTTTATGCCGTCAAGAAACAAGCATTGATAGAATATATATATATATATATATATATATATATATATATATATATATATATATATATATATATATCCTGATTATCTTTTAAAATGTATTTTATTTTAATTTTATTTTTTTTGCGTTCGAATTATTTCTCGATTCCCCAAGGCGGTGTGTGTTGCACTATGGTTTTTAATTTTGCTCCTGTTGGCCCAGTGCATCCGATTGCGGCATGCATTTTATGTAAGGGTCTGCTTCCTCCTGAATTTTCTTCAACGGGGTAACGGTCTGTGCTGTGATGGGGATCGAACCCAGCACCTTCTGAGTTGTGAGCCATGTCACTTAACCACTAGCCCACGCCGTCCCCACGTCTTAATTAATGAGGTCACAGCTAGCCATCACGAGCTGACGTCACTGCCTCAATCTCCATTCTCATATAGAGGTTTATTGTCATCACATATGATGTTTCCATCGATGTTAAATTACCTCGTAGAGGTGATGGTGGAAAACACTCTGTAGCAAGACCTTACATAATGACAGCTTAACGGTTGTTAGCATAGTCTACGGGACAGTACATGTCCTATGCAGCTGCGTAGGTCAAATATCAAAATGGAATAATCTGGAGGCTAGCTATCAAAGAGCTGCGCCTTCCCAGGTCTTGTAGCCTGTAGAGAGAAACTACACATAATCTGGTACGTGTATTGAAACGTGGATCCGGGAAGCAAATCAAGGAAGACACCGGACGGCCCCTTCTAAGGTGCAATCATTTGGATTTGAGGAACAAAACGATAGCATTTGGCCATTTGGCATCAGATACTGTATCATATCTGCCTGATTGAATACGAGGATTCCGGTATCTTAGTTTATTATATTTGTGAGGGCTTCCAATTGAATCCAGTATAATTGTCGTGACACTCAACAGAGGGCTTCCAGTTTAAACCAGGCAGCATTTAACAATGGGTTTTCAGATGAGACCAGGCAGAATTGTTGTGACCCTCAACCTAGAACTTCCAGTTTAGATCTAACAGAATTGTTGTGACCCTCAACCTAGAACCTCCAGTTTATATCAGGCAGAATTGTTGTGTCACTCAACCTAGAACTTCCAGTTTAGATCAGGCAGAATTGTTGTGTCACTCAACCTAGAACTTCCAGTTTAGATCTAACAGAATTATTGTGACCCTCAACCTAGATCTTCCAGTTTAGATCTAACATAATTGTTGTGACCCTCAACCTAGCACTTCCAGTTTAGATCTAACAGAATTGTTGTGACACTCAACCGAGGGCTTCCAGCTGCATACCGGTAGAATTGTTGTGACCCCCAACCGAGGGCTTCCAGCTGGATGCGTGTAGAATTATTGTGACACTCAACCGAGAGCTTCCAGCTGAATACGGGTAGAATTGTTGTGACCCTCAACCGAGGGCTTCCAGCTGAAACAAGAGACCACTCTCTCCTTTGCCCTTGAGTGCATTCTCCCTTTCCCCCACACTGGCTCCTTATCTCTAGCCCTGACTTCTTTACTTTTTCTCGTCGTCCTCCATCTTGCCGTGTCACACTTGTTCTCACCTATCACTATCAGTGCGTCTATATCCGATATATTTTATTCCGCCATACTTCAATCTGATCCATCCACCCGAATCGTATTTCCTGATCCTTCTCTTGACGCATATAAGGGCGACAAAAAATATGAGGGATTTGCTGGTTAGTACTCGCTTGCACTCTGTTCTGTTCCACGACGCCATCTGGGCACCATACATTGCGTAAACACACCTGGCTGTACGTCACGTGTCCCTAGTGTTAGCCTAGCATGCTGGGTTACATTCTTCAAAGCAATGATTGCCGTCAAAGAGGGTTTCACTTGCAAGTCCCGCAACCTCATTTATTCCCTCATTTGTCGTCAGTGTTGTGTGACGTACATCGGGGAAACTGGCTTAGAGCTGCCTGTATGCTTCCAGCAACACCTCAATGATATCAGTAACGACACCGGATCCACAACGCCGGCGAATTCAATGATCCTGTGCACCGGGGTACAGATGATGCCAGTGTCACATACATTGTCTCTCACTCCTCTGACGATTTTCTTCGATTTTCATTTGAAAATAAACTTATCTCCCACACAGGAAGCCTTCTGCCGTATGGTATCAACGTTTTTCACACCTTTATCTAGACGCTATCTCCTCCTCTCTACCTTTATATGTTTGTCTTTCTTTTCTTACATTTTGGCGCATTGGTTGAGTATCAGCATTTGGCTATTCCCAGATCAGCTTTTCCGACCTTCGCCTACCTCATACGTCTTCCATGGCATTTCCGCTTTCGCTAGTCCATTTGCCTTCTGGAGTTCGGAGGATGACTGGAGACATAATATCGGTTATCCGGCCGATTATCACCCATTTGTAGGCCATTATATGTGCATATATATTTTTTTAAATATATTCTTTCCTTGCTATGTGAGTCGCAACCTCATATTGTTGTTGTTCGTTGTCTCTGATGAAGGCCATTTAGTCGCAGCGTAGGATTTGTACTTATTCTCTAGTTAGCGCATTATCTGGCGTTTTATGTCTGTTTCCTGTTGGACTGAAAATCTTGAAGCTATTTTGATCCACTCTTGACTTTGTGAGCGTCCATGATCAGAGTGGTTATTGCCTCTCACGACAACGAGTTCGGGTTAGCTCCCGAGTACACACACATTCCCGTACGCAGGCTTCACCAGGTGTACCTGAATGACTTATAGGGAAATGAAGGGAAAGGACACTTGTCAACTGAACTAACAAAAAAATTAGAGGACACAACGCAATCCCTTACATGTGATCCCCGAAGGCAATGCTCTGCATTGAAACTACTTTTATATGCATTTACCTTCCTCTCGCGATTGGTTATTTTCTCACCTGATGACAATGTAACTAAATTTGATATTGTTCCATGCAATTTTTTGTTTAATCTGTTTGTTTTTTTGTTGTGGCGTTTTTGTATTTTTGTTGTTGTTGTCATTTTTCATAACTAGTTCCTTTGCTTGTCAATCACAAAATCAGTGATGTCTGCTGGGAAGGAATACATCAAATTGAACCTGAGGGAGGGTGGGGGGGGGGGGGGGGGGCGCTCTGTGGGTGGAAACAAATAACTCAACGGAAAAATGTATAAAAAATGAGTTCTCTTCAGCGAACATACACAAGGAAGCATTGAAAAGATCAGAGTATCCTAAAGGAAAGCATGTGCACCGCTAATTTAAAGGGCCTGATTGCTTGCGTTTCCAATTTACGTCACAATATTGTTTTGTTAAGGACAGGCTAATCTTATTAGCAAATTTCGATTTGGTGTTACAGATTTTTGTGGATCGCTCTCGATTTACTCATTAATGTTCGGTGTTTATCGCATGTTTGCTCGCTAAGTATTGTGTTTTCTTTTGCAAACATTGTTTAATTTGTATACCGTCATTATGTGCGCATTCAACAACGAATAAAAGTAGTCCCTCTTACCGACACAATAATCTACATAAAGTATTCAGTTGGATTCAGCATTCAATGTGCACGCTAAAAATTTAAAAATTGTTGCGGGTTATGCGTAACTTAGCTGGCATTAGGAGGTGTCACAACTTACTTATTATGGCAGACCAGAATTTGAGACACAGAGACACTGTCCAGAGTAAACATACTTAGTGTACGCGGCACGATTAGAACTCAAAGCCAAGATGGACAAGACACGTTGACCATATGGAAAAGCAGCGGCTCCCAAAGTATCTACTGCATGATGTGCTAAGAGACGAGAAGTCTACAAGTGGACCACGTAAGAAAGGCTTCAAAACAACCTGAAGAAATCACCGAAGAGCTGTCAAATCAACATAATCACTTGAACAATGGAAAGTTCCAGTGCAAACCCGCCTGACTAGGAGAGATGGAGTCGTAGTAAATCGCGATCAGCTAAAAGTACCATTTTCTGGCAGTTAAGATTGGCCAAAGAACAAACAAAAATGATTTCCAGATAATGGGTACCGATTGTATCTCGAAACTGTTCATGGGCAAGGACATAATGAGCAAGTAACATACGCAACCATACAGCCAGCAGTGAAGTTGGGGTTTATGATGTAGGTGTTTCTCAACGATGGCAGTGACCATCTAATATTATACAACTAATCTTTAAAATGTATTTCTTCATTCCCTGTTTGAAAAACCAAAGACACTGTTTTTACACTTCTTAATGCTTGCTTCCTAATGATTACATTGTCTTTGTCTTGTGGGTTTGTTGCCATACTGTTAACCGAGTTACACAAGACCGCAGTTTACTATACAGGTCTTTAGTATTATATCTGTATCATTAAATAAAATACATGTATGTATTTCTGCTTTACTTCAAATACTGAGAATATTGGTAACGAGACTGGCAAATTATGCCTGCTGCCATGTAATGTCTACTTCCTACGGCTTACTGGGTCTGGGGAAGGTAGATTTCGTATTTGGTGGAAATTTCATGACTTTTTGTATAACTTTTTGTAGCAACTAACAGTCTACTCGTATCGATTGTAGAACTTTGACGGTGCAGCAACTAATGGTCTACTCATATCGATTGTAGAACTTTGATTCTGCAGCAATTAACAGTCTACTAGTTTCGATTTCCGGCGGCCAAGGCTACTATTACTTGCACAGAGTATACACGGTATCTTCTTGATTTTCGACACTCTCCAACATGACAAGTCGCTGGCTTCACTTCCCTTCTGACGACGGGACGCTTGGAAAAACATGTGGGATTTGGAACTTCCACCGTTTGCTCTTTAGTTTCTCGAGAGCCACTTTACCTCTCAGCTGTAGCGAACCACTTGAGAAATAATTTCGATAACACTTTTATACTTTTGTTTAATAAAGTACACACCATTTTTCTGCACACCAGATTGAAGATGTGTGAATTGTAGTTAATATTAGAAAGTACTGAATGAATTAGTACTATACATGTTTAGTTGGTCTGGAATAGCATCAACAACAGAATGAATCAACCACTAGTGATAAGACGATGTGAAGACAAATAATAAATATAAAGAAGAATACAGGATTACAATAAATCGACTTCATCACCATCATCATCATGTAGCATGTCATTTGCAGAATGTCGCTCTTACGACAGCCTGTCTGTAGGAAACTATCTTTCGCCAGTCTTCCGGCCTGCTCCCAGGTCAAATCCAGCGTCTCCTTGATGTCCTGGGTACATCGTCTTCTCGGTCGGCCCCTGCCTCTCTTCCAAGTGACTATGCCATAAGCACTCTCCCCAAGTCCGTTGTGTCGTTTTACGTATGCAAAAAACCTCAGTTTTCGGGTCATTACGTCATTTATGAGCCAATTCTCCTCTACGTTCAGGTCTTGCCGGATGGATTTGTTTTCTACTTTATTTGTCCACGGGATTTTCAGGACTCTTTTATAGCACTGTGTTTCAAAAGCATCGATCTTGGCTCTTATTGCTTTTGTAATCGTCCATGTGTCACATCCATAGTTTGCCGCAGGAAAAATGCATGTTCTTAGGATCTTTAGTTTTAGTTCTTTGTTATGTATTTTGCCGTATGTTATGCATACTACTTATCTTCTGCATTGCCATAGTCAGTCGTTTTCTTATTTCTTTTGTACAGTCTCCATCGTTGTTCAGTATTGATCACATATACTCATAACTCGACTTACAAACTATAATGAAGATATAATTAGTTATGATTCACATATTAAGGCAGTGACATCTGGAAACATTCTTTCTCGAAACAAGACTGATGTAAGAAAACAGTTCTAGCTGAAGATAATTGTCGATATTTTCAGAAACCATTACCAAGATGTGATGTAACAACTAAAGCATGTATGTGGTGTACCAATACACTGACAAAGACAGACATTGAAAAAATAACCAGTTTATCAATCCCGTTAGACTTGGTACCTAAAAGTGGTAAATACCCTTAATTGCCACATACTTGCGATTGTAACAATACATACAAATAAACCAGCGCATGCGTATACTGAAAAATAGCCACGTGAAGGTTAGATCACTTTAATGATTGGTTCGATTTTGTTAGGAATCACATGACTTAGTCGGTGAAGTCTTGCTCCCAGCCAATCCATCGTCGCTTTTACATGTCAACAAACAATTTGCACACGGCGTATGATTCATGGCTTCACAAACTAGGAGAGAGGTCTCGAGTAACAGCGCAATCGATGAGCTGTCTGCAAATTTATGAAGAAAGTCGTCTGCAAGAGTGGAGCGGAGACGAACCACTTGGTTATCACAGTTAGTCTGGGCCCTTGGGCTGGGCCGGTCCGTATAAAGTAGTCCTTGTAGCTCATATCCCATTCATTACAACTGTTGAATCTTGCTGCCCGCCGCCACCCCTTAAACTTTGGTTCAGCTGCACATGTAGGTGGTTCAGTATCAGCAAATGCTTACACGTAGCTGTGACATATTAGAAGAGCTTCACTTGATCAATACTTATTTGCCTTGGTTGCTTCCCTCATTTATTGCACCTAACAATTATTTGTATCTACTTTCTTCATTTTCTACACATCAACTTCTCTTTCTTCCGGATCGCTAGTTATTGTTTTGTTTTTAACCCTGAATTTGTACTTGTTTCCGATTGTTAGTTTCTTGTTGGTTGTTTCTGATGGATAACTTGTTTGTTTTAGCAGTCTTTCCCAATTTGTGATCACCATTATATCTTTGCTTTTGTATCTTAGAGCGTTCCTAATCTGTGGTAATTTATTGTTTCCTTTTGGGTGACTTTCTATTCCTTAGTCACAGATACTTTCTTGTTTCTTAAAAATATATCACCAGTATCACGGTTGCAGTTGTCAATATGTCTATGCTAGCTTCAATGAGACTTGTTTGAATGTTTCAAATGTGTTATATCAACAAAATATGCAACTAATTTATATTGTTAAACAAATAAAATGCAAAATTATCGCATGTTTTAATTATTGCCAACTTCGTCTAGTCGGAACTGTGTTGTATTCAGAACGAAAGTATTTTTTATTTTAAAGATCCCAAAAGTGAATAGCTCATGGGTCAAAGATTGCATGCATGTGCTATAGTCATGTCGACAAAGCCAAATATATATTACAAAGCCATTTTGTATATTCAAATAATTGACGAATCGAATCAATTGGGGAACGATAAATTCTGAATGTTGCCTTCTCCTGCAACAATTTGATGTTTTTTTTGTGAGCAAAGTGGATTCTTTGAGGTTAGGTTGCATGAACATTTTTTTTTTTTCTTAACAGCGCAAGAAATCTCTTCAAAGTTATTAATATTTTCAGTCGGACGTCTAACTCAGCGGAATATGTGCATTTTGCCTTCTGTACAACAATGGGCGTTCATTATTCGTAGTCTTTTATACCTGCCGCTTTGTATAAACATTGCCCACGATTTGATACCACTTCTTGATTTCTGCCGCTTTGTATAAACTTTGTCTATGACTTCACACCAGTTTTTTTATTTATTGCTGTCCCTTTGTATAATGCTGTCCACCATTTAACACCACTTTTAGAATATGTATTTCTCTTTGTCTGCGAGTTGTTCACGGTGTAACAAGCCCTTTTCAATGTCTGTCGCCGTGTGTGCCCTCTCTTCACGATTTATCACTACCTTTCAATGTCTGTCGCCGTGTGTGCCCTCTCTTCACGATTTATCACTACTTTTCAATGTCTATCGCCGTGTGGGCCCTCTCTTCACGATTTATCACTACTTTTCAATGTCTGTTGCCGTGTGTGCCCTCTCTTCACGATTTATCACTACTTTTCAAAGTCTGTCGCCGTGTGTGCCCTCTCTTCACGATTTATCACTACTTTTCAATGTCTGTCGCCGTGTGTGCCCTCTCTTCAAGATTTATCACTACTTCTCAGTGTATGTCGCCGTGTGTGCCCTCTCTTCACGATTTATCACTACTTTTCAATGTCTGTCGCCGTGTATGCCCTCTCTTCACGATTTATCACTACTTTTCGATTTCTGTCGCTGGGTTCCCATATTCGTCGTTTGGTATCTGTATGCAGCGACAGACCAAGGTGCTGACTGTGTCTTTGTGGGTGGGTAACAAGTACATTTCATTGGCGTGTCTGATTCTTTACGTCTAAACAGAGACAGCAGCTAGACGCCTGATGGTTGTGAACGTTTGATGTCTTCACATTTAATTTTCATCTAAAATATCATTTCCTGTCGATAAGTGCAATTTGTCTACAAGCAACAATCATACTATGAGAACTCTATGAGTTTTGTTTTACTCACATTCGTCTTGCTACAAACTCAATGGCAGCATTGGCACAGTAATGTGAGATAAATAATTTATGAATGGTTGTCCTCACGTTGATACCAATTCAAATACTTTCTGACTATAATTCTGATAGACAAGTGACCGATATTATTTGTAAACACAGAATACTGCTCCAAACAGTACATACAATTGCAGCAGATAGATAAAAAATATATTTTGTAATGATTCAATTAAATATCCAAAAAACAATGGATATAGATTTGCTGAAAATTGAGGTTATTATTCAATATAGATACTTATTCACTTTAAAAAAACAACAAGTATGTATCCCTTCTTCGCCAGAAAAACTGCTGAAGGCTTTCTCCCAGTGACGAACTGTCACAGCAAGAGTCACAAGTACGGTTCGTCATAGTTCGTTTCTTTATTCGCTGCACTGTTAAGGTACCAATTGATTACACATGACTATAGCCTGCTGTACTTTGTTTTTTATCGCATGATATGTGATCGTTTAGTAAATATAAATTAAACTTTAATTATACGAATTATGCAGCAGTATGAAACATACTTGGACAGTAAATGTAGAAGCATCTGATACGAATACCCACGATAAGTGGAAGAATTAGAGGAAAGACGGAAGAGTGTATAATACATATTTATATATATATATATATATATAATACAATATATTTGAAAAAAACACATTAAGTAAGATATATTTAAAAAAGCAAACAGTGTAGACCCATAGCTTACAACAAATGGATGAAGTAGAGTCTTCAATTCCTAGAACACTCAAGTGTCTTCTCCCACAGAAACGAAAGAATGCCATTGTGCGAATTTCTTATCACCAGGTCACAGATAACTGGCACGCACCAGGCTCGCGAGACGGAGACCACACACATGGGAATGGACGTATATGTTATCTATTTATTATCAAACGTTTTCTGTGAAGTAAACAAAAACCACTTTCATTGGGATTTACCACGGAGATTTAGAGATCCGTTAATAAAGACCACATGCTCCTGCAGACACGACATATTTGACTTGTAATTGTATCATCTTCACCCGAGATTGTGTCCTCTTGGCCAGATGAGACAGGCGTCATACCTGCATTGTCATATACAAGTATATGGCAGGGATATATAAATATATAAAATGAATTACTTTCATTTTGCTGACATTGTTAAACTGTTAAAAAGTATCTATTAACTAGTACGCACTTAGTATTAATTTCACATACAGACATATTTATGAACATACACTATTTAAGACTAATGGTGTTTTCTGTGATCATTGTAGTTTCTGTACGTTATCTCAAAATGGTTGAACAGCCAAATGTGTTACATTACATATCCTGCATCCCTGCATACTAAAGTAACCGTTTGATAAGGTCCAATTGATGACTCTCTCTATATATATCTCTATGTCCATTCTCTCTATCTCTCTTACTCTCTCTCACTCTCTATCCCCCTCTCTCTCTCTCTCTATATATATATACCTATATATATATATATATATAAATATACATATATATATATATATATATATATATATATATATATTTATATATATATATATATATATATATATATATATATATATATATATATATATATAAAGTGTGTGGGTTCGTGCGCTCTTGTGTTGATGAATGTTGTATTCCATAATCTATTGGCCTTTTGCCACTGATTCCCATTTCAAGAGTACAACTCAAATGTCTAAATGCAAAGGTCAGACTTGTTCTGCTTCTTATCATTTGATCAGCCAGTTTGCTAGAATTATCGTGTTTTTTTCGTTCACAGCAGCGAACAAGCGGTCTCCTTTTGTCTGCTAAGTAGGTAAAGAAGGCCAAATTGGAGCCACAGCTCTCCTCCCCGAAATGTATAAAAAGTAAACGTAAAGTAACCCATAGCATAACTGCCGTAGGGGTGTAAGGTGTAAGCGATGTCCTATTTCAAATGCTCGGCTATATGATGAAGGTGGCCATCACTTCTCCCTCGCCGCTTTTATTTTCCGGACTGAACCGGTACCCATTTGAAATGTATATACAAACACTTACACACACACATAGACACACACATAAACACACACACAAAAATACATACACATACACTTTCACACATACACAAATATATTTCTGATAGTATCATGGAGACGCTTTATTTTACTACTTACGGCCCAACTCACCACCAACTTCCAAATCGTCTTTTTCTTCTGCATTCATTATCAATTTCCTGCTGTAAAGATATGAGAAAAGCTTTGCAAGTAACATGATGTAGTCCGGATAACGGAATGCGTTGTGTCGCTAGTTTACAACGATAGTTGACAACGATATTTGCACCTTTCGGTCCAACATATCCGTCTTCGGTAGTGCTGACAAATGTCAAGATGAAAATGAAAAGAACCCCAGTTGAAAAAAACCCACACAAATATAAATGTTTGTGACTAGCATTTCAATCAAATAATGCATTTATCAAGGACCGGACAAAGACCACAGCATTACAAACGTCAACTACATAAATAAAATCGTGAGAAAATGTCAAAAATAATTTGTTTTCCAAGAATTATTCTGAAACATTTGACACATTAGTTTTTAATCATCCATCATGTGTTATCCATTTAACTTAGCTAGCTAGTGTTGTCTATGCTTTCATTTAACTGTGTTTCAACCTTTCGAGTTTGTCATTGACCGTTTGTCATCAGTTTTACCGAAGTCCTTGCTAATATGAAAACTTCCCATCCATCACTTACACCGTGCTTGTTTCACCTACAAGAACATTTTTATTTCTACCTGCAATCTACTGATTTCCTCCACTTTAAAAAAAAAAAATGTTGAATCATACATCAAATTTGCTGGCGCTCGATTGTGTTGTGCGTCTAAGAATAGCGCCAGATAAATCTTATTACAACATTTCTATTGTGCCGGTTAGCTATTGGAATCACCAAGTGCTGAAGACTCAAAGAAAAAACACCAGCCGCGCCAATACGTTCACAAGCGCTTTACAGGCCGGAATCAATGGGAGCAAATATTTGCCCAGGCTAGAACCGGCCCGCCGCGGTAATCGTCTTTTTCCTGGATGTTTTCTAATGTCAATATCCAGTGGAAGCTGTAATGAGATTGTAGCTTGACTTCTTGAATTACGCATCAAACATTGCCGCCAAGATGCTACATCAAAGATGTATGACTGGCAAGAGAATCACGCCGTGGAATAAGCTCAGCAGGGCTGGGATATTTTCAGCTTCTAGCGAACTGGTACAGCACTTGAATGTGCTTGTCGGGTTGAGGACATCTGAAGATGTTCTACCGATGTTAAATGTAGTTTTATCATCATGACGCCGCTCCAAGCTACGAGACATAGGGGATCATGTATCGTTAATGATTTAATCATTTATGTTCTCTTTATTATTCTCATGATCAGTGTATTGCAACTGCTCTCTTTTCATCGGTTTTTGTTATTGTTTATATTTGTTGTTTTTATTTTAGTTTGTTTTAAATTTTTTTGTTTTGTTGTTGTGTTGTTCACTTTATCCGAGGCGTCCTTATAATTTTGTTAATGTATCATGAGATACCCTATTTGTGTTTTCTTTCTACTAAAACATGTTCACCTACTTGAGGCTTAAGTTACTCAACTTACATACAACAATGTTCTCATTTGCTTGTGGCTTTAATGACTCAACTTCTATGCAACAATGTTTTTATTTACTCCTGACTTCCAAGAGTCATTTCCATACAATTGTTTCATTTAAGGCGGAGTCCATGATTATGCTCCATACAACAATTGTGTCATTTGATTGCGGTTTCAATTATTCAGCTCTCACAATAAAACTGCTTATATGAAACACATCACCAATCATCCAAGGAAGAGCCATATAGTACGCATCTTTTTTTCGTTTTTGGGAATTCTTTTTTTTATGTGTATGAATGTTTGTATATGATCGTTAGGTCAAACAATTATTTTTTGTTGTTGTTCTGAAATGCAATATTCCGTTCATAATCTGCCGAAACTAGCTTTATATAAGGTCTTATCAATATATTTAAATATACATATGATTCTTGATTTGGCTTTATCATTCTTACATTTAACTTCAAACTCAATTCATATGGAGTCTATAGTCCAAAAAGAACCATTCTCATTGTTTTCACACAGTTCATGTCAATTCATTTAGTCATTTCTTCTATATTTGATAGTATCTGTATTGTAAGATGTTTCAATACATTTCTTGAACGTTGATATGTTCGCATCATTTGATTGCCTTATTGTGAGTATCTAATGGTTGTTATCACTAAATTCAGACAAGTGTAAACATAGGTAAAAACCACATATACCGGAATGGAAAGAGAAAGCGACCAAAGAAGTTTACGCATGGGATAGCAACTACATCAAGTATCCAGATTATATAGGAATCGACACAACAAAAGGTTTGATTGATGCTTCCTGCAAGTGGTCAGTTATAGTGATGATACTTTTCTTAACATGAATTGAAAGGATGTTGAAGATATAACAATACATTGACTTATGATCACTTAACTTACGTCCAAACACTTTCGCCCATTGCAATCACGTCTTGCCGTACGTCTACGCTTACGTCCGAGAACGTCCTAGTCAGATTGTATCAGAAATCAGGCGTTAACTTCGACCCAGATAGCGCGCCATCTGTTTCGTCCAGTCCTTCAATAGACGTTGTTTAACCAGCATGTTTATTTATATTATTCACACTATTTCCATAATTAAAGACACATGTACAGTTTTATTGCTATTTTTATAGTTAAAAACATATGTACAATATTCATACTATCTTCTCAGTTAACCTTTTATATACTATTCATAAAAAAGTGGCATTAAAGCTAAGAAAACAACAAATCATGTAACTTAACAAGAAAATCTTGACCTAATAAAACTTGATGAGCAAAGAACGTATCATGCTGATATCGACCGCAAGCTAATCACAATTCAATCAATTAATCAATCAAAGCCCGTCGCTCCTATTGGTGCATAGGCCATCGACATCATTTTCAGCGCAAACGGTCCTGGACTGCTTTTTCTATCTCTCTCTCTATGTGTAATTCTTTAATTTTAGCTCCTTCTCAACTTCTCTTCTCCACGTATTTTTGAGTCTACCTCTCTCTCTTTTCTCCTGAGGATTCCATGTAGGATCTTGTCTGGCTATGTTAGACTGTGCATTCCGCAGCGTATGTCCTATCCAGCCACATTTTGTTCGCTTAATTTGTTGTTCCAATGGCTGTTGTTGGCTCCTTCTCCACAAGTCTTCATTCCTCACCATGTCCTGACACTTTGTGCCCATTATCCTTCCTAGGCATTTGTAAACGAAGGACTGGAGTCTTTGTTGTATGACCTTGGTCGCTGTCCATGTCTCCGCTCCATACAGCAACACCGACTTGACACTCTCGTTGAATATTCTCATTTTAGTGTGAATCTTGATACCTCTGGCTCTTCATATATTGTTTAGTGTCAGGAATACCCCTTGTGCCTTTCCAATTCAGATCCTTACATCTGCATCTGTATCTCCTGATGTGTCTATTGTGCTGCCTAAATAGGTAAATGAATCCACTTCCTCTAACTCTAGCATGATTGGTTCGTTGCTGTTAGTGTTGAGTTTAAAAAGCTTGGTTTTCTTTATGTTGATACAAGTGTTCAGTCTCAGTTTGGCCGATTGTTCTTTCACTGTATAAAGTTTCTCTTATATTTGACTATGACTGTGGGACTAACGTCGCAGATCATCTACGTAGTCCAGGTCCTCCAATTGTGACAATAGTGTCTACTGAATACCAGTTTATTTTTATTCGATTGATGTCTTCATTCTTCAATCTTTAGCCAACAAGAACAGGAAAGGTGATAGCAGGCATTCCTGCCTCACCCCTGTTTGCACCCCGAAACTATCAGTCAGTACCACTCAACAAACTGTGTCTTTGTACATATTTTGGATGAGGGTTGTATTCTCTGGTATTCCATAGTGTTTCAACAGTTGCAATAGAGTACTTCGATCCACACTGTCAAACATATTTTCAGAGTGTACAAAATTTACGTAAAGAGATGATTTCCATTCAATGCTTTGTTCTACTATGATACGTAGCTTAGCTATATGATCTGTGCATGATCTTCCCTGGCGAAATCCTGCCTATTCCTCTCTGAACCTTTTGTCTACTTCAGTTTTTAATCTGTCCAAGATAATTCTGTTGAATCTCTTGCCTGTTACCGACAGCAATGTAATCCTCCTATAATTACTGCAATATGTCATATCCCCGTTCTTGGGCAGTTTAATCAAATATCCTTCTTTCCATTCTGTTTGTACTTTCTCCTCTTCCCATATCTTCTTGAATAATCCTTGCAATGTATCAGTGGCCTTATCTATATCTAGCATTATGGCTTCTGCTGCTATTCTTTCATATTTCCTCTCTCTGCTGCCTCTTCTGCCTCCTGTGCCAGGATGTCAGCATTTCCCCTTTTATTTTTCCTGATACATGTCTTGACCTCTTTGTCTGTAACAGTATAATTACTCTGTGCTTCTGCTTTGGTGGCTCGGGTTCGGCAATTGTTGAGTATAGCTTTCTTCATTTTCCTTTATTTTATTGTATTTAATGTTTCTGTTGTGATCATTTCTTTGTGTTAGTTTCTCTTGAACCTCACAGTTTCTTCACATATCTTATTCCACATCTATTTAGCCTGGCCCCAAAAACTATTAATGGCTATTTCTTCATCCTGATATAGCTCTAGTGGCACTTTATATATATTATTAAGTTTTAAGCTAAATTCTGTCTTCTTCTCCTGGTGTTGCAATAATAATATATTGTTCTCCTTGCGCCATGTACTGGGTATATTTTTTAGTTTGAGCTGCAAAATCCCCAGCGACATGTGGGAGTCTGACACTACATCTGCACCTCGGTTTACTCTTACATCTTGTAGTGTACTTCTGAACACTTGACTGAGACAGATGTGATCAATCTGATTTTCAGTTACATGGTCTTGAGATTTTCAAATGGCCTTATGTATCTGTTTATGTGGAAACATGATTCCTCCAATTATCATTTTGTGTACCTCACATAGCTCTGCAAACATT
Source organism: Ariolimax columbianus (assembly GCA_036924085.1). Lineage (NCBI taxonomy): Eukaryota > Metazoa > Mollusca > Gastropoda > Stylommatophora > Arionidae > Ariolimax > Ariolimax columbianus. The sequence goes on from JAVGWX010000003.1 coordinate 25,257,287, forward strand.
TCTCCATTTTCGTTCATCTGCTCCATTCCTTGTCTTCCAATGATATGTTCGTAACCTAGCTTGTCTGCTCCCCCGTTAGCATTGAAGTCTCCCATTCAAATTAAGAATTATTTCTAGTTTGCTCGTTCTTGTTAGTCAACCTTCTCTCGTGTACCATCTGGGCGGAGGTACAATCTTCTTTCGTGTACCATCTGGGCGGAGGTACAATCTTCTTTCGTGTACCATCTGGGCGGAGGTACAATCTTCTTTCGTGTACCATCTGGGCGGATGTACAATCTTCTTTCGTGTACCATCTGCTTGGCTTTTGTTATTATCACTATTGTAAATCCATGTTTCTGCATTGTTCCTTCAGCATCCTTAACATATATAGTTTTTTCTTTTACGTTTTCTTTGATGTTTTACTATTTGAGGTCAAAGGCTCACGTCAAAGATAATTTATCATATCCAAACCATCGTTGTCTGTAAGTTTTGCTAATGTCATGCAATGCGTGTTCCAACTGTTGCCATGATTGTTATTATGTTTCTTCTAATGACAAGTTCAAATGATAGTAAACGTCTTTTGCCAGTGAAAATAACACGGTCAGCTAATAAAAGCTGTGTAATTTTAATTCGTGTTTGAAACGGAGACTATTATTTGGCTAAGAATGATCCCTACAGCTATATACAGAGTCTTTCTCTGGATTGTGATGGACAAAAAGATAATGCTGTTGCAATATCAAACAATGCCGAAAGATTTAGCTGTAGCAGATGTGAGCTACAGCCTCCGTACGTGTCCATCCTTATCAGGAAGTCAAGTACTCATTTACAGCAAGTACACTGGACTTCCGGGAAACGAACCACATGCATTTACCACGGAGAGCAAACGCTCTAATCACTCTGCTACTAAAATACTCCAAATAGTAAGGCGTTTAAAACAATTAATGGAACAAATGGCGCACATTCTTGATTATTTAAAGAGCCCGCCTTAGTCAACGTATGTACTATTGGCCAGCCTTCACAGATCGAAGAGAGACACGAATGAAGACACTAGATATATGCATGATCTGTGAAAGTCAGTTTGATTTCTACGTCATCAGTTATGCACACGTCACTCCCTCCTATCGTTGTCTACATTGACCAGCAAGAACCAATCATTTACCGCCCCGTCAGCTGGCCTGTTAGGTCGCCTTTGTTATCTGGTCTGAACGAAAATTACCAACTTCCAGTCGACTACACTTTGTCTTCCCAATTATAGATCCCACAATCAAGGTTAGACAAGTACACACCACCGTCTCAGGACTCCAGATAAGGAGTCAGACAATTATTCATGACCACTAAAGAACAGTCATAGAATATAGCACATAAATTTAGATAAAGATGATGCATTACTAAACATTCACTACTTCAGGGATACGGATAATGAAACAATTACTTTTTCCTGGTTGCAACTGAGAAACTTGGAGGCACGACCAGCGTCGAGATCATATTAAACATACGGTCACAGTTTTCACCTCGCGCCGTTGTCGTGCTAATGGAAACATACAGTGCTGCAGTAGCCTGGCCAGCAATGTGGGATCAACAATAAGATCCGCACAGTGGTGAGCCTACTGTAAAACCTCACATGTTACTACATTCAGAAGGGCGTATTACTTTGTGTAATAAGTCACAGGGAACGAAAGCTCCAACTGTATATATCACAATTAAAGCAATGTCAAAAGTCAAAAGTCAGGAACTCGGTATCCATAGCTTAACACAAAAACAACGAGGACAATCGTGTAGAAGTTTAGACGTTTGTCTGAGAGATCTAGAGTAGGTGTTACCATTAGACCAACGAGACAGTCGTCTAGGGCGCAAACCCTAGATGGCCGCAGACCTCAGATAACTGCACACCTCAGATTGCCGCAAACATCAGATGGGCGCAGACCCTAAATGGGCGCCATTCTGGATTATGAGGTATTCCCATTACTTAGGTTTTCACGGAAGAAAATCTAACTGCGATGAATAAAGGCTGCTTGCTCGGTAGCTGCCACGAAGTGTACAGGTTAATTTTTCCTTCACCCTTGATTTTTTTAAAATATGTCTTTCCTTGGTTTCAACTACACTGATGTACGCCTCTGTAATGTACTGAAAGGTGAAATATTGTGTTTAATACCAACATGTTAGAAATTGTTGTCAAATTTAACACCAGTAAAGGCTGAAATTCATGCAAGGTTCGCATGCAATTTTAAATTAAAACAGTACTGTACGGGTATGACATTTCAATGCAACATGCATGTGGCAAGGAACTTGACAAGAGAACACAGTCCACATGAAAACAGTATAGATGAAAACATTACGCATGAAAACAAAACACATCAAAACAATCCACATGAAAACAGCACATAAAAACAGTGAACTACGTTGCCTTTGTTGTATAATACACACATTCTAGGTTTCGTCTCAATTGGGAAAACCCTATAAATCTTTGTTGACCGAGAAGTGCCAAATATGATATCAGTTATTGTGGATTACATTCACAACTATCTTTCACGATTTATCAACATAGCGTAGCACTGACATCCCTTAGTAACGCGTTGTCTGATTACGACATTTCTAACGCGTTGTCTGATTACGACATTTCTAACGCGTTGTCTGATTACGACATTTCTAACGCGTTGTCTGATTACGACATTTCTAACGCGTTGTCTGATTACGACATTTCTAACGCGTTGTCTGATTACGACATTTCTAATGTCTCTTAGTCAGCTTAGCAGCTACCATTGAACTTGTAATGATTTGCAAACTCAGCGTTCTTAGAACCCCAAAATGAAAACAGAGCTCCATCTATTGTATCGAAAAATTGGAAAAATGAAATCGAAATGTACGTTTTTCTATTACATTTTCAATATACATGTTTGATTGATCGTCAAGACAAAATTATACTTATTATTATGGAGAATCGAAATGATGCGATTGCTAAAAAGTGTGAGCCCATCCAAAGACGATTTGAGAATAAGGCGCCAATTACGGAGCGTTTGGTTTCCTTGAAGATGGGTCACGCTTTCGCTGTGTGTAATTATACTGATAATTTTGTGTTTTAATTTTAATAACATAACATATAGCGGAGTATGGAATGTTTCCGACAATGTTTATGATCAGCAAATCTTTTACGCGGGTAATGCTACTTTTATATAATTATTATCTTGTTACTTAAAAAATGTTCTAAAAGTCTGTTTTGTAGCTAGATTAACTGTATATGAAAATAGAATATCGTGGTTCGTTGTCTACTATACAGACTGTGTAGAAATGTTTTGATCAGCGAACGATCAAGTCCGTAATGAAGTTTATCAGTCGTTATTGGTGTTGTTGATTATGTCTCCTAATCAGTAGTCCTAATGTGTTCTAACCTTTATATTTTATCCTGTGTTAAAACAAGGATTGTTTCTTTTTGTTGTGTCGAAAAAGGTGTTCTGTTGCACTTGCCTTTATCGTTAAATCGTTATGAGCCTTGACCGTCAGATTCTTGACATTCTACTGTAAAATCACAACCATAAACTCTCTACAGATCTATACTTTTCCTTGCCCATTGTCCTTGGTTCACATCCATTGAAAACGATTTGCTTTTTAAAAAATGTAAATTGTCTTTCTTGCTCCCACTGACAATGATCTGTTGAGCCTTATCTCTTTCCTTTAATAGTAAACTGTTCTTGTCGGGGCTGTCGTAATTTTTTTAATTCTGCGGCTGTTGAAAATAGAATATGAACTTATTTTTGTCACATAGAGAATACTAATAAAAGACATAAAGTAATGGTTATTTCAAATTTAAAACAAAATGAAAGTACTTTTTGAAGAAACGAGAAAGTTGCAGAGAAAAACATAAACTATTGTAGATAATTACATTTAATTTTAACGAGAAAGATTTTAAAAAGAAATATAATGAATCTACAGAACAACGAGAGCAACAAAGAGAAATCAACTCAAAAAGGGAGTCTTTTTAAAGAAGAAAGAAATTGTAGAGTGTGTAAAGGAGAACGAAAGTCGTAAGAAAAGAAATGCATTAATGCAGAAAGACGACACAACATGTACGAGTAGCATGTGAACAATACAGAGAAACATGTGAAATAAAAAACCGACACACGAGACTCAGGAAAACATTTTTGCTACGGTGACTTGAATTTTACAACAATGTAGAAACCTTTACATCTGTGCACAAACTGAAGCTTAAAATAAAGGAGTTATAAAAAACGAGTTCTCTGTTTGAGCACAATTCTTGATCACAAAAATTTTGAAGATAAAGTGGATGTAGAGCTAATACATTCTGACAAGCAGAAGACGGTATTTGATTACAGAGAAAAGCACAGTAGATTGTGCCGAAATTTCCTAAAAACTTCCTCAATTTCGTCTAACTCCTGATCAATACCCGAAAACGATAACATGCTCGGAGGAAATGAATCACTTTGTTAAGAATTATGTTCTTGCATTCAAGGTTGTAAACAGCTCAGTTTTTCATTCCGCCATTTAACCCTGCATTCTGGTTCTGCAAAGCTTAGTTTGTTTATCCTTATTGGGTTATTCTATTCATGGTTGGGAAAAAATTATTTTTCCTTTCTACTATTGTTTTTTCCTTCTTCTTCTTCGTATTTTTCTTCTATTTTGTACATCTTCAAACATCAGCTTGAATATACCGGAAAAAAAAAGCATTGGTTAGTCTGAGGCTATTGATATCCCCATAGAACTTGTATAGGAATTATATCGGTGATGGCCACACGTGCGTCCTTTATTCCTCGTATGTTGGGTACCTGTGTAGCAGATGCTCAGCAGCCACTCTGTCAGTGCCGCAGACACATTCCTCTGTATGTCCTATTCTCAGCTCACCTCTGTTGAACTGGTAATATGAGTCATCTAGGTGGTGACCTGTGTGCTCTGCTTCTCGTGTGTTCATAACGAAACGTCTTCATACTGGTTTAGAAGACTATGCATAGTCTGTATACAACAAGTTTTCTTTAACATGTTCTTGCTCTAAAAGATATGCGCACCCAATCTATTCTTAAATGCATTAATTGTCCCTGCCTCCACTACTTCCAGTGGCAATGCATTCTAAGCATTCACCACTGTTTGACTACACAAATATTTCCTAATATCTAATCTGGATCTTTCTTTAGTTATTTTGTAGCTATGCCCTCTTGTTCTTGTATGTGGTTGCATTTTGAAGAACTTGTTATAGTCTAATGTATCAGTTCCTTTGATTAGCTTATAAACGTGTTTATAAGTATCTCGAATTCTTCCCTTTTCTAGACACCGTATGCCTGTTTTTCTGAGTCTTTCCTCGTAATTGTAATTTGTCGCTTTGTCGCTCTTTTTTGTATCCTGTCCAGCATGTTTATATTTTCTCAATGATAAGGACTCCACACCTATACACAGAACTCAAATCTAGGGCTAACTAATTGTGTTAACAGTTTGACAATCAACTTCCTTGCTCTTATATTTCAAATTTATTTTTATCATACCTAACATTTGCCTTTTTGAATGCTACCTGGACTTGCTTATTCATTTTACCTGTATGATTTAGGTTCCTTTCCTTTTCTGTCATTCTAATATTGTTTTCGCCAATTCTGTAATTATGTTCCACATTGAATCTATCAATTTGGATGACTGTACATTTATCTACATTAAACTACATTTGTCATGCACCTGCACCTGATAAACTTTTTCATGCGTTATACCAATATCAGGATGAGATAGTTTCTACCTTCGCTTGACAATATGTTAGCCTGCTCAATGTCTAATGTGTTGCAAGGAAAGAAAAGATACTTCCGCGTCCATTTTTGGTTGCATTTGTAGCTGGACTATCTATACATACATTGGTCCGGTTGTTGCTTGGATAGTGTTTCTCTGTGTTTGACAGTTAGAACTCTTCTGTCAGGTTGTTGCTTGGATAGTGTTTCTCTGTGTTTGACAGTTAGAACTCTTCTGTCAGGTTGTTGCTTGGAAAGCGTTTCTCTGTGTTTGACAGTTAGAACTCTTCTGTCCGGTTGTTGCTTGGATAATGTTTCTCTGTGTTTGACAGTTAGAACTCTTCTGTCCGGTTGTTGCTTGGATAGTGTTTCTCTGTGTTTGACAGTTAGAACTCTTCTGTCTGGTTGTTGCTTGGATAGTGTTTCTCTGTGTTTGACAGTTAGAACTCTTCTGTCCGGTTGTTGCTTGGAAAGTGTTTCTCTGTGCTTGACAGTTAGAACTCTTCTGTCTGGTTGTTGCTTGGAAAGTGTTTCTCTGTGTTTGACAGTTAGAACTCTTCTGTCCGGTTGTTGTTTGGATAGTGTTTCTCTGTGTTTGACATAACTCTTCTGTCTGGTTGTTGCTTGAATAGTGTTTCTCTGTGTTTGACAATTAGAACTCTTCTGTCTGGTTGTTTGCTTTTCTTTAAATGTCTGGAATGTTTTCTATCTTCTCTGTAAAGCGATTTTTTTTGCAGGTGGGAAGCATGTGTGTAGTGTGTATTGGTTTTATTTGTAATGTTCAATTTATAAAATCTGTTCTTCACTTTGATTTTATTGATATTACAAAGTTGCTCTACCTGAGTCGTCTCATCGAAACCCATGTATTATCTGGTACATTGGAGATTCTATCAGCCTTTTGAATTTCTAACCTCGTTGTTGGAATTTACGCTGTACCACCTGTCCTCAATTCGATGTAGTTTTGACATTTTATTTCAATTGTTCAATGGATGTGGTTCTCATGCCTCCATTTTCGGTTCGCATTGCTTGGTTATGAACCCTGCATTTTGTCAGAGTTTGATTTGACTCCGGTTGCCTTTGCTGCTATGCCATATTATAATACTGGTCTCATACATGCAGTGTAGAGCAGCTACTTTAGTACATATTTATATGCCCCCCCGCTTCCCCGAAACACACCCCCCTCCCGGAGTCCACAAGTTGTATCAGCAAGTTTTTTCCATGGCTTGAACATATCCAATTTCTCTCTGTGTTTTTTTTTACGTCAGACGCTGATGAAAGGTAATATCTCAATTGTATTGGTTTTCATCCATTTGCAGCGTGTTTTTTTTCATTTAGCCTTTGTTTAGAGCACTGTGGCTTGTTTGAGAGGGAAAATACTGAATATTGGTTTTGTTTTCTTCGTTCATCGTAATTAGCCATGCCTTGGCCCACTTATGCAGTAATGTTAGAGCGTGCTGCATGCATTCGAATGTTTGCTGTTGAGATGTTTTGTCGAGATCCATAATGCTGAATCGTATGCAAAAACATAGCTGTGTGCATTTTTTATAAAGTTTTAGTACGTTTATGTTTAAGAACAATTTAGGTGGCAGGACTCCGCTTTAGGGAACTCCCGGCTACAACGTCCTCTTTCTGCTAGTCTGTCCTTGACCTTGTTCTCTAGCAGTTCTGTTTTAAAGATAGTGACTGGTATAGCTGTACATTTTCGCAAAGACTTGGCTTCTACTTCAGCTTAACTTCCGATCCCTCTTTCCATAACTTATCGGAAGCGTTTTTAAAAAATCCACCAAAACCACTAGCGAGTTTATTTTCTCTTAAGGTGTTTTCAATTTCCTGAGTTGGGTGATCTGGCATTGATTGGTGTCCGCTGAATCCCACTGGCGGATGAATTAAGAGATGTATTTCTTGCTAGTGCCACATGTGTCTAGCATTTATCATGTGTTCTATAAGTTTTCTGCCACAGCTCAGCACACTGATCGGCATGTTATCATTTAGAATTATGAAGACTATCTTTCTTTGGAATTGTTATCAGTATCGACTCTATCCAAACCAGGGTCAGAATACTTTTGTTCCATGTGTAGTTTACGATATCTGTCAACTTCATGTTTGTCTTTGTGGCAAGACTTATTTACATTTAATGTGTTATCCTACTTTCTCTCATGTTTTATTTTTATTTTGTGATTTATTGCTAAAAACATTTTGTCCATGTCATCATGTGCTCTTTTTCTATAATATTTGTGTTATAATGGTTCTTTTATTAACCAATGATGGTATTGTTATGGTCTATTGTAACTTCAACATGGTTTGCACTAGCATAGTGATTCATAAGTACAGTTGTAGCTTGTTTCTGTTAACAGAAGATCACCCTGCTTGATTGTAAAATACTTATTGTTTCATCCTGCAGTGTTCAGTCCTTTAGCTAGTTTCTAGAATATTCTTTATTTACCATCTAGGTTGAGAGATTCCGTGTTTTACTTTCCAACTGTCTCTTGTTATATGATTTAAAGATATTTGATCTTTTGCAGCGATTTATTTAAGAGCTATTTTTGCTTGAGTTGACTATTCCCTCTCAACAACGACTCTCAATCTCCGACCCTCAATCACGACTCTCAATCTCTGACCTTCAATCACGACTCGCAATCTCCGACCCTCAATCACGACTCTCAATCACTACTCTCAATCTCCGACCCTAAATCACGACTCTCAATCACGACTTTCAATCTCCGACCCTAAATCACCACTCTCAATTTCCGACCCTCAATCACGACTCTCAATCTCCGACCCTCAATCACGACTCTCAACCACGACTCCCAATCTCCGACCCTCATACACGACTCTCAATCACGACTGTTAATCACCGACCCTCAATCACGACTCTCAATCTCCGACCCTCAATCACGAATCTCAATCTCAGACGCTCAATCACCACTCTCAATCTCAGACCCTCAATCACGACTCTCAATCTGCGATCCTCAATAACGACTCTCAATCACGACTCTCAATTTCCGACCCTCAATCATGACTCTCAATCACGACTCTCAATCTCCGACTCTCAATCACGACTCTCAATCTCCGACCCTGAATCACGACTCTCAATCACGACTCTCAATCTCCGACCCTAAATCACCACTCTCAATTTCCGACCCTCAATCACGACTCTCAATCTCCGACCCTCAATCACGACTCTCAATCACGACTCTCAATCACGACTGTCAATCACCGACCCTCAATCACGACTCTCAATCTCCGACCCTCAATCACGACTCTCAATCTTAGACGCTCAATAACCACTCTCAATCTCCGACCCTGAATCACGACTCTCAATCTCCGACCCTCAATCACGACTCTCAATCTCGATTCTCAATCCCGACTCTCAATCACGAATCTCAATCTCAGACCCTCAATCACGACTCTCAATCTGCAATCTTCAATAACGACTCTCAATCACGACTCTCAATCTCCGACCCTCAATCACGACTCTCAATCTCCGACCCTCAATCTCCGACCCTCAATCTCCGACCCTCAATCTCCGACCCTCAATCACGACTCTCAATCTCCGACCCTCAATCTCCGACTCCAAATCACGACTCTCAATCTCCGACCCTCAATCTCTGACTCCAAATCACGACTCTCAATCTCCAACCCTCAATAACTGACCCTCAATCACGACTCTCAATCTCCGACCCTCAATCACGACCCTAAATCTCCGACCTCAATCACGACTCTCAATCACGACTCTCAATCTCCGACCCTCAATCTCCGACCCTCAATCACGACTCTCAATCTCCGACCCTCAATCACGACTCTCAATCACGACTCTCAATCTCTGACCCTCAATCTCCGACCCTCAATCTCCGACCCTCATTCACGACTCTCAATCTCCGACTCTCAATCTCCGACCCTCAATCTCCAACCCTCAATCACGACTCTCAATCTCCGACCCTCAATCTCTGACCCTCAATCACGACTCTCAATCTCCGACCCTCAATTCACGACCCTCAATCTCCGACCTCAATCTCCGACCCTCAATCACGACTCTCAATCTCCGACCCTCATTCACGACTCTCAATCTCCGACCATCAATCACGACTCTCAATCTCCGACCCTCAATCTCCGACCCTCAATCTCCGACCCTCAATTACGATTCTCAATCTCCGACTCTCAATCTCCGACCCTCAATCTCTGACCCTCAACCACGAACCGCAATCATGTCTCTCAATCTTCGACCCTCAACCACGATCCTCAATCACGACTCTCAATCTCCGACTTTCAATCTCCGACCCTCAATCACGACTCTAAATCACGACTCTCAATTACAAATCGCAATCACGACTCCATCATCTGAGAGTAGGTCAGCAAGTTCTTGTAGTTCTTCACGCCAGTATATTTTTGTTAGCTCTTCCTTGCCACTTTTGGTAGAAGTCTCAGCAGTAGCAGCGTGTGGGATATAGTTATGTTAAGGTGTCCTAACACCGTTTTTTAATTCTTGTTAATTGTGTTGATGGTTTCAAAGAACTCGTCTGTGAGCATTAAAATCTGCCACAGTCAGCTCATATGTACGTTCAGTGAAGCAATTTGTGAATTGGAAAATCATTCCATATTCATTTTCAATCTATAGGCATGTGGTCGCTGCATGCTAGTTGACAGAGAGTTTATCTAGTAATTTTATTGTGCATATTCATGGAGAAGGCTAGATCTCGAAAGGAGGCCGTGTGCCACCTTCTAACGTAGATACTTAGTTCATCATGCGGTCTATTTATTAGGTGGAGACTGATATACATTCCTCAGTTCTCAACTTCATCTCCTCTACTATCCATTGTTGAATATTCCCATCTTCCTGAGTGGCTGTTGCAGTCAATGAAATTGGACATTTTATTTCCACACTGGAAATTGAAAGATAGTTTGTTGGTGAACCATTATGGTAATAAATACGGATCTATGATTATTTATGCCTGGTTATTGGTGTTCACTGATACCTTGTTCCTTATTATTGAGTTTGATGCAGTGTTAACACACCTTCAATATGTCTTTCCCGGTTCATTCTGAAGGCCAGTTTCCTCTGATCGAATGAAATGTGGCTGCTATTGAAGTTGGGGGCTCTTTGGTACATGTCGCATCAATGTGATCATGTTGCCGTTTTAATAACGGACATGTTTATTCAGTATCCCCACTGCTTTCCCCTGCATTGTACTGCAGCATGTTGAATGTTCTCGATGTGTGGTCAGAAACTCTACCCCTTCTCTCTGTTCCTTGACACCAAAATGGCCAGCAACTTTGGGTGGACCACTTCGAAGCAGGGGGCACGGCATTATCAAATCCTGATGAGACTCCACTGAATGAGCACCGTGCTGCCGAAGCTTTATTCGTGACGCCCTGAAAAAGTGAAAATTACGCTGCTCTGTTTCATTAGGCATGCGTCATAGTGCATATATGATCAACCGTCGTTTCTGTCAGATTTGCCATTTCTAACCCTTTCCTGTCGCCAGTCTACCACGTGTGTTTCTTAGCTTGATCATGTCCCTAACCTTTCATCTTTTCAGCTTGGTAGGCCCTGCTGGTAGCTTTGCTACCGCGGACATAGACCTTTAAGGCAGGAGGACACATAAGCTCTCCACCTCTACAAGGTCGTAACAAGAGAGAGGAGCTTTCAGCAATTCATTTATTTTAACCTTTGTTGTGAGCGATATGTTTTTTTTTAAATCTGCCATTCTACACATGTGTCGTTGGTTACAAAATAATATAGGCCTAACACCATAGTTTCTATGCGTTGTATGTTATGTCGTGACTGGATTATTACTTTTAATTATTCTAGACATGTATATTCCGCAGTGAACAATTGTTCTTCTATTTTTAAAATTATCTTATAATATTCCTTATTGTGAACATGTTTATTTAAGCCATTCTTGACTTACATGCATTCTTCGCCGTGGATAACAGTTTTGATTTCTACTACTCGATTATGAAATTCGTCATTGTAAACTCTAGTTTTCCGTTCAGCCATTACATTCTTGTATTTTCTTTCATAAAATATAGTTTTTCTTTCTATAATTTTCTTCTTGTATTCTTGGTTGCCAACACTTCAGTTTTTTTCTTTCAGCCATTCCCTTTTTATATTCATTGTTGTCAATAATGTAGCTTTTCATTCCGTTTTGCATTTCTGTATGCAAGGTAATGAACTGTTAAATTTTAAAAAAAATATTCAATTTTTATATTCATGTTTGTCAGTAGTTCAGTTTTCTTCCGTATTCTATTCATGTATTCTTTGTAATGAGCTAACTGTTTAGTTTTTCTTTCTGCCATTTTTTCAGTGTTCTTGGTTTTAAACTAATTGTTCAGATTTAATTCCTGCTATTCTATCCTTATATTCTTGGTTGCCAACAGTTCAGTTTTTTATTCTGGTATTCTATTTTTGAATTCCTAGTTGCCAACAGTTCAGTTTGGTTTTTTATTCTGGTATTCTATTCTTGTATTTTTGGTTGCCAACAGTTCAGTTTTTCTTTTCGATCAATATAAACATGTGCTCTTGTTCATCAACTGTTCAGGTTTTGTCTCGATCATTATAATTATATTCTTCTCTTTAAACATTTTCACTTTACTTTATTCTTCAATACAACCTTGTTGCCTTTGCTGTGAGTAGTTAACTTTCGTGTCCATTTTCTGTCAGTGCAAGTCATTGTACTGTCCAACAGTTCTAGGCTTATATGACTCGTTCTGAATAGTTTAATCGCTCTGTTATAATTATATTCTACCAGTGGTGACTGAGAAATCCAGTTGCTGTATCTACCAATCTAGTATTTGATATATTATTGAGCAGGCAAGTATCTTTGTCAATTAAACAATCATCTATTCGTTTCTGTCTCCTTTCAGTTTAATCTTCATCTTCTTCGTCACTGTTATCTCAATCTGCACATTGCATCAACTAGTCTTCTCCAAACAGTCCTGTGGTGTACAATTTCTGAAGATCATTCTAGCTTCCGCCTTATTTGTTTTGTACTGGTTTCTATGTCTCTTCTCCCTAGCCTATTAAATCACTATTTTTACATAAATAATCACGTTTTGTGTGTACTTTTATAATTCAACTGAGCATATGAACAGTTCTCAGTTCCCTTTCAATCGTAATATACCAGTACCCACGGGTGTAAACATGTCGGAGTTCAAAGGCAAATCCCATCGTTCATATGCAACCAGTGTCACAAGCATTGGCAAAAGTAAAATAAGAAACTACAAGAACGTCTTTGGGAACAGTAAAGTCATATCGTGTTTGTTGTAATCCCCAACTGTATGAGCCATTGTTGTAATCACCACCTGTATGAGTCATTGTTGTAATCACCACATGTATGACCCATTGTTGTAATCACCAATTGTGTGAGCTATTGTTGTAATCACCACATTGTATGAGCCATTGTTGTAATCACCAATTGAATAAACCAGTGTTTTAATCCCCCTCTGTATGAGTCAGTGTTGTAATTACCACCTGCATATGCCATTGTTGTAATCACCAATTGTATGAGCCAGTGTTTTAATCCCCCTCTGTATGAATCAGTGTTGTAATTACCACTTACATATGCCATTGTTGTAATCACCAATTGTATGAGCCAGTGTTTTAATCCCCCTCTGTATTAGTCAGTGTTGTAATCACCACCTACATATGCGATTGTTGTAATCACCAATTGTATGAGCCAGTGTTTTAATCCCCCTCTGTATAAGTCAGTATTGTAATCACCACCTACACATGCCATTGTTGTAATCATCAATTGTATGAGTCAGTGTTGTAATCCCCCTCTGCATGAGTCAGTGTTGTAATCACCACCTACATATGCCATTGTTGTAATCACCATCCGAATATGTTATTGCGCCTTATAGTGAAAAGAAATAACAATCTCGCTTGTTCCTACCATGTAACTAAATAACAGACGTTTTCACTATTCGCGTTTCTTTTTCTTTTTTAAAATGAAATTGTTATCTTAAATAAGCAGACACAGAGTGAACCCCATGGTGATAATTATGTTGCTTAGAGGTGAAATGTGCTGAGCGTGTTCCTTCTGAGGTGATTTCTTTATGTTTTCTTAAACAATATCTTATCTTACGTCAACGTTAGTTCCAGAAATAACTAAATATTGTGGTATTCTAGTAGTTGTTTGTATTGCCCTTGATTGTAGTGCTAAAAGTAACTATCATCTTTCATATTTTAATTTGTATGAGTATTATACTGTACATTTTTTAGTTTGTTGAGTAAAAAATGCATTGACTTAGTAAGGGTTAGTCTAATTTTTTATTTATTTGGTAAGGTAAGCGAAACTTATATTCTTTCACATATCTCACATTTTCTTGAAGGTTTCGCGTATCAGCAGCTGCGACATAATAATTAGGTGGTAGGGCCATAGTTTTTCAATTTTGTTGTCATGTTGAGTGCGTCAGCTTGACGGTGTTTTTTTAATTCTAGACACGACACTTACGCTATTAGTCCGGCTAGCCTGGTAGTTGGTGTTAAACTCACTACGTTACTGACTGTGTCAGTTCGACTTGCCTGGTAGTTTGTGTTAAACTTACTATGTTACTGAATGTGTCCATCAGACAAGCCTGGTAGTTTGTGTTAAGCTCACTACGTTACTGACTGTGTCAATCATACCGAACGGTTTGGGGGTGTTAAACCAATGCCTTCTACAGATAAAGCCTAAGCACCATGTCATGACTTCACGGAGGGTAGGCGTTGGTTACAATGATTACTCGAAGCGCATTGAACGGTAAGGTTGCCTTAGAAATTGTTTCATTGAAAGAGGAGTATTGGAAAGGGATGTTCTATTTCGATGTGTAACATTGCTTTAACACTTGTTTAATTGATAGCGGAATATAGAAATGGATATTTAATTTTGATTTTAGTAATACTTTTATTTACTATTTTTTTAAATATGACTTTCGAGAATTAGATCAAGCCAAGCATAGTTGACATGAACACTAACTCGATTTTTAAGAAACAATAATTTTGATAATTATGATATCAAGAGCAACTTGAATATGAATATTGTCCATATTTACATAAAATTTGGTCTTCAGACTGCAACGTTTCAAACCATTGGATGAATGTAAATAACAACAACAACAACATATGAGACCAAGTTTTATAATTGCAAGTACTTTAGTTTTATTTTACAACTCAGGTAGTTAAAGGTAATCGTTTTAAAACAATGACAAATTGAAGACTAGATCAAACAAGAAAAAGCCGCTGTGAGGTAATTCTGAGCACAAGCAACATGTGACAACATATGTATCGTTTAAATTAGAGATAGTTATCAGAATTAGATATGAAATAATTATTTTTTTCACATTTTGAAGTTTTCGTTTCTAAGCATGTTCATTCTTTTTTATCATTTTTTCCTATGCAATAGTTCTTAATAAATGTATTTGTGGCTGACATTATGATATATTTTGTGGCTGACATTATGATATATTTTGTGGCTGACATTATGATATATTTTGTGGCTGACATTATGATATATTTTGTGACCAAGTCAATACTATGGCCTTCTCCTCTTATCCACACTTCTTTTTAGCTGAGTATTTTTGTTACAAGATGTCATTGATTGATTACATTTAAAAATAGTCTTTCGAAATCAACAGAAACAAGTTTTTGTATGACAATATATGTATGTAGTACAATATCAAGTGCATCAGGTTGAGGATACGTAAGACCTCCTCTGTCCAATTTTTGTGTTAGCTCACATTGACTTTGTGTGACATCCATATCAATATCATTAACTGTCAAGTACAACTTACAGAACACCATTTGTGTTAGCTCACATTGACTTTGTGTGACATCCATATCAATATCATTAACTGTCAAGTACAACTTACAGAACACCATTTGTGTTAGCTGACATTGACTTTGTGTGACATCCATATCAATATCATTAACCATTAACTGTCAAGTACAACTTACAGAACACCATTTGTGTTAGCTCCCATTGACTTTGTGTGACATCCATATCAATATCATTAACTGTCAAGTACAACTTACAGAACACCATTTGTGTTAGCTCACATTGACTTAGCTGTGTCATTCGTGTCAATATCATCAACTTTCAAGTACAACTTACAGAAAGTGCATTTCAACTTCTTTACAGTTGAAAATGTACAAATGTTAACATGGGGTTTAAATCAATGACATTCTGCAAATCATCATCAGAAACAATTATTATTCCCTTACAGAAAGGATGTGATTCATCTGTAACATCTTTGCTAAATTCACCTACTTTATTTATTCCAAATAAACATTAAATTCTCTACACTTTGCTAAATTTATGTTCAGAGGGTTAATACTCTGCAATTGACGTTTGTTTTCCGTTTCAAAAATCTGTTGTAAAGATAAGAAAATTGGCGAAACTGTTCAAACCTGAGTTCCGGGGCATCTGTTTGAATTTTTCCTGTTAAAATATATGAAAATCCCAATTCTTCTGCACACTATGATGTTAGCTCTTATACTGGACGTGTTGTGTGTCTTAAAGAATTAAATGTTTCTCTAATCATGTTTCTCTAGTCATAACTGCTATTGTACCTTTGCTGGCCCTCAATTTGTCCATCCAGTTACAAAACATATTTAAGAAGGTTGGCTGCAATGGATCTCCAACGTTCTCTGTCTCTAGTCTTCAAAGCCATCAATTCTCCCCTTCAACTGTTAATTCATTGTCCACGTTTCAGCAGCATCATACATTAAGGACGAATAAAAATTACATTTCTAATATTGATTTCTCATTCATATTCTTTCCTTCTGGTGTTGTCTATATCCATATCCACCAGGTCACTGTGCTATCATATTACTGAAAATTCTTTGTTTTCTCCAACTCTGATTTTAGAATTATCGGTCCATTATTCTGTACCTGCGGCTTGTGTACTTTTTCATGGAATAGTTCACTGGCATATTCTGCCCACTTTTTTTGAATTATCTTTCTAGTCTAACCAACCACTTCCCATTTCATTTTCTTCATACATAACATAGGTCTACCTTTCTTATTGTGCGCAATCATTATCTTACTGACATTTTTCCTAAATCCATTTCTCATTTGCCAATTTATACAACCTACACATGTTGTGGGGTGCCATTTGCCTTTTTTCCTAAAACAATTAACAAATGTTGCATACACAAAGCTTGTACCCATAACATAATTGGATCAATCTTTTTCCATATTTCGTTGCTGGACCCGTTCATATTTTCCTCTTTGTTTATTCTTTTTTATCATAGCTAATTGTAAAGAACTGTCCGTTGATTTCCAACTCAAGCATATAACACTGTTTTATACTTACTTTAACCGAATTTACTAAATAAATACGTTAAAACATGTTACTCTCTCTCTCTCTGGCATTATCAGTTGGAGTAAAGTTGTCTCTGCTTACAGCTCTTATTCAATCTTTTCGAAACAGTACATCGTATGGGAACTTAAAAACCGAAACACATCGTCTATTTCCATAATTACCACGACAGCCTGGAGCAGCACGGTGATAATGCATCGTCAACGACGACTTCGATGAAACATAGAATAGTCTCAATTATACTAAACACGTTTAAATTATGATTACGTTCTGACTAGGTAAGAACACAAATGTTGGTATGAATTAAACGATCGCAGACAGGAAACTTGTCACGGACATATGTTGTCTACGTCACGACTTCTGCACTTTCTTGTGCTTTGGCCTTTTATCTGTAGGGGGTGCTGGTTAAACTTCCTAAGCCACTAACTGTGTCCATATTAACAACCTGGTAGTGGTGTTGAACTCGCTACGCCACTAACTGTGTCAATCCTATCAACCTGGCAGTGATGCTGTCCTTGATACGCCACTGATGGTATGAACCCTTCCAATCTGATAGTAGTGCTATCCTTGACACGCCCCTGATGGTATCCACCCTACCAAACTGCTGCTGTTATCCTTGACACGCCCCTGATGTTATCCACCCTACCAACCTGCTGCTGTTATCTTTGACACGCCCCTGATGTTATCCACCCTACCAACCTGCTGCTGTTATCCTTGACACGCCCCTGATGTTATCCACCCTACCAACCTGCTGCTGTTATCCTTGACACGCCCCTGATGTTATCAACCCTACCATCCAGATAGTAGTGTTATCCTTGACACGCCTCTGATGTTATCAACCATACCAACCTGCTGCTGGGGCTATCCTTGGTACGCCCCTGATGTTATCAACCCTACCAACCTGCTGCTGGGGCTATCCTTGACACGCCCCTGATGTTATCAACTCTACCAACCTGCTGCTGGTGCTATTCTTGACACGCCTCTAATGTTATCAACCGTACCAACCTGCTACTGGGGCTATCCTTGACACGTCCCTGATGTTATTCACCCTACAAACCTGATGTTGCTGCTTCCCTTGACACGCCCCTGATGTTATTAACCCTACCAACCTGCTAGTGGTGCTATCTTTTACAAACCCCGTATGTGTTATCTACAATTACACCTGTTCTAATATATCGTACGATGTTCACTTTGCCAATGTTTCAGGTTGTCCCAATGATTGAGGATAATAACGTTGTACAATATATCAATTTTATCAGTTTGATATTGTCTGAAAAGGCAAATAATCTAAAAGTGTTCATGTTTGTAACACTAGCACAAAACACAGGCAAGGCAATCAATTCAAGTAGTCAGTAGCCGCCATTGTTTAGACCTTGCATATCATGTTCACCCTTGACGCTTTGGCTTCCCTACTTCCCTCTCTTACTCTTTTTGTCTTCCCTTTCAAATAGTCAGATCGTCTTCTTTCATACATTTTGGCGATTTGTATCAGTCTATTATAGGCGGTTTGTATCAGTCTACTTACTATATGAGGTTTGTATCAGTCTACTTAATATAGGCGGTTTGTATCAGTCTACTTGCTATAGGCGGTTTGTATCAGCCTACTATAAGCGGTTTGTATCATTCTACTTACTATAGGCGGTTTGTATCAGCCTACTATAGGCGGTTTGTATCAGTCTACTTACTATAGGCGGTTTGTATCAGCCTACTATAGACGGTTTGTATCAGTCTACTTGCTATAGGCGGTTTGTATCAGCCTACTAAAGGCGGTTTGTATAAGCCTACTATAGGCGGTTTGTATCAGTCTACTTGCTATAGGCGGTTTGTATCAGCCTACTATAGGCGGTTTGTATCAGCCTACCTGCTATAGGCGGTTTGTATCAGTCTACTATAGGCGGTTTGTATCAGTCTACTTGCTATAGGCGGTTTGTATCAGCCTACCTGCTATAGGTGGTTTGTATCAGCCTACTATAGGCGGTTTGTATCAGTCTACTTGCTATAGGCGGTTTGTATCAGCCTACTATAGGCGGTTTGTATCAGCCTACCTGCTATAGGCGGTTTGTATCAGTCTACTTACTATAGGCGGTTTGTATCAGTCTACTATAGGCGGTTTGTATCAGTCTACTTACTATAGGCGGTTTGTATCAGTCTAATTACTATAGGCGGTTTGTATCAGCCTACTATAGGCGGTTTGCATCAGTCTACTTACTATAGGCGGTTTGTATCAGCCTACTATAGGCGGTTTGTATCAGTCTACTTACTATAGGCGGTTTGTATCAGTCTACTTACTATAGGCGGTTTGTATCAGTCTACTATAGGCGGTTTGTATCAGTCTACTTACTATAGGCGGTTTGTATCAGTCTACTTACTATAGGCGATTTCTATCAGTCTACTTACTATAGGCGGTTTGTATCAGCCTACTATAGGCGGTTTGTATCAGTCTACTTACTATAGGCGGTTTGTATCAGCCTACTATAGGTGGTTTGTATCAGTCTACTTACTATAGGCGGTTTGTACCAGCCCTACTCACTATAGACGGTTTGTATCAGTCTACTTACTATAGGTGGTTTGTATCAGCCTACTATAGGTGGTTTGTATGTCCCCTTACTATAGGCGGTTTGTATCAGCCTACTTACTATAGACGGTTTGTATCAGTCTACTTCCTATAGGCGGTTTGTATCAGCCTACTATAGGCGGTGTGTATGTCCCCTTACTATATGCGGTTTGAATCAGCCTACTATAGGCAGTTTCTATGTCCCTTTACTATAGGCGGTTTGTATCAGCCTACTTACTATAGATGGTTTGTATCAGTCTACTTACTATAGACGGTTTGTATCAGCCTACTATAAGCGGTTTATATCAGTCTACTATAGGCGGTTTGTATCAGCCTACTATATGCGGTTAATATCAGTCTACTATAGGCGGCTTGTATCAGCCTACTATAAGTGGTTTATATCAGTCTACTATAGACGGTTTGTATCAGCCTACTATACGCGGTTTGTATCAGTCTACTATAGACGGTTTGTATTAGCCTACTATAGGCGAACACAGTGAATTCGTTGTAAAAAACACGCTGTTATTTTTTTTCTCTCTTGGAACCGACACTCTTGAATAACTAAATACTAAACTTGATGTTAAACTATTCTACTAATAATTTTCATGTTTTCATCTGTGGTCCTGTTTTTTCCTTAGTAAAGTGGCATGTCCTATATAGAGCGTCGCTTCTCACAACGGCAACCTATTTGGCTGTTATTAGTTTTTCTTTGTTTTTTTTTGGCAAATGTACAGTACAGTAGATTACCATTACTTTCCATACGTGGAGGAGGGGGAAAAAACCCATGTCTGCCAAACTGGGCACGATCGTGATTCGTCCCGGGTGCGTTGGGATTGTGAAACTGACCTTTCACCCCTAGCCCACGGAGCCTCTATATATTTATTGTTAGAAAAAAAGAGCGAGATAAAGAGAGAGAGAGAGATAGAGAGAGAGAGAGAGATGTTCGTGTACGTAACTCTCTCATGCTCTTTCATGAGCAATATTTTTTCCATCATCTTTGGAGTTATTCACTACTTATTCCTTTCTCTTTATTGGATATTGCTTGTGTATCTTTTATTTGAACCTGGATAGCTACTTAACACTCACAAGCAAGATGGTGTGTGAAGTGTATTCCATTGAAGTGTTACAGCAACATGCTCCCGGCGTGACAGTGGTGCTCTTGTCGTCTCTGTCACATACAAATATCTCCTAGAAACTACATAAGAGATAGAAGCAATAAAAGCATGTTTAATATGATTTTATTTAAAATGCCATTTAAATATGGAGAACTTAATTTTGTAAATCCAACTTGCTTGTAGAGCTGTGTTAGCTTACTGTTTGTTGAAATTCATTTAACTGTAAGAACCTGAACTCAGTTTACAAATTGATGTACGTTACCCGCTCTGACGAGCAGGGAGGGTTGCTGAGGGGCAGCGCTGATTGGCGCCCAAGTGTGGGAAGCAAGGCTGGGTCCTGCAATCAAAGAACGCGCATGAGTCGCTGAGCTTGTAGTGAGCGATATCCACAATGTTGTGAGCGATGTGTGCACACGACCTGACCATAATGAGAATCCTGCTTCTTGAAGACATTGTGTACTACTGATGTTGATAAATTAGAAATGAATCATATTCAGAAGTTGGACATCATCGATTTGTGGCTTTAATTGTCATTCTTGAATTTGTGAGAAAACCAGTATTCTGACTTCTTAATCTTTAAGGTGATCAATCAATATATTAATTTTAAAAGCTACATACAAAGTTTACTATTTCTATATTGGAAGCCACGAGGATTTAGTGTATGCTAGTGTTATTGTCATTTTAAAGCTGCTTAACTTTAGCAAGTTAGTTTCACGTGAACTTTGATAGAAAGTCATCGATAATTATAGAAGGAATGTAACAAATGAAACTAAGGGCCAAAAATAGTCAATGAAAGAACTTTAAAAAGTTCCTTTTTCTGTTTTGAAGCGATGTGTATTTGCTAGATGCAAGAGTTTTTGCTGATGAATGTATTGCTTAGTTTGTGTCGATTTGCTGTCACATGAGCTTTAGCAGTAGAGTTTAGAGACACAATACACGTCAGTCTGGGATTTAAAAAAAATATAGAATACATTTGTTGTTTTGTCATTCAGATGTTTTTCTTGGATGTAAATATTGTTAATATTTTAAAGTTATGCACACAATTTTGCTTTATGACTTTTGCATGAACTGTTGCCAAAGGTAAGCTAGCGCTGAAATTTGCCGCCGGACATGAAGTGTAAAGGATTACAATTTACTGCTTCGGCCAGTGTCTCTTTACAGATGCGTGGTATTTCCTAGATACATGTCGGTTTCATATTTACAAGTTCGCTAGTTTGAAGCGTGTCACAAACGAGTTTTAATCCGTCCCGCTTTCTGTGAAATACAAATACTGCTACCTTGACCTTGAACATAAACTTATGATCATGAAAATTTGTTGTGGAAAAATATGATTACATTACAAAGCTTTTCTTGATTAACGTCACAGTAAATACTCATTTCTCCATGTTTGGACGTTTATGTGCATATATACATGTTTTGCACTGGTTAACTCTAACCTCTGTCCCATCTTCACGTCAAAGGTCGGTTGCAATGTATCACCACCTCCTTCTGGCTGAGGCTTTGATAGTACAATCTGTCAGGGTTCTCTTGTCCATCCATGGTTCTTATATTTCTACTTATAGAGTTATTTACTACTGCTATGTTTGTCAGCTTTATTTCCTTCTAGTATTGTTTTGAAATTATCAAAATATGTTAACTGTTAGACACTAATTTCGTTCATCAAATATTTGTGCTTTCCTTATTTCTCCAAGACTTCCTTATTTGGTTTATTTTATATCTATGAAAAGTACCACATTCTTCTATAAACCCAGATTGCAAAGGCATTAATTCTCTCCTACAACTGGTTGTTCTCTGTCTTTACGCCACACAGTAAAGACGAGTATGCACACAACTGATCACTTTCTGTTTTTCATTTTTGGGAGCTACCTATTGAGTGTCAAAATATGACTCATGTTGGTCAAAACAGGTTTGGTCATCCTTTCAACCGGTTATTTTCTTGATTTTCATTTAGTATCTTCAATCCTCCGTTACATTTCAGAGACAGCAGCAACTTGTGTTCAGTTATTGTGTTCAATCGCCTATTTTTATCTGTGAATAAATTACTTTTCTATTTTACTAATTTGCACAGTTTTGTTTTGTTTTCTCAGTGTGAATTTCCAACCCATATGTGTAGCTTTTGTTCTTCAATTGAATCACACATTCCAGTAACTTGAATTCGCTTCCAGCTAAGTAGAACTGTCTTACTCGCATAGCTAAGATTATTTATTGATACCGCATGGATAATAAGTCCTGACATTCCCTCAATCTGTCCAACAAATGTGTTAAATGTAAATGTTAACACTACAATATGGCAATTTCCTAAATGTTGTAGCAAAGTTTTCTCCAAAACATACTTCTAAATAGATTTATTACAAATATATGCTTTAACAAATATATATATATATTTATGACTATTTTTACTAAATTCACTGAGTATTTATATACATAATTAACATTCATTCAGACACATACATTCATTCAGACACATACATTCATTCAGACACATACATTCATTCAGACACATACATTCATTCAGACACATACATATATACATGCGTATATAGATATGCGATTTAACTTCTCGGACGAATACATATATGAACACGAATATTAAGTGAACAGTTTATCATAACAAGTAATGTTCTATACTACTGCAGATACTTACTAGATTTATAAAGTAATGGATTAGAACATTTCACGTTTTAGAGTGTTACATTCTTATAAAAATGGGGTAAATATATTAAAAGGGTTTAACTCTACTAACTAGCCGACACAAATTTACTTTAGTGGATAACTGAAAATCTAGACACTTTATAACAAACTAAAAATTGTTCCTTTACATCGGAAGAAATAATCTGTAAAATAATTATTTTTATTTGCTTCACAAAATGCCCTGACAAAACTCATTTAAACAAGCTGTCATGTTTGACTTATCTGACAACAAATATAATGTATTTGGTATCATTGTTATATAATCATGTTTTATAGGACCATGGTTGTTTTATTTGAAGAATGTTTTTACTTATCTTTTTCGGGTGATACTTTAAACTTCACAGACTGTCAGGTTTGTTTAAAATAATCGTAGTAAGCTGTTTTTGACTAAATGTATGTCTGCTGAAAAGCACAGTGATATTTATTATTTGATTACTAGATAAAATTGTTTTCAGAAGGCCTGCTCATTAACTTTAATACTGTTACATTTATTAAATCATTGGATCCACGGACCTTTTTAACAAGCAATCAGTTTTCATTGTTGAAATAAAATATAGTCTGTAATATGTTTTAAATAGTAAATGTTGTTTACATAATTTATTGGTAACGTTAATACTATACACACTGACACATACACACACACACAAACACACACACACACACACACACGCGAGGTGTCTTTCAAACGTATCAGACCTTAATTTGTTACAACAAATGAAACAAATGAAGCATGGGCGTTGTCCTTCGGCAGGGAGGTATAGAGGATCGTTGTGCACATGCGCGAATTTATTTTCCCGCCCGCTGATTGCGTCAGTCACTGGCAGTTAGCCTTTTCATTCATCACGAAATGACGGAAAGAATTGAGCAGTGGTGTTGCATTAAGTGTTTGGTAAGAACCAATCAAATCTGTAGAATTGTAAAATGATTTGCACGTGCCTCCTCAAAAAAGAGACATTTCTTGCCGGAAAATATGTGTTGCCCGGGCAGTCTGTGTATCACTGAACACAGTTCAGTCACTTGTGTTTGAAATCTAGAGCATTTATTGTCGTGTTGGTGGTACTAAGTAACAATGCCTTATAAAAGACGACTTGTTCGTGACCATAGCGCATCACTTTATAGTTTGAATAAGGTGTGTCTATTTTTGGAGATTATCAGACGACTGGCAGTCACACAATCAGTCATTCAAATACTGCGAGAGTGTTTTATCAACACCGGCACTGTAGAAGAAGCCAGAAGGTCTGGGTGTCTAAAAATAGCAAATGCGTTACAAGATGGATACGTCGTCCTAATGGCACCGAGGAACAGAACAGTCACCGCCAACTCAATGCAAGTGCAACTGTGACCAACAACGAACATCTTTTTAAGAGATCAAACATTCACAACGGACAGGCAAACCTTCACTCCAGGCGCCCTGCAGTTTGCTCCTGCCTTTAACACGTTCATTGTGCTGCCCGTGTAGCTCGGTCTTATCTTCATTTGACATGGACCAGACAGCAGCGGTATAGAGTACTCTTTACATATGAGTAACAATGTCCTCTACCGATTGCAGAAACCATGGAGACGGCATAGCGAGCTCTTTCAAGATGTCCCAGTTAGGGATCATGATCGCTTTGGAGGTGCACTCAATCATGATATGGGGAGGCTGTGGCATGAATTGTAGAACACTCCAATATCGTGTGGAAGAAAACCTGTTAGACATTATCTTTAATGAATGATAGTATTCAGCCTCTTGCACTCCATTCACTTCAGACTATGGGGCATGTGTAAACTGAACATCAAGGCACTGGATGTAAGATTGACGTCATGGGAAGAGGAAGTTGCAAACCGATCCAAGGGAAGACGCCTTATGAAAAAACACCTCAGAATGCAGGGCCTGCAGAACGGCAAAACGAATCGACAATGTCGAATAGAAAGTGAAACCACACTCTGAGAGTTACTGTTACAATGAGAGATCATCTTGTAGTCAATCTTCACTGAAAGGCTTGCTTTTAAATGGACTAGAAGTAAAGCAAAAACAAAAGCCATATTTTTTTGAGCCATAAATCTTGCTGAAAATGTCGAACATTGGACTCTTTGTATCCATTTCTAAAAGTATTTCTAGCTGGAAATGTGGAATATTTGACCAATTTTATCGATTTATAAAGATACTTCTAGCTGAAAATGTGGAATATTTGACCTACCTTTTGTATCCATTTATGAGGGTATTTCTAGCTGAAAATGTAAATGGTGAGTTGGGATAGGATACTAACGTCTGGTCAGGTATAACAAACATACTGATAGGACATGTTAGTCAGGGTCAGGTAATACAAACTGGACAAAAACTCTACCTCACTTCCACTTCTTGGCAGTCCTGCTAACGAGATAGGAGTTCGTTGTGATCACTGTAGTAGTGAGCGATGCGCAGATGAAGCCAAGCATTGCACAACTGTCTGTATTACCCCGGCCTACCGTCATCTACATGCTGAGTATGTGACGAAAGAAACTGCAATCCGCCATTGAGCGCTCTTTTAAAGGCGTACAAAAGAGTAATTTTACTCATTGTGAACAGTCATAATAAAAACATCTAAGGTGAGTTGGCAAAAGCTGGTATTAACCGGCTGCCTGCCAATGCCATGTCTAATCAGCTAATGCATCTTCGACACAATAAAGCACATTTACTTACCGCCGGAACGATACCTCAAGTTAGTATGGAATTGAGACTGAAAGGTATTCTACATTTTGGGTCCCAAAATAACACACCTCACCCCACTTTGACCTATTCATATTAGATTTCAGGGTGCTATTTGACGGAAGACTATATAATATTCCATTGAATCTCGTGATACTCGGCATTGAATGGAACTGGAATCGAATAGTATGTGCATTCCTTAAATAAATATGTCATAGATACATGTCGGTTTCATAAGTATAGCACGGTAGCCGGAAGAGTGCCGCAACCGAGTTTGTAACCTGTTCCACTTTCTGTGAAAGATAACATTGCTACCTTTACCTTGAACATAAACGTATGATAGTAATAATAATTACCAAAAACAAGCGAAGATGGCGATAGCAACAGATTTAGGCTGTGAAATGTGTTATCTTTGGCTATGATGACACGAATTCTGGAACGGCATACTCTGCCGTATCCGGCTACACATGCGAGATCCGGCTGTGAAGTTGTGCGTTTTTTTCTTTCTGGCAGCTGCAGCTGGACTTCTGCCATGGCTTCTTTCTCTGCGATCTGAGCACGGTGATAGTAGCGTGCCAGGGGGTACGGTTTTGTTCAAGCAACTCCTAGGAGGGGACATCAATATTGAAGCTTTTCAGAGACACTGTCAATGAGTCTATGTAGCGTTTCTTCGAACCCCCCCCCCCCTCTCCCCCTCCCCCTTCCCTGATGAGCGTCTGCGTGTTGTCAGCTCACCATATAACAGCTGCTTGGGGGTGTATACACATTATACCGAAAAGAAATGTTTGCTACTCCTAATATATGTGAACACAAGTCACGCTTGTTAAATGTTACTTATATAATTGATTTCCTGCTATAAACAATTTGTCAATATCACTCTCACAATTTAATTTAAGTAAATGAGAAATTGAGTAATGACTGACAAGTGAAACTCCACGTGGTTAACAACTGAATGGGCAAGATTTGGGTCATTCATTTCCACAAGTTTTTAGACAGCTTAAATGTCAAATGTTTGTCACTTATTTTTTCTTCTTCGTTATAAATAACTGCGTCTATTTCCTTCATAATCGTGGATATAGACTCTGCATTCTCTTTTTGCCGAACTGTTTATATTCCTATTGGATTGAATAGGATCATGCATTTACTATGTTCATCTCTAGCTTGGAGAAACTGTTTAATCCAATTAAGTGCTCGATTCCATTGAAACCAATAGCTTACTTACTATGCGTGTCCAGATCATCATGTCAAACATTATATACTCTGTGTTTGGCCAGGCGGATTGCCTTGTCGTTTCGTTCAGCCCCAACATGTCATCAATATTGCATGTTTCCAGGAGGTTTGGAAAATTCGTCAGATGTCTAGTTCTTTTAAACAATCGCTCTGTCTATAGAAGAGTAACGGTCATGCTGAGCCTAATCGTACGATTACGTGTCCAAAATATGTTCAACCATCTTAAACTACCTCCTTGATAATATAGATTTCCGGAAGAATTGGACGCATCTTATGGAAACAAAAGATAACAAAAAAAGAATTCGTTGATAAATTATGAGTGCAAAAATGATTGATAAACGAAATCAGATATGTTGATCCTATAAATAGACACATGTTACTGAAAACAATACTGGAAGGAAAATTTGGAGGCGAACGTCCCAAAGGGAGATATCACTATAATCGAGACGGTACAATCAAAAGATCAAACAAGAAATTGCCTATCAGATGCACAGTCATTGCGAGAGACAGAGAACCTTTGAGATCTATTGCAACCGACCTTCGGTGTAGAGATGACACTCACTTGAACTCAAGGCATATATTTACATCAATACACACACAACCACCTACATACAGAGAGGGAGAGAGAGAAAGAGAGAGAGAGAGGGGGGGGGAGAGAGCGAGAGAGAGAGCGAGAGGGGGAGAGAGAGCGAGAGAGAGAGCGAGAGGGAGAGCGAGAAGGAGGGAGAGAGAGAGAGCGAGAGAAAAAAAAACAATACTAAATTTTTCAATTCTGAAGAAATATTCATATGATTACATTTGTTCCATGTAGTTTGATCACCTTTCTCTAAAGTTTGAAAATTGTGTCACGAAAAGTTGAATGTTGATTGCCGTTGCGCTTTCAGACGCTTCCAATGTCGTGTATTTTAGAAACTCTGATTATTGTTGTTTACTTTTAAAGCTCTGATTATCCGTGTACATTTTAAAATCTTTAGTTATCGTCTTATACTTTAGCAACTCTGAATATCGTTGTGTCCTTTAAAAGCTCTAACTTTCGTGCTGCAATTTAGAAGCTCTGATTGTCGTTGTGTATTTTATAAGCACTTGTCATTTTACTGTACTGGTGTTTCAATCGTAATGATTGGCATGTTGTGCTATATAAAATTCGATTGTTGTATTTGAAGTCTTCTCATGACTAAAATCGGGTCCTTTCAGCGGAATGTTAAGCTTGTCGAGCAGCCGAAAATTGAAAAGGAGCCTTGTCAGGAGACGAGGGAGTCTCGTAGACAATAGGAATGTTGTGTATGGTCAAGAATGTCTGAATCAGATGCGAAGAATGAGGTGAAGCGTTGGCATGTTGGAGCTTCCAACTTCCTGTTGTCCACAGGTCCGGCAGTATGCGTCGAACAGGATCACGGTGGCGACGTATGACCTCCAGGTGGTACTCTTTGGTAATGTTTTGACCTTGTGATGCGTACTACTGATGCACAACGTTCCGGGAGTCAACGAAAACGATCAACTTGACTTTGATATTACTGCGCACCCAGTGAATGAAAAACCGGCGTGTGCTAACGATACTGAACACGGAAAAGCTGACTGCAAGTAACTGACGTAATCTGCAAGCTGGAAACAATGCATGCATCCACATGGCGGTCCTCTATACTTCCATGCCGAAGGAAAATGTAAGCCCAATACTTTTTGAACAGACATTGCATTTACGTACAAAGAAATATGTGTTCATTGGCGGGTTGAATATATGACATCGCAATACATCAGCTGATAAATCCTAAATTATATTCACGTTGTATAATTTACTTGTTTAAACGTTTCTGGGCATTTGATTATCGGATGTTCAACAGGTGCTTTCATTTGTAACTTATTGACTGATTCACTCGATTGATCAGATATGTCGTCTTTTCAACTTTCTTACAATGCTGTAGGACCGACATATTGGCCTGAATAATTGCCATACTCATTTTCCGAGTGAATTAGTTAAATACGTGATTGCGTCAATGCACGTGTAATGCTTGTGTATGTGAATGTCCGCGTGTATGTAAATGTCCGCGTGTATGTGAATGTCCGCGTGTATGTAAATGTCCGCGTGTATGTGAATGTCCGCGTGTATGTAAATGAGTTTACATGTACAGGTGCGATAACGGATTCTCCTAAACATAATTAACACATGAGGTAGAATCGTGTTTCAGAATTACTAGAACAGTCCAGGTTTTCTTATGTCATCATTTTCTCCTCTTATCTCCATCAGAACTAAGCCCTAAACAAGAAACGTGTATTGAAGCTCTTAAGTAAGCTATTGCAGTGATGGTTGATGTAGTAATTACTTTCAAACCATCAGATTTCTAGTTGCTAATCGTCTATTATATTGCTTGAAAAGTTAAGGTCGTCCTATTGATTACTTCTCAAGCATCACAAAGAGAGTTCTGGTGACACTGTTCTGGTATTGCATTCAAAACTGATAAATAAAATACTGTAAATAAATTATGATGCTGTTAGTAGTCTAGAAAATTTGTCATACACTAACCTTCCTCCACAGGAACGGATGATTGTGAAAGTTCGCTGACGTTCTCATGTGTTTAAAATAACACTTCACATTTCTATTAATTAAATAAATAAATAACAATGTAATACTGAGCAAAATTGAATCAACATTCAGAGCCTGGAGTATTTAAAGTTAGCAACGTTTATTTGAAAACGTAACTAGAATTTCTAGGAAAATATTGCAAATATTGATATAGATTTTTGTGAATACCATTAGGAGAGTATAAAGTAGATAATATACAATTGAACTCTGGGTTTTCAGATATGGATAATACAGTTCTTTGTCAGTGTCACGTGCTAGCTCCGATTAATCCAGGTTTAAGCCCAGGACGAGGTATTTGAACACATAGCTCAGTCCCTCTGGACTAGCTGCATGCCTAGAAGAATGGCCAATAGGCAGACCAAGTTGCCACATATAATTAAAGCTAAAGCAAAGGCGTGCGAAACTAATGTAGGATATGGCCGCTCTCCTGGAGTTTTCTATTTGAAATGTCATTTTGACCAACTTGTCATTTCAGTGCAAATGTGTGCAGATGTGTGGGTGAGTGTAGATCTGTGGGTGAGTGTAGATGTGTGGGTGAGTGTAGATGTGTGGGTGAGTGTAGATGTGAGGATGAATGTAGATGTGTGGATGAATGTAGATGTGTGGATGAATGTAGATATGTGGGTAAGTGTAGACGTGTGGGTGAGTGTAGATGTGTGGGTGAGTGTAGATGTGTGGGTGAGTGTAAATGTGTGTTGATGAGTGTAAATGTGTGTTGATGAGTGTAAATGTGTGTTGATGAATGTAGATCGGTGGGTGAGTGTATATTTTAGTGAATGTGTGTGGATGCGTGTAGATGTGTTGATGAGTGTAGATCGGTGGGTGAGTGTAGATGGGTTAACGAATGTAGATGTGTTGATGAGTGTAGATTTTAGTGAATATGTGTGGGTGATTGTAGACGTGTGTGTGAGTGTAGATGTTTTGATGAGTATAGATGTGTTGATGAGTGTAGATGTGTGGATGAATTTAGATGTGTGTGGGTTAGTGTAAATTTTAGTAAGTGCGTGTGGATTAGTGTATATCTGTGTGGATCAGTGGAGTACATACGCTCGTCGCATGCCAAAATTAAACTCATATAATGTTTTTGTAATGCTGATTATGAGAGTATTTTTTATAATTAATAGATACATTATTTTGCAATTATTATTCCTAAAATTGTGTTGCTCCACTAACACGCCATTAAGCGTGATAGCTGTTGACTGCTATCTCGGTCAGTATTCAAAGGGAGAGATACAGATACAAGAGATTATAACCGGACCTCAAGCTTTCGTGCGGCTTGGATTTAGCGTTTAGTGCAATATTGACTTGCCTGCGCCAAGACGCACGCCCTCGGCCAGACGTGCAAATATTCATGTTTTACTATTATGAAAAACATCTACTAGTGTACATGGTGTTATGTAATGTATATAATACATTTTCAAGGTAAATACCTTCTGTGCAGTGAAAGAACATCGTAAGCAATGAAATGAATTTTGTTAATATGCAAAAGAAAATTTCCACTGAATGGGATACGGATGGCATTGTAAAATCGAAAGGATTTTTAGCATTTTAAAGTGATTTTAATACATTTTTCTCATTTAGAAATAGTTTCATAATGATTTTCATACACATATAATGTACAGTGTTTTCTGACTACAAAAGTATAAATTATTTACTGCATTCAGAAAGTGAATTACACTCTTCTACAAATACAAAGTGACAGGCAGGATGCGTTTGAAATATTCTGGAACTGAGCAATACTTTAACCAACAACGATGATGCAGTAGCCAAGAGTGCCAGTATTGAGAATGGGAGCCAGTTTTACCGCAGACTGTAATGTACAATCATTAACATTATTGATTTTATCTAGTAAAACAAATAAAAACAAGATGCGCATATTTCCTGATGAACTCTTCAATACATTAAGATTAGCTCATGGAACAACATTTGGTCACATCTGTGTTAAACGTGACCTAATTTATGTAAGTCCGGAAATCCAAGTGATGCTTTGTTCAACACAATTATTTCGAATTTGGACTGAAAAAAGTGCACAAACTAAGTGAACTTATTTGGACTGAAAGAAGTGCACAAACTAAGTGAACTTATTTGGACTGAAAGAAGTGCACAAACTAAGTGAACTTATTTGGACTGAAAGAAGTGCACAAAGTAAGTGAACTTATTTGGACTGAAAGAAGTGCACAAACTAAGTGAACTTATTTGGACTGAAAGAAGTGCACAAACTAAGTTAACTTATTTGGACTGAAAGAAGTGTATAAACTAAGTGAACTTATTTGAACTGAAAGAAGTGCACAAACTAAGTGAACTTATTTGGACTGAAAGATGTGCACAAACTAAGTGAACTTATTTGGACTGAAAGAAGTGCACAGACTAAGTGAACTTATTTGGACTATTCAAAGAACTGCAAGCTCTGTAGATCGCTCATTTTTTGCTTTGAAACGGATACACATCTATTGTAGGCGTACTTAGTGAAGATCATTTGAATGGCTGGAGTCTTATTTCTAAATGTTACAAGACTTAAGACTGACAGACTTATTTTATGATTTAGTTATTGAATAGTTGTGCATTGCTGTGTGGATATGTCCTGTTGTGTGTGCATGGTTTTGGATGTGTGTGAGTGAGTATATGCGTGTGTTTAGATGATTGTAAATGTGTGTTAAAGAGTGCAGATGTGTGTGGATGTGTGCGACTTTTTGTCACTGAATCGGGATGTGTTGCAATTAAAGACGATATAATTTCAATTTGAGCACATTTATTTAGACTTGGAACAATTGTAATCGAGATACAACGAGAGAAAAGAACTAACAATCATAGCAGCAGACGTTGAACAAGCAATAAAAAAGTCCACGAAACAAGGCACCAGGAATTGAAGGCATTACAACAGAGGCTATGCAAACCTGCGCAGACGCGAGAGTAAAATGGCTGACAAGAATAATGAATGAGACATGGACAACAATGGGAGTTTCGGAAGACTGGCAACAATCAATAGCTAATCCCATTTGGAAGAAAATAAGAACCAAAAACGGCTGTGAAACATACATGGAAATATCTCTCTTGAGCCAGTAAAATGTGCGCGAAGATCCTGGAAAACAGAATGAGACCAATAGCCGAAAGACAATTAAGTGACACACAGTTTGGCTTCAGAAAAGGAAGAGGTTGCACAGACGTCCTATTTACTCTAAGGTAGATTTGTTAACAAACTATTGAATACAACCACGAACAGAACACGGTCTTTATAAACCAGGAGAAAGCATTTGACCGAGTGAAAATAAACAACCTATGGGAGATTCTGGAAAACTACGGAGTGTAGGGATAATTAATCGGCTAATTTAATGGTAATGTATTTTTTTTTAAACGAATTACTGTGAAAACACCAATTGGACTAAATGGTTTGCAGTTTGGATGCGGGTAAGATAGGGATGTGTACTATCACCACTTTTGTTCAATTTATTAATGGATCGAAAAACCTTATAGACAAAACCAGAAACAATCACAATGAACGAGCTCCTTTTTGCGAAAGATCAGTCACGTTTATGCAAATGAACAAAATCTCCAAGGGCATCTGAATGTCTTGACAATGACTGCGATAGTTATTATTTGAGGATTAGTACAGCAAAGGCAGAGACAATGTAGATCAGCAGAAAAGAGAAAACACTAAATATTCTGGTAAAAAACATAGAACTTAAACAGGTCACATAATTCAAATACTTGGGCAGCGTGTTCACACAAGAAGGAAGGCTGTATAGGGACGTGAAATCAAGAACTCAAAAAGCAGTGGGGGTTTCCTATCAGTTCTTAATATTAAAACACAAACACAATGAATACAATGAGACATCTGCCAAATAGTATTTGTATACGAACTCTCTGCAACCAGTGTCAGACATGGACTTTCACCAAGAAACAAGAAAGAACAATTATCGTATGCAAAATTAGATGTTTCAGAAAAGATGTCCGATTCACAAGGTTCGACAAAGTACGAAACGAATAAACCAGACAGAAGACAGAATGTTTGTGCAACACCGTGTATGGAATACACATAAAAGCAAAGACCACAGTGGATTGGACACCTGATCAGAATGCAATCAAAGTTATTAACTGCGCTTATCTACATCTGTGATACAGAGTAGGAGGCAGAACAAGCAATAGATGGATAGATGGTGCCTGTGAGACACTGAAGAAACACACCATGACAACAATATCGGCGACAAATTTGGCACACGACAGAAACCTACACATGCCTACGTCGTCTAACGACACACGTGGATAGAAGTTAATGACGACAATTGTAATTTGTTATGTATTTATCACTAGTCCAAGTGTAAAAGGGGTCAAATTGAAAGCAAAGAACAATAACATGTAAACATGCAGACCTATACGCTGTGGCTAGGTAAGACATGGTATGGGGCCGGCTACCCATCCTGCAGAAACTACATGATACGTGGCCATGACAAGTACGACTTATTACCTCATGGCAGAAGAGGGTTTGACACAGTGAAAACAAGTACTACTCACCACATGTATGAAGAGGGTTTGACACAGTGAAAACAAATACCACTCACCACATGTATCTTCTTAATCTTCTTCTTCTTCTTCTTCTTCTTCTTCTTTTTCTTCTTCTTCTTCTTCTTCTTCTTCTTCTTCTTCTTCTTCTTCTTCGTACGCTGTCAGACGTCAACTTGAATTTGTTCGAAGAAAGCAGTTGTCATCCTGAGGCTGTCGACACTGCCATAGAGCTTGTCTAGTGTTGCCACTGGTGATGGCCACGTGTGCTTTCTCTGGTCCTCGTATGTCGGGCAGTTTTGCAGCAGATGTTCAGCGGTCATTTTTCCTGTACCACAGGTGCATTAGTCAGTGCCACCTATCTTCAGCTTATTGAATAGATGGTACCTCAGTCTGTTGTGGCCTGTGCGGAGTCTGAAGACCACAACCTGCTCTCTTCTGTTCAACTGGTAGTAGGCATCATTTTCTGTGTACCCAGTATGTTCTGTTTCCCAGTTGGCCATGTTTCTGGCCCTAATAAACCTTTTGGACTCTTCGTAGGTCACACTAGAATCTGGTTGTGGTAGTATTGCACCTTCTTTTGCCAGTCTGTCTGCCTCCTCGTTGCCTTGGATGTTACAGTGGGATGGAACCCACTGTACCACTATTCTTTTTGGTGCGGACTGCTGGCATAGTTGACAGAGTACTGCTCTTAATTCAATAAGTTGAAGTATTTTTATAGCTCTTTAGTGCTGTAACCACGGCCAGGGCATCTATAAACAGGACTATCTGACTTTCATTGCTTTCACCTGTCAGCATTGCTTTTACTGCAGCCTTCAGTGCCTCTGCCTCCGCTCTGAAAGTGCTTGAGAATTTTCCATTTGCCACTGACAGTATTATTTTTTAGCATTTGTTAGGCACAGGAATACCCCTCCCCTCCATTCTGTGTTGTGTTTGTTACAGAACCGTCGGTGTATGCATGGGTCCAGTCCATTCTTGGGTAGTTTTCCGCTATGTACCTCAAGGTTATGTTTCTTCTTTCTTTTTCATTCTGGCTGTTCTTGTTTCCAATATCTGGTATATTTTCTACCACCTACAGAATCATATGCTGCTTCCATGTGGGTTTGCGTACAGTAGGGATGGGCTTTGGTGTTGTTATGGTGTTCATAGGGTCTTCGCTCATCTTTGCTTTGGCAATTTCTGAACGTTTCTCCGCTTTAGTTTCCCTTTTCCAAATCTATTTAGTCTCTGATGTATTGGATAGTCTATCAGTCTTCTTAGTTTCTCTGCTTGCTGCTGGGCTCTGCAGTCTCTTCTGTCGGTCATGGATTGCAGATTTGTAATCTTTTCAAGTTCTGCAATTGCCTCCTGTTATAACTCTCATGGCTTGGTTTTGAAGTTTGCTAATTTTATCAAAGTTCGCCTTTGCTGCTGTTGCCCATGCCGCAATGCCATACTCGAGAACTGGTCTCACTCTTCCAGTGTATAGTTTCTTCAGTATTCTTTCGTCTACTCCCAAGCTTGTGCCAGCAAGTTTCCTCATGATTGCCATTGTTTGTCTGACTCTCATTCGGTTTCTCTCGATCTGACTTTTCTATGTCATGTGCGGATCAGATGTGACGCCCAATTAGTTTGGGTTGTCGTTTGGCCGCAGATATTTGCTGTTAAGACTTATTTTGGTGTTCTGTGGTTGATTTGAAAGCGAGAATATCGTAAAGTTTGTTTTTTCTTCATTTATTTGGACTAGCCATGAGTTCGCCCACTCCTCCAACAATGGCAGGGCCTGCTGCATCCGATTGTTTGCTACGGTGAGATTTTCTTCAGAGGTCCACATAGCCAGATCGTCTGCAAACATGGAGCTGTGGACTCTTCTTGATATATTCTCTATGATGTTGTTTATATACACCAGAAAAAGTGTGGGTTACAGTATTCCCCCTTGAGGTACTCCTTGCTCCAGTATCACCTTTTTGCTCATCTGCCCTTGTATTTGAACTCTGGCTGTTTGTTTTTCGAGGTAGTCGCTGATCTATCTGTACATTTTTCCAGATACTTCACTTCTTCCTAGCTTGACTTTAAGTCCCTCTTTCCACACCTTGTCAAATGCCTTCTTTAGATCCACCCAAACCGCTACTGTATGCTTTTTCTCTTGGTAAGCATCCTATATTTCCTATGCTATGAGAGTGATCTGGTCCTCAGTGTATCTATGTTGTCTAATTCCTGCTTGCTGTGGAATTAATATGTGTTTTTCTTCCAGGTGCCACATCAGTCTGGTGTTTATCATACGCTCCATCAGTTTACCTACACAGCTTAGTAGACTGATAGGCCTGTATCCATTTGGATCTGTTCTATCTTTTTCTTTCTTTGGTACGGGTATAAGTACAGCATCTTTCCATGCCTGAGGTACAATTCTCCTTTTTAAGCTTTGATTCAGGACTGACAGTAACTTCCTCTTTGCTGTTTGGCCCAACCCCATTAGCATTTCATTTGTTACCCCATCTTTTCTGGGCGATTTCTTTTTCTTTAAAGTTCTCATGGCCTCATTCATTTCATTCATGGTTAGTTTTACCATCATGTGCTCCTCTGGTGCAATCTTGATGTTGTCGTGGCTCTTTTGCTCTTCACTAATGCCTGTATGCCTGTCTGTAGGGACAGCAATGTGGCTTGCTCTGGCATAAAGTTCTATAAAGGCGTTTGCTGTTTTTTTCGGTAAGCATGTTGTCACCCTGCTTGATGGTAATTTGTATTTTTTTATGGTGTTTCGTCATTCGTGGCTCTGACTAAATGCCATAGATTGTTCCTTTCTTTATCTAGATTGAGGCTTTCTGTTTTCTTTTTCCAACTGACTCTTGTTATTTGGTTCAGTGTTCTTTTGTATTTCGCTGTGATGGCCTTGAGGGCAATATTTGCTTCCATAGATTGCTCTCTCTCTCTCTGCCATGTTTCTAGCATTCGAGACTTCATCCTCAACTTTCTGCAGATCCAATATGGCTTGTAGTTTTTCCTTGCCCCTCTTGGGATGGTCTCGGTGGCTGCGTGAAGTATTGCTTTGCTTAGGCTTTCCACCATAGGTTTAATATTGTTATTTCGTGTGTTGATAGTTTCATCTGTCAGCATTGCAAATCTGTCCCAGTCGGCTCGTCTGTAGTTCCAACGTGGCAGCGGTTTTATTTCCTGGGGGCCTACTTCAATATCAATATCTAGCCTAATTGGCCTGTGGTCGCTACCTGCCAATTGGTCGAGCACCTGACGATCTATTTTGTGGTGAATATCCCCCTTGGAGAAGGCAAAGTCTGGAGTGGAGGTGGTATGCCATGTTCTAGAATAGAAGCTAGGGCTGTCATCCGGCCTATTGATAAGATATAGATTTGTGTCTATCTCCCAGTCTACCACTTCATCCCCTCTGCTGTCTGTTTCTGAATATCCCCATATTTCCGAGTGACTGTTGAAGTCTCTAACCACTAGGCAGCTGGAGTCCTTGATTTCCATACTCGAGAGCGACAGGTCTTTGTTGGGTGGGCCATACAGGTTGAATATACGGATTTTCGTTTTTTGTGTCATTATGCCGACTCCTACAATTTCTGCTTGTCTGGTGTGATTTACAGAAACTGCGCTACTTGGTATGCAGTTTCGTGTCAGTTTCAGAATACCTCCTTTGTGACCTTCTCTATCAAGTCGGAAGGTCTGGTATCCTCTGATTGAGCATCTGTTGTTGTTGAGGTGCGTTTCTTGTATGCATGCCACGTCTATCTCGCCTTCGTACAGGCGGTTTGTTAGAGAATGCATGTATGAAAAGGGTTTGACACAGTGAAAACAAGAACTGCACGCCTCATGGTAGAGAGGGTTTGATACAGTGGAAACAAGTATTTCTCACCTCATGGTAGAGAGGGTTTGACACAGTGAAAGCAAGAACTACTCACCACATGTATGAAGAGGATGTGACTAGTATACATGTTTACACTCCCTAGTATATGTTTACACTCCCCAATATATTTTTACACTTCCCAATATATTTGTACACTCCCCAATATACGTTTACACTCCCCAG
Organism: Ariolimax columbianus; assembly: GCA_036924085.1. Classification (NCBI taxonomy): domain Eukaryota; kingdom Metazoa; phylum Mollusca; class Gastropoda; order Stylommatophora; family Arionidae; genus Ariolimax; species Ariolimax columbianus. The sequence goes on from JAVGWX010000003.1 coordinate 25,295,638, forward strand.
TATATGTTTACACGCCGTAGTGTATGTTTACACTCCCCAGTATATGTTTATACTCCGTAGTATAGGTATACACTCCCCAATATATATTTACACTCCCTAGTATATGTTTACACTCCCCAATATATTTTTACACTTTCCAGTATATGTTTACACTTCCCAGTATATGTTTACACTTCCCAGTATATGTTTACACTCCCAAGTATATGTTTACACTCCCCACTATATGTTTACACGCCGTAATATATGTTTATACTACTCATCATACATTTACAATCATTAAAATATTATTACACTCTCCAGTATATATTTACATGACCTAGTAGACGTTTACACTCTGCAGTATATGTTTACAATCCGTCGTATACATTTACACTACCTAGTTTACGTTTACACTCCCTAGTATATGTTTACACTCTTTCGTATTTGTTTACACTCGCTAAAATGTGATTTAACTTCTTAGTATATGTTTACGCGTCCTAGTAGATGTTCACACTTCCCAGTATATGTTTACACTCACTAAAATATATTTACACTCCCTAGTATATGTTTACACTCTCAAGTATATGTTAAAATATCACAGTATATGTTTACAGTCACCAAAATATGGTTACACTGTCTTGTATATGTTAACACACTCTAGTATATGTTTGCACTACCTAGTATGTATTTACACTTCTTAGTATATGTTTACGCTCCCAAGTATATGTATACACTCCCTAGTATATGTTTACTCTCTAGTATAAGTTTACACCCCCTCGTTGTATACAGTCCATCTAATATGTTACTTCCCCGGTATATATATATATATATATATATATATATATATATATATATATATATATATCGAAACGCCTGTATGTTTATCTGAAGTAGATTGAATGATATTATATGTGTATGCTTGTGTTTGCTACGGATTAACGCATTATAATATTATGTGTAGCTGTTGCCGTAGTATTGCCACATGTACAATTTCATATTTACCTCATGCCACCAGAGACGAGGGCATGTGCAGTTATTGTTCATAGCTATGTATGTGATGGTTTCTATTTCAGTCCATGCTTCTGTAGTGGTTTTTCGAAAACCATCGATCCATCGTTTAATTAAATAAAAAAGCAAGATATTAAGTAACATATGGGAGAGGCATAGCCAGAACTCTTATCTTATAAATCAAATTCAGCAGCAAAATCTTGGTCAGTGATCACGCAAAGAGAATATTCCTAACAGCAAACGGTAGTGGCATCATTAATACGTGCATTTCACGTTTGTGCAGTTCATAACCATGGAGACATATGTACAACATTGAATTGTTGGAGTGGTGTGATTTGATTACTTCAAATAGACAGATAGAAAAATGATAATACTATTTTTGTTCATGATATCTCTCTTTCTATCTAAATACAGCTAGATATTGTTGGAGCAACGTGGGCATCAATATGGTGAACCCTATTACAGGGGCTCTCAAAATATTACGATTGCGAGCACTGTTGACATGTAATATCAAGTGCGCGAGCACTATGCTATCTAATGGGTTTCATTTTTGAAAAACAACACGTTTTTGAAACACCCACCGAGTTAATGACGTCCTTCAGTTTAAAAGTCACTCAGAAGTTTAGTGATGTCCAAAGAGAAGTGATTTGTAGCTAGCTACAGGTAAACAGTCTTACAGGCGTGAATCAATTGATTATGATCGTGCTTTGCTCTTGAGGTATTTCAAAAGTGAGATACATAAACAGACATTTGAGTGAAACACTCCGTATTATTTGGAACCTTTTTATATCATCTGCTACCCAAAAAGTTATGAATTTCTCCTTTTCAAACAAATATTTAGCGATATGGAGAACTGGAAATCTACCAATACACGTATCCAATGTGCAACACAACGCTGGCCATGATCTGCATCTAGGATACCCCTGAATCAAGTGGGCAGTACGAAATATTTCAGAACATTGAGCGGTAAATACGTTTACTGGCAGTAAATGCGCAACTTAACAACTTTCAGGTCGCTTAAAAAATAATGAATGGATAGCAACATTATTTGTTTTGGGTTTACAAAACAAAGTTTGACTTTCAAAAACGTGCCATTTGAGATTTGGTGCTCGCGAGCACTTATTTTACTTGCGAACACCAAGATGTCATTAAAAGGGCACCGTGGTGTTCACAAGCATCATGTTGAGAATCATGTAGTATAACAAGACAACACTTGATTGAAATACATTGACAAATAGGTAATTGGGACTCCCCAAGACCTTGTTGCAAAGAAAGATTGAAAGAGGAATCCACATAACCTAGAGCTTGTTGGACGGATCTCAAAAAGGTGGGCAAAAAATAGTAACACAGCTAGTATGTAACTAAAGCAGTCATGTCGAAGGTACGAAAATGAGCAAGTTCTACTTCCTTTAAATAATATTACTTCCAGTGAAGCTATTGTTTCTGATTCACCTTTAAAGCGAGTTATTCGTAAGTTTATTTCTAAAATATATGTACACTATTGTTTCTATAATGTGTGTACACTATTGTTTCTATAATGTATGTACACTATTGTTTCTATAATGTATGTACACTATTGTTTCTATAATGTATGTACACTATTGTTTCTATAATGTATGTACACTATTTTTTCTATAATGTATGTACACTATTGTTTCTATAATGTATGTACACTGTTGTTTCTATAATGCATGTACACTATTATTTATATAATGTATGTACACTATTGTTTCTATAATATACGTACGGAATTATGTATAGAATATATGCACAATATAAGCCTAGTAAGCCACAGGGAGTTTAAAATATCTGCTACTGATAGCTGGTAGCCTTCGGCTACCTGGTAACATACATTAACATGTCTTTTTGACTACCAGGATTCAAAGTATTCCAAGTAATATGTACAATATTATTTATATAATATAATTCATATGTTATTTATATAATTTATGTACAATATTATTTATAAAATATATGTAAGGTATTATTTATATATAATATATTTACAGTATTGGTTCTAAAATTAATATATATATATACTCTGTGTTGTTTCTAAAGCTTTAATTCGAACCAACTTATCTTTCCACAATTAGCTGGCTCTTGACATGCATGAATGGCTGGGTCAGAAGAACTATGAGTTTGAGTCGAATATCCTAGATTGATTAGACCACACACATATCACTCCTTGCAACAGGCTTTGGATATGGCAGCCGTCCCAATCTCGTCTCAGAGCCTTCAAGGAACCCTAGTCCACTATCAGATGTAAATGTTTTCTCTCGTGTCTATACTTCACTCGAATAATGCTGTGAGAAATGCCTCCTCTGTGCGATCCTGTTCTCCAACACTCCATATCAATCCCCAATGCGATGTGTCTATCACGTATCATGTGTCACTGCCTTTGAATATCTAGTACCGTCCGTCGTTTCTCAGCACTCCCTCCTCTCCCATCTTTCGCCATCCCCACGAACACGTATTTACTTGCACCCTTGTGTTTCTATCCGCACTGTTCTCTAACCTTTCACAGACACATTTCTTATCGGTATATTTAACGCACTCTTCTGCCAAGCAGTCTCGTATTACTGGTACAAGATCTTCCAACATCCGCTTGAATATGCTAGTAAGACCACCCTTTGTAGACAAATCGTTTGTAAATGTTGTAAACGTTGTTTAATCGCTTCGGAAAACCTTCTGCCATAATGTTCGATTTAAATATTGATTCTTTTGATGTAGTACTACTATGAACGTGGGACAGTATATGATCTAATTTGCACAATACTTAATAAATTGCTAAAATATTCTCATAAAATTTCACTCATAATTTCGTAGGTTTTCTTTCTTCTACGCTGTGCAAAATGAGACGCGTGGTCGTGCCTCTCATCAGCATTCTGTCTGTATTATGTATTAACAACTAAGATGTTTACTCGTGTATCTTCAGTGATTTTAAACTGTTTAGTATAGTTTCTCATAATGTTTTTTCTCGGCAATGGTACCTGTAGTCACAAGGTGTTCTAATATTCTGCTTCTTCTAACAACACGACCCTGTCGTGAACCAATCTTGTTCTGTGTAATAAACGTCCATTGCTTATTAGCGCCTCTCTTAGCTAAGGACAACCTCACTAGCCCCATTTCGATATTCGTGCGATTTTCAACATTCTACTGTCGTCGGTTATAATAGTCTCACGTAACCTCCACTCAAACACCGCGGTCCTCCGAACAGACAGGCTAGAAATATGGTTATTGGTTACATCAATTATTCTAGGACTAATCAACACCTCGTTGTTCCTGGTTGGCGCACAACTTGACTCCCGGGCATTGGTCAGTGAGTCCTGGAATGAGCTAAGATGAATTATGTACGTTTGTGGTATTTGTCAGACTATGTAAAGACAATAGGGAGAAAACAATGGAGGGCGACATGGTACAATATGGGAAACGATGTGCTATCAGCGTCGTTGAAATAGGTCAGACACCGTCTGGTAGACAATATTTAAATACGGCTGACTTTGTGTTGTCAATTGTTTCTGCTAACTGTGTGTATTTGTGATTATTAGTATTTAATCATTGGACTACTGTATATTATTCTGATTTTGATTTTCAATGGATTAGAGGTTTATGTTTCAGCCACTTTCTGCGAGTTACGAGAGATATAAATTGTATCGTTCAAAATTAAATGTCTGAGAGACGCATGTAAAGTCAGGAACAGCAGTGATATGTAATCACGTCCAGCTATAGTTTTTAAATTATGGTGGTTAAATACGTAAAACAGTGGTAGTTAAAACTAAAGAAATTGAAGTCAAACACGTAAGCCCACGTAAGTTAAACATAGATAGTTAAACACATACAGTGATTGCACCCAAGCATTGATAAGTAAAAACTAAAATCGTTGACAGTTAAACTAAAATAGTTAAACAGGTAAATCGGTGATAGTTAGACACGTAGAACAATGACAAATAAACACTCAGTCATCATAATTAAACATTTAAAGCAATTATAGATACGTGGGTATATCAGTGGTCAATACACACGTAAAATGGTTGCAGTTAAACACATAATGGTATTCTAGTTAATATGTAAAGGTTGATAGTTAAATACATAAAGGGGTTATAGTTAAGCACGTAAAGGTATGATAGTTAAATGCGTATATAGATGAAAGTTAAACACATAAAGCGATGATAGTTGAACAGGTATAACGATGACAGCTAATTATGTAAAGCTATGATAGTTAAACTATGATGGTCAAACACGCAAATAAATGACAGTTAAACTCGACACACTAGGATAGTTAAGCACGTAAAATAACACAATTATTTCTGTCAATAACGTTACGACAGTTTGGCTAGGAATGTACTGCATGCAAGTCACGTTTTCAAATGCTACATGCTTGTTTTCTCTCACTGTTGACGTATTGGTTGATAGAGCCCTCTACCAACATTGCCATGAAAGCAAAACATTGTGACATGTATCAGGTATGTTTACCTGTGGATCCGTTAACCAAACTCCTTCGTATGTTTGGTTTTTCTGTATTTTTTTAATGCAAAAGATATGTTTTTTCAGTGGAAACGATTCATTAAACATAATCCAGGAAACCAGTATTGATTTAGAGTGGTAGTTTTTTTATGTGTGTATTTATTTTTACATTGAAATCGTGGAAATGTGTTTCTCGAGGCAAGGTGCTCGCCTCCGGCTCTGGAGGCCGCGAGTTCGAATCACGGTGGATACCGAGATTTTTTCACGGAGATCGTCGGGTAAAAAATTCCCCTAATCTATGACTAGTGAGATCGGACTCCCGTGTTTACTGACGAGCACGTCAAAAATCCTTTGCCAGTTGTTGTTTAATGCCCACAATGAGTAATTTTACTTTTTTGTAAGCCATGAAAATGACATTAAGCGGCGGGTTGTAGTAGTTTTTCTCACATTCCGTGCATGCTGGTAGAATTAGACCGCGGTCCTTAAGGAAGTTATACTATGAGTGTCTTCATCTGCGTGACGCTCATTATCGATCCACATAAAGTCAGCCAGGCTGCCTTGAAAATAGACCATTTCCAGGGAACGCTACATGGAAGAGAGATTGTGGTCTTGGTCAGTGTATTTACCTTGACGCGACGTCTTGGTCAGTGTTATGTGCCTGACTAGACTTGCCTCTTGGTTCCTCCTCCGCGCCCCCCCCCCCTTCATTGCTGTAAGAAATCGAACAGAGTATGCTTAACGACGGTTGCCTGGACAAAATACAAAAATTCTAGTTAATCAATGCAAATTATTTGTACCTTCCCCTAGGCCTAGTAACCCGCGGAAAGTGTGAAATACCTACTACGGATTGCCGATAACCTTCGGCTACCTGGCAACAGACATTACCATCCCTGTTTGATTACCAAGATTCCAAGTATAGATTCAGAGTTGCATGACTAGATCTCTTATAACTCACAGTTTCACCCCAAGGTCTCGACAATCTCCGGTCAACCCAGATGTAAATGGGAAATGTGTTTACAGATACAGACGACGAAGAAAAACCCCATCACTCGTAACAAGCCGAAATTGAATACAATGAAGTCTCAAATACTGTATTCCCGCTGGCGTTGTCTGCTTTCAGACTACTTTTGCGTTGTTTTAGTACTTTGTGTAAAAATACATCTTCATTCAGCCTGGTCTCAGTTAGTGAGGAGAACGGTCAATGTTTTTTTTTTCAAATATCAATCCAGTGGCTATTTTAAGATCATTAAAAAAAAATTGTTGTCTCATGCAGATTATTCTACGTGACGTGTTCAAATTAACCCGGACCTAACTGTACCAAGTGAGCATACGTACGATACCAGTTGACCTTCACCGCAGAATTCAGGCAGTGTATGGTGAAAAAAGTGTGTTGAAGACAACATTGCAGCACTGGACAACAATGTTTAAAGAAGGACGTGAGTTAACGAAAGATCTTTCGAGACCAGGACAGTCGCATATTGTTGCGTCAGATACTGCTTTTGCTAAAATTGGTGCAGCAATTCGGATGGACCATCGCCGGAGCTTACGTTTGCCACACTTTTGTCACCATACACTGCCTGTATTCTACCATGAATGTCAACTGGTCGACATTCTTCAGCTGCAGCTGTTAGAAACCGAATCACCGCTAGCTGATCAGCTCTGGGCGGATTTCGTGTCACACATGTCATGTTTTCAACGATCTGCTGAGAAAACTATGATCGGAGTATAATGAAATGTTCCAAACTTGACGGTTGGTGTGTGCTGTTTTCATCAGAAGGGACGTCATCATGGGCATCGTACGTATGTTCCCTTGGGGCATTTAGATCCAGTTTCATTTAAACACGCCTCGTCCGTTTGTTTTTAAAGAACGTTTGTTTGTCCAGTGAAGATAGAATAGAAAACGTCCTGTCTGTGACCTGCTTCTGTAACTATTTGATAGAAAACGGACTTTATGTGACCTGCTTCTGTAACTGTTTGATAGAAAACGCCATTTCTGTCTTGATTGTGTTATCTTGACCTATCATTGTTATTGTGACTTTCTGCAGACACATACTCGCATACGTCAGCGTTACTGTCACTGAACCCGTGAAAAGACAAGTTAAGGCCAATCGCGCAATACTAACATTTCATCTCACGTCCACAACTTGCATGGCAGCATCGACAACGAGATGGAAATCGATACTCTGATCAGTGTAGTGTGTGCGTACTGAGAGGCCTTGCATTGCACTGAATCGAGGATGAACCAGGTGCCTCTTCTTCAGTACAGGCAAAGATTTTGGAAACGTTCGAGCAAACCGTTACTAGAGAAATCGGTAAAGAGAGATGAGGAGTTCAAGTCGCTTTCTGTAGCACACCAACAAGCAAACTGTCACTGACAGTCCGTTATTCACACTTTGATCATTCTCAGGTTCGTTTTATCCGGTTCATGATACAAACTTGTGCACTTTGCTGCTGTGATTGTCTTTGTTGTTTATGGCCACTCTTACTTGAGTTAGTTACTCTTAACGATTTTTTGTGCTTTATGCAACTATTACTTGAGTGGGTACTCTTCATGATTTTTGTTGCTAATGGCCACTCTTACTTGAGTTAGGTACCCTTGCCGTTTGTGTCGGTTATGTCACTCTTACTTGAGTTAGGTACTTTTGACAATTTTCTTTGCTAGCTGATTACACTGACTTGACTAACATACCGAGGAGCATTTGACAAGGTGGACTGGGGTTCTCATGACCGTAGTGCGAACGGTAGCTCCTCCTTAAGCTCACCACAACGGGAATCACATTGTTGATTCCCACCTCGTTAGCAGACTGCCATGAAACACGCTGTTTCCAGAGAGGACTGCCTAAAAGTAAGGTGGGGCTCGTGATAAATATATTTTACCTGACACTAACAAAGTCTCTTCAATATGTTTCTCCTGACCCTCTCTAACATATCATGATCAATATGTTTCACCTAACACTGTTAAACAGTCTGCTCAGAATGCTTTGCCTGACCCTCTCTAACATAATATGATCAATTTGTTTCACCTAAGTCTGTCTAACATAGTCTGATCAGTAATCATTTTCCTGACCCTGCCTAAGACAGTCTGATCAGTATTTTGCCTGACCCTGTCTAACAGTCGTATCAGTATGTGTTGCCTCACTAAACGTTAGTGTCCTCGCAGTTTGAGACGAAGTAAACATGATATGTATATGTTCTCTTGTAATACAAGTGTACGCTGCATTAAGTACACTTTCATTATGAACACTCGTTTATCCGTCCACCATATATATATATATATATATATATATATATATATATATATATATATATATATATATATATATATATCTCATGCACCACATTCTGCGCGTTGCTTTGCTTACTCGCCCGATTTCCGGCTTGAGTCCAGATATACTCACGTTTCTAACACTTCGTTTCCTACAGCAGTGTGTTATTGTTATGTAATGACCATAGTTTTTTATAGTGCACAGCAAAAAATGTCTTAGAACAGTTTCGACGTCATTGCAGGACAAGGTAAGCAGGCTCCGAACGATCTTCCCATTTTATTATTGAACGATAAACGAGCCACCCTGAAGTCTGTCCATTAGTATAATGTGCAACAAAATGGCCCCCGTGACCTTGACATAATTACAGTGACCATTAAACAGTCTCGCAAACACTATTGTCGTCCGCACAGTGATCGCGATTCAGGCCTCTAACGGTTTGCTTTTCTTGCGTTGTACGTATAAATCTTCCCCGAAGTCTTGCTTTTTTTATAATGTACTATGTGCCCAAGACTTCCACACTTCCTCCCTTATTTTTCTTCTCCCCATCCGGCAAACCCCAACCTTCCAGCTTCCAGCAATAATACCATTCTTACAACGGCACAAAATAAGTCCATAGCGTCAAGCTATTTTTTGTAAATGACAAGTATACTCCGTTTATTCTAGCCACTTGTGAAATATACGTCAGATAGATACCAAATCAGTATTGTCGTTTTACGGTGTAGGTCAAATGGATGTCTCAACACTATTGTTAGCGTTACATTGAATGATAATCAGGACATTTCCAAATTATTGTCCAAGATATAGTGAACGACTGACAATAAGTCTCAAAAGTAGTGTCATCCTTATAATGAACAACAAGCAGACGACATTAATTGTTGTTGTCCATAAAGTAAACCTTAATTATAGTCTGAGAACTACAACCCCATGAAATCCTGTTATAATATTAGAGTGAGTGACTCAAGCAGTGCTTCTGAATTCTTATCCTTGTTACCGTGAACGACAAGAGGGCCCATTTAATCTTGATCGCTTATAATGAATTACACATTTTCATTCCTGCACTTTTCTTCTTCAAGGGAGGTATAGACCTTCACTGCAACTCATCGACATTTATACATCTCGTTCCATTTGAAGCATAGGGCTGCAACATATGCTTTCAGATGTTTCTATTTTGTGCAGTTTTCTTGAGGTCCGCTCACGAGACATTGACTAAAGTTACTTTCTCCTCGACCGCCGACAGGTGTTTCTTGGCATTCTCTGTCCCTGTATGTTCCAATCCAGCGCATGTCTGTTTTGCTTTCCTGCTTCTTTCTGAGAGTGTGTCCTATTAATGCCTACTTTGTCTCCCCAAAACCCTGCTGTATTGGTTGTTGCTGTGTTCTTCCCCACATTTATTAGTCATTATGTCTAGACATTATCTTACTCGAAGTATGCGACGACGACATTGTTAACGAAATCTGCAGTCTGAATAGGATACCCTTTGTCGCATGCAATGTCTTAATAACATTTAGCAGGACCGATTTGACATTTTGTTAAACAGCCTAAGCTTATTCTCTATGGAGAACGATACCAATTCCATTTACTGTAGAACGAAGAGAGTTGAAAGCAAATCTAACCGTGTTAATCCTGGCCTTAACATCTTGATGTGTTCTTAGTTTTTATTAATGATACTTCCCAAATAAGTAAAATAATGCAATTCTACAATTGCCTGACCATTAATCTGTATGGGTTCTCTCTTTGTTATTTACCATCATTTCCGTTGTTTTGTTCGCACTGATCTGCAACTCTATCTTTGCTACTTGATATGTAAGGCTGTCTGTATTTTATTGTATGTCTTGCCATTTATGTCACAGCATATACACCTAATCTAAAAAACCAAGGTTTTCCACCTACTTTTCAAATGCCCATTATATTCTAGTCTTTCTGCTCTCTGTTTGCTGCATTACTTTATCCATCACTTTGAGAGAGAGAGAGAGAGAGAGAGAGAGAGAGAGCGACTATAGGAGATACTGGGCACCTCTGTCTGACTCCAGCCTTAACTGTAAATGTGCCTGACAATTATCCTTTGTGGATTAACTGTAATGTGACATCTTCATAGAAATCTCGCAAAATGCTTATAAATGTATCTGGTAATTTCACAATGCTTCATTATTCTCCAAATTGCTTTTCGGTTTTAACTATCAAATGTATATCAAATTGTAATAAAGTTCATATATTGAGGTGTCTACCACTACCTAGACTGCTTTATGATAATTCTGAACGTTGCTATCTGATCTGTGCAAGATCTTCCAGCTAGAAAGTATGCCTTTTCATCTCCAGTGTTCAGTCTGGGTCATCTTTTCAACGATTTAGCATTATCCTGGTCAAGACTTTTCCAGCCACTGCCAGAAGTGGCCTTACCATGACTAACATAGTTGTTTTCAGTAGTTTTCACCTGCCTGTTGAACATAGTCTGATCGAAATGTTTTGCTTGACCGAACTTTAGTCTCCTCGTAGTTTAAAACGTGGAGTACATGATAGCTATCTTTATATTTGTAATACAGGTGTGTCCCGCATTTAGTACACACGCTATATACAATTGTTTTTCGCCAGTTACTGCATGAAACCGGATTTCTTTTCTTGGAATTGATTAAGAGACCACCATTGTAGCTTATGTATAACCATTTACAGTCATTCCCTGTTTCGATACAATGTGAAGAATACATTTTAACTGCATCTGCTCCCTTTCCAGGAATCCTGTATCCGGCCTTTTGCAGTGGCTGATTATAATGACATATGAACAACAAGTAGACTGCCTCCAAACACCAAGATCTTTCCAACCATACAACGAACAAGAGGGCACTTGGAATTGTTTGATGTGTTCAATGAAGAACAAGGCGAAAAGAGCCCTGAAGTCTCAAGGTTTTAACAGTGATCTTGAAGAAGACATCCTTGAAGCCTTACTATTCTTACAAAGAAAGACACACATGTTCCAGGACATCATATCATTCCTACAGTGAACGACATACGTCCCCACGTCTTGAATTCTTGTTATCTTTAACAAACAGTCTGATACGCTCAAATCTTACCACCAATTGTGCATACAAACAGGGGCGCTTGAATTCTTGGTCAATCTTACAGTGCACACAAACAGCCCACTTGTATCTGTGGTCAATCGTACAATGCACAAAAACAACGCACTTTAGTTCTTGCTACTCCCATAGTGCTTAGTAACATGCCACTTGAAATCTGGCTATCCCAACTGTGAACAACATACAAGTACGCTGAAATCTGGCTATCCTCACTGGGAACAACAAATAAGCCTGTTGATGTCTTTCTACCTGCCCAGCGACAAAGATGTAACAAAAATACACGGTGTCAACTGTCACAACTAATTGATCACAGGCTGTCTGGAGCTGGCAACGGTCAAAACACAGAGACGGAATACTCTGTTGCTGACAACCAATATGGACTGTCGGCTGCTTATCGGAAGGTGGACGGATGTGATTATCTTCCTTTGCATCAATTTTGTTGGTAAGTCGTTTGTCTGTGATAATGGTTTTGTTGGACTTGCTAAGACAAAATTGTAATCCTTGTCACTATGTATAATGTGTAGTTGTGTCCAATGTCCTGTTTCTGTCATTGTGTACCATTCATGGTTGGTGCAATAGTGGAGTCCTCGCTCTTCCTGGCAAAGGTACGGGGTTCAACCTCTATAGCAGACATAACTGTAAATTGGTACCTGGTTTTTATTGGCGAAGGAAACGATTGCGAAGAAAGAAACATAAACAAGATGTGGCCTGGTACAACGAAGACTCACTTCATCATCGACAGCAGTGCCTGTTATTGGACTACCTTTTTACAGTCATTTATGACTTTTTCTAAAGTGTAGTCTCTGTCGATGTGTACATGTGTCGTTCCGTCTAAAATACATTATAAGCCATTTTTGTATCATTGATAATGGTGTCGCCACAGGTGTCTTTGTCGATGTGTATCATTGATAATGGTGTCGCCACAGGTGTCTTTGTCGATGTGTATCATTGATAATGGTGTCGCCACAGGTGTCTTTGTCACTGTGTATAATTGATAATGGTGTCGCCACAGGTGTCTTTGTCGCTGTATATAATTGATAATGGTGTCGCCACAGGTGTCATTGTCAATGTGTATCATTGATAATGGTGTCGCCACATGTGTCTTTGTCGCTGTGTATCATTGATAATTGTGTTGTGACTTCTGTATTTGTCGCTGTGTAGAGTTTATGATTGTCTAACGAGTGGTAATTGTCACTGTATATCATTTATGTATGGTGGAAAACAAATTTAAATCTGTGTAATACTTCATTAAAAGTTGTTAAAAAACTCAATTTTTTTGTCACAATGCACTATTTAAGAATAAGTGTGCCTAAAGTGTGGCCATTGTTATAATGTACCAATTTTTTACAGCTGTTATAAAAGTACTATTATTGTTCGAGTAACAATGTGTCATTCATTTATAGCGGTATAAAACCAGTTTTGTCGCAATGTACTTTTACTTCATTTATAGCAGTAAAGTACGGTTTTTGTAACGATGTTCCACTAATTTATAGATACAATCAGTGTGTTTTCTATCACGTTTCTTTCATTTTATAATTGTAATCAAACAGCAGATCTTTTTGACGTTACAATTTCTTATAATTGCCGTTAGCAGCAATTTCAAGGCTCGATTAGGTCATGGTAGAAAAGACTTCGATAAATTGTCCATATAGTCTCTCAATGTCTTTCAATATTTAATTAATGTTTTTCTTGATACATTCTGAGCCTCAGACATAGCAAAAGTTACTTGGATCAAATTCAGACTTGACCGAACCCTGGTACCTATGTTATCCTATCTTACTCTTTCTTTCTCTCTTTCTCTCTCTCTCTCTCTCTGTATATATATATTTATATATATATATCTATATATATATATATATATATATATATATATATATATATATATATATATATATATATATATATATGCATTTTGATCTTGATGACCCGTTCCTCAGCGTAGCTGTGGGTCTCAGCTTCGTTTTCAGTGGGCCGTATATTGGGCCACGAAATTCCGGTGCTTGGTAAGCACGCCTTCAGATGCGTCTCAGATGTTGTTATGTACAACAAGAGATTCTGAACAACGCATTGGAGGTCTTCCCCCACGGTCTACTCTAACCTCAGGGCTACACAAATATTTTGCCGTGTCTGCATATTTTACCGCATCATTCACCAAGGACAACCGTCGTATGTCAGAATTGTGGAGATTGTGCATACGTTGGTTCCGGACAGTTATTCCTACCAAGCATCTCGAGAGAGAGATAGAAGCATGAACTCCTCTTAATGTGTCCTTTATTGATTTTGTTAGTGTCCAAGTGGGAGTACCGTAGCCCATTACAATGAGCACATGTATATATATATTTTCTTGTTTGTGAATGTCAACAATAAATTGGTTACTCTTTTGTGCACCCTGAAAGGGACTTTAAGTGGCGGGTTGCAGAAGCTTTCCTCACACCCCGAGTGTGCTGATAAAGGTGGACCTCAATCCTCCAGGCGATTGTGCTATGCTTTGTCTCATCTTCGTGTTGCTCATTACCACGGCGATCACGTCGATCCCTCATCTTGTTAGCTAGGCTGTCATGAAAACAGCCCGTTTCCAAGAAGTTCTTCGAGGAAGTCCAGTATATTTTGCCTGACCAGTCGTTAGTCTTCCTTCCCATATATATATATATATATATATATATATATACATACAAGTATATACACACAAATGAAGGTGTGATTAGTGAGGTGGTAGATCATGCGCTTTTCACGACAAACAGGCAGAGTTAGCTGTCGCTACTGGCACTGTCCAATCGACCTAGTTGTAAATGGGTCATTTGTATATTGGTATCCTCCACACGGTTTGGGAAAGAAAGACAGTGGATGGGAACTGACAACCTCACCTCATGCACACTGTAGCTTAGCACAATGAAGTCTCTACCACTTCAATCCGAACTATAATGCCTGCTATTGGACTGATTTAAACTATTTATATATATGGTTGTGTGTGTGTGTGTGTGTGTTTTAATGTTTTTTTTCTACTGTCAGATCATTCCACTCTTCATGTTTTCCATAACTATCTACGTTAAAAAATGTATTTGTAAGTATGATTCATGATGATACAGTAACCAAAATATGTAAATCAATGACAGACGCACAATCAGAAAGTCTAGAACTAGAAAAATATCTGTACCAGTATCGTTACATATTATGTTTTCCAGGTATGTAATTTCCCGCCCTGGCATTTGCTTGATCAGTCAGACGCGCACTCACGGATTCAAAGATGTGGTATGACATGACATTAATAGTTGTCCATCACAAGTGATGAAGACCACTCTCTTTGTTCAGCCGTGTGGACAGTCGTATCTCTTGCTGTGTCCGCTGAAATGGGTGACTTTCGCGGTGATTTGGATTAAAGTGAAGAAGAAACTGCGCCTTGTGTCAACCTCACTCACAGAGCCTAAGCTACCTTTTGCCAGTGGCAAGACATTCATCGAGACGACTGGAGATCGCATAGGATGCAGATTTTGCCTCAGGGTTACCACCGAAGCCTTTCCGTAAACATTTAACCCGCAGGGTAGAAAGGTGGGATGCCATCTAACGCAGTTTGTCGTGCCTTTTCGATAACCACAAGAGGTCGTATGGACAACACTCAGCGTGTGAGTGAGTCTGGTATCTCTCCCCAGCTGTATTCAGCTCATCATAGTAGCATCTAAAATTCCCACACGCCAAATTCATGAAGGTGACCCGGCAGAACTAACCCGTGAAATACGACGCATATATAAGCGTAGTGCCATTCAGCCGGCGTCCAGACCAAGATAAACGGATGGAAGAAATCACACAAAAAATAACGAAATAACAAGTCCAGACGGAAAACAACACTACGTTTCCGCGAACACTAGTGTAAGTCGTCGACTAGTGTGAATTCCAGGCAAATCCGTGGTCTGACGGCATCCATAATGATCCAAAACAGTAGAGAAATAAAGACTCGCAGCCAGTTATGGCGCCATCTTTGCCAGAAATACATGACATATTGACGGTCTTTGTCGACAACAATGGACACATTATTATTGTTATCGCTCGTCTTTGTGTATGACAAGGACAAGAATAGCAACACTGCCTCACAGAGAGCATGCCGTTAGAGACGACTAGTTGTGTGATATGTTATAACAATGGCCATGGTTAGATGGTTTGTTAAGAACGGCATAGATGGCGCCTAACAGACTGCAGGTCTACTTTGCTCTAGTGTTTAAGTCTATTAAGATGGAATACCACATCGGTTAACCACCCTTCGCGGCGCTTGTCCCAACTCAGCGAAGTAATAAGCTGCACGAGCCTAGCCCGCTAACCAGGACACCGTCATCCCTGTACATTCAGAGCTGGGAACTGCACAAGAACACCCCCCTCTGTAGAAATACAGGTCGGCTAAGACTAAGCTTATTGTCATCATCATCATTATGTTTTTTGCAGAATGTCGCAAACAACTGATAAGTAAGACTCTCTATCTTTGGTCAGCGTTCCCGCTCCTGTAACCGTCATTCTATTAACTTTTTAATGGATGTGTTCATCTTCTCCTCGGTCTGTCTCTGCCTCGCTTGCATCATACCCACCAGGATAGTTTTCTGCCTACACTTGTGACGACTGCACTAGTAAAATATTGTTAGATATTCTTATTTCTTAGTCGACCTGTACTTCTACAGGGGCAGATGCCCCTGTGCAGGTCCCAGTTCTGGTATGAGCTACATGTAGCTGGGATATGAGTTTCCTGCTTATCGAGCTAGGTTCGAGCAGCTTAATACTCCGCTGCCTTGGGACAAACGCTTTCCTGATCAATTTCTTGTACCGTTTTAGCTCGTAGGATTCCATTTTCTTCCTGACGTTGTGTTATTGTCCATGTCACACATATGTCCATTTTCTTCCTGACTTTGTGTTATTGTTTATGTCACACATATGCCCATTTTCTTCCTGACTTTGTGTTATTGTCCAGGTCACACATCCGTCCAATTTATTCCTGACTTTGTGTAATTGTCCATGTCACACATATGTCCATTTTCTTTCTGACTGTTTGTTATTGTCCATGTCACACATATGTCCATTTTCTTCCTGAATTTGTGTTATTATTCTTGTCACACATATGTCCATTTTGTTAGTATTATGCTACACGATTTTAATTTTAATTATTCTCTGCTAATCCATGACCGTTTATTTTCTTACTTCCTTTTGGCAATCTTCATTGTTACTTATAATCCAGCAGAGGTTATCAAAACATGTGACGTTTGTAACTTTTTGCTTCTCTAGCATAACGTTAAGTCTGTTTGTTCAGTTATCAGCACCCATTTGCTAGGTTTCGCCGTGTGACAGAATCATCCATTCCACTCCTGCAACGAACTTCGATATGGCAACTTTTTTCTCTGCATATATTGATAAAATCTATGAAGCAAATGTGTAAGTTGACACTGCACTGTCTGGAATTTTCTATAATATTTCGCACATTAAGGATATGGTCATGTGTATATATATGACTGATTATAGGCCTTTTGAGTAGCATGTTGTAAAGTCGTAAGAATGTTATATTATGCTGCAACCATAACTGAATCAGAAGATGACCCTTCTTTACTTGCACTATTTAATATTTTTAATCTAGTGAAAGATTATATAATATATTGCTCAAGTAATGAAGGCTTCCATTACAATACATTTAAGCTAGTTGGGTTTGGTTAACATATGCAATGTTACGGCAGCATGTGAGAAATTTAACTATGCCAGTTAAAGTTTAAAAGCCAGTGGGTATTTGTTGCTATATAAGGTCGGCCCGGTCTGAAATGAAGCAAACACATCCTGAATAAAAAGCCAATATATGTGCCAGCTAAGTTCGTTCGAGAAAGAGCTCATGCGTATGTCCATCATTTGTTGTTTTATAGAAAACAAAAGCTAGTCAGATCTGATCATCAAAGGTATTATTGTAATATACTTCAGTTTTTTAGCTTCATATGGACAGAAAATCTTCTAGTCTTGATTATGTGAATGTGCACCCCTTACAAATCAGTTGTGAGGTAGTAGACAGTTCTTTCTAATAGGCCTCAGCTTTTCATGAGTTGGAATGGCCAGTTCCCTTCCTCGGTGCCTTGCTTTCCATAGCGTTACGCCAGTCATCTATTTACAGTCAAGATGACTGGAGTGTCGATAAGGATATAAATTTATTCTTCTTCTTCTTCTTCTTCGTACGCAGTCAGACAGTAACCATTATTTTTTCGAAAAAAGCGGCGGTCATCCTGAGGCTCTCGCCACTGCCATAGAGCTTGTCTTGCAGTTCCACTGGTAATGGCCACATCTGCTCTCTCTGATCCTCGTATGTCGGGCAGTTCTGCAGCAGATGTTCAGCGGTCATTTTACCAGTACCGCACGGGCATTCGTCGGTACACCCTATCTTCAATATGTTGAATAGGTGGTACCTCAGTCTGTTGTGGCCAGTGCGAAGTCTGAAGAAAACGACCTGCTCTCTTCGGTTCAACTGGTAATAGGCATCGTTTTTGGTGTAACCAGTATGTTCGGTTTCCCATTTGGTCATGTATCTGGTTTTGATAAGCCGTTTTGACTCTTCGTACGTCATACTGGTATCTGTTTGTGGTAGTCTTGCACCTTCTTTTGCCAGTCTGTCTGCCTCCTCGTTTCCTTGGATGTTGCAGTGTGACGGAACCCACTGTACCACTACCCTTTTTGGTGCGGACTGCTGGCACAGTTTGCAGAGTGCTGCTCTTAAGTCATTAAGCTCAGTGTTTTTCTGGCTTTTTAGCGCTGTGACTACGGCGAGAGCATCTGTCAGCAGGACTATATGGCTCTCATTTTCACTGTGTGTCACCATTTCTTCCACTGCCGCCCTCAGTGCCTCTGCCTCCGCTCTGAAATTGCTTGTGTACTTACCAGTAGCGAAGGACAGTGTTATTTTTCTGCCATTTGGTAGGTTCAGGAATGCTCCTGCCCCTCCATTCTGTGCAGTGTCTGTTACAGAACCGTCGGTGTATGCATGGGTCCAGTCCATGCTTTGGTAGCTTTTCGTTATGAAACTTAGGGTAGTATCTCTCCTTTCTTTTTCAGTCTGGCAGTTTTTGTTTGCAATACCTGGTAAATTTTCTACCACCTCTGGAAATATATCCTGCCTCCAGGTAGGTTTTCGTACAGTAGTGATGGGTTTTGGTGTTGTTAGTGCGTTTATGGGATCTTCGTGCATCTTTGCTTTGGCTATTTCTGCAAAGTTTCTCCGCTTTAGTTTCCCATTTCCCAAATTGTTTAGTCTCTGGTGCATTGGATGGTCCGTCAGTCTTCGGAGTTTCTCTGACTGCAGCTGGGCTCTGCAGTCTCTTCTATCGGTCATGGATTGCAGTTTTGTAATCTTTTCAAGTTCTACAATTGGCGTTGACTTCATGCCACCTGTTATAATTCTCATGGCTTGGTTTTGAAGTTTGTTAACTTTATCGAAGTTCGCCTTCGCTGCTGTTGTCCATGCCGCAATGCCATACTCGAGAACTGGTCTCACTCTTCCAGTATATAGTTTCTTTAGTATGCTTTCGTCTGCTCCCCAGCTTGTGCCAGCAAGTTTCCTCATGATTGCCATTCTTTCTCTGGCTTTCATTCGGTTTCTCTCAATCTGACTTTTCCATGTCATGCGCCGATCAAATGTGACTCCCAGATAGGTTGGGTTGTCGTTTGGCTGCAGGATTTTGCCATTTAGACTTAATTTGGTACTTTGGGGTTTTAATGAAAGCGAGAATATTGTGCATGTGGTTTTCTCCTCGTTTATTTTGACCAGCCATGAGTTCGCCCACTCTTCCAGCGATATTAGGGCCGTCTGCATCCGATTTCTTGCTATGGTGAGATTCTTTTCAGAGGTCCACATAGCCAGATCGTCTACAAACATTGAGCTATGGACTCTTCTTGGTATATTCTCTGTAATATCGTTTATATATACCAGGAAGAGTGTGGGTGACAATACTCCCTCTTGGGGTACTCCCTGCTCGAGTGTCCCCTTTTTGCTCATCTGCCCTCGTACTTGGACTCTGGCCGTTCTTTGTTTGAGGTAGTGGTTGATCCACTTGTACATCTTCCCACAGACATCACTTCTTCTTAGTTTGACTCTAAGTCCATCCTTCCAGACTTTGTCAAATGCCTTTTCCAGATCCACCCAAACAGCTACTGTGTGTTTCTGTGCCTGGTAGGCATCTTCTATCTCCTGGGCTATGAGGATGACCTGGTCCTCAGTGGATCTGTGCTGTCTAAAGCCGGCTTGCTGTGGAATTAGTATTCGTTTTTCTTCCAGATGCCACATCAGTCTGGTGTTTATCATCCGTTCCATCAGCTTGCCGACACAGCTCAGTAGGCTTATGGGCCTGTATCCATTTGGATCTGTTTTGTTAAATTTATTCATTTCCTTCAACTCTACTCAGCTGCTCAAACAAACTGTACCTACGTAAATTATTGCCCTGTTTATCTTAATTCAAATTTTGTTCACTTCCAAAATAAAACGCGTGATTGTCCTACACAAGATAATCGTCATTTTCTTTATGTTTGATGTTGTCCTTCTTATTTTTGTTATTAAAAATGGCTAGTAGTTGTAATTCACACCAAACAGGACAAATATCACGTTTTATCTTGACTGGAGATAGACAGGTCTGAATAAATGACTGACAGCACATTTCACTTGCTAGTCGTCCGCTTGAGTTGGATCGATTTAAACACGGGTTGTTTAACTTGTTGTGAATACAAACCAGTCGCTTCGACGACCAATCTTTTCCCCCTCACCCCTTCCTAACACCACCCCCACACGTCAAGCACCTGCGTCCTAGTTAATGCGACTGTTTATCAAATCTAGCACTAGCCAATGAAGGTTTCACATGATCTATGTTTCATGGTTATATATTCGACGCGAGAAAGGGTTGGCCAATGTTTCTTAGACGTGTGACAACTGGTTAGCCAATGTTTCAAGATTACAAGTTAGTTGTGAGAGATGGTTATCCAATGTTTCAAGGTTACAAGTTAGTTGTGAGAGATGGTTGTCCAATGTTTCAAGGTTATAATTTAGTTGTGAGAGATGGTTATCCAATGTTTCAATGTTAAAAGTTAGTTGTGAGAGATGGTTGTTCAATGTTTCAAGGTTACAAATTAGTTGTGAGAAATGGTTATCCAATGTTTCAAGGTTAAAAGTTAGTCGCGAGAAAGTGTTGGTCAACGTTTTTTGTTTGCAGGTTAACCTTAAGGAGATGGTTGGCGGGCTAAAATGTTCAATATTCAGCCGATTTCCCAAACACGTCAGTTTCTTTCAGCCAGTGTTTGCCCCATTTCATCAATCGGCTTGAGACTCATCTTTCTTCTTAGTTTGTCCCACTCCCCTTGCAATACGGCATCGCAGAGAGGCGGGATGTCCCACTGCCCTTGCCATACGGCATCGCAGAGAGGCGGGATGTCCCACTGCCCTTGCCATACGGCATCGCAGAGAGGCGGGATGTCCCACTGCCCTTGCCATACGGCATCGCAGAGAGGCGGGATGTCCCACTGCCCTTGCCATACGGCATCGCAGAGAGGCGGGATGTCCCACTGCCCTTGCCATACGGCATCGCAGAGAGGCGGGATGTCCCACTGCCCTTGCCATACGGCATCGCAGAGAGGCGGGATGTCCCACTGCTCTTGCCATACGACATCGCAGAGAGGCGGGATGTCCCACTGCCCTTGCCATACGACATCGCAGAGAGGCGGGATGTCCCACTGCCCTTGCCATACGGCATCGCAGAGAGGCGGGATGTCCCACTGCCCTTGCCATACGACATCGCAGAGAGGTGGGATGTCCTACTGCCCTTGCCATACGTCATCACAGAGTGGCGGGATGTCCCACTGCCCTTGCCATACGTCATCGCAGAGAGGCGGGATGTCCTACTGCCCTTGCCGTACGACATCACTGAGAGGCGGGATGGGTAGATTTATTATCACCAAATGGGAGACTCGTCCTGAAAGTGTCAGAGAAACTCTCGATTCACCGTCGTCGAGGTCTGCTCCTTGCTCGTGGACCGGAAACCTGCATAGGATATGCTCTTGCTGCTGGCTGGTCATAATGCATTCTGACTAAATGGCCGAACCACTTGCTTTGTTGTGGTTCAATATAGTTACCAACTCGGTATGTCCCCTCTTTCTGCCTTAGTGGGGTGTTGAGGATTCGGTCAAGTATTGTCTTTCCGGCTGTACTTCTCACACAGCGCATCTCACATCTCTGGATCTTAGTCGTATTTGTTTCTAGTAAGGACTAAGATTGACATTAGTAACACGATGTAGGGATAAATAGTGCATTTATCAGCCTCCTATTAGTCGAAAGATGGACTCTATGGTGTTTCAAAATCGGTTCAATTTGATAGTAGACACTTTTCGCCATCTGAATTATGTGTGCAATCGCTCTGTCCACCCTGCCATCATCAGTGAACATATTACATAGGTATTTGAACTCCTTTACTTAATTGATATCAATGTCACTGATATGGAAACTTCTCTACATTTGTTCACGCGCTATCAACAGTCTCCGTTTTGGCTGTGTTGATCTTCATGCAATATTCATTACAAGCGAAATGGAGAAAGTTCAGGTGGTGGTGTAGGTCTTCTGTATTTTGATAAAAGATGACCTGATCATCAGCAAACAGCAGTTCATCTAGGTACTCCTTATAATGGTTAGCCAACTGTAATTTTCACCATATAAATTATGAACCGAAGTGGAAAAAGAACACATCCCTGTCGTACACCACTCAGCACTAGAAACCAATGTGTCATACATGCATTCGTTCGTACTGCCCCTTCACGTTTTTGCGTACAAGGCACAAAGGCCATCCAGTAGTTGACCCTACACACAATTTTCCTCAATTACCTCCTAAAGCCTAACAAAATTATATACCTCCCTAGCCTTCCAAATTACATCCCAATTACCTCCTATCGGTTACCCGTCCAAAAGCCTTATCTTGATAAATGAAGGACACGTGTAGTTTTTTTTTTTACTGTATTCTATGTTTTACTGTTTTCTATGTTTTATTGTTTTCTATATTTAATGTATTCTATGTTTTACTGTATTCTATGTTTTACTGTATTCTGTTTTTTTTTCACATAACTGTCTGAGCGTAAATATAACATCTGTATGCATCCAGCTTGCTTCTCCGGAATCCTGATTGTGAAGCACTGAGCAGCGGCTCCACAATAGCTCCAACTCATTGTTCAGTGACCTGTACACAAATGTTTGCAACGTGGCTAAGAAGGGATACGCCCCTGAAAGAGTTGCAATCTATTGTGCTGCGATTACTTCTTAAAATAATTACCACCACGGCTCTTTGCCAATCCCCAGGTACCTTCCCTTCAATCCACGCCTGATTAAAGAACTTTGTAAGCCATCTTTCACCTACATTGTGACAAGCTTTTATGGTATCTGCTGATATGTTGTATACACCTGGGGCCTTACATTTAGGATTTCTTCTAATTGCTTATCTGACTTCTTGGTCGAGTATTAATCTGTCGCTAAGCGGGATACTTTCGGTATTTGTACCAATGAATGATGTTGTAAAGATTATATGCCGCCATCTGCTTCTGCATTTGGGACAAGTTAGTCTGTAAAATACTCTTCCCATTTGTCTCTTTTTCTCTCAGGTTCATAGAATGGTTGTCCATCTTTGTCATTGATCACTGTATAAGGACTATATTGTTCATCTCTCAACAGCATTAGCGCGAATATTTCTGTAAAAATCTTTGGGAGATGTTGAAGATAGCTCACTCAGTACCTCCTCAGATTTCTGTAAAAATCTCTGAGAGATGTTGAAGATATCTCACTCAGTACATCCCCAGATTTCTGCCAAGCACTTTCTTCATACTTATGTACAACTATGCTGACTTTATGTCTAGCCACCTTATAAGAGGTGTAGTATACTTCTTGTTGAGGTCGACGCCATTTCTTAAAAGATATTTTCTTGTTATTGGCTGTAGCCTTCAGACTTTCAGTTCTTCACATTTTCATTCACACTTTCCTTATTGTATTTGTTGACAATATATTAATAGAAATTCATCAATACCACTCGATTGAGCGGCGTAGCGCAGTAGTTAACGTGCTAGCTTCGCCTTTGAGTGGTCCTGGGTTCATTCATGACCTACTTCAGATAGGCATTCGGACTTACGGGAAAACCCCCTTGAAAGACCGACGACCAAATGGCGAAACTTTCAAGTGTCAACAATTGTCCGTTTCACAATCGTTGCCGCCAATAGCCGCCGAATACCTCATTAACCTTTACACCAATATGCGGGATTATGTGCACGCTAACGTATCTTTTTCAATGTCACAATGAATTAATAATTTACATTGTGTCAGGTAGTGCCATTTTCTTAAAGTGGCTAGCTCCTTTGATATTTGTTAGCAAAGGAATTATTTTGTCCCATGAGAAAATATTCACTGTAAATTTTTTTTGGTTTTCTTTAAGCATATGTGTCTCTCCAATTCAAATGAGATTTTCTACATTAGGTCACATAAAGCTCGTTTAAAATGTAGTTAATGTGTTTTAGAAGCTGGGGTAGTTGTCTCGCTGCGGCGACTCAATTTCAACCAGTGTTCGTAAAGCGATCTCAGTCCCGCCAGGCGGAGCGATAGCGCGGGCTTGCGGAAAACGCTCGCCTGCCTTTCCCCGTAGTGCGAATTGGGTGCGGTTTGTGGTAGTGGCTCCTCCACCGAGGTGCGCTAGTCTGGTCCGTATCAGGAAACGTGGTCCGTCCGTGGTGATTTATCTAAGGCTTATAGCAGAGCTCGACAGTACGTCTCGCTGGTGGTCCGACTCTCGCAAAGAGCTTGTGACCGGCAAATGGAAAGCAGGAATCGTTGCCTCGAGGCCCTGCGTTCTCCCTACGGAGAAGAAGGGCCGGCAGGCCAAATTGTGTCTCTAGTCCCAGTGAAATTCGTCGCCGAGGTCGTTGGGATCCGTTCTGCACAGAGCGCTGCCATCCCTCCTCGAGCGAGCCCGGTCGGTCGGTCGGTCGTCTGGTGCGTGTGGGAGGCCCCTGTCAGGCGGTCCTAGGTCGACGGAGTGAGGGACGGGTGGAACAAACCGTCCGTCCCGTCAGTCGGTCCCTGCGGCCGTCGTCCCAGCGAGGCTTTTTACACACCCTTCCTCCGCCGACCGGTGTGCGCAGTACGTACGTCTCCGACAGATATCTGGTTGATCCTGCCAGTAGTCATATGCTTGTCTCAAAGATTAAGCCATGCATGTCTAAGTTCACACTGTCTCACGGTGAAACCGCGAATGGCTCATTAAATCAGTCGAGGTTCCTTAGATGACACGATCCTACTTGGATAACTGTGGCAATTCTAGAGCTAATACATGCTTACCAAGCTCCGACCCTCGCGGAAAGAGCGCTTTTATTAGTTCAAAACCAATCGTCGTTTCCCCTCGCGGGGTTGCGGCGTCCCCACTGGTGACTCTGGATAACTTTGTGCTGATCGCATGGCCTCATGTGCCGGCGACGCATCTTTCAAATGTCTGCCCTATCAAATGTCGATGGTACGTGACATGCCTACCATGTTTGTAACGGGTAACGGGGAATCAGGGTTCGATTCCGGAGAGGGAGCATGAGAAACGGCTACCACATCCAAGGAAGGCAGCAGGCGCGCAACTTACCCACTCCCGGCACGGGGAGGTAGTGACGAAAAATAACAATACGGGACTCTTTCGAGGCCCCGTAATTGGAATGAGTACACTTTAAACCCTTTAACGAGGATCTATTGGAGGGCAAGTCTGGTGCCAGCAGCCGCGGTAATTCCAGCTCCAATAGCGTATATTAAAGTTGTTGCAGTTAAAAAGCTCGTAGTTGGATCTCAGGCGCAGGCGGGCGGTCCGGCTCGCGCCGGTTCACTGCCCGTTGTCTCCTGCCCTACCGTCTGCCGGCTCTCTCCCACGGGTGCTCTTCGCTGAGCGTCCTGGGTGGCCGGCGCGTTTACTTTGAAAAAATTAGAGTGTTCAAAGCAGGCCTCGGCTGCCTGAATAATGGTGCATGGAATAATGGAATAGGACCTCGGTTCTATTTTGTTGGTTTTCGGAACTGGAGGTAATGATTAACAGGGACAAACGGGGGCATTCGTATTGCGGCGTTAGAGGTGAAATTCTTGGATCGCCGCAAGACGAGCTACTGCGAAAGCATTTGTCAAGAATGTTTTCATTAATCAAGAACGAAAGTCAGAGGCGCGAAGACGATCAGATACCGTCGTAGTTCTGACCATAAACGATGCCGACTAGCGATCCGCAGGAGTTGCTTCGATGACTCTGCGGGCAGCTTCCGGGAAACCAAAGTGTTTGGGTTCCGGGGGAAGTATGGTTGCAAAGCTGAAACTTAAAGGAATTGACGGAAGGGCACCACCAGGAGTGGAGCCTGCGGCTTAATTTGACTCAACACGGCCAACACTGAAATGATTGACATGCCGAGACCATTCTTCTGGGGTCTAATATGGAACTGGTGCTGGACTTAGACCCCCAGAAATCTGGGGTTATGTCCCTGTGGCTCGGTTCTGTCTGCATCCAGTGTGTGATAAAGGAATTGACGGAAGAGCACTATCAGGAGTGGAGCCTGAGACCTAAGTTAACTTACCACGCCAATACTGCAGAATGACTATCAAAAAGTACACCTTCGCGGGGTCTAATAGAGAACATGTGCTGGAGTTAGACCCTCGAAAATTTTGGGGCTACCCTCTAAGAAACTTGATTGTCTCGCTAAGGGAATTGACGGAAGGGCACCACCAGGTGTGGAATCTGCGGCTTAATTTGACTGAACACGCCAACACTGTAGAACAACTGACAAATCGAGAGCACTGCCGTTTGGGTCTAATAATGAACGTACGCTGGTATTAGACTCACGGATGACAAGTCAGCTCCCAAACACTCAAATGAAAGAACGCTACGGAAATCGTGTCTTAACTCTGCAGAAACCGCAGATTTCAAATACCTGGTCATTGACAAACAAAAGCCCTCAATAAATTCGTCTGACCAAATAGTGAACGGGTGCTGGAAATAGATCATCTGAAGACAGGTCAGTTTTACCCTACAAATGACAGGGCGTTGCTACGGAAAACCAGCTCAAATCGAGAGGAGCCGCAGACACTTTGGTTCACGTACCAGGCTGATAAGCCAAGGGCGCGAGGCTACCATGTGGGGGATTACGGCCGAACCCTTGTAAGCCGCAATCCCGCCCAAAATCTCAGCACCACTGCAATGGGAGGCTCCTACATGCTCGGGACCTGGGGCTTGCGCCCCAGCCCTATCAGGTAGAGCCACAGTAAGAGGTCCTTGCCGCCCGCAAATCAAAGCGGGCGGACAAACTGCTTGATACTCACCCTATACGGCGATGGGGTGCGAAAAACACCAACCAAAGACTTAGAACCTGGTCGGGGTGTCGAAAACAGTAGAGCAGCCACCACACTGTGAACTGTCAAGACTCAACCACTGACCATGAGAGTTGTCCGCACACCAGGCGATCAACATCTCTGTGACATTACCAGGCTTGTCCTCTGGCTAAATGCACTCCGGTTACGATATCTACCTCTGTACGTTATCAGCCATAACTATCATGCTGGACGCAGAAGAGATGCAGACCAGCGGACATTGCACACCTGCCCCACTGTGTCAACACCCCAGGTGGCGGGGAATGCTAGGCGTACCATCCCTGCATAGAAGCCAAGAAAATAAAGGGAAAAAGAGATACCCCACTCACATGCAAATGCTACGTTTCTGGCAGGACGTGACGATCCTGGGATACAGACACACTGGACTGCCTCTCTTCCGGGTAAACCAGCCCATCTCATATATCACATACCATCATTGCACCCTATAGACACGAGTAGTGAAGACTCGATAGTCTGGAAAGACAACTTCCATAGGAGAGAAAACTCTGATCGTAAACAACTGCTGCCTTGCAGATAGGCTGGGGACAGCCAAAGGCTAAGGAGGGCATCCCTACAGAAACGCCTGTTGAAATCGGATGCACGGGGCCGCAAGCCTAACAAAACAGTGCAACGTAAATCACAGTATGATGGCAGCACAACCTATTCGAAAAACGTATGGCGCTCATCCTGAGGAGACCCGCCAGGCAGCGATAGCGCCGGGCCTCACGCCTCGAAGGGGCCCACCCTTGACTACTGGTGGTCACCCACCCATGTGTCGTGGAGTCAAGGCACATGGCTATGGGGTAACGTCTATTGGCCAAAACTTCAAGACCCTCAGAATACTACAGTGGAATGCGGAGGGAGTCATTAACAAAAAACTTTCCCTAACACACCACCTGCATGAAGGTAAGATTGACGTGGCATGTATCCAGGAAACGCACCTCAACAATAACCATAAATTCTCAATCAGAGGATACCAGACCTTCCGTCTAGATAGAGAAGGTCACAAAGGAGGGGTCCTGATACTGACCAGAAACAGCATACCGAGTAGCGCGGTACCTGTCAATCACACCGGACAAGCAGAAATTGTAGGAGTTGACATAATGGCTCTAGAGACGAAACTCCGCATTTTCAATCTGTACGGACCACCAAACAGAGACCTATCGCTCTCGAGTATGGAGGTCAGAGACTCCAACTGCATAGTAGTTGGAGATTTCAACAGCCACTCGGAGAGATGGGGATACTCTGACACAGACAGTAGAGGTGACGAAGTGGAAGATTGGGAGATAGATGCAAATCTCTCCCTAATCAATAGGCCGGAGGATAGCCCTAGCTTCTATTCAAGAACATGGCATACCACCTCGACTCCAGATTTGGCCTTCTCCACACAGGACATACACTATAAAATAGACCGCCAGGTGCTAAACCAACTGGCAGGTAGCGACCACAGGCCGATCAGGCTAACCATTGACATGGAAGTAGGCCCACAGGAAACAAAACCGCTCCCACGTTGGAATTACAAACGAGCCGACTGGGACAGATTTGCAATCCTGACAGATGGGCTGTGTGAAACCATCAACACACGAAACACCAAAATGAAGCCCATGGTAGAGAGCCTAAGCAAGGCAATAATGCAAGCCGCCACTGAAACCATCCCAAGAGGAGCTAGGAAAAACTATAAGCCCTACTGGAATGATGAGTTACAGAAAGTGGAAGATGCAGTAACTAATGCGAGGAACATGGCAGAACGAGAAAAATCCGTGGAGGCAAACATCGCCCTCAAAGCCGCCGCGGCGAAGTACAAACACACTCTCAAGCAAACAGCAAGAGAAAGTTGGAAAAATAAAACGGAAAGTTTAAACCTGGACAAAGAAGGGAACAAGCTATGGAAGCTAGTCAGAGCCATGAACGACGAAACCCCGTCAAATAAACAAATTACTATCAAGCAAGGCGAGAACTTGATCACAGGTAAGAAAGCCGCAAACGCCTTTGTCGATCACTATGCCAGAGCAAACCACATCGAGGTCCCTGCAGATAAGCATACAGACATTAGCGAAGAGCTAAAGGGGCACGAAAACATAAATACGGCTCCTGAAGAGCACATGATGGCCAAACTAACAATGCGCGAAATGGAAGAGGCTATGAGAACACTAAAGAGAAGGAAATCTCCCGGAAAAGACGGGATAACAAACGAAATGCTGATGGGGCTGGGCCAAACAGCGAAGGAAAAACTACTATCAGTCCTGAACCAAAGCTGGAAAAGGGGTATTGTACCCCAGGCATGGAAAGATGCAATACTGGTACCAGTACCAAAAACAGGAAAGGACAAAACAGATCCGAATGGATACAGGCCCATAAGCCTACTGAGCTGTGTCGGCAAGCTGATGGAACGGATGATAAACACCAGACTGATGTGGCATCTAGAAGAAAAACGAATACTAATTCCACAGCAAGCCGGCTTTAGACAGCACAGATCCACTGAGGACCAGGTCATCCTCATAGCCCAGGAGATAGAAGATGCCTACCAGGCACAGAAACACACAGTAGCTGTTTGGGTGGACCTGGAAAAGGCATTTGACAAAGTCTGGAAGGATGGACTTAGAGTCAAGCTAAGAAGAAGTGATGTTTGTGGGAAGATGTACAAGTGGATCAACCACTACCTCAAACAAAGAACGGCCAGAGTCCAAGTACAAGGGCAGATGAGCAAAAAGGTGACACTCGAGCAGGGAGTACCCCAAGGGGGAGTACTGTCACCCACACTCTTCCTGGTATATATAAACGATATTACAGAGAATATACCAAGAAGAGTCCATAGCTCAATGTTTGCAGACGATCTGGCTATGTGGACCTCTGAAAAGAATCTCACCATAGCAAGAAATCGGATGCAAACGGCCCTAACATCGCTGGAAGAGTGGGCGAACTCATGGCTGGTCAAAATAAACGAGGAGAAAACCACGTGCACAATATTCTCGCTCTCATTAAAACCCCAAAGTACCAAATTAAGCCTAAATGGCAAAATCCTGCAGCCAAACGACAACCCAACCTATCTGGGAGTCACATTTGATCGGCGCATGACATGGAAAAGTCAGATTGAGAGAAACCGAATGAAAGCCAGAGAAAGAATGGCGATCATGAGGAAACTTGCTGGCACAAGCTGGGGAGCAGACGAAGGCATACTAAAGAAACTGTACACTGGAAGAGTGAGACCAGTTCTCGAGTATGGCATCGCGGCATGGACAACAGCAGCGAAGGCGAACTTCGATAAAGTTAACAAACTTCAAAACCAAGCTATGAGAATCATAACTGGTGGAATGAAGTCAACGCCAATTGTAGAACTTGAAAAGATTACAAAACTGCAATCCATGACCGACAGAAGAGACTGCAGAGCCCAGCTGCAGTCAGAGAAACTCCGAAGACTGACGGACCATCCAATGTACCAGAGGCTAAACAATTTGGGAACTGGGAAACTAAAGCGGAGAAACTTTGCAGAAATAGCCAAAGCAAAGACGCACGAAGATCCCATAAACGCACTAACAACACCAAAACCCATCACTACTGTACGAAAACCTACTTGGAGGCAGGATATATTTCCAGAGGTGGTAGAAAATATACCAGGTATTGCAAACAAAAACTGCCAGACCGAAAAAGAAAGGAGAGACACTACCTTAAGCTTCATAACGAAAAGCTACCCAAGCATGGACTGGACCCATGCATACACCGACGGTTCTGTAACAAACACTACACAGAACGGAGGGGCAGGAGCATTCCTGAACCTACCAAATGGCAGAAAAATAACACTGTCATTCGCTACTGGTAAGTACACGAGCAATTTCAGAGCAGAGGCAGAGGCACTGAGGGCGGCAGTGGAAGAAATGGTAACACACAGTGAAAATGAGAGCCATATAGTCCTGCTGACAGATGCTCTCGAAGTAGTCACAGCGCTAAAAAGCCAGAAAAACACTGAGCTTAATGACTTAAGAGCAGCACTCTGCAAACTGTGCCAACAGTCCGCACCAAAAAGGGTAGTGGTACAGTGGGTTCCGTCACACTGCAACATCCAAGGCAACGAGGAGGCAGACAGACTGGCAAAAGAAGGTGCAAGGCTACCACAAATAGATACCAGTATGACGTACGAAGAGTCAAAACGGCTTATCAAAGCCAGGTACATGTCCAAATGGGAAACCGAACATACTGGTTACACCAAAAACGATGCCTATTACCAGTTGAACCGAAGAGAGCAGGTCGTTGTCTTCAGACTTCGCACTGGCCACAACAGACTGAGGTACCACCTCTTCAACAAATTGAAGATAGGGTGTACCGACGAATGCCCGTGCGGTACTGGTAAAATGACCACTGAACATCTGCTGCAGAACTGCCCGACATACGAGGATCAGAGAGAGCAGATGTGGCCATTGCCAGTGGAACTGCAAGACAAGCTCTATGGTAGTGGCGAGAGTCTCAGGATGACCGCCGCTTTTTTCGAGAAAATAATGGTTACTGTCTGACTGTGTACGCAGAAGAAGAAGAAGAAGAAGAAGCTGTAAGAAATGACTGATCATTTCGTTAAAATAGTGTGTGAAAATGTAAAAGCACACGATATACAACATATAAAGTGCATGCTTCAGATGGACTGGTTCAATTTTATAAATAGGTGCTGGAGCAAACAATAAATTATTATAATTCAGTTCTTAGATCCATCTCCTAGCTGATTGCAAAAGCCCTGAATAAAACAGTTTTGCCAAGGTGATTGAAACTTCTTTTGCTTGGAAAGCAACCATGTAGGTTAATTTTTCACTTAATCGTAGTCGGATGATTCTAAAACATTGATGACTGCTCTGGGCAGAAAGAACGACAGCCCACATGTTTTTTAATAGCCCTCTTCTTCTTTCAAGACATGGTTCTCATATTTAGCCCAATAATATTTTGCTATATTTAAGAAGGCTTCATACTTTTGTTCTTACATATAGGATCGTTCGAAAATTTTATTTTCAGCTGCTACTTGACCTTTAAGGAGTATCACCTAGCGAAGAGTATTATTTTTATAATTGTTGTAACTTTATTAAAAATTGATTTATCCATATAAAATATAAGCAGATGCTGTAAAGATAAACAACATGGGATTTTTTATTCAAATGTAGCATTCCGAATGTTAGTTTAAAACGTAATTAAACAGAAAATACTGAAAATGTATTAGGAAAAAATTGCAAAAGTCTGCTTGTAATTACTCCCGTGTCTTTGATCACATAAACTTCATTTTTTCTTATAACGATGTTCAAGATTATCCCTTCATTATAGACTACAGCCAAAGTTACATCTTTTACAATTGGATTTTTATGAAAATTCAAATATTTACTTAATTTTGTCCAAAAATATGATTCTCCAAATTATAATAAGTCGTAAACATTGTACGGTAGCTTGATATCCATAATTCAACAGTAAGCCATGATTATTTATATCATATGTGCAAAAATGCAGGACAATTGCTTTGAAAACAAAAAAAGGTATCACACAAACCGTCTGCACATTGCGGTTTTTGACAACACGTTTAGGACACAATTTGTTACCATTTTCTGATAATTAAATATTTTGACTTTTATCAATGACCTCTAACCTTATATATAAACCCTTCAGTAACTGTCTGTCAATTATCCAGTGTAAATCTCCTCCTTCGTTTTGTCCTCCTGGCATCAGATGATGCCTTAATAGCTTTTCTCGGTTTTTTGCAACAAAATGTTCTTGTATTCACAGGATTCTCTCAGATACCTGCAAGTATGTAATTTCATTTTCTCTATTGCCAGCAGAGATTTTGATTCATCATTATAAACAGAAACTGCTATAGCATCAGCAGCATTCACAATAGTTAGACCATGATTCTTATTCTTGGGACATCATTTCGAGATAGCACTGTTCAGTCAATCATTTTCATTTTGTGCATTTCCTTCAATACACTTTTTTAGTAGTTCATTTCTATTTCTATCTTAAAATAATAATTTTGTATTAGCCATAACAACAGCGGGTAGGTTACTGGTATGTTTCTATGAACAGTTTCATATGCTACAGCTTTCTTATATGGACATCATTTGTTGTGGCTGTATTTCTAATTTGATAGTGACAAGTTTATAACACCACAGAAGATCTGCATGTCTGCAAGCCCTCCTCCAACACATCTCAATGCTAACAGAGCGCACCTGTGTATTGATAACATGAAGAGAATGATGTATTTTACAATTGTTTCTGCTACAATGAAACTCAAATTTACTTCCTATACAGTTCTTCTTTGTCTCTAGCAATTTTTCATTGGATTACCAAAAGTGGCAATCGAGTTCTGTACTATTTTTTTTTTAAAGTTTTGAAATGTCAATTATTCTATTCTTCATGAACATTGTCATCTTCACTTTAAATTAAATCTGGTTGAAAGGGTCATATCTTTTCTGTCTCTTTATTTCTGTCCTTGAGGGTGCAGTCAGCAAATTTGTAAAAGATTAAATGTTAATGTTGTTTAGTTTACCGGAACGTATTCACAGGCGTAACTTACAGTCCACTAATTAAATTGTCCCAAAGTTCGACATCTGCTCATCTAGTAGACCTATCACCATAGAACTTACGTTTTATATTACCTTTCTTTCTTATGTACGATTCATGGCATGGTTTTAATTTCTAAAAATTCCCATAAAACTGCTTTATTTTAAAATTTCAATTTGTAAAAACTAAAATTGTGCCTAACATATCCTGTCATATGCATTAAGTGAGGA
Source organism: Ariolimax columbianus (assembly GCA_036924085.1). Lineage (NCBI taxonomy): Eukaryota > Metazoa > Mollusca > Gastropoda > Stylommatophora > Arionidae > Ariolimax > Ariolimax columbianus. The sequence goes on from JAVGWX010000003.1 coordinate 25,329,563, forward strand.
GTACTTAATTTATTATATTGTTGTAAAGGAGCTTGATAACCATTAATTTTTTTTTGGTGATAACTAAATTTCATGTAGTATTAATTATAAACTAGTTACTGGTAGTCATTTTAAAAATTAAAAAAATTTCCTTTTTGGGCTGACCGCAGGCCTGTTTGACAGTCTTTATCTTAAAAACTACTCATGCTAGACATTAAATTCAAGTTGTATTTCAAAGAAGATTGAGCAGATTCTAGGTGGCACATCCCCCCTCCCCTCCACTTAACTTTTCCGTAATCGAATTCAATTGGATTTAGATGTGAATGGATCTGGGGTAGTTGTCTCGCCGCAGCGACTCAATTTCAACCAGTGTTCGTAAAGCGATCTCAGTCCCGCCAGGCGGAGCGATAGCGCGGGCTTGCGGAAAACGCTCGCCTGCCTTTCCCTGTAGTGCGAATTGGGTGCGGTTTGTGGTAGTGGCTCCTCCACCGAGGTGCGCTAGTCTGGTCCGTATCAGAAAACGTGGTCCGTCCGTGGTGATTTATCTAAGGCTTATAGCAGAGCTCGACAGTACTTCTCGCTGGTGGTCCGACTCTCGCAAAGAGCTTGTGACCGGCAAATGGAAAGCAGGAATCGTTGCCTCGAGGCCCTGCGTTCTCCCTACGGAGAAGGGCAGGCCGGCAGGCCAAATTGTGTCTCTAGTCCCAGTGAAATTCGTTGCCGAGGTCGTTGGGATCCGTTCTGCACAGAGCGCTGCCATCCCTCCTCGAGCGAGCCCGGTCGGTCGGTCGTCTGGTGCGTGTGGGAGGCCCCTGTCAGGCGGTCCTAGGTCGACGGAGTGAGGGACGGGTGGAACAAACCTCCGTCCGTCCCGTCAGTCGGTCCCTGCGGCCGTCCCAGTGAGGCTTTTTACACACCCTTCCTCCGCCGACCGGTGTGTGCTGTACGTACGTCTCCGACAGATATCTGGTTGATCCTGCCAGTAGTCATATGCTTGTCTCAAAGATTAAGCCATGCATGTCTAAGTTCACACTGTCTCACGGTGAAACCGCGAATGGCTCATTAAATCAGTCGAGGTTCCTTAGATGACACGATCCTACTTGGATAACTGTGGCAATTCTAGAGCTAATACATGCTTACCAAGCTCCGACCCTCGCGGAAAGAGCGCTTTTATTAGTTCAAAACCAATCGTCGTTTCCCCTCGCGGAGGTGCGGCGTCCCCACTGGTGACTCTGGATAACTTTGTGCTGATCGCATGGCCTCATGTGCCGGCGACGCATCTTTCAAATGTCTGCCCTATCAAATGTCGATGGTACGTGACATGCCTACCATGTTTGTAACGGGTAACGGGGAATCAGGGTTCGATTCCGGAGAGGGAGCATGAGAAACGGCTACCACATCCAAGGAAGGCAGCAGGCGCGCAACTTACCCACTCCCGGCACGGGGAGGTAGTGACGAAAAATAACAATACGGGACTCTTTCGAGGCCCCGTAATTGGAATGAGTACACTTTAAACCCTTTAACGAGGATCTATTGGAGGGCAAGTCTGGTGCCAGCAGCCGCGGTAATTCCAGCTCCAATAGCGTATATTAAAGTTGTTGCAGTTAAAAAGCTCGTAGTTGGATCTCAGGCGCAGGCGGGCGGTCCGGCTCGCGCCGGTTCACTGCCCGTTGTCTCCTGCCCTACCGTCTGCCGGCTCTCTCCCACGGGTGCTCTTCGCTGAGCGTCCTGGGTGGCCGGCGCGTTTACTTTGAAAAAATTAGAGTGTTCAAAGCAGGCCTCGGCTGCCTGAATAATGGTGCATGGAATAATGAAATAGGACCTCGGTTCTATTTTGTTGGTTTTCGGAACTGGAGGTAATGATTAACAGGGACAAACGGGGGCATTCGTATTGCGGCGTTAGAGGTGAAATTCTTGGATCACCGCAAGACGAGCTACTGCGAAAGCATTTGTTAAGAATGTTTTCATTAATCAAGAACGAAAGTCAGAGGCGCGAAGACGATAAGATACCGTCGTAGTTCTGACCATAAACGATGCCGACTATCGATCCGCAGGAGTTGCTTCGATGACTCTGCGGGCAGCTTCCGGGAAACCAAAGTGTTTGGGTTCCGGGGGAAGTATGGTTGCAAATCTGAAACTTAAAGGAATTGACGGAAGGGCACCACCAGGAGTGGAGCCTGCGGCTTAATTTGACTCAACACGGCCAACACTGAAATGATTGACATGACGAGACCACTCTTCTGGGGTCTAATATGGAACTGGTGCTGGACTTAGACCCCCAGAAATCTGGGGTTATGCCCCCTGTGGCTCGGTTTTGTCTGCATCCAGTGTTTGATAAAGGAATTGACGGAAGAGCACTATCAGGAGTGGAGCCTGAGACCTAAGTTAACTTACCACGCCAATACTGCAGAATGACTATCAAAAAGTACACCTTCGTGGGGTCTAATAGAGAACATGTGCTGGAATTAAACCCTCGAAAATTTTGGGGCTACCCTCTAAGAAACTTGATTGTCTCGCTAAGGGAATTGACGGAAGGGCACCACCAGGTGTGGAACCTGCGGCTTAATTTGACTGAACACGCCAATACTGTAGAACAACTGACAAATCGAGAGCACTGCCGTTTGGGTCTAATAATGAACGTACGCTGGTATTAGACTCACGGATGACAAGTCAGCTCTCAAACACTCAAATGAAAGAACGCTACGGAAATCGTGTTTAACTCCGCAGAAACCGCAGATTTCAAATACCTGGTCATTGACAAACAAAAGCCCTCAATAAATTCGTCTGACCAAATAGTGAACGGGTGCTGGAAATAGATCATCTGAAGACAGGTCAGTTTTACCCCACAAATGACAGGGCGTTGCTACGGAAAACCAGCTCAAATCGAGAGGAGCCGCAGACACTTTGGTTCACGTACCAGGCAGATAAGCCAAGGGCGCGAAACTACCATGTGGGGGATTACGGCCGAACCCTTGTAAGCCGCAATCCCGCCCAAAATCTCAGCACCACTGCAATGGGAGGCTCCCACATGCTCGGGACCTGGGGCTTGCGCCCCAGCCCTATCAGGTAGAGCCACAGTAAGAGGTCCTTGCCGCCCGCCAATCAAAGCGGGCGGACAACTGCTTGATACTCACCCTATACGGCGATGGGGTGCGAAAAACACCAACCAAAGACTTAGAACCTGGTCGGGGTGTCGAAAACAGTAGAGCAGCCACCTCACTGTGAACTGTCAAGACTCAACCACTGACCATGAGAGTTGTCCGCACACCAGGCGATCAACATCTCTGTGACATTACCAGGCTTGTCCTCTGGCTGAATGCACTCCGGCTACGATATCTACCCCTGTACGTTATCAGCCATAACTATCATGCTGGACGCAGAAGAGATGCAGACCAGCGGACATTGCACACCTGCCCCACTGTGTCAACACCCCAGGTGGCGGGGAATGCTAGGCGTACCATCCCTGCATAGAAGCCAAGAAAATAAAGGGAAAAAGAGATACCCCACTCACATGCAAATGCTACGTTTCTGGCAGGACGTGACGATCCTGGGATACAGACACACTGGACTGCCTCTCTTCCGGGTAAACCAGTCCATCTCATATATCATCACATATCATCATTGCACCCTATAGACACGAGTAGTGAAGACTCGATAGTCTGGTAAGACAACTTCCATAAGAGAGAAAACTCTGATCGTAAACAACTGCTGCCTTGCAGATAGGCTGGGGACAGCCAAAGGCTAAGGAGGGCATCCCTACAGAAACGCCTGTTGAAATCGGATGCACGGGGCCGCAAGCCTAACAAAACAGTGCAACGTAAATCACAGTATGATGGCAGTACAACCTATTAGAAAAACGTATGGCGCTCATCCTGAGGAGTCCCGCCAGGCAGCGATAGCGCCGGGCCCCACGCCTCGAAGGGGCCCACCCTTGACTACTGGTGGTCACCCACCCATGTGTCGTGGAGACAAGGCACATGGCTATGGGGCAACGTCTATTGGCCAAAACCTCAAGACCCTCAAAATACTACAGTGGAATGCGGAGGGAGTCATTAACAAAAAACTTTCCCTAACACAACCTGTTTGAAGGTAAGATTGACGTGGCATGTATCCAGGAAACGCACCTCAACAATAACCATAAATTCTCAATCAGAGGATACCAGACCTTCCGTCTAGATAGAGAAGGCCACAAAGGAGGGGTCCTGATACTGACCAGAACACAGCATACCGAGTAGCGCGGTACCTGTCAATCACACCGGACAAGCAGAAATTGTAGGAGTTGACATAATGGCTCAAGAGACGAAGCTCCGCATTTTCAATCTGTACGGACCACCAAACAGAGACCTATCGCTCTCGAGTATGGAGGTCAGAGACTCCAACTGCATAGTAGTTGGAGATTTCAACAGCCACTCTGAGAGATGGGGATACTCTGACACAGACAGCAGAGGTGACGAAGTGGAAGATTGGGAGATAGATGCAAATCTCTCCCTAATCAATAGGCCGGAGGATAGCCCTAGCTTCTATTCAAGAACATGGCATACCACCTCGACTCCAGATTTGGCCTTCTCCACACAGGACATACACTATAAAATAGACCGCCAGGTGCTAAACCAACTGGCAGGTAGCGACCACAGGCCGATCAGGCTAACCATTGACATGGAAGTAGGCCCACAGGAAACAAAACCGCTCCCACGTTGGAATTACAAACGAGCGGACTGGGACAGATTTGCAATCCTGACAGATGGGCTGTGTGAAACCATCAACACACGAAACACCAAAATGAAGCCCCTGGTAGAGAGCCTAAGCAAGGCAATAATGCAAGCCGCCACTGAAACCATCCCAAGAGGAGCTAGGAAAAACTATAAGCCCTACTGGAATGATGAGTTACAGAAAGTGGAAGATGCAGTAACAAATGCTAGGAACATGGCAGAACGAGAAAAATCCATGGAGGCAAACATCGCCCTCAAAGCCGCCGCGGCGAAGTACAAACACACTCTCAAGCAAACAGCAAGAGAAAGTTGGAAAAATAAAACGGAAAGTCTAAACCTGGACAAAGACGGGAACAAGCTATGGAAGCTAGTCAGAGCCATGAATGACGAAACCCCGTCAAATAAACAAATTACTATCAAGCAGGGCGAGAACTTGATCACAGGTAAGAAAGCCGCAAACGCCTTTGTCGTTCACTATGCCAGAGCAAACCACATCGAGGTCCCTGCAGATAAGCATACAGACATTTGCGAAGAGCTAAAGGGACACGAAAACATAAATACGGCTCCTGAAGAGCACATGATGGCCAAACTAACAATGCGCGAAATGGAAGAGGCTATGAGAACACTAAAGAAAAGGAAATCTCCCGGAAAAGACGGGATAACAAACGAAATGCTGATGGGGCTGGGCCAAACAGCGAAGCAAAAACTACTATCAGTCCTGAACCAAAGCTGGAAAAGAGGTATTGTACCCCAGGCATGGAAAAATGCAATACTGGTACCAGTACCAAAAACAGGAAAGGACAAAACAGATCCAAACGGATACAGGCCCATAAGCCTACTGAGCTGTGTCGGCAAGCTGATGGAACGGATGATAAACACCAGACTGATGTGGCATCTGGAAGAAAAACGAATACTAATTCCACAGCAAGCCGGCTTTAGACAGCACAGATCCACTGAGGACCAGGTCATCCTCATAGCCCAGGAGATAGAAGATGCCTACCAGGCACAGAAACACACAGTAGCTGTTTGGGTGGATCTGGAAAAGGCATTTGACAAAGTCTGGAAGGATGGACTTAGAGTCAAGCTAAGAAGAAGTGATGTCTGTGGGAAGATGTACAAGTGGATCAACCACTACCTCAAACAAAGAACGGCCAGAGTCCAAGTACAAGGGCAGATGAGCAAAAAGATGACACTCGAGCAGGGAGTACCCCAAGGGGGAGTATTGTCACCCACACTCTTCCTGGTATATATAAACGATATTACAGAGAATATACCAAGAAGAGTCCATAGCTCAATGTTTGCAGACGATCTGGCTATGTGGACCTCTGAAAAGAATCTCACCATAGCAAGAAATCGGATGCAGACGGCCCTAACATCGCTGGAAGAGTGGGCGAACTCATGGCTGGTCAAAATAAACGAGGAGAAAACCACGTGCACAATATTCTCGCTCTCATTAAAACCCCAAAGTACCAAATTAAGCCTAAATGGCAAAATCCTGCAGCCAAACGACAACCCAACCTATCTGGGAGTCACATTTGATCGGCGCATGACATGGAAAAGTCAGATTGAGAGAAACCGAATGAAAGCCAGGGAAAGAATGGCGATCATGAGGAAACTTGCTGGCACAAGCTGGGGAGCAGACGAAGGCATACTAAAGAAACTGTACACTGGAAGAGTGAGACCAGTTCTCGAGTATGGCATTGCGGCATGGACAACAGCAGCGAAAGCGAACTTCGATAAAGTTAACAAACTTCAAAACCAAGCCATGAGAATTATAACAGGTGGCATGAAGTCAACGCCAATTGAAGAACTTGAAAAGATTACAAAACTGCAATCCATGACCGACAGAAGAGACTGCAGAGCCCAGCTGCAGTCAGAGAAACTCCGAAGACTGACGGACCACCCAATGTACCAGAGACTAAAACATTTGGGAACTGGGAAACTAAAGCGGAGAAACTTTGCAGAAATAGCCAAAGCAAAGATGCACGAAGATCCCATAAACGCACTAACAACACCAAAACCCATCACTACTGTACGAAAACCTACTTGGAGGCAGGATATATTTCCAGAGGTGGTAGAAAATATACCAGGTATTGCAAACAAAAACTGCCAGACTGAAAAAGAAAGGAGAGACACTACCCTAAGCTTCATAACGAAAAGCTACCCAAGCATGGACTGGACCCATGCATACACCGACGGTTCTGTAACAAACACTACACAGAACGGAGGGGCAGGAGCATTCCTGAACCTACCAAATGGCAGAAAAATAACACTGTCATTCGCTACTGGTAAGTACACAAGCAATTTCAGAGCGGAGGCAGAGGCACTGAGGGCGGCAGTGGAAGAAATGGTAACACACAGTGAAAATGAGAGCCATATAGTCCTGCTGACAGATGCTCTCGCCGTAGTCACAGCGCTAAAAAGCAAGAAAAACACTGAGCTTAATGACTTAAGAGCAGCACTCTGCATACTGTGCCAGCAGTCCGCACCAAAAAGGGTAGTGGTACAGTGGGTTCCGTCACACTGCAACATCCAAGGCAACGAGGAGGCAGACATACTGGCAAAAGAAGGTGCAAGGCTACCACAAACAGATACCAGTATGACGTACGAAGAGTCAAAACGGCTTATCAAAGCCAGGTACAGGACCAAATGGGAAACCGAACATACTGGTTACACCAAAAACGATGCCTATTACCAGTTGAACCGAAGAGAGCAGGTCGTTTTCTTCAGACTTCGCACTGGCCACAACAGACTGAGGTACCACCTATTCAACAAACTGAAGATAGGGTGTACCGACGAATGCCCGTGCGGTACTGGTAAAATGACCACTGAACATCTGCTGCAGAACTGCCCGACATACGAGGATCAGAGAGAGCAGATGTGGCCATTGCCAGTGGAACTGCAAGACAAGCTCTATGGTAGTGGCGAGAGTCTCAGGATGACCGCCGCTTTTTTCGAAAAAATAATGGTTACTGTCTGACTGTGTACGCAGAAGAAGAAGAAGAAGAAGATGTGAATGGTAAGGTGGTAGTCTCGGACGCACGTGACCATGCTCTTGGATCAACTAGTCTATATTTTCCTTTCATGGTTTTATATAAATATACACACATATATATATATATATATATATATATATATAATATATATGTATATATATACGTATGTATATATATATATATATATATACATGTATACACACACAGACACACACACATATATATATATATATATATATATATATATATATATATATATATATATATATATATACAGACATCTGACGATGGCTTTGTGTTGATCCTAGCGTTATCCACCATCCCCGATATCTCTTCCGTACTTTTTTTGGTCCCAGAGAATATGTCCCCGGGCCTTAATCTCTTTTTCTTGATCTGTAACTCCGGTGTACTTGCTCACTTAATTTATAACTACATATGGAACGCAACGAAGGCTGTCATATCATTAGGACCGCCGGTTGTTGTATACTGTAAATACATTTTTTAAAGTTGGATATTCAATTCGTTTCAGGGCAGGATTCTGTGAGCGAATCACTGTCAACAGTTATTTGTTTTGTCTTGTACCGTTATTTGTTTTATTTCTCCGTGTGGATGATGTATGGATTGCTTATAAACCTCGGTACAATATGAGTACTAATGAGTTCTGAAATTTAGTTAGCCTATACATGTGACGTTTCATGTGTATTTTCAAAATGAGTCCGACGGTCTTCTATTACAGTTGGCCATGCTTCATTCCCCAGTTGAGGTGAAAATGGTTTTTGAAACCGCAATGGCTCCCGGTTCGACCCAGCCTTAAATGGGTACCGGCTCAGTCCCGGAAGTAAATGTGGCCGGCGTGATGCTGACCACATGTTCCACTAAGTGCCGTGGGATACAAAATAATATAACCCTAACACCATATTTCCTATGCGCCGCATGGCGTCACGAGACCTTTATTTTCTATAGTTCGGTATATGTGTAATTATATTGCTAACAAAAACAAATGTCCTTTTGTCCATACATTAGCGCCAAGTGGAAGGCTGAGCCGTTAGGATCATTTGTTGCTTCGTCTGACAAATGGTTTTGTACCCGTAGTAGGTCCTAGTTTTTTTGTAACTGTAATGAATTTAAAATCGGGTAGACATACTGTGCGGTAACTGCTAAGGCAAACGATCTTTATTTTTCAATCATGTAAATCTCTGTTTGTTCTCCTCATACAAAAGCTATGGCAAGAGTACCACATTTACATAGAGTTTTGTTGCGTTTTTTTATTTTAATTAACGATAGTTTTATTCTTAAGTTTCACTTACTTTGTCTGATGGTATGTAACTTTATTTAATATGTGCAATTGGCACGACAGAACTGGGCACTTCTGGAAATTCTCTCCTGACACTTAAGCAAGACCTGCCCAACAATTCCCTGGTGAAATGGGAGATAACATGGCCGAAACCTACACCCGTGCATGCGAAGCTGTAATACAGTACCTTGAGCTTTGAACTGGCTGCTGTCTTTGTTAGAGCCGATAGTGTAGATGTTCGATTTGGAATGAAGATATTTAGAAAACACATTTAATTATGGAGCACGAGCTGTATTGGAATCTGTAACAGTTCAACCATACTTCCATGCCAGATGGAGGTAGTAGAAACATGACGAGGTAAGGAATTACCAAAACATCTGCTTGGGAAGAGGCACTGGCAAATGTGTTTACTACTTGTCAAGCCAATACTAAGTGGTAAATGCGCGTCAGGAACACGTACTTAAGGAGAGAACTTCTGACAAGAATTAGATCCAGCTGATGCCAATGCTTTGATCGTGGGTGCATCCTTGATATCTTATGTTGGAGTTTGGTGAAACTGATGGTAGAATGTGCGCTACGACATACGTGACAAACCGATGTTAGAATATACGCTAGGACATAAGTGGCAAACTGAGGTAAGAATGTACGATGCCAAAGACATTACAAGCTGGTGTTAGAATGTACGCTACGACACACGTGACAAACTGAGGTTAGAATGTACGCTACGACACACGTGACAAACTGAGGTTAGAATGTATGCAACTACACACGCGACAAACTGAGGTTAGAATGTATGCTACGACACAAGTGACAAACTGAGGTTAGAATGTACGCTACAACACACGTGACAAGTTGAGGTTAGAATGTACGCAACGACACAAACTAATCTTATAATGTACGATACGAAGAACATGACAAGCTGGTGTTAGAATGTACGCTACGACACACGTGACAAATTGAGGTTAGAATGTACGCTACGACATACGTGACAAACTGAGGCTAGAATGTACGCTACGACACAAGTGACAAACTGAGGCTAGAATGTACACTATGACACACGTGACAAGCTGGTGTTAGAATGTACGCTACGACACACGTGACAAACTGAGGTTAGAATGTACGCTACGACATACGTGACAAACTGAGGCTAGAATGTACGCTACGACACAAGTGACAAACTCAGGTTAGAATGTACGCTACGACATACGTGACAAACTGAGGCTAGAATGTACGCTACGACACAAGTGACAAACTCAGGTTAGAATGTACGCTACGTAGAACATGGCAAGCTGGTGTTAGAATGTATGATAAGAAGAACATGACACGCTGAGGCTAGAATGTACGATACGAAAAACATTACTAGCTGATGTTAGAATGTACGATACGAAAGACATGACAAGCTGGTGTTTTAATGTACTCTACGACACAAGTGACAAACTGAGGCTAGAATGTACGCTACGACACAAGTGACAAGCTGAGGTTAGAATGTACGATGCGAAAGACATGACAAGCTGGTGTTAGAATGTACGATAAGAAGAACATGACAAGCTGAGATTAGAATGTACGATAAGAACAGCATTACAAGCTGGTGTTAGAATGTACGATACGAAAGACCTGACAAACTGAAGTTAGAATGTACGCTACGACACAAGTGACAAACTGAGGTTAGAATGTACGCTACGATACAAGTGACAAGCTGAGGTTAGAATGTACGATACTAAAGTCATTACAAGCTGGTGTTAGAATGTACGATACGAAAAGCACCACCAAACTTTGCCAGATATGCCCTGACATATAATCCACAGTGAAAGGGAAAGAGATGTAGACCAAGAAACACCTGGAGAATATTGTGAAAATGAACTTCGGTCCCTGGACCTTAACTAAAGAAAGGCAGAAATGGCAACTCACGATCCAACTTGCTGGTGGAGGGCTTTTTAAAAAGTGCGACTGGCATTGATTGATCGATGACTATATACATGAAGTTTGGAAGTGTCGTGGTAAGCTACGCTAGTTTGCTTAACACATACACAATTAATAACTTGCTTTTACTTTTAGAGAGTGTAAACTCCAAATTTTATCTTTGGCGTTGTTTGTACATGGATTCATGACCTAAAGAATAGTAAAAAGACTTTGTACTTTGTTAGGACACAATCTTAACACAAAACAGCATGGCACTTGGGTTCCAGGAGTATAAAAGGGAAGAATATACACTGGGGACTTAGGAGGGTAAGGCAATGGCGCATGCAAGCAGACTGTGGAGAAACTATTGGTCACATTACTTTCAATATATATGGACAAGTTAAACATAGTTAAAGACTAGGACTATGGTTTGTATTATTTGAGGACATGTGCTCCGCAGGGGACAAAATTATTTAAATGAGGATGACATGATGAGAATAACTACGATCTTAGCAATTTTTAACAAAAGCGATTCTAAGCTACCGAGTAATAACTACTATAAATATCTGGTTTCCTAGCAACAGAACCCTTCAAATCAACCATTCACACTGTTGCTACTAGCAAGCAGGGAATTAGCCCGCAGTAAGAGAGTGTCTTTGAGATGCACGTATTATAAACGTATTTAATTTGTGCTCAATTCCATTTCCTGCTTTGGCAGCATTAGGGGCATGCAGGTTGCTCCTGGAGCTATACCTTATTTCTAAAGACCGAACATAATGTCCGTCTTGCTCACCTAAATTAAAACCTGCATCTGATGACTACCGTCACATGTTCCAATGCTCAACGAATATAAGAGACTTATTTTAAGAGCAAACAAATGTTGTAGCGTAACAGGACTCTTACGGCATCCTGTTTGTCTACGGCCTAGAGAAAACAAGGCTAGCGCTAATCATTGGATGATTTTTAAAAATATGCCAGCTTTCAGAAGTTGTTGACAAAATGCATCAGCGCACAGAGAATCGTCATTCATGTGGCTCTAAAATCAGATGGCGTGTGTTGACATTTGAACCAATTGTACTGTTTTTAATTAATTATTTTGAAGAAATGGTTACAGCATTCATGGAAAGATTAGGACAGACTCACATCATTACGTTGTAAGAAGAACAAACAAAATAGAACGCTATGGCGAGCAACAGCTGGAGCCCTGAGTTCCACAGGGAACGAAGAGCATGAATGATTACGAACCTCATTATAGCCCGGAAACTAGGTTCATATGGAGAAAAACATTTTCTTTAAATGAATAAAACATTTTATGACATTTCTAACTATGGAATCAATAAGTTACTCAATGGATAGATGAAAAGAACGCGTTGCTTGTTTGAGTGGTGAATATATTATAAAATGCGGTTTACAATTTTAACTTTTGAGTATTAAAATATCGCTTTTCCCTGCAACTACAAAAAAAATGTAATTTTGTGTTTTCCTTTCTTGTATACAACTCTCCACCTCTCAAACATCTCACTGCCCTTCAGCCAGATGCCCATAGAGAGAATGTTTTTGGTTTCTGCTGCAGTCTGAACTGATATTTTGAGCAAATGACTAAAACATTCCCTTGTTTACTCCACTGTACTTTCAATAAACGATTACGTACTAAAACATTCCTTGGATTACTCCATTGTATTTCAATTCACTATTAAGTTGAGTTCCGGAATCTTTCTTTACAGGACTGTTCGATTTCTAACAGCGGACTTCCATATACAATGTAATCAGCATGTCATGTCCCAAATGGCTTGTTTTTTTTTAACTATAGTAATAACAAATCAAGTATGTCAGAATATAATACGTAATGATACATTAGCAAAGTAAGATCAATTGTTAACGTTACGAAGATATTCGTCAATGAAAGCACAATTAAGGACAAGTTCAATTAGAACTGGTTAATTAATTTGAACAAATAAAATATGGAGTTCAAGCATACCACCACACGCCGACATTATAGAAAGTCGAAACGGGCCGAAGTAAGGGTTTATCTATAAAAGCCGCTGACAGTGATGTAACTGCCTAGAACGCGCACTTGCAGAATGCTATTCCTACGAAACCATTTCAGGAACTTAGTATCACTTATCTCAACGTAATGAAGGGCAGGAAACGTTCAAGGACTTCTGAATAGACACGCAGCCGAAATAAGAATATGACCTGTTACTTTGTCGAATACGGATCTTTCGGACCGACAAGTGCAAATAACGCAGTCAAGCTGTAACCTAGCGTCACAACGCCTACCGTTATCCCGAATACACCCTGCTACTTGCAAAGCTCTATTCAGGTCTAGGTAGCTGGAGATTTAGAACGAACGCAGAAGAAGAAGAAGAAAAAGAAGAAGAAGAAGAATGATAAAGTATTAAAGTACATGGCTATTATATATATATATATATAGGAACAAAGGGACATAGCTTCTAAGAGATACTAGGAAACTAGTTGTTGTGGACGGGGAAGCTACTTAGGAAAAAGCTAAGAATGTTGAATATATTTTTTGTGCATCTAGAAAAAGCAAAGTACATTGTAGAACCAGAATACATATGTGAAAAACTAATACACATACAAGCAGTTTAGAGGTTAAAGAAGAACAATTATCTAGGTTTACAAACCATGTGATGACAAGACTAAAAAGGCAGGCACGAGAGAATTCTTTCAGACGCTATCAGGGACAAGGATGATGTGATCGCAATGGAAGATTTTAGTGAGACAACAGTGATTCAATGATTATCACATAAACTCCGACTATGTATATTAAATGGCACATGTTTAGAACACAACAGCAATGGAGAAGAACATACATATATGTAATGAGAACGCACAAACATGCACCATATACACATACCATCTTATCAACCGGAAAAGTCGTATCAAAACGTAGTACAGGTGGAAAAACCCAGATATAACACCCTACAATGATTATTTACAACTAAGACTAAGAATAATTATACCACTCCAGATAAATCCCGAACGTCTGCATAGATACTGATCATCGGTCAGTAGTAATTATGCAAACATCGTAGTCGAGGAAAAGTTAAAGAAGAAATAAAGCTAATAATCGTCTGAAATAAAAGAAAAATTCGAAGAGAAAGCTAATTAGTAATTAGTTGATATGCCCTTAAATGCGAAATACTATTGAGAAAGATAGACTATTGAGAAATACAGACAATTGAGAAAGACAATTGAGAAAGACATGCTATTGAGAAAGACAGACTATTGAGAAAGACAGACTATTGAGAAAGACAGACTATTGAGAAACTTGATAATGAAAACTAAGATATGAACATTAAATGGAAGATATTCAAAACATACAGAATGAATTCAATCAATAAGAAATGTTGAAGAAACAGTTTAAGGTATGACAAGGATAGAAGAGAGGCAGCACGTAGAATGCTTACGTTAAAGGATCAACACAAACAAAAACATAAATTCTTCAAGACACGGCTAACGTTTAGGACGCAAGCCAAAGAGATTGTTTTATTTTTCAAATCGGAAGAAGAAACACCAAACGATAAATATCCTATCACTTTGGTGCTTAGACCTCATCCGCTATCAATTTTAATCCACATAAACTTCAATTAATATTGACATATCATCATCATCGTGTAGCATGTCCTTGGTAGAACGTTGTTGCCATCACAATCATCCGATATAAATCTAGATCAGCAGTCAAGCTACCCGCCTTCTACGTGTCCATGTGTAGGGTGTCCTAGATGTCTTGTGTCCCTCTGCGCCTTGGTCGACCTGTACCCGTCTTCCTGGAACAATGTCCTCCAAAACTGCTTTCTTCAGTCCGTCGTGGCGTTTGATAAGACAGAAAAACCTTAGTTTCCGGGACATAACGTAGTTTATAAGCCAGTTCTCTTCGCCACTCAGATCTTGTAGGATGGTCTTATTTGTTATTTTTTTTACCCGTGATATTTTTAGCATTCGCATGTAGCATTTCGTTTGGAAAGCCCAAATCCTCTTCATTAATAATTGTGCAATGGTTCATGTCTCGCATCCGTACACTGCTACCGGGAATACGCATGTTCTTAGTATCTTCAATGTTAATTCTTTAGTATGTGGCACACATTTTGCATGCTATTCAATTTCTGCATCGCTGTTGACAATCGTCTCCTTACTTACATTGCGCAGTCCCCGTGTTATTGACGACCTGAAATATGCAACTCAAATCAAACCAGACAGTAGGTCATTTGGAAAAGGGCTAATGATGCGAAGCAAAAATAAAAAGAAAGCCGCAAGTAATGTCTGTCTTTATCTAGCAAAATCATCCAACATGATTTGAAATATTTATACAATGTGGGAAAGGGAAAGACTCCACGGGTAGAAGGGGAGATAAGAAACTACAAAATTGATAACTCAGAACTGGCTGAAACAAAGTCGAAAGGAGCAGGGAAGTGAAACGAAGCACGGGGGAATAGGCATCGTTCTAATTACACTCTGAAGAAGGCACACACTATAGACAACGTGTGGCCTTAATAACGCAAGTAAGTAAGTAGCATATCATTTGCAGAACGTCCCTTCTTGCAACTACTAACCTTTTTATGGCTATTATAAGTTTTTTGGCAGATGTGCAAAACAGTAGTTTGCCATTATTATCGGTACGCGATGGAGCGATTGTATTAAGAAAAACAACCATCTCTGCCAAAATGACACGGCAGGATTCGTACCATGTGCGTAGGAATTATGAAACCGATGTTTCACCCCTAAGATAGATGTCTCCTAATGGCGCAAAACGCACTTAAATAAAGGAAGACACTATATTTATATATATCTATCTATCCATCTATCTATCTATCTATCTATCTATCTATCTATCTATCTATCTATCTATCTATCTATCTATCTATCTATCTATATATCTATCTATCTATATGTCTATCTGTCTGTCTCTCTGTCTGTCTGTCTGTCTGTCTATCTGTCTTTTCGGGGTACATGTGTCTCTTTTGGGGATTCCGTGGTGAAGTGGTTAAGCCGTCGGCTTCGTGATCGGGTGGTGTAGTTTCGACTTCGGACTCCGCCGTCTTTTTCACGGGTGCTTGATGCGGATTCCCCTGCATCTCGTAGTCGCCCCCTAGTCGTCTTGTCTTTGATTTGCCACTGGGGTTGGGGAGCTCGAGACGAGAGAGTAGGGATAAAAAGTAGCGCGGTTAATCCTTATTAAAAATTTCGCTAGCAAAATAAATTATGCCATCATTGTCTACGGTGGACGGCGGCTTTTGCCTTTACCTTGATGTCTCTATATCTTTATGGACTAAGCGACAACGCTTGAAACTAACTACGCCCTGGTGACTTCACTTCACTGCTTGATGATACGTATGTGTAAGATTACTTCCAGTCTGAAAAATTCATAAGGAAGATTGATTTTGTTTACATTTGTTTACATGTACACATGTTTGTTTTATTTTGTTCCCTAGAGACTTGCCTTGATATTAGTATACCCTAACTCTCCATTAGTTTAGGCCTTTATCTGACTTCAGCGTAAACCCGCTCTCGTGTTTCCTGGTCGAAATATCCAAGAGCTGAAATGTGTCCGTATTTATGGAAAGCAAATTCTATTAAAACCACTTTATTTCTCATGTCCTTATGATGCGCCCAGTTGAAAAGATGAATGTATTGAAATTAAAAACATCAAACTACGTAAAATGCTGTTCGATGATTCAAAGATGTCCATTTCATGTCACTTCAACTTTCGTCTAAGGAAACTGTTGCATCGAGTTAATTACAAAATTGTATGAAGAGGCTTCTCGGAAATGTCTGCACAACTTTGCACAGGACTGAAGTGAAAGTTCTCGGCACTTGCGATAATTTGTTTCTGAATAAAGTTGATTGCAAGTTACAGAGATAAAAAAAGGGAGGGGATTGGGTTTAAGCGGAGATGTGTGAGTTTAAACACGGTAAAGAAAGACCGACACATTTCTCATAAACATGCACCATGTCATTGAATGTATATTGTTTGGTATGTGAGATCAATATTTAGAAACATAGTCAAAGTATATGCGCAAAGGGAAAAAAAGGTAGACATGCATTAAAACAGGCATACATGATGTTAGGCAAAGAGGTAAGAAGGTAGGCAGGTAGGTTTACATGCAGTTCAATATGTAAATATACATATTTTACTGTATGTAAGCAAGTAAGTTTACATGTAGTTCTTTATGTAAGCAGGTAGATATACATGTGCTCTATGTGTAGGCAGGTAGATGTACTTGTACTCTGTTTGTAGGTAGGTAAATCAACTTGTACTCTGTAAGTACACATGTAGGTATGAAGGTAGTTATGCATGCAGGCAGACAGTTCCATGTTACACATTTCTAAATAATATATTAATCTGTATGTAAAGCGAAAGGCAGAAGAAACAGACAGATATATGTGTAGGTATGTATGTGTTTAAATTTGGAGTTATCTGTATGTGTAGGTATGTATGTGTGTAGCTGTGGAGTTATCTATATGTGTAGGTATGTATGTGTGTAAATGTGGAGTTATCTGTATCTGTAGGTGTGTATGTCTTTAGCTATGCAGTTATCTGTATGTGTAGGTATGTATGTGTTTAGCTGTGGAGTTATCTGTATGTGTAGATATGTAGGTAATACGGAAATTAACAAGTATGCAATTTTACAAATATTGAGAGGTTTTAAAATGTCTGGTAAATATATAAATTATCTCATCACAATTAGGTGCAGCACTACATTTTGATACCCTAACCAACTGATATGAAAAAATCAAATTTCAGTCGTTTGCATTGCGTATTTTAACCATAGTTTTGACATAATGAGGTTGCCAACCCATGCATATCTTTCTTTAGTCACCTCTTACTACATACATGCATGGAAGAAACAGCGGTTCTGTTCTACCCATTTCAGGAACATATTGGGAGTATATAATGTGTACATAGGCTAGTACGTAAACAGTTATAAATTATAGAGTATGCAACTACTGTTGAGAAACGTGCATACATATTGATTTAAAGACAGGGTCGAGGAAACACTAACGCCAGATGATACTGCTAGAGGCTCAGAAATGAAATGAGCAGATACAAATACTCGCGAACATATGCTGAATGCTACCCACATACAAAGTCACCTTTTTATACATATCAGAAAGAGAAGTCATCTTATGTTCTTTGTATGTCATCTTATGATACGAGAGAAAAGAGAGCGCCCGAGTTGTTTGGACATCTCTCGCCTGACCAACGGGTCATGGGTTCAAAATCCCGGTCGGCATACGTTGTTGTCTAACCTAGTCTGTACAGTCACTGCGTGGCGATTGTAGAGTCAAACGACATTTATCCTTCAGATCTTTAAATACCCCCTCCCCGCCCCTCGGGTGAACCCCACAAATATGAAATACACATTGTGATGATCGGTTTATTTTAATTAGAGAGTAAGGTGGGGAGGGAAGATGTTGAAAACAAAATGACGCCAGTCAACATTGTTGAAAAGAAAGCACAACATAATATATTACATATTTTAACTACATAGAAAGGAGTCAAAAACTTAAAAGGTAGACAGAACCGTTGTAAGAACAGCTATGAAGATCAAGGATCGCCTACACTAGTCAGTATAGACATAATAACGAGGACCCTCACAGTGTTTGAATTATCAGCACTCAGTTGATGTGTACGTCTAGAGACCAACACCGTTGACCCCTAAGAGATAGAGCGGTACCACGTCTTAACAAATGAAGCCAATATTTAGCTGAAGAACGTTGTACGGTAAAAACTGATAGTTTAATATCACTGAACTCATTATACTTTGCTTGCTGTAATTGGATTTGCTTGTAGCTCTCTTTGTGTGATCACATTAGAGCTGGGACAAGAAGTCTGACCCTTGTAGAGATCGGCAGTCCTGATTCCGACTTCTGTGTTTGCTACTGAAGACAAGAATCCGTGGCACTATTTGTGACCCAGACTGCACTAGCCTGAAATGAGAACTGAATCCTGTTTGGTCGCTATGTCATCTAGTACTAACATTCTAACATTATGGAAATTGGGATATACTTCGTTTATTTTTTTTTAATGTTGGTGTAGTAGGAACAAGAGCATCAAAGTAATAGAGTGGTTAAAGCATTTGCCTGCCATAGTAAAGCTACCGGGCTCGTTCGCCGTAGCCATTCGCTTCCATCTACCCAGTGATAAATTGGTACATGTCTTACTGTTAGGCAAGCCCAAACAGCAGGGAAGAAAACTGGTAACCACCTCCGTAAACCCTGAGACATACTACAATGAAGTTTAACATGTCATCTTCCATCTCCCTATGTGTTTTCGGACAACCTATGGATTTAATCTTAGTAGCCACAACACCTTTACCGCTAGTCTTAGTAGCACAACACTTTCACCGTGTCTTAGTGGGTACACCACTTTCATCATTAATCTTAGGAGGTACAACACCATCAAGGTGAGTCTCAGTGGATTCAACACCTTCACCATGAACTGCAGGTGGTACAACACTTTCATCGTTAATATTAGTAGGTACAACACCTTCACCGTTAACCTTAGAAGGTACATCACTTTCACTATTAATCTTAGACTGTACAACACTTTCACCATTAATCTTAGTAAGTACAACTCGTTTTGGAACAAATTTACTTTTACACACAACTTATGGATTTTGTGGGATGAATTTCACTTTTTTCTCCAAAGTGCAATATGTTTAATTATTAGGGAAGGAACACTAAGAAACATTGTAGGAACAAATCAAGACGTTCACGAAGGCAAGTCTTTGTCGCCACCTTCCTCTTTTCCCTTCGATTTTGCCCTTTATTATCCTGTGGAAGACTTTCATGTTGCATATTGTGTCCCAGCAAACAAAACGTATTTTTTGGAACATGTTTAGTATCTGTAGGCCTACCTCAAAAAGGAGATTGTCATTTGATTTTTTTTTCTGTCCAAGTTATAAGCTACTATTTACGGTAGCACCACATTTTCAAACGCTTCCAAGCTTGTTTGTTTCATCTTTGTTTGGTAGAGTTCAGGTTTCAGCGCCACACAGTGAAATTGGCCATATACAAGTAGTGATTATTATTTTCCATAAATCCATCCTGACATTCTATGAGGTTAACGATTTATATTTTTCTGTGAAGCCATTTATTGTCAATGCAGTGCTTGTTATAATATGCCTCAATGTGGTCCTCTTTTTGTGATGGTCTGCCATAAATATGTAAACTTTAGTGTTGCTAGATTATTTCTCCATTGCTGATTATATTCATTTGCCTATGTAGCTTAACTAATATTATAGTCTTTGTCTTCACTGTATTTACTTTCATTTCAAACTCTTTGGCTGTGTTGGTAATTGTTTTAAACAGCCTTTACACGGCTGTTACTGATTCTCACACGGTGGCTAGATCACTGGCAAATCGTATGGCATTAACTTTCATACCATTAACATTGACAACTTAAATGAAAATGCTTCAAATAAAAACCTGAAACGATTTGTTGTTTCCAATACAATGTATTAAGAACAAGTAAATATAAATAACTACGCTTTCTGATAAAACCTTTTTATTTTTGTATAACATGTTTTAGTTTTGTTATTGAGACTAACATTTGGTTATTTTACAATTTGACGAATCACCAAAGTCCAGTTTTAGTTTCACGTCTGCTTATTATAAAAGCTTAAAATAGTTGCACATTGCACAACTGTATCTATTTACCTGTTTTAAAAAATGTATTATGAATTTCATTAAAGGTGAGATCCGAATGTCACGACATGAACTGATCGACTGATCATTTTTTCAACAAACTTTTTTTCTAACTGACACTTTTCTTGTTCTCTACTAGCACCTTGTTCGTCGTGCCGCCGTTGCTCTTGCTGCGACTGGTTGCACATTTCTTGATATTTACAAGAACCCTGTGAAGTTCTCTCGTGCTGGAACCGGCGCCAAATAGCAAGGACATTTGACGTGACAGAACACAAGAAATATAAATAAACTACATTTTTAGTAACATTTTATGAATGACCTGTCCAATATTCAACACTACTTGACCGATTAACAGGTCGCAATAGTGGAGACGATATACACAAAATCAGCTCTCTGGGTTATCGAGAGGTTGTTTACAGTGATAGAAATAGATGTCCCTTATCTGGAGGTTGGTTACAGTGATATAAATAGATGTCCCTTATCTGGGGGTTGGTTACAGTGATATAAATAGATGTCCCTTATCTGGGGGTTGGTTACAGTGATATAAATAGATGTCCCTTATCTGGGGGTTGGTTACAGTGATATAAATAGATGTCCCTTATCTGGGGGTTGGTTACAGTGATATAAATAGATGTCCCTTATCTGGAGGTTGGTTACAGTGATATAAATAGATGTCCCTTATCTGGGGGTTGGTTACAGTGATATAAATAGATGTCCCTTATCTGGGGGTTGGTTACAGTGATATAAATAGATGTCCCTTATCTGGAGGTTGGTTTCAATGATAGAAATAGATGTCCCTTATCTGGAGGTTGGTTTCAATGATAGAAATAAATATCCCTTATCTGGAGGTTGGTTACAATGATAGAAATAGATGTCGCTTATCGAGAGGTAGATTACAATGATAGAAATATATGTCCCTGCACTCGACCACATCTGGACAACGGTCCTGTAAAGTTAGATAACAACATTTAAAAAGCAATATACGGCAATATTGTTCTTTAACGAAGTCACCAGCTCCTACTCATGCATTGGTTCCTCAAAGGAAAACAATTCCTTTGGGAACGTGTGTAGTCGTTTCTTGTATCGCCTATTTGAGTAGTCCAAAGACGATACTGCCAACTTACATGACAAAAGCAAGGTGTATTGAGTTTCTTTCTCAGATTTACAGTTCTACTTTCATGCTTTATCGTATCATTGCAAGGCATAGATATACATTGTCAAAACAAAATAACAAATAAATAGCTGATCGAAATAAACTGCTCACTTTGTATTGTTAATTGATGGTTCGAATAATAGGTTAAACTGAACTAAATTCGGTATTGGAACAAATTAGGTCATGTGATACTTGAGACAACTGGAACAAATTAGATCATGTTATACTTGAGACAACTGGAACAAGGTAGGTCATGTTATACTAGAGACAAACTGGAACAAGCTAAGTTATGTTATATTTGAGACAGCTGAAACAAATTCGGCCATATTGTATTTGAAAAAACTGAAACAAATTCGGCCATAATTTATTTGAGACATCTGAAACAAGTTCGGCCATATTATATTTGAGACAGCTCAAACAAGTTCGGCTATGTTATACTTGAAACAGCTCAAACAAGTTCGGCTATGTTATACTTGAGACAGCTCAAACAAGTTCGGCTATGTTATACTTGAGACAACTTGAACACGTTCGGCCATGTTATACTTGAGACAACTTGAACAAAGTAGGTCATGTTATACTTGGGACAACTTGAACAAATTAGGTCATGTTATACTTGAGACAACTGAAATAAATTAGGTCATGTTATACTTGAGACAACTGAAACAAATTAGATCATGTTATACTTGAGACAACTGAAAAAAATTAGGTTATGTTATACTTGAGACAACTGAAACAAATTAGGTCATGTTATACTTAAGATAACTGAAACAAAGTAGGTCATGTTAAATTTGAGACAACTGAAACAAATTAGGTCATGTTATACTTGAGACAACTGAAACAAATTAGGCTATGTTATACTTGAGACAACTGAAAAAATTAGGTCATGTTATACTTGAGACAACTGAAACGAATTCTTGACAGAGAACATTAATCTCACTTGGATTATGGAATTGTGGTTACTGTTATTTGAATTTTTCATACTTGTTGAAATGTTATAGCGGTGTGTACAACATGGCGTAGCCGGCCTCATTTTGGATACCCTGTTCTATTTTGGACAGCTGGTTTCACGCCCAGCCCTCCTTAATTGCCTCAACGTACATGTTTGGTAGGTTACAAGGGCACAATCTTTGTCTTTTTTTTGAGCGACCATTAAAATACTTATGAGAAGCTTCAGAATAAATTTAATTTTGTTGAACAATAATCAAACAGTCACGATTGGACCATTCCTGCAATATGCTTTAGGCAGACTATTTTAAGCTGTAATAATTCAGCTGATTTAACACGGCTAGTTGCATTTATTTTCTTACTGCAATATGTTACTGTATTGTATTTTAATATATATTTTAATGATTCTGTCTGAAAGTATTTTGCGAGGAAAACATTTAATTGAAAAATAGAATGCCACTAAGTTCCATCGGTTCTCCTTCGGTCATCTTGATGATTTTTCGATTTCTTTTTCAATTTGTATACATAAGAACTAAGGATAAAGTTTTAATGTGCTCTAAAAATTACTTTTTCTGTTGCAGTTTGTTTTAAATGATAATGTTGCCAACCCATACACACACACACATTCATAGTTTCCTGCTATGACATGCATCAGAAGGAACAATGGCCTTCCTCGTGCCTGCCTAGTACGGGACCTTTGAATCAAGATAAGGGCACTTTACATACTTATGGTTAATGCATAAATACATGCATTAAGTTATATCAAGTACAGTCACACATCGTTTCCATATTTGTACTTTAAGGATGTTTTGTTGATATCTCATGGATACTCCATACATAGCCAAGCGATACCACTGCCCTTGGCCCCTTGGGAGAAGCACAGAAGCATGTATCAGAGCACTGAGGTGCGCACTTGCATTGGCATTTCTGTAGAACCTCGTTTCCAATGGAAATGCTGCTAGCCCAAAGCACATCCCTCTTTAGCTGCCCTTTACAACGTACTTAGAAGTTTAGAATGTGTCTATTCTTTCATTGCACTGTACCAATCTCAAAACGTTAATGATCAGCTTCGTCGAAAGATAATACCCAATATTGCAGCGGGTTTGAGTTCATGACCCCAGAGAATTCAAAATTCGTCATTTTTAATTGTTGCCTGCTAATTTCTTTTTCATGCCGCACCCAAACTGTCTACATAATATAATTTGCTGTGAGGTCGGAGACAGTATAATTGCCCAACTTGTGAGAGACACAGCTTAGGTTCATTTCTCCAGTGACTTGGGAAGATTACAATCGGTTAGATTAAAAGTCTTTATGACCATTTAATAATTATAAGAAAATGACTTTAAAACGTTATATATTCAAGTTACAACAACGAGAATGCATCATTAATGAGGGAAAAGTAATTATGCTAGCACCAACAAGTCGAGAATGCTCTCATTGAGCCGTATGCAGATGGGTCAAGATTGATCCTTTAGGACCCCAAATAATAAAATAAAACTAAACATTATACAATGTCACTGTCTAGCTAAGACATAGATAAGGCAATTACATTCTACAAGAAAGTCCTCAATCTTTTGCAATAGACAAAATGAAGAGGTATGACGATGATGATAGGATACTATAAAGCTAAAAATAGAAGAGTATATGGTAGGCTATTGGGCGATTATGCGCAGGGATGTAGTAATGAATGAAAATGGGAAGATGTTTGCAGTTTTGGCTCATGAAACCAACTGGTCATTATAGAAAGCATATCCCCACACAAGAACATTTATAAGGAAATATGAATATTCCCAGATCATGAAATGCAAAACTAGATTGATCACATCTGCATAAATTTGAAATTTAGACAAGCTTTACATGATGGCAGGTCCTACAGAGGAGCATATGTTGCTTAAGGCCACAATCTAAGAACGGTCAATGTTAGGCAATAGATATGATAGAACAAAACAATACAATTGAACATGCCTCATTATTATGTGTGATATATCAAAATAGACGAGAAGAAAAGGCGTTCAGGATCACACATAACAATAATTGTGCTGTGTGAAATTGTAACCAGACATACTTGAAAGACACACAAAAAAGCTGGATAAGAGACGACCAAGCCATGACACATACACCACAAATCATGTGCAGACTAGATAACTACATTGCATATACTTGTAGACCAGTCATTAGAATGGCATTGAAGTTTGTACATCAACTTTGTTGACCACTAACAATTGATAACGTGTGTATGGATACACTCTGAAAATGACTAAGACACTGCGGCGTTCTGCAAAATCTCTCCAGCATAATAAAATAAACGCATATGTACATATAGTGTAGTTTTGCTAGAGGGATAACTCACATAATCAATAAACATTATAGCTGGAGTTAGTCAGGCATGTCTACCATCATCGGGTCTGTCAGTGATCACCATTTAATGGATTACGAAAGAAACTGAAGCCTATGAAAAGAGAATCTTATTTAAACATTTAGGCGAACTGCATGTTGCAAGAAATGCCAGAAGCAAGAAGATAGACGCATTATACAAATCATTTTCAAGAAATGTTCAAGATCCATGCATAAAATGAATACATAGGTCATAGGTAATCCCGTAACCAGTTAGGTCGTTGGGGCACACATGAAGACATCCTCACAACGCCACGCCACCTTTCTCTGTCAACGGCCGTTGCCTGGGACTCTTCTGGTCGGAGATTGGTCCATTCGTTTATGTTGTTCTCCCACCTCTTTTTGGCCCGGCCTCTTCGTCGTCTGCCTTGCACCTTTCCGTGCAGAATCGTAGTTGCAAGACCATTTGATCTCGATATGTGACCATACCAAGCGAGTCTCATTCTTTTGGCAGTCGCCAAGAGGTCTTCTATTGGCCCTATTGCGGTTGTAATTCTATCTCGTATTTTCTCATTTGTAACTCGATCTTCGTACGCGACGTTTAAAAGTCTTCCGAAACATCTCATCACCAAGTCCTGTATCCTTTACTGAAGGTCAGCTGTATCTGTCCATGTCTCACAAGCATAGAGGAATATTAACAGTACAAATGTACGCATTAATCTTCTTCTTCTTCTGCGTACACAGTCAGACAGTAACCATTATTTTTTCGAAAAAAGCGGCGGTCATCCTGAGACTCTCGCCACTACCATAGAGCTTGTCTTGCAGTTCCACTGGCAATGGCCACATCTGCTCTCTCTGATCCCCGTATGTCGGGCAGTTCTGCAGCAGATCTTCAGTGGTCATTTTACCAGTACCGCACGGGCATTCGTCGGTACACCCTATCTTCAATTTGTTGAATAGGTGGTACCTCAGTCTATTGTGGCCAGTGCGAAGTCTGAAGACAACGACCTGCTCTCTTCGGTTCAACTGGTAATAGGCATCGTTTTTGGTGTAACCAGTATGTTCGGTTTCCCATTTAGTCATGTACCTGGCTTTGATAAGCCGTTTTGACTCTTCGTACGTCATACTGGTATCTGTTTGTGGTAGCCTTGCACCTTCTTTTGCCAGTCTGTCTGCCTCCTCGTTGCCTTGGATGTTGCAGTGTGACGGAACCCACTGTACCACTACCCTTTTTGGTGCGGACAGCTGGCACAGTTTGCAGAGTGCTGCTCTTAAGTCATTAAGCTCAGTGTTTTTCTGGCTTTTTAGCGCTGTGACTACGGCGTGAGCATCTGTCAGCAAGACTATGTGGCTCTCGTTTTCACTGTGTGTTGCCATTTCTTCCACTGCCGCCCTCAGTGCCTCTGCCTCCGCTCTGAAATTGCTTACGCATTAATCTGATTTTCGTGCATAGTGCTAACCGTTTATCTTGCCAGATTGTGCTAAGCCATGCAAACGCCGCTACTGTCTGTGCTATTCTGGCCAACACCTCACATTTTGATCCTTCATCAATCAGAGCTACCGGAGGTTAATAAACAAATTCACAAGAAGAATTATGGAGGACAGTGGTTTCACAAGGCTACTAATGAAAGCTTATGTGATAGAACAAGACAAAGACAAGTGGAGCAGCAAGTCTTAGGAAGAAAGTCATGTTGGGTATATTTGCTACACATAACTGAAGGTCCAAACTAGCATCCCCAGGCAACCTCTGTCGCGGAACGTCCACAGAAAAAAGAGGCAATGGAAAGCCACAGAACGCACGGAGAAGAAACATAGAGGCAGATTCAATACAAATAGGAAGAAGCTGATAGGAACTTGTGGAAATAGAACAGGGCAAAACTGATTGGAGAGGGTTGGTTGATGAGCTGCATGTGATAAAGGAGAAGCAGAAATGACGATAAGACATGTTCACTAATACGATACATGAACACTTTCGTTTTACTGTTCCATTACATAACTATACCGTATTGTTTCGGATCTGGGCCCAAACTGGGAGCAAAGAATACCAACAATGTAACCTGCCGGGCAACAAAGAAAGATTTGGAATGAACCAACTTCTTGTCCTGCAGAAACTATATGCTAAAAAACAAAAAAAACGGCAACAAATAACAGTAAAGTTGAGATAAAAAAGACGGGCAACTATGCCAATGGAATAAATCTGTACTTGACCTTTTATCATATCACGTATAGTTGGTGTTCAGTTTTACCGACAAATGTATTTATTCTACTACAGTTCATAAACGTTCAGGTATAGCAATAATATCAGCAAAGTCGATTCTGTCCGAAAACTTGCAACATGGTAAAACTCAACATTTGACATGAAACATGCCGTGTTTGTGTGAGAGGTGTGTGAGAGAGAGAGAGAGAGAGAGAGAGAGAGAGAGAATTGTGTGTATATCTGTGTGAGAGAGAGAGAGAGGTGTGTGTGTCTCTATCTCTCTCTATCTCTTTATATATATATATATATATATATATATATATATATATATATATATATATATATATATATATATAGAGAGAGAGAGAGAGAGAGAGAGCTCTCTTCGTCTGTACACGTGTCTGATGATGTTTATCCCTAAAATGTTGTTTTCTTCTTCTTGATAGATGCACGTGGTCCACCAGCTTTTTTATTATTTTGATATTTTAGTCCGAGTTTTTCCTCGTGTCATTAACAGCTCAACTGTATGTGTAATGGTATTACCAGGAGGCATATCTGCATTAACTGTTATGTATGTGTTCCTTCAGTTGAAATAAATCAAAATCTATAAAACATTACTAGTTCTGCAGAGAACAGAAACACCCTAATTGTTCCGTCTAGGTGCTACTCTATGGCCTGAACAGAACCACAAGAAGAACTGTATCTCTCTGTGTGTCGTGCAACTGTTAGGTCCAATGACTTGTGCAGGTTTGGCTTAAAAAGGACACATGATTTGATTTTCTTAGGATTTCATGCAACGAAATGTTTACAACTGAGAAGAAATAAATGCCACTTCAACGTTCACTTTCTAAATATAGTTCAGACAGATGTTAGCGTTAGAAATTAGACAGTCGCCCAAACGCTTTAATGAAAAGTGAGACGTCAAAAAACCACAATCAACATGCGGGTACGGATTTAAACCGCTTGTCCTAGCTACAAGGAGCAGATGACAAATCTAATTTTGGCCAACCGAATTAAGAGAGTTCACCGATAACTGGATTTCCTTGCCCTGTGTCGCTGATGAATGAATTACCAGTTTGGTTGTGGTTTGTCTGGATGAAACATCCCTGTCTGCCAGTGGTCTACTTCAGTTTTGTTGCTCTGACAAAGATGGGATGTTTTTCGTAAACACTGCAGGTCGGAAGTTGGACAGGAGACTTGAAAAGATGCGACTTGGGCCCCTAACAAGAAGTCGGCCTTTATGTAAACGTGTTACAGTTTGGCTGGAATGAACTACACCTCTACGTCCAGTGTTAGGAAGATAGATACAACACACACAGCTAGATATTATATCCGTACCTGAAAGTCACAATGTAATACTGATGTACTCACTATGGTATTTCCTGTGATACCCACTAGACTAAGTAGACAAATGCCTATGACGCAGACTGACCTCGAGAGATACAGTTATATACCGAATAGTTTGTTTAAGCCTTGATAAATTACAATTTGAATTTAGTATGTTATTATATTAAACAAACACCACAACATCGTTATGGGATACAATTAATTATAACTATATAAGAAAAGTGGCGGGCTGTAGTAGCTTTCCTCACATCCTGAGCGTCCTGATGATGGTGGGCTGGGGTCCTCGTAGTGGTTATACTATGATTGGCTTTATCTGCAGGTCGCTCACTACTATGAGGATCACGTCGATCCAAATCGTGTTAGCGATGCTGCCATGAAAACCGCGTATTTCCAGGAAATATTAAGAGGATCAAAGGTGGGGATCTTGGCCAACATATTTTCCTCGACCTTGACTAACATGTCTGATCAGTATGCTATGCCTGACCCTGACTAACATGTCTGATCAGTATGCTATGCCTGACCCTGACTAACATGTCTGATCAGTATGCTATGCCTGACCCTGACTAACATGTCTGATCAGTATGTTGTGCTTGACCCTGACTAACATGTCTGATCAGTATGTTGTGTCTGACCCTGACTAACATGTCTGATTAGTATGTTGTGCCTGACCCTAACTAACATGTCTGTTCAGTATGTTGTTCCTGACCCTGACTAACATGTCTGATCAGTATGTTGTGCCTGACCCTGACTAACATGTCTGATCAGTATGTTGTGTCTGACCCTGACTAACATGTCTGATTAGTATGTTGTGCCTGACCCTAACTAACATGTCTGTTCAGTATGTTGTTCCTGACCCTGACTAACATGTCTGATCAGTATGTTGTGCCTGACCCTGACTAACATGTCTGATCAGTATGTTGTGTCTGACCCTGACTAACATGTCTGATTAGTATGTTGTGCCTGACCCTAACTAACATGTCTGTTCAGTATGTTGTTCCTGACCCTGACTAACATGTCTGATCAGTATGTTGTGCCTGACCCTGACTAACATGTCTGATTAGTATGTTGTGCCTGACCCTGACTAACATGTCTGATCAGTATGTTGTGCCTGACCCTGACTAACATGTCTGATTAGTATGTTGTGCCTGACCCTAACTAACATGTCTGTTCAGTATGTTGTGCCTGACCCTGACTAACATGTCTGATCAGTATGTTGTGCCTGACCCTGACTAACATGTCTGATCAGTATGTTGTTCCTGACCCTGACTAACATGTCTGTTCAGTATGTTGTGCCTGACCCTGACTAACATGTCTGTTCAGTATGTTGTGCCTGACCCTGACTAACATGTCTGATCAGTATGTTGTGCCTGACCCTGACTAACATGTCTGTTCAGTATGTTGTGCCTGACCCTGACTAACATGTCTGATCAGTATGTTGTGCCTGACCCTGACTAACATGTCTGTTCAGTATGTTGTGCCTGACCCTGACTAACATGTCTGATCAGTATGTTGTGCCTGACCCTGACTAACATGTCTGATCAGTATGTTGTGCCTGACCCTGACTAAGTGGGATAGATTGTTATTTTACTTATTCCTGCAATTTGCAGATTAAAAACGCATATTTCAATGTTGTGCTTTTCGTGGATTTACTTTTGAAAATTCATGTTCGCAATCAAGTTATTTTTTGTTTTTAAATATTGTTTTCGAGTGCCAGTTTATTTTTTATATAGAATCCAAAATAACATGTGCTGTGTTTGTATGTCGTACCAACGACTGAACGTTTGCAGAACATCTACTTACTTTCAAGAATCACGTAACAAAACAATGTCTTTTTGTTTTCAGCGGAGAAAGAAAACATATAAAAGCTATTGTGAAAAAACTGCAGGTCGATGCTTTAAACAAAGCAATTATGAAATAAATGAAGAGAGAAACCAGACACAACAAATAAAGAGCTACATTTAAAGCTAATCATGTGAAGCCTGTTATAGCGACATAGGATGTTTGAAGAAGGTATTAGGCAGGGAAAACAACACATATAGATAAAGAGATGATAATTTGTAGTCTGACAGTTCTAGGAGTGAGCAAAACAATATGGACACAATCACAAAGCTGAGACTGAAAACTGGGGAAATTATAATAATTTTTTTTTTTGTGGAAACAAAGGAACCTATGCCCAACACACAGAGGGAGTAGCACTGATGCTTTCTAGAGAGACACAGTGGGCGCTCGTAAAATGGAAGGGTATTACCAATATAATCATGAGTGCAAGCTTTAGAACTAGGAACAAAAACATCAGTATCAGCATCATTCAGTGATATGCCCCAAATAACGAAGCCAAAACCGATAAGAAGCGAACGCTAAGAAAAATTCCTTTCTACAAAGAAAACGAAAGATCTCTTACTATTAATGGGATACATGAATACTAAAATGGAAGTAGACAGCCTGTGTTATGAACAGATTATGGGAAAACATGAAATGGGATAGATGAAAGAAAATGGAGCAATGTTTGCAGAGTTATCTGTGCCACACAACACGATACTTTGAGTAAACGTGTTTCTACACATGAAGGTACCGTACATATGGATGCATGAAGATCACCAGACCCCGTGACTAGAAGTCAGATTGACCACATCTGTGCCAATCAAACGTCCAGAAGTACACTGCAATTTGTAACAGTAAATCGAGGTTCAGACGTGCCATCAGAACAACACAAGTTGGTCGGGATCTTGCAGCTCAAACTAAAAAACAAGTGTCCAGTACAGAACGAGATATAACGTACACCTCTTACAAGACCAGGAAAGGAAGACATGATTTAGTATTAGTTAATTAAGATAGTTAGTTAAGATAGTTAGTTAAGATAGTTAGTTAAGATAGTTAGTTAAGATAGTTAGTTAAGATAGTTAGTTGCCCATCGCAAGTGAAGATTGCCAATGGTGCAGACATATTTATTCAGACGTGACCGCATATGACGTACAGCCCGATCTTAGCGTGACAAACTCTATCGCACATAGGGTACACGTTAACAGTGCCAGTAACTGGGTCGTCTTGCATTCTGTTTTGTTGTTGTTGTTGTTGTTGTTGTTATTGTGCAGCTTGCTTATCTGGTGCCGCAGTAATAGTTCTCTGCTCAGCAATGAAAGCACCATGTGTGATGGCAGTGCGCCAGGCCGAGTGGTTCGGAGCAAGCAGCCCCCATGCTGCGACACAATGGGAAATTACTCAAAAACACTTTTAGAGTGTCTTGTCTTTGTATCGGTTCTTTTGCCACCCCCGTTGCCCCATCCCCCCTCAAGCTGGCAAGCTATGTCATGCCCTCAGCTCACCGGCAGAGGCACTGAGGGCGGCAGTGGAAGAAATGGTGACACACAGTGAAAATGAAAGCCATATACTCCTGCTTACAGATGCTCTCGCCGTAGTCACAGCGCTAAAAAGCCAGAAAAATACTGAGCTTAATGACTTAAGAGCAGCTCTCTGCAAACTGTGCCAGCAGTCCGCACCAAAAAGGGTAGTGGTACAGTGGGTCCCATCACACTGCAACATCCAAGGCAACGAGGAGGCAGACAGACTGGCAAAAGAAGGTGCAAGACTACCACAAACAGAAACTAGTATGACGTACGAAGAGTCAAAACGGCTTATCAAAGCCAGATACATGACCAAATGGGAAACCGAACATACTGGTTACACTAAAAACGATGCCTATTACCAGTTGAACCGAAGAGAGCAGGTCGTTGTCTTCAGACGTCGCACTGGCCACAATAGACTGAGGTACCACCTATTCAACAAATTGAAGATAGGGTGTACCGACGAATGCCCGTGCGGTACTGGTAAAATGACCGCTGAACATCTGCTGCAGAACTGCCCGACATACGAGGATCAGAGAGAGCAGATGTGGCCATCACCAGTGGAACTTCAAGACAAGCTCTATGGCAGTGGCGAAAGCCTCAGGATGACCGCCGCTTTTTCGAAAAAATAATGGTTACTGTCTGACTGCGTACGAAGAAGAAGAAGATGTCCTCAGCTCACCATACAACAGCTACTTAGGACGACACTTATCTGACATGCGAACAACAAGCCCAGTCCATCTGAACCTGGATATCTGCAGCAGCGTATGAATGCCAGAGAGTCTCGCGCTGCTGAGGACCAGAGAGCTGGCTCTACCCTGCCAGCCAATCCTAAGAGCCTGTAGAGGCAGTTTTGATTGAAATTACTACAATTTCTGACATGCTTGCTATAGATTGTCCATGTTTTGCATGTGTGCAGAAGGATGGTTAGCAGAACAGTTCGATGCACATTGATCAACCACCATCACTGAGCTACCCATAACACGCATGCTTCAAGTTACAATCAACGATAGACTTGCTATCCAGCCAAGCACAGATGAGGACGGGAAAGCAATGTCCAGTGATAAAGCCCTCTAGAGAGATGATATTACATCTCTATTTTACAAAGCAGTAGGCCCTTTACTGCCACACAAGCTGACAAACCTCTTCCGCTCAATTTGGAGTACGAGTCATGTGTCACAGGAACTGAAAGATACCACCATTGTCCACATGTACAAGGACAATCCTCAATCTTGTGATAATCACAGTGGAATCTCCCTCATGTTCCTCGTGTAAAAAGTTGAGCTCGAACCTTGCTCAATCATTTGGTTTAGCTTCGTTCGTTCTCAATTTCCCGCTACCAAGCCCTAAAAGGGCTTAAGTAGCAGAATGTAGTCAAGAGAACGGAATGCGTTGTGTCGTAGTTTACAGCTTGACTGCGATATTTGCACCGTTCGGTCCAACACATTCGACTTCAGCAAGCATTTTTGAGTACCGGGTTAGCATTCCCTCTTCGATCCCTTCTCCTTAGCCAGTCTGCCCTGCTGCAGCCTGTTATCCAGGATCACCGCATGGAGGTGTAGAAGGGTCTTGGCAGCGCTGTTTCGCTGGCCCTGACGCTAGCAGTCAGCTATGGGTCGCTGACCACTGCAGCTCATGCGCTGTATTTTAACAACTCATCTCGAGCAGACGCTTCTTCCAGAGAGTCAATGCGGTTGTAGAGCTGGTCGAGGGAGGATTGATATGATTTTTGCAGCTCGTCAAATCTGAGAGACATGTCAAGGATATCACTGTGATCTGTACTAAACGTGTTGACCTGACACTGGCTTCTGACACCGTCAACAGGGACGAACA
This sequence comes from Ariolimax columbianus, assembly GCA_036924085.1. Lineage (NCBI taxonomy): Eukaryota > Metazoa > Mollusca > Gastropoda > Stylommatophora > Arionidae > Ariolimax > Ariolimax columbianus. Next base: position 25,363,262 of record JAVGWX010000003.1, read on the forward strand.
CTGGAAAATCATGGCGAAATTCGGTTGTCACGAACAATTCATCACAGTTGTCTGGTAGGTTCATGGTGGCATGTCAGCCCGTGTGCTGAATGATGGTGAACTCGCTGCAGCATTTCCAGTCATCAATGGAGACATCAGAGCTGTGCACTGGCCCCCAACGCTCTTTAGCACGGTATTTGCAGTCATTTCTTTTGATGTTACACACGGCTTGACACTGACGTGCGCCTCAGATACAAGACCGATGAGTAGCTGTTCACTCTGAGGCGTCTAAGGTCCCTCGCAAAGAGAAAAGAAACAACCATCTTAAATCTCATTTTTGCGGATGACTTCGCCATTAACACGGGCTCCGAACAGGGCATCGAGACAACCATGGATTAGTTTTTCCCTGCGATGATTAACTTTGGTATTATGAACAACACCAACAACACGGAGAGACAGTGTTTCTACCTGCACCCGAGAACCATCAATAGACAGGGCCATCGCCTACATGCAGTTTATAGCTTTACTTCCCTTGGTAGTACCCTCACCAGAAAAGCGAATATTGACCCCCAAGTTCACAACTGGATTTTTCAAGGCGAGTGCTGCTTTTTCAAACAGGCATAGAATATAGCATAAAACTTAAAAACAAATACTAAATGCAACAATAGATATTTGATGACAAGAAGATGGGCATTAATAGGGTGTGTGAATAGGCTAAAGAAAGGTAGAATACGACTTACGAAGGAACTGTAGGATTCATGAGACTTCAACACAATGAATGGAGCACAACAAAAACATTGCATAAAATAGAATAAAGTGAAAATAAGAAATCTTTACGAAACAATTGCCAAATCCGAATCTCCAAGGCAGAAGCACAAATAATTTATTCTATTACGGATAAAAAGGACAAAACATGTATAATGACAAATAGAATAGAATATATTGGACAGTTACCACAGGAAGCACAAACAGCAGCAAAGAAAGGAAATATGAGAGATCGTTACTCATTAGCAAAGAAAATAGCAAAAAGACACAATAAATAAAAAAGATAGAGACGGCAAAATATTGACATTTCCAGAGAAACAACAGAAACGATGGGTTCCGTTTTTCAAAGAAAATTTAAACAGACATCCACCATAAGAAACACCAAACATTCTATACGCAAAGTAGACGATCAACTTGGACTGCAACCCACCAAATAAGATAGAAATCCAAAGCGCCCCATCTAAATTCGAGAATGGCAAAGCGGCAAGACCAGATGGAACAGCAGCAGAAGCTATAATGGCAAATATAGATGAAGCCACCGATACATTGGAAAGATTATTCAAGAAAAAATGTGAAGAGGAGTGAGTGCCCACAGAATGGAAAGAAAGACATCTGATTAAACTGCCTAAGAAGGGAGACCTGATTGTAGAAATTAGAACGGGATTACATTGCCGTCAGTGACAGGCAAGAAATTCAGGAGAATCATTTTGAACAGATTAAAAGCAAAAAAAGAGAAAAAGCTCCGAGAGGAACATGCAGGATTTCACCAGGCAAGATCATGCACAGATCAAATAGCTACGCTACACATCATTGTTTGTATTCAAGTGCTTTGGGGAAACTGTTGAAACACTATGAGATACAAGAGAAGGTCATAACCCTCGTTCACAATATTTACGAAGATACAATTAGTAGAGTGGTACACGAAGGAGCACTGACCGAGAGCATATGGGTGCAAAAAGGGGAGAGACATGAATGCCTGCTCCCACCTTTCCTTTTCTTGTTGGCTATTGATTGGAAAATAAAAACATCAATTGAGGGAAAATGGACTGGTATCCATCGGACACTACTATCGCAAGTGGAGAAACTGGGATAATGCAGATGATCTGGTACTTTTGTCACGCAGTCATAACCAAATACAAGACATACTTGATTGGATGAAAGAACAAACAGCCAAATTAAGACTAGATATCGACATGAAGAAAAGCAAGCTCCTTAAATCAACACTAGCAGCAACAAACCAATCATGCTGGATGGAGAGCAGTTGGAAGAAGTGAATACGTTTACCTTGTTGGGCAGCACAATTGTCGCATCAGTACAGATGCGGATGTCTTGATAATAATTTAAATGGCAAAATAGGCATTCCTGACACTAAACACCATATGGAGATCCAGAGAAATCATGATCCACATCAAAGTTAGAATATTCAACGTCAGTGTAAAGTCGGTGCTGATCTATGGAGCTGTGCCATTGAGAACGACCAATGTCAAACAACAAAGAATTCCGCCTTTCGTTAACAGATGTCTACGAAGGACAATGGGCATACAGTGGCAGGACATGTTGAGAAATGATGATCCTAGGCGGAAAGGTCAACAACAACAACTGGGGCAACGCATTAAGCAAAAACAATGACATACGCTACGGAAGACACCGTCCAACATAGTCAGACATGCAATTACATAAAGTACTCAAGGGAAAAGTGCGAAAGGTAAAACCTAACATACACGAAGAAAAGAATGAGAGAAGGAACTACGGTTAAATCATTACTCCTGGAGAGAGGCAGACAGAGCACCCCAAGACCGTGCATGCTGATGAGATGTAGTCAATGACATATGTACCAAGAGGAACTACGGGCTTTGATTTTTGGCTTTGATAATGTGAAGCATCTGTTGATGTATTAATGTACTAAAGTAACTATGTATTTGCCGTGGGAGGAGAAAGAAATCAGACATGTTTACACACAGAGAAATAACTTCATAGATGTGAGTCAGGATTTGCTCTTTCGCCAAACATTTCATTTTGTAATGTGAAGAGTCATGAGTTGTCTACAAGTAGGGACAAATAAACATAAAGAACAACTGTTTATCAAGAATACCGTTGAGGGTGAATATAGGCAATAACAGACGTGTAGATGAGAGCAGATATAACTGAGAGTCAACAAAACGTACTTAAACTTTTTTAAACATCCAAGTGTTGCTCTTATTGTGTCCACTCATTGATTTGGCACGTCATACAAGTTCTCGTCATGAACTCGATCGTTGTCTAGAGCTACTCTTTAGCTCCATACAGCTCATTTTAGTGTTGACTCATTTGACCAATGAGTCTTCATCAACTGGCTATACACAGGAAAGTCTTGTAAAACAAGAATTCCGAGTGGTCTGTCGGGATCTGTGTGTATGACAGGGACAAAAATAGCACCACTGCTTCACAGAGAGCATGTCGTAAGAGGCAATTAACTATGTGACATTATATAACACCGGTCATGTTTAGGTGGTTTATTTTTAGAGCAGCATAGATGGTGCCTAACAGGCTGCGGGTCTACTTTGCACTATTTTTGAGTCTTTTAGGATGGACTCGCACATCGGTTAACTACCCTCCGAAAGCGCTTGTCCTAATGCAGATGAGTAGTAAGCTTCTCGAACCTAATCTGCTAAGCAAAAAATACTTCTTACGGCTATATCCAGCTTATACCAGAGTTGGGACCTGCACAGCGGCATCTAACCTGTAGAAGTACAGGTCGACCAAGAACTCAGAACAAAGTCTACATGCGTACAGTCTTGAAACATACAATCGCAGCCTGAACATGTGCGATGTTATGTTCTGCCGTGAGGCGAGGAATGGTGATCTGCCCGTGCTGATCAAGAGAGTGGTGACGATAAGAACATAGCAAGTGGAGAAAAACAATTCAGTTATTAAACTATAGATAATTGCAATAGTAAACGATAAGACAGCTATTTAATTAAATCAATGTAACAACAACCACATCAAAATATGAAGAAAAGACTAAAAATGAATGTTTAAAATACAAGATCTATGCCAGAAAATATAAATTAAAAACCGGAATTACAGAAACTAAATTAGTCTTTCAGAAAATTGCAAGTTGGGTTTCTGTCCACGGACGGGACAAGAAAGGAATCGTTGTGCTTCGTAAAACTAATAATATTCTATAGATTCTTTAATATTTTACGAGTGCCTCAATGTGAAAACCTTTGTCATGATCACTAGCCATCAGTTAGACGTCCTATGCAGGTAGTTTCAGTATGAACACCTTGTCTTTGATTACTGAAACTTGTCTTGTGAATTCACATTTGCAATTTCAGTATGAAAGGCATAACATTGATAGTTCATTGAACATTTACTTATGAATTCCCTCTCGTGGTTTCAGTATGAAAGGCATAACATTGATAGTTCATTGAACATTTACTTATGAATTCCCTCTCGTGGTTTCAGTATGAAAGGCATAACATTGATAGTTCATTGAACATTTACTTATGAATTCCCTCTCGTGGTTTCAGTATGAAAGGCATAACATTGATAGTTCATTGAACATTTACTTATGAATTCCCTCTCGTGGTTTCAGTATGAAAGGCATAACATTGATAGTTCATTGAACATTTACTTATGAATTCCCTCTCGTGGTTTCAGTATGAAAGGCATAACATTGATAGTTCATTGAACATGTACTTATGAATTCCCTCTCGTGGTTTCAGTATGAAAGGCATAACATTGATAGTTCATTGAACATTTACTTATGAATTCCCTCTCGTGGTTTCAGTATGAAAGGCATAACATTGATAGTTCATTGAACATTTACTTATGAATTCCCTCTCGTGGTTTCAGTATGAAAGGCATAACATTGATAGTTCATTGAACATTTACTTATGAATTCCCTCTCGTGGTTTCAGTATGAAAGGCATAACATTGATAGTTCATTGAACATTTACTTATGAATTCCCTCTCGTGGTTTCAGTATGAAAGGCATAACATTGATAGTTCATTGAACATTTACTTATGAATTCCCTCTCGTGGTTTCAGTATGAAAGGCATAACATTGATAGTTCATTGAACATTTACTTATGAATTCCCTCACCACACCCGTTTCCTGTGCTTTCAGTTAGAAAACCCTGCCTTTTACAATTTAACTTTCTTTTGTGAACACACCCGCCTCTATCTCCCATGCGGTTTCAGTTAGTAAACCATACCTTTCATAATTGAACTTCTCCCTCCAACGTGTGGTTTCAGTTAGAAAACCCTGCCTTTTACCATTGAACTTCTCCTCCCCCCTCCCCCACATCACGCTGCCTGTGGTGTCAGTTGGAAACCCCTGCCTTTGGTCACTGAACTTGTCCTTTCCCCCACCACCGTTCCCTGTGGTTTCAATTGGAAACCCTGTTCTTGACCATTTAACTGTTTTTTTTATAAAGCCAAACCCTATGCCTTGTGGTATCAGTTGGAAACCCCTGCCTTTCATCACTGGACTTGTCCTTTCCCCCTCCACCGTTCCCTGTGGCATCAGTTGGAAAACCCTGCCTTTGATCGTTGAACTTGTTCTTATTAGGAACTGCTGTTAGTTTTAGTTTTAAGACAGATTTAGAGTTTGATGGAAAAGTGAATTTAACAAGATCAGAATTTGACCAAATCTGAAATGTACACCAAACCGTCAAATATAGTTCATCAAATAATGACAACAGATGAGGATATCATAGAGAAAAGAGATCATAGAATTTAATCAAGGGCACGTGCGCCGAAATCATTTGAATATAAGAGCTACTCGTAAGGTGCACAGAATTGAATTTAAATTCCCATTAATTTGATTTCATTATAGAGAACAAGTTCTTTTTTCAGTTAGCCCTTTGAATATTACTATGTTATCGTTAGGTCTAATTTCATTTTAAAATGCGCATTACAGATTGATTCATTAAACGTTGACCTTTTTTATGTTTCAAATCAAAGACCTCCGCGATATTCAAGTGAATTGGCATTCTGTTATGAGTAATTGTTGCAACATCTTTCTGACTTGAAATTATGTTAGCATGAGAAAAAATTATGTTTCATTTCCCATACTTGGAACCCTGTCAATATGAATAAATGTAGAAAATGTGTTGTTTGGAATTCTGTCAAGGTGAATCAATATTGTAGCATCTTTCTAACTTGGAATACCACAAACATTGTTAAAGTAACAATATTTCTAACGATAAATATCGAAGAAGTCATCATCCATTTCATTTCTTTAATGTCGTACTCTGTATTAAAAGAAAGTATAGGCCACTAGGAAACAGACACTGCCGTCGGGGATAAAGTGTTAAACTCTATTACACGAGCTTTTAGCTTTTAGCATTCCCTACTGTAAGTCAACTGTGACAACTGTGAATCGCTACAAGTGAACGAAATTGTAAACTCTAATCTCTCTCCCACTTAAGGAATTAGTAGGGGTTCTGTTTCTACTCGGCATATAGCTCGACTGTTGGCATAAGTCTGAGATACCTTCAGCTCGTGGTGTACCAAAGATACAACATATCTTTATCTACATCGGAGTTCGTTTAATAGGTTGATGAAATTAACTAAAATCAGTGTATAGTCTTATATGAGAAGTTGTTAGATTTTCGCTTAATTTATTGTTAGATCTGTGCATAATGTATTGTTAGATTTGTGCGTAATTTATTGTTTTATTGTTGTTCGAAGATATTCGTGTTGCGTTTCTTTCATGGCCTTTTTCAGGACTCTTCTTATATCCAGAGTATTACTTTCATTGTGTATGAAATTAAATTCGCACACGTCCTTAATTGTCTCTAAGTGTGAGTCATCTATTTCTGAATCCTCTATGTCTTAGTCATGTATGTCTGAGGCCTTTATGTCCATTTCTGCATTATTTATATCCGCGTCTTCTATGCATGAGGCCTCAAAGCCTTAGTCCTCTATGTCTTAGTCATATGTGTCTGATTCCTTTATGTCTGTTCTCTATGTCTGAGTCATCTATGTAGGAAGCATCTATGTATGAGTCTGTTTGTTCTGTATGCCCGAGTCCTACATGTCTGAGTAAGTCTGAGTCCTCTATGTGTGAGTTCTCTATGTCTGTTTTCTGTATGTTTGAGTACTCTGTGCATGCATTTTAGTCATGATGAATTATAAGTTAGGAAACAGGTATTAATACTGCAAAATAGACATAAAAGAAAACAGAAAGCATCCCACTGGAAAGATACCAAACATCCTAGCAGATTACTACAAAAAAGGAAAACAGGACTTCCAAATACGACCATTCAAGAAGTTCATCCTGAAATACAAGAACAGCTGAAACACGCAAACCATAAACTACTGCATGGGACCATCTTTCGCCGTAAAATAACTCCATGTCGCCATCAACAACATTACAAATATGACAGATCCAGGAAATAATGCACCACGAAATACTTGATCAGGAATGTATCACCCACAGCCAGACAAAAGCTCCTCCAAATCTTCAACCATTCATGGAGTACCCATAAATTCCCAGACCGCTGGCGGCAAGCAACGATCACTCTGTTCGAATGAAAATTAAAGAAGCAATCGGCACGTCTAACTGCCGGCCAATTACTCTATTGAGTTGGTACGGTAAGGTCATGGATAGAATGGCCAATACAATATTGACCAAACAATATGAGTAAAACCCTCAGATTGACAACTCCCAGTCAGCTTACAGAAAAAATGGCAGTATCGAAGATCATCTAGTATACATGGTTCAGGAAGTCGAAATACCTTCCAAAGAAATAAGACGTAGTGAATGACTTCGTGGTCTTAACCAAAGCCTTTCAATAAGGAATGGCTGATTGACTCCTTCGCAAGATGCTGAACAACAAGACTGAGGGTAAGTATGTACAATTTGATACGAGATTTTTTTAAGTATCAAAGAACACATGTGAAGCAGCTGGATGGGAAATGTGAAGACTGGTCTTTCTCAAACAAGTTGTATACCAGAGGGGAGTCATCTCGTCTACGCTCTTCCTACTTTATGTTAATGACATCCCATAAATACTCTTTCCGCATGTTTCAGGACTCTATATTGGAATAGGCGTGTCGCATGTAGCACAGCGGAGCACACGTCTACGATAAACCACAGTGCTCGGTTTTGGGACCAATATTGTTCTTGATTAATATGAACGATTTTAACATTGATTGAAAAATTTGCGGACGACACAAAAACTATGTAGGAGTGTCTCATCTATAACAGAGGTGCATATATTGAGGTAGGATTTAGATACAATTCGAGACTGGTATGTGAGATGGCAAATGGAGTTTAATGTAGATAAATGTACAGTCATCCACATGGGTAGATCCAATATGGAACATAATGACAGAATGAGCGAGAACAATATTAGAATGATAGATAAGGAAAGGGACCGAGGTGTTATAATAGAGCATACATGTAAAGTGAGTGAGCAAGTCCAGGTAGCAGTGAATAGGGCAAATGCAAAGTTTGGTATGGTAAAAAGAAATATTAAACATAAGAGTAAGGAGGTGATAGTCAAACTGTATAAAGCATTGATTAGGCCTAGATTGGATTACTGTTTGAAGGTGTGGAGTCCTTATCGTAGAGGAGATATAAACATGCTGGAAAGGAGACAAAGAAGAGCGACACATCTGATAGTGGGATTCCAGAATTGCATTTACGAGGATAGACTCAGAAAAACCAGCCTATAGTGTTTAGAAAAGAGAAGAATTCGAGATGACATTACAGGTTTATAAGATAATCACAGCATAGGTTAAATTAGACTATACCAAATTTTTTTTCAACACACAACCACCTACGATAACAAGAGGACACATATACAAATTAACTAAAGAAAGGTCCAGATTGGATATTTGGAAATATTGCTTTAGTCAGAGAGTGGGGAATTTTTGGAATGTATGGCCTCAGGAGGTAGTGGACATTTCATGCATTTAAGAGTAGATTGAATGTGTGTAGCTCTTAGAGCAAGGTAATGCAAATGTAACTGGTTGTATACAGACTGATAGATCTTCTAAATCATTATAAAAACGTTAAGTTACGTTAAACACTCCAATGCATTTACTGATGGTTTCGCGCGGGGACTCAAGATAAAGGAGAAGCTGTGAAGTCCTAACAGCAATATCCTAATCAATGTCTTCATGGGAACAGTCAGGCCTATACCGGAACACAGTCAATCAATCTGGACCACATCAGCCAAATCAAAAAGTAACAAATACAGGCATTATACTAATCAAAGGAAATGGCGACTACTGCAGCTCAGACAATAAACAAATATACAAATATCGGGTCATTTGACAAGACATGTACTAGATTAATCCGAATAAACAATGGGATAAGTTGATATGCGTACCAAAACACCTTATGCATACCAACTCTACTGATTATTAAAGAATAGATTAGAGACAAATAACTATCTTCATAAATCAGACACCTTGACATCCACAGACCGCCTCTAACGGATCTACATAAAATGGAATGATAACCAACTTTGAGCAGACATAATGTTGCAATGAAACATCAACATCATTACAGAGGTTGATAAACAGGAAAGACCAGCATACGTTCCCCTAATTAGATCCCTTGACTCATGGCACGACTAAAGACAAGTACAACTCGATGGAGCGGACACACGATTACACAGACAGGGGGATAAAACATGACACAAGTAACATTATAATAGAACAATGGGAGGGTAACACACATGACCTTTCCAGCTTTCCATCAACTGCAGAGAATCCGGATTACCGACTACTTCCGTCTCTTTTATGTTGCCTGGTGTGCATGTTGTCTGATGTGTATGTTGTTTGGTGTATATGTTGTTTGGTGTGTATGTTGTCTGGTGTGCATCTTTTCTGGTGTGTATGTTGTCTGGTGTGTATGTTGTCTGGTGTTCATGATGGCTGGTGTATATGTTGTCTAATGTGTATATTATCTGGTATGTATATTATCTGGTATGTATATTATCTGGTATGCATATTATCTGGTATCCATGTCGTCTAATTATTGATCTTTGTGATTGATGTCGTTAAAATTAATTGTTTACCAACATCAAAGCAGAATCAATGACACTTCTCCAGGCAATGACAATTCACACAAGAGCGGGCTAGCAGCCACTTGGAAATATAGTCGTCTCGTCTGACAGCAGATCACTGTCGCAGTCATTCAGGACATAAGTAACGAACATATATTATATAAGATCAGGACAGAACAAAAAAACATTCAAGTGATCTCAGCTGTGTCATGTAAACACTTCATTCACATTGTGTAATCACAGGGAATAAGAGTTCTGAAATCTCGTCGCGGAAAAACAGAACAGCCCAGTAACACAATCAGTATAGACTCACGGACATGGAAACATTGATGAGAATAACAGCTCTGATCCAATTCACCAATTGAGCTAAAACGGCATCCTCTTGCGCCTAAGAAGAAACCACTGCATACTACTAAGACATAAGTATTATTTGCAGCAATCTCACAAAAACAGGTGACGTGACCGCAGATCCAAAATAACCAATGATCATGGCGAGAGAAGAAAAACAAACAAGGGCTGACAGTCAGAACCGATGACTATCCTTAGCAAGCAGTTCTCAGCTAACCACCTTATAACAGAAGACTATCCTTAGCAAGCAGTTCTCAGATAACCACCTCAGAACCGATGTCCGCCCTTAGCAAGCAATTCTCAGCTAACGACCTTAGAACTGATGTCTGCAATTAGCAAGCAGTTCTCAGATAACCACCTCAGAACTGATGTCTGCAATTAGTAAGCAGTTCTCAGATAACCACCTTATAACAGATGTCTGCCCTTAGCAAGCAGTTCTCATCTAACGACCTTAGAACTGAATCAATTAAAAAATTGTCACCTCTAGCTGGAGGTCGTTGCCATAAACGCTCCGTTCATCTCGGAAACTATCTCGACTCTAGAAGAAAGACACAATCCAGATTTATCTGTGCACAACTCAGACATGTCGGGCTGTACCCCATCATCATTTTCCTAAGTACAACGCCATGATCATTATCTAAAGTATTATCACATCATTATTATGATAGGCATTATCAAATCATTATTATGATAGGCATTATCACATCATTACTATCAAATAAAAATAACACATCATCTATATCACAAGTATTAGCACAACATCAAGTGTGGCTATTACACAACAACAAAAAATACTATACACATCACGGAAGTCGTTGATCAGACTCCAAACTAGTATATCACGGTGTCGAAGAAATATGAAACGATGGGATACATCTGTTAGCTCCTGGAATATACGATCGCCTATTTTTTAGACTGGTGGAGGGGGAAGCGTAAATTAGAGCAAGGTAGACGCGTAGCCTGTCAGGCGCCATCTAAGCCTCTCCGCTAACCACATAACCAAGACATGTTGTTTTGGCCGTACAGTCCAGAGCGAGAATCCCTAGAATAATTTGAATAGATTTGTAACTTGAATTTTGTCCGAGCAGCGACCCACGCTTTTCGATTTCCAACTGGTAATGTTTTTTAACGTGCACACGGGTATCTGATCTCACTATATTCAGAGATCAGGGAAATATTTACCGGATGGTCTACGTGAAAAAAATTATAGTGGCTCCAGCGGGATTTGAACCAACGACCTGCAGCACTCGAGGCGAACACCTTACCTCGAGATCACTGGGTCCCCAACATTTCTATTTACAGAACAAAATTGTAATCTAGCAAAATTAGCGTATTCCACTTCATGGCAAACGACAGCGTATTTGTTCATGGGTGGAGGGTCTATCGGATACACTGGGATCAGAGCCACGTTAATATTACTTGACTAGGAGCAGCTCCTCATTAATATAATATATGTTCTGTAAACAAGTTCGCATGTTCTGGTTAGTACAACAGATCATTCTTACCTTTCGCGTCACTTTTTTTCAAAACATTTAGAGGACGTCAGAGCTTTAGAACAACAATCTGGAACATTATATTCAAATAGATCAAACAAACAATTATTTTAATTTGTCTATAATCACAGTCAACCAATTTATGAATATTGTGTACATAAAAGTGTTTCCCATAATGGCATAGGTTCTCGGTGGTTTCGAGGTAAAGTGTGCGCCCCGGGTGCCAGAGGTCGCCGGTTCGAATCATGGTGGAGACCGGGATATTTTTCAGGGGAACTTCTGGTAAAAATTATTTTGATCTCTGGGTAGTGCGATTGGACTCCCATGCTCAGTGTCGAGCACGTAAAAAATACCTTAGCAGTTATAAATCTAAAATAGACTTAACGGCCGCTGAACGGACAAAATTCAAAAGTCAAGTTAAAAATCTACCAAAATGATGTTTATCTTCTCTCAGGCCTAGTAATTTGCAGGAAGCTTAATATACCTACTACATATAGCCAATAGCCATGGCGACAGACAGTCTCTTTGAATACCAGGATTCCAAGTATAACGCCACATTTATAGTTTACTCGGCGTTTCTGGTCACTCATTATACATCTGGTTTCTAGATCTCGTAGATGTATATGAGTGTGTGTGTGCGTGTGTTCGTGTGTGTGTTCGTGTGTGTGTGTGTGTGTGTGTGTGTTCGTGTGTGTGTATGTGTGTGTGCGTGCGTGCGAGCGAGCGTGTATTCGTGTGAGTGTATGTGTGCGTGCGTGTGTGTGAGAGAGAGAGAGAGAGAGGGACAGAGAGGAAGGAAGAGAGACAGAGACATTCAACAAGTATAATGTATAATATATACACTTTCACATACACACACGTGAGACAGTGGGAGACATTTAGACAATCAGCAGGAAAACCGAAGAAAGAGATGCGTTGACTACAAAAACAAATAATGTCGACTAAAACAAGTTGAGCCTCAGAATATTACACACTTCCTGGAATGTAACCATATCAAGCGTGACCTGGAATTCAGAGGCGGACTTTGGAACAGCTCCAGAGAAAAATCTGACGTACAAGTTCACACGGACTGTTCTTGTATTTTGAACGACGTGATGTTAATGAAAGGTCAGTTTTTTGTGGTTGCCTGGTATTACATGAAGCTAGCAAGGGCAGGGAGACGCTAAACAGGGTGGATCTAAGCAGTCCCTTTAGGAAATGTGGCTGCTTTGATGACATGGGAGAAGGGTTATTGGAAAAATGGAAGAAGGAGTGAGATATCTAGCAGTATCGCATATTTTATTGGATGCGTGTGTTACACATAATGTTTCTTCGTTTCTTCCTTTTTGTAACAAATGCTAGCACAAAGAAAATTTGTAAAAAAGTCATTAAGTTACCGATGTTATTTTTTTTTTTTATGATCACTTTATCTTTCTATTTCCCCAAGGCTGTGTGCGTTGCACTGTGGTTTTATTTCCCGCCTGTCAGCCCATTGCATCCGACTTCTGCATTCATGTTATGTAATGGTCTGTTTCCTCTTGCATTTCCTAAGGGTTTGCTTCCCCGGGGTAATGGTCAGTGCTGTGAAGGGAAGCGAACCCAGCACCTTTGGATTGTGAGCCGTGTCACTAAACCACTAGACCATTCCTTCCCCTACTACCGATGTTATGAACAAGGAAGCACCAACTCAAAACTTCGGTACTGTATCGATTTGTTATATGGGGTGAAATATATAACTAGCGTGCACAACTGCATTTCGACTGTACATACTTTATTCTTTAGCTTGTATTCTTCAGTCATATAAATCAACTCAAAAGACCCTAGCTATGGGAATGATTCATCCTGATATAGCCTAAAAGATTGTCCGTTAAGTTGAAAGGGTGTGTCAAATAGAAAGATAAACATTTTATAAACCCTAGTAAGCAATGGACCATATTCTGCAATTATACATAGAGAGTTAGGTAGGTAGGTAGGTTGGTAGATAGGTAGGTAGGTTGATAGATAGGTAAGTAATGCAGGTTGGCAGGTAATCCACAGAGACACACAAACGGACAGAGGCACACACGCGTGCACACGCACAGGCACACTCAGACAGACGCTTATAGACGCAGAAAAACGCAAAGACACAGAAAACCCCAGAGAGACACAGCGACACACAGAGACACACACATAGAAACACAAAAACACACTCACATATACAGAGACACACAGAGACACACATACACACACACGCGCACACGCACGCACGCATACAGACATACAATGCCACAGAAAGATGTAGAAACACGCAGAGAAACACAATGATGCACAGAGACATAAATAGACACACAACATCAACCCACATAGACACACACACATATCCACGTACATAAACATACACAGAGACACACACAGACACAGACACAGACACACACACATACATAGACACATGCACAAAAACATACACACACAGACACACACAGTGACACACACACAGACATACACACAAACATGCACAGACATACACACACACACACACAAACACACACAGATACACACACAATGTCGCTGCAGGTTATTAAGAGACACAATGTCAACTGGACTCCTTCCTGGAAGCTTCACCAAAGAAATTGATGGCACTTGGCTGGACTGAAACGCTAGTCATCTGATATGGTGTATAGTGATTTCTTTTTACGTGGATATGCTTACTACACGATGGGGTAACCAGGTCCATACATAACCTTCCGTAGTAGTTTCACGCGGCATTGGAACCCTTTTGATTGTTATTATTCTTTGCATCATTTTGGGTTTGGTTAACGCATGTTTTCTTACATGATGATGATGGATGAAGTATGCACATACTGGACAAGTAGGCCCATAGTGGTCAAGTATGTACGTACTGACCTAGTACGCGCAAAGTGGTCAATTACACACATACTGGTCAAGTACGCGCATAGTGGTCAATTATACATACCGCGGTCAAGTACGCGCATAGTGGTCAATTATACATATCGTGGTCAAGTACGCGCATAGTGATCAATTATACACATACTAGTCAAGTACACACATAGTGATCAATTATACACATACTAGTCAAGTACACACATAGTGACCAATTATACACATACTGGTCAAGTACACACATAGTGGTCAAGTATACACATACTGGTCAAGTATACACATACTGGTAAAGCACGCGCATAGTGGTCAAGTATACACATACTGGTCAAGTATACACATACTGGTTAAGTACGTGCATAGTGGTTAAGTATACACGTACTGGTCAACGCCAAAAAATAGGTATGTAGGAATGAACAACTGAAAAATACCCTTGGAAGTTTAATGGCCAGATATTTGAGGTAATCCAAATCGTATATATTCTTCAAGTGGATTTCTTAATGATTGAAGGGCAAGTCCGTGTATGAAGGGCATGATTGTCACATGTGCCCTTTACTGTTTAAGCGCGTACAAAGTAGAACTCCAACCAAACTCAAATCACCCCCCTGTTCTGCATAAATGTACCAAATATGATTTATTTCAGATACGTAACTGTTTTCTTTGGTGATCTTTCCTCATTAGAGAATATGTCTAGGATGACGTATTAGGGTATTCAGTTTCCAAGTCATGAGTTTTAGTGTTTTTTTTATGACGTGTGACCAGGTCCATATCTCGTCGCCATGTTATAGAAACCGTCATTTCTGATATGGGGAGACCATGACCTATAGTTTACGAGTTCACCAGAACAAGCTCATCTTGTGACAGTGTAGTATAGTTGAGTACATCGTTATCGTGCGCCATGCCGATCGACGTTAACGGTCACGTATTTCCACAACTTCCTATCGCTAGTGTTGTCTATCAACTCTAACCTAGCATGAATCTGTTCTCTTCCATGCTATCTCAGGGGAAGTAATATTACAGATGAAGGCTAGGTCTACATGACTACAAATAGATTAGGGGCATGTGACTAAAAGAAAACAAACCATAGCAAAGATGGGGTACAGATTCAATTTGAAGTATTTCTTGAGCACAAAGGAAACGTTAACACAGATGCAAGGTGCGGGTAATATGAATAGAAAACGTTACTTGCTGATCAAGTCCAAATCACTTTACTGGAAAATCAGCAAATGACAGTTTGGGAAAGAGTATGGGAGAGAGAGAGACAGAGAGAGGGAGCGACCGAGAGGGAGAGAGAGCATGAGAGAGGGAAGAAACTACAAGACAGAGAGTATGAAAGATATACAAAAGGTGGTTAGAGAGGAAAAGTGAGACCTAATGTAATTGAAGGAGAGAAAAACAGAATGAAGGATACAGCAAGAAGAGAAAAAAAGAGAGAGCGAGAAATAGAGAGCGATATAAAAGAATGATATCTTGTCCTTTTTTTTTACAAATATCCCCAAATCCATGTATTCGTGTCGAACAGATCAATTGTTACAATGCCAAATATTGTAAATAGCATATCAGACATTGAGATTTACAAACAAATCATGTATTATACAAATAGGTTAACAGTGTTCTCGGCGTCTGTCTTCTGTTTAAACTTGCCACTCCTCTTCCTATCCAGACACACTAGTCTTCTTACAATCATCTAGAGACCGTTCGATCTGAAAGGAGATCAGATCAGATCGGTGGAATTGGAGGGCCTCTTCTCAGAATTAGTGTCTCGATCTGTCTGTTATCGCTTGTCGGGTGAGCCGTTGGCTGTGTCCTCTCAGGCCACCTGTTGTGTTTGAATAGTGCAAACCGAGGACACACGATCGTCTGCTGAGACCCAGTGTGATGTTTGAGAATATTTGAGTCGCGCTTAAGCCTCACATTCTTCTTAATGGAGGATACCAAGCATAGGACTACACCTGTAGTTGATCTTCTTACAGACAAGTTGACAAGTAATGAATAATCCAGACAATAAACTCTAAAGTGACACATTTGAGCAATGACTAAATCAGAAAGCAAACCTTGATTTGATAATTGAAGCAGTGTCTACACAAGAATGTAAACTCTGATGGGGCAAATTATTGCAGTGACAAAATTAGGAAGTAAACAGTGATGAAAAAAATTATAGCTGGCAAAATTATAAAGTTAACATTGATGGGACACATTATAAAAAGAACTAATTCAGAACGTAAGCTCTGATGGAACAAATTATGGCATTGAGTAACCCAGAACGTAAACTCTGATGGAACAAATTATAGCATTGACTAACCCAGGACGTAAGCTCTGGTGGAACAAATTATAGCATTGACTAAACCAGAACGTAAGTTCTGATGGAACAAATTATAGCATTGAATAACCCAGAACAAACTCTAGTGGGATAATTTTCAGCAGTTACTGAACTGAACAGTAAATTTACAACTGACAAATTAGAGTGATAACTAAACTAAGGTAGTAGACTTTAAAGTGCAAAAACTAGAGTATTAACTAAACTAAACAGTAAATTCTCAACTTATAAATTAGAGTGTTGACTAAACCAAACAGTATAGTAGCCTCAACTAACAAATTAATATGATGACTAAATAAGTTAGCAGACTTAGTACTGACAAATTTGAGTGATGACTAAATGTATCTAGTAAACTTTTAACTAGCAAATGAGTGTGAGGAATAAGTTGAGCAATACAATCTCAACTGATAAATGGTAGACAATGTCAAATTAGAGTTTGAATAGCACAAATTTAATACTTGCAAAGTGTATCTGATACATAATAGAATCGTTTAGAAAGTTTGTCAATTTCTTTTACTTGTATCGTGTTCTCCTTTTCTTTCTGTCTCTCTCGATCCTTCTTTCTCTAATGTCTTTTTCTCTGTCTGTATGTATGTATGTGTTACTATGTCTTAGTCGCCTATTGTCAACGCTATCATACCAGGTGCTCCAAAAATTTATTTGTGTAGGTAAAAAATTTCTCGCTAAATGTGCCTTTTTCAGGGACGTTGTACTTTAACAAACCCAATTGTGAAATCTCGGCCTGAAATAATAAACGCCAAAACAAATTTAACGCTATGATACCTAGTTCGTGAGTTCAACAAAGAGCATTGACGTAACGGATTCAAATCAGGAGCGACAACTGTATTTTCTGGAAAATATGCAGGCCCGAATATCTAAACAAAGCTGGCGTGTGCGACGATGTATTTTCTCACTCCATGATCAATATCTCCTCGTTTTTTGTATGTTTTTTTTTGGGGGGGGGGGGAAGGAGCTATCAGTATCTTGGTCATAAATAATCAAATCAACTTTCTTCTCCGGTCAGCACAGAAAATGGCAGGAAGAGAAAGCTGCGAGCTCAAATCTCTCTAGACTTTCCTTGCAAATTACTCTTATGGATACACTGAAACTTGGGGACTTGCGAGCCTGCGTGGGGCGTGAAGATTTTCTCATTTAATCGCATCATGCCCCGCACGGCCCGATCATTTCCCTGCAGACTCATCTTTGCGACGTTTGCCGTTCAAGTCGGCCCGAGTCCTCACAGACTGGAACAAGCAGCGGACAGCCGGATTGCTTATTATCGACTAGCATTCCGTGGTAATTTCCACGCTGTGTCATATCCATTATACTCTGTGCATATGTTGCTCCCGACAAAGAATCATATTATGTTGTTTATACTTCGCTCCAGGAGGAGTATGAGGCTGCTACTGTCTGATGCCTCCTAACAGGAAGATGATCAAGAGTTTATATATGCGCTTGAAGTTGTTGCTTCTGTAGCGATTTCATCTCGATAATGAAGTTGCTCATTTCAGTAACACCTCTTCTTTGTTAGGTGAAGTTCAACTATTTTTTTTCATTCCCAACGAGGGTTCATTTACAATAAATCCTTTGTCTGTCCAAACGAACAATTTTTTTAATATTCTACTATATTACACAGAATAGAAATCACGATATTCCCGGTAGACCAACAGGTGCGCAATCTCTCTTTACAAACATATATATATATATATATATGTACTGACCGTTGCTGTAGTCAACTGTTATTCATACTCCAACTCCGTTCTATTATGGGAATCTCCCTGCACGACCACTCTTGACATTAATCTCTTTGCATCTGTAGAGCGTTGACCCTCATGGGTCCCAGTGCTATAGTTCATAAGGTGGACATTGATTACTGAATGTGTATTTCCATGTCTATATCAAATGTGACCAATATGTATGCCAGTCATGCCAAAGATGATAGATATGCCGTTACCCTGAACTGCATCATACTCTACTGTTGGTATTATCCATTAATGAATACAACAAGCGGTGAAATATGTCATTGTAGCGTTTACTCCTATTGATGAGGTCTGCGAGGATGAGTATGACATCTGAGGAAAAAGGCTGCTTATAACTACAGTCACCCCTCTGTATGTTAGGTATTCCTATTCACTTCTAATAGACACAGAAGCACGATATTCTTACCCACATTGCGATGTCAATGCCAGAACTGGACATCAGCAAACAAAGATAAAAGAAACATCGTAACAACAGGGATGAAATGTCTGTGTAGAATGATTGAAGTAGCAAAAATGGATTTATTTAGAAATCAAGATATTAGGAGACAAGTAGATACATCACCAGTGCTAGACCATAAAGACACAGGAAATCAAATTGTTCATCCACGAGAGATGACAAACCCCAGATAGCAATGCAATACGTATACAATGGACACAGAACCAAAGGCGACCAAAGATAGATAGCAGAAATAACAGAAGCAATTAAGCTCATCATGTACGCCAGTTCAAGAAAACGCTTCATAACCTGGCGCTGAATTGGACAAGCAAGACAAAAGCCAAGAGAGAAGAACAAAATGACCTGCGACCAGACCATAGTCCAGCTTGGTACTCCATGACAAAAAAAAGAGAGTTTAGACGTTGGGTACCTGGCACAGCGCACGTGATGTGCTTGAATGAGAACCAGGGGGACATCATGTCACAGGATTTGAAACTCGTGTCCAGTTTGTGAAGAGACATGTGTGTCACAACCAGTTGGACATTCTTCATTTAGTATTAAATGTTATTTAACAACAAAATTTGAAGTTAACTTCTACTTTTCATCCAAATTATTGTTTGCTCTGATAACCAGCTTCTGTCACTGGACTTACACAATACTATTATTTATGCAAAAACAGATTATGCAATTCTATTCTAATCTGAAAAGAAACAAAAACAAGCTGATGCATCGCGCTACTTTATATACAAAAAAATGTGTACTTTATGCTCAATCCAAATATACAATACATTCCTCAATTTTCCAAATTAAATATATACGACTCTACTGTTGGTTTAAAAGTAATATATGCCATTCTACTCTTTATCCGAAAAGAGTATTCATCACTTTGCTATCAATCCAAAAAGAGTATACACCACTTCTCTCAGTCCAAAAAGAGTATACACAATTTAACTATCGATTCATTAAGAATATGTGCTACTTACTCTAAATCCTGAAAAAGCATTCACCTTTTAACTCTCAATCCAAAAAGAGCAAACACTACTTAACTGTCAGTGCAGAAAGTGTATACACCACTTCACTCTCCATGCAAAAATATTACATAACACTTAACTATCATCACCAAGTGCCCTGCCGATTGGCGTTGGCCGAAATGGACCTCCAACTATCAATCCAAAAGAAGTAACCACTTAACTGTCAATCCAAGAGAAGTAACCACTTAACTATCAATCCAAAAGAAGTAACCACTTAACTATCAATCCAAAAGAACAAAAGAAGTAACCACTTAACTATCAATCCAAAAGAAGTAACCACTTAACTATCAATCCAAAAGAAGTAACCACTTAACTATCAATCCAAAAGAAGTAACCACTTAACTATCAATCCAAAAGAAGTAACCACTTAACTATCAATCCAAAAGAAATAACCACTTAACTATCAATCCAAAATAAGTACACACCACTTAACTATCAATTCAAAATTAGTATATACCGCTCAACTCTCAATTTAAAAAGAGTACATCACATTACTCTGAATTCAATAAAATCATACACCACTTAACTCTCTATCTCCAAATAGTGAATACCAATTACCTCTCGTTCAAAAAAGAGTATACACCACTTAACTCGCAATCCAAAACGAGTATATACCACTTAGCTTTCAATTTAAAAACAGAATTCACCACTATACTCTTTACTTAGAAAAGCAGTGTTTAATATAAACTCTAAAAAAAATATACAATACACTATTCTATTATCTATCCTCAAATACAGTCAACAAAAACAATGCACAAGGCCGTATTCTCTATCGAAACTGTGCATACCACTCTATATTGTAGCCTAATTGGCACATACCGCATTATTCTCTACCTAAGAAGGTACATACCACTTTGTCCAAAAACATTAGACATCATTCTACTCTATATTCAGAAACAGTATACACCTCTCTATTGTATATCTCAAAACAGTACCCACCACTCTATTGCAAATCCAAAAACAGTACACCAGTCTATTGTATATCCAAAAACAGTGCATACCACTCTATTGTCACCCAAAATCATAATACACCACTCCGTTTTCTATTCAAAAAGCATATACTACTCTTCTATTTATTTCAGATAAGTACAAAACCACTCTAGTCTACATTCAATAAATATTATACACCTTTCTATTCGTTATACAAAAATGTACGAACGGCTCTACATTCTATCCAAAATTGTGCATATCCAAAATTATATTACATCACTCTATTCTCTCTCCAAAAACAGAGATCTCACTAGTTTTGTTTTTCTCTAACACGGGAACACTTTGGTCTTGGTATTAACCCATTTTAAATTATATTATTCATAATTACCATTTCCTGTAACTTTCTTCATCTAGATGTAAGCCGGATTAATGCATCATTATTTTTCTGTGACACGTGATATAATAATAATAGCTGTCCATCGTTGTCAATGAGATCCGCCGACATCATCCTTGTCACAGATTTCCCTGTTGGGTGTGGGTGCGCATGTGGCAGAACAGGCCAATGCGAGCACGAAAACATCTGCTACATATCGGGCACACGAGGTTTGTACAAGGGGATGGTGTTCCCGCTGCAGTTGTTGCAACAAAAAAAAGCTCGTAGTTGGATCTCAGGCGCAGGCAGGCGGCCCGGCTCGCACCGGTTCACTGCCCGTTGTCTCCTGCCCTACCGTCTGCCGGCTCTCTCCAACGGGTGCTCTTCGCTGAGCGTCCTGGGTGGCAGGTGCGTTTACTTTGAAAAAATTAGAGTGTTCAAAGCAGTCCTCGGCTGCCTGAATAATGGTGCATGGAATAATGGAATAGGACCTCGGTTCTATTTTGTTGGTTTTCGGAACTGAAGGTAATGATTAACAGGAACAAACGGGGGCATTCGTATTGCGGCGTTAGAGGTGAAATTATTGGATCGCCGCAAGACGAGCTACTGCGAAAGCATTTGTCAAGAATGTTTTCATTAATCAGGAACGAAAGTCAGAGGCGCGAAGACGATCAGATACCGTCGTAGTTCTGACCATAAACGATGCCGACTAGCGATCCGCAGGAGTTGCTTCGATGACTCTGCGGGCAGCTTCCGGGAAACCAAAGTGTTTGGGTTCCGGGGGAAGTATGGTTGCAAAGCTGAAACTTAAAGGAATTGACGGAAGGGCACCCCCAGGAGTGGAACCTGCGGCTTAATTTGACTCAACACGGCCAACACTGAAATGACTGACATGCCGAGACCACTTTCCTTGGGTCTAATATGGAACTGGTGCTGGATTTAGACCCTCATAAATTTGGGGTTATGCTTTCTGTGGCTCGGTTGGTCTGCATTCAGTGTTTGATAAAGGAATTGACGGAACAGCACTATCCGGAGTGGAACCTGAGGCTTAAATTGACTTAACACGCCAATACTGTAGAATGACTGTCAGAAGAGAGCACCTTCGTGGGGTCTAATAGTGAACATGTGCTGGTATTAGACCCCCGGAAGACAGGTCAGTCTCCAAACCCCCAAATGAAAGAGCGCCTGCTACGGTAATCCGGTCTTCACCCTGCAGAAATCGCAGGCTCCAGATACTTGGCCATTGACAAACTAAAAGCCCTCTATTGATACGTTCTGGCTAATATTGAACGGGTGCTGGAAATAGACCCTCGGAAGACAGGTCAGTTTTATCCTACTAATGACAGGGCGCTGCTACGGAAATGCTGCTAAACTCGAGAGGAGCCGCATACAATTGGTTCACGTACTAGGCTGATAAGCCAACGGTGCGAGGTGAGGGATTACGGCCGAACGCCTCTAAGCCAAAAATCCCGCCCAAAAGCAGCTCAGCACGAATGCAAAGGGAGGCTTCGACATGGTCGGAACCTGGGGCCCACGCTCCAGCCCCGCCCGGTCAAGCCGCAGAATGAGGTCTCTGCCGTCCGCTGATCAAAGCGGGCGGGAAGCTGCTCGATATTCACCCCATACGGCGATGAGGTATGAAATCATTTGTAGAAGACTTAGTTCTCGGTCGGGGTGCCCTAAGCAGTAGATCAGCTACCTCACTGTGAACTGCTGAGACTCAGCCCTTGACCATGAGATATGTCCGCTCCCCAGGCGAACAACATCTCCGTGCAAGACTAGGCTTGTCACTTGGTCAAATGCACTATTTCGAGAGGAATCACAGGTCGCTGACATTTGGTCCACGTGCTTGGCTGATAAGCTACCATCTGAGGGATTACGGCCGAACGCCTCTAAGCCAGAATCCCGCCCAAAATCTCAGCACCGCTGAGATGGGAGGCTACGACATGGCTGGGGCTTGCATCCCGGCCCGATCGAGCCGCAGGAATGCACCTGGTAAAATGCACTCCTTCCTAGCTCTTTGCATCTGTCTGCTTTCAGTCATTCCAATGAACGCAGAAGAGATGCAGTCCAGCGGACATTGCACCTCCTGCCCTATGGTGACAAGCTCCCGGGTGGCGGGGAATGCTAGGCGTACCAACACTGCAGATGATCCGAGAAAATAAAGCGAGCAAAAAGATACCTCACTCATATGCATATGCTACGTTTCTGGCAGGACGTGACGATCCTGGGAAAACGTCACACTGGACTGCCTCTCTTCCGGGATAGTACAAACTAGTACATAGTCTATCATATCATTGCCAAACGCTATAGACACGAGTAGGGAAGACTCGATAGTCCTGCAAGACAACTTCCTAAGAGAGACAACTCTGAACAAAAACAACTGCTGCCTTGCTGTTAGGCTGGGGACAGCCAAAGGCTAAGGAGGGAAACCCTACAGAAACGCCTGTTGAAATCGGATGCACTGAGCCACAGGCTTAACAAATTAAAACAGTGCAACGTAAATATCGCTGTAAACAGCGTACGATGAAGAAGAAGAAGAAGAAGTTCCCGCTGCTCGGGATTTCCGCGTCTCGCGTCTGTTCTGGGCTTTCACAACACGGTCATCTTCACCGGCAGCTACTTCCGATTTGACTGCGCTTCTCCAGTCAGATCTGTTTTGCGCAAGACATTCCCAGGTGTCGATGTCTATCTGGCAACTTTTTAGTGAGTCCTTCAGACCGTCTTTAAAACGTTTCTTTGGGCGCTCTCTCACGCGCCATCCCTCTCTCAGCTCGCCGTAAAGAAGTTTCTTTGGGAGCCGCTCGTCTGACATACGGACGAGGTGTCCGGCTCATCCTAGTCGTGCTTTTTCTAGCAGTGCATGGATGCTGGGCATGTTAACCCTCGAGAGAACCTCTATGTCAATGACACGATCTTGCCATCGGATGTGGAATATTCGCCTCAGGTAACCTGTGTGGAAGTGGTTTAACCTCCTTGCATGTCCAGAGTATACAGTCCAGCTTTCGCAAGCGTATAGTAGGGTTGGAATGATGGTTGCACAGTAGACTTTGAGTTTGGTCTTGACGCTGATGCCACGACGTGCCCAGACCATCGAGCGCATTCTACCAAAGGCTGTGCTGGCCTTTGCTATTCTGCTTGCCACCTCATCGTTTAGGCTGACAGATCTCGATAGCGTGCTGCCCAGATATGTGAATTTGTCTACGGCATTCAACGTCTGCCCGCTGACTGTAGTCTCTGGTTTTGTGTACGGCATGTCTGGTGCTGGTTGGTACATGACCTCATTTTTTTTGCATTTATGGTCAGGACAAAATGTTTGCATGCGGCAGAGAACTGGTCCATTCCAACCTGCATGTTCAGTTCTGAGTTGCTCATTAGAGCGCAGTCGTCAGCAAATACAAGTTCCCTGATTATGTCGCCAGCCACTTAGGTTTTGGCTTTCATTCTTCTGCAATTGAGTAATTTGCCATCTGTGCGGTACTTTATTGATATTCCAAGCTCCAATGATCTGAAGGCGTCTGTCATCGTGGCCGCGAACATCATGCAGAACAAAGTCGGGGCGAGTACACATCCTTGTTTTACTCCGTTTGATACTAGAAACGTTTTAGAGATTGCACCGCTGTCCAGTACACGAGCACACATGCCTTCGTGTAGCTGTTTTACCATTGTTATGAACTTGTTGGGGCAGCCAAACTTAGACATTATCACCCACAGCCCTCCTCTGTTAACTGTATCAAATGCCTTTGTCAAATCAATAAATGGGGTGTACAAGGCCTGATTTTGTTCTCGACACTTCTCTTGTACTTGGCGAGCGGCAAAAATCATGTCCACTGTTCCTCTTCAGGCTCTGAATCCACTTTGGCTTTCTGGGAGGTGATGGCTTTGTTCAAGGTGATATAAACATAGCCATTGTGTGGATGTTATGGCTGTCTACTGTAACTATGTTTACATTGTTTGTGGTAATTTTTATCTTTGTGTCATGTAAAAGTTCAAAGTCAAGATGACGCAAATGGATCTCCAGCATTCATATACTAGTTATTCAGTTGTCCTCGCCTTTGATGAGATGTTTGTGATTTGTATATTTGGTTCGTTTAAATCATCACAGTTTGACTGGATTACCTCCGCTGCCTCCTGTTGTTTTCAGGCAAGTCTGATCAATCACAGTGCGCATGTCACTATTTGGGTGGCTTTGACTTTCCCTCTGTGACAACACTTTGTGTTTATCTGGAATATTATTTGGTACTTACAGTTTCCTGTGCCATTTGTTATGAACTGGAGATTTAGTCCTGGTCATCCTATATTCCCAACCAATTGAGTGTCACACATCCACTGGATACCTGTTTACAGGAAAGACTTCGGGAGTGAAACTCTGAAAAAATATGCATCTAGTGCTATCTCTAATCGCCCCGATAATGCCTTACGAGAGAGGGAGGTTGACAAATTGCGCAAACCTTCCTCCCTGTAATCCAGAAAGCAGCCTAACCCACTCTTTCGAATATTTCTGCGGACATAGCAAAAGGAAATAGTGTCCACAAGGCTGAACAAAGAGAGTGGCCATCATGACACGCGATGGACGAAGATAGTGATCATCATTCTAAATGAGTGCGGATTGTTTAATCTAACCAAAAACCAGTTTGCTCACTGTTCTATATAACTGTTCTATAAATTCTGAGCCACTGTTCTATCGCTACAGATCCTAAGCCCCTGTTCTCACCGCACTAATTTTACAGTCCTTGTTGTATCGTTATAAATCCCCCTCCCCTGTTGTATTCCTATAAATACCCCTCCCCTGTTGTAATCCTATAAATCCCCAGCCCCTGTTGTATCCCTATAAAATTCCAGCCCCTGTTGAATCGCTATAAATCCCCAGTCCCTTGTATCGCTATACATCCCTAACCGCTGTTGTATTGCTATAAATCCACAGCGCCCATTG
The DNA here is from genome assembly GCA_036924085.1 of Ariolimax columbianus. Taxonomy (NCBI): domain Eukaryota; kingdom Metazoa; phylum Mollusca; class Gastropoda; order Stylommatophora; family Arionidae; genus Ariolimax; species Ariolimax columbianus. Next base: position 25,389,494 of record JAVGWX010000003.1, read on the forward strand.
TATAGCTATATATCCAAAGCCTCTGTTGTATCGCTATAAATCCACAGCCCCTGTTGTATCGCTATAAATCCAGTCCCTTCTATCGCTATAAATCCCTAACCCCTGTTGTATTGCTATAAATCCACAGTGCCTGTTGGATCGCTATAAATCCCCAGCCACTTGTATCGCTATAAATCCCCAGTCCCTGTGTCGCTATAAATCCACAGCCCCTGTTATATCGTTATAAATCCCCAGTCCCTTGTACCGCTATGAATCCCCAGCCCCGGCTCTATTGCCATAAATCCCCATCCCCAACTGAATCGCTATAAAGCCCCAGCCGCTTGTATCGCTATAAATCCCCAGCCCCTTGTATCGCTATAAATCCCCAACCCCTTGTATCGCTATAAATCCTGAGCCCCCACAGCGAATCTAAAATGTGTGACAGTTTGCTTCCAATGCAGACATCTTCTCTCTGATCTACCCAAATACAAGTACAAAACAGTCATCTGTAATACGTTTGTTTCTGTCTTGTTTGTATAGTATACGTGGATTAGTTATAAATAGAATGATACTGTTGAGTAAATTTGCACTTCTGGTAAACCTTCTGATGTTTTAAAAACAGATGTGTTTTTCCATTATCAGTTACTGTTGCCATCATAAAGGTATTGTCAGCAACCGTAATAAAACGCTATATAAGTGATGGCTGAAAATACAAATAATTATATAATTTTTATTTGCTATCTATTTCAGTCGTGATCATAGATGCATAACACAGGCTAAAGGTTGTTTAGGTGAAAAATATATACACTTATTTTAATACAGTGCAATAAATAAAATGTGCGGTTTCAAAACGACTGCCTGGACTGATCTATAACCGAGTCCACGTTTGCTAACTATAAAATCCCAAAAGAATGTAGCAGATTCAACTTTAGACATGATTCCTTTCAGTCTTTCTGTCTTCGTCAAGTATCTCATCACTCGTTGCTTACTATTGGTATTTGATGGGCAAAAATGTCATTAAGTGTTTGGTGAAAAAAGGAATACTTCATTTAGTGTTTTCCTGTTTGTCATTTGTTATTATTATGTTTTCAAGATCGGGTGGCAGAATGATTTGAACATTGCTTTTTTGTACAACAGGATTTGTGTTCAATACCTCGGTAAGGCATAGACAATTTTATATCCAGAAAAGCTGGTGGCGACTGCTTCGCAAATGGCATTCCTTGCTCAGACCTATAAACCTTCCAGTGGACACCAGCGATTGGAATAAACACTATAACGGCAGTGTGTATAGAGAGAAGCAATTTTTGTTGACGAAGGCGTGGTTTGAGTAAAGATTTTTCGAGAACTATGTAACAACAGGCACAATTACTCGGCAAAGTGGCGGAGACGCCAGATGCACAGGCGAGATGACAGTTACTGATGCATGTAGAGTAGTGGCATGGAAAACAGACAGCAGCAGACGACATAGATCACGAGCTCAAATGTTGCAGTCTATGATTAACTAACGTCATGTGACATGACATACTAGGAAAAGGAATAAGAAGAAATCGTGTAACCAGCTGTTCTTGGCGTTTCTTGTGTATACATATCTCTTATATACCTCTTTCATATCTCTTACATACCTTTATAAAGTCTACTTGACATAGCGTCTTCCGCTATCATGTTTCTTTTCAACTAAATATCGGAAGAACTATAATGGCTGCGTCTAACTGTAATTATTAGTGTCTATGTCCATTGAATTCTTGTGAAAATCTTCATCTGAATTTCTCATTTCCCACTGTATACGTTTAATACATTTCTATGACCTTTCACCAACGTATCTTATTTGCATAGTTTATTAAGTACATTGAGAATACTTGTAGCAGCGCAAAATAGCAATGGGCCAGGTTTGATAGCGCGTGCATGTTGCATGAATATCATTAACTTGTCTTGGCATCTACCTGATCAGACTGACAGAACTTTGCATTTTGATGAGAGAAACAGAAGCCGGTTTCTGCTCACCAACACACGAGTCGAGAAGAGAGCACGACATGCAGGCTCTGAATAAACCGTCGTCCCCTTGCAGAAACACACTGCTGTCTGTGCATAGAAAGAAGTTCAACAAAGAAAGATAACAAAAATATGTGAACAGAAGCTGAGACACTAATTAATCCCACGTGACAAAGCTCAACAGAAAAAGAAAACAAAATCTGATTGAGCTTCTAGAAATCCTTCTTCCTCCCGTCTCTAGACACATGCACGCCCATTTTTTCGTCTTGGATTTTTGACAGCCTCTATCGTAGGCGTGAAACTCTGCGTGGCTCCTTGTTCATTCGTGATTTCAGAAATATATTTGATGGTCTGCTATTCGTTATTTTTCTTCTTATAATTCATTCGACCAACAAAGGTTATCGTCTTATAACAAACATTCTCCGAGATACAAACCGATGGTCTTCATGATTGCAGCAACATAGACAAAGTCACAGAAACGTTCTTCTTCTTCTTCTTCTTCTTCTTCTTCTTCTTCTTCTGCGTACACAGTCAGACAGTAACCATTATTTTTTCGAGAAAAGCGGCGGTCATCCTGAGGCTCTCGCCACTGCCATAGAGCTTGTCTTGCAGTTCCACTGGTAATGGCCACATCTGCTCTCTCTGATCCTCGTATGTCGGGCAGTTCTGCAGCAGATGTTCAGCGGTCATTTTACCAGTACCGCACGGGCATTCGTCGGTACACCCTATCTTCAATTTGTTGAATAACAGAAACGTTCCTTTTCAAGTTTATTTCAACATTAGCAGACCACGAAACGTTTGCCTACGTATATGCATACGCTTTCAGTCACGGGCCCTTTTGTCTCCCATATCAATAGAGACACATGTATTCCCTCAATTTATATTTGTAGTCCAACAGGTGAGACGCTGAAATATCGCTTTGATTACTCCAACATCAGCAGACACATACTTTTAATTCATTTCTATTTTTATAAGCTAATGTTTGCCGTTTGCGTGGGCTGATATTCGCCCTATGTTAACCAACTGTTCCATAACCCAGAGAGCTGACAGTGTGTACACATCCTGTACTAAAGCGGCCTGTACACATCCTGTACTAAAGCGGCCTGTACACATCCTGTACTAAAACGGCCTGAACACATCCTGTACTAAAGCGGCCTGTACACATCCTGTACTAAAGCGGCCTGTACACATCCTGTACTAAAGCGGCCTGTACACATCCTGTACTAAAGCGGCCTGTACACATCCTGTACTAAAGCGGCCTGTACACATCCTGTACTAAAGCGGCCTGTACACATCCTGTACTAAAGCGGCCTGTACACATCCTGTACTAAAGCGGCCTGTACACATCCTGTACTAAAGCGGCCTGTACACATCCTGTACTAAAGCGGCCTGTACACATCCTGTACTAAAGCGGCCTGTACACATCCTGTACTAAAGCGGTCTGTACACATTCTGTACTAAAGCGTGCGTTACACATCCTGTACTAAAGTGGCCTGTTGATCTATCAAATGTTGACGGATCCTGGACAGGTCATTAAAAAAATGTGTACCGACATACATAGTTTTTTTTATAGTGACGAATCAACAGCGAGATCCACAACTTCAAGTGGTATTCCAACAGGGAAGATCTACAGCTTCAAATGGCATTCCCACTGAAACCATCCCAAGAGGAGCTAGGAAAAACTATAAGCCCTACTGGAATGATGAGTTACAGAAAGTGGAAGATGCAGTAACAAATGCTAGGAACATGGCAGAACGAGAAAAATCCGTGGAGGCAAACATCGCCCTCAAAGCCGCCGCGGCGAAGTACAAACACACTCTCAAGCAAACAGCAAGAGAAAGTTGGAAAAATAAAACGGAAAGTTTAAACCTGGACAAAGAAGGGAACAAGCTATGGAAGCTAGTCAGAGCCATGAACGACGAAACCCCGTCAAATAAACAAATTACTATCAAGCAAGGCGAGAACTTGATCACAGGTAAGAAAGCCGCAAACGCCTTTGTCGATCACTATGCCAGAGCAAACCACATCGAGGTCCCTGCAGATAAGCATACATACATTAGCGAAGAGCTAAAGGGGCACGAAAACATAAATACGGCTCCTGAAGAGCACATGATGGCCAAACTAACAATGCGCGAAATGGAAGAGGCTATGAGAACACTAAAGAGAAGGAAATCTCCCGGAAAAGACGGGATAACAAACGAAATGCTGATGGGGCTGGGCCAAACAGCGAAGAAAAAACTACTATCAGTCCTGAACCAAAGCTGGAAAAGGGGTATTGTACCCCAGGCATGGAAAGATGCAATACTGGTACCAGTACCAAAAACAGGAAAGGACAAAACAGATCCGAATGGATACAGGCCCATAAGCCTACTGAGCTGTGTCGGCAAGCTGATGGAACGGATGATAAACACCAGACTGATGTGGCATCTGGAAGAAAAACGAATACTAATTCCACAGCAAGCCGGCTTTAGACAGCACAGATCCACTGAGGACCAGGTCATCCTCATAGCCCAGGAGATAGAAGATGCCTACCAGGCACAGAAACACACAGTAGCTGTTTGGGTGGATCTGGAGAAGGCATTTGACAAAGTCTGGAAGGATGGACTTAGAGTCAAGCTAAGAAGAAGTGATGTTTGTGGGAAGATGTACAAGTGGATCAACCACTACCTCAAACAAAGAACGGCCAGAGTCCAAGTACAAGGGCAGATGAGCAAAAAGGTGACACTCGAGCAGGGAGTACCCCAAGGGGGAGTACTGTCACCCACACTCTTCCTGGTATATATAAACGATATTACAGAGAATATACCAAGAAGAGTCCATAGCTCAATGTTTGCAGACGATCTGGCTATGTGGACCTCTGAAAAGAATCTCACCATAGCAAGAAATCGGATGCAAACAGCCCTAACATCGCTGGAAGAGTGGGCGAACTCATGGCTGGTCAAAATAAACGAGGAGAAAACCACGTGCACAATATTCTCGCTCTCATTAAAACCCCAAAGTACCAAATTAAGCCTAAATGGCAAAATCCTGCAGCCAAACGACAACCCAACCTATCTGGGAGTCACATTTGATCGGCGCATGACATGGAAAAGTCAGATTGAGAGAAACCGAATGAAAGCCAGAGAAAGAATGGCGATCATGAGGAAACTTGCTGGCACAAGCTGGGGAGCAGACGAAGGCATACTAAAGAAACTGTACACTGGAAGAGTGAGACCAGTTCTCGAGTATGGCATCGCGGCATGGACAACAGCAGCGAAGGCGAACTTCGATAAAGTTAACAAACTTCAAAACCAAGCCATGAGAATCATAACAGGTGGCATGAAGTCAACGCCAATTGTAGAACTTGAAAATTTTACAAAACTGCAATCCATGACCGACAGAAGAGACTGCAGAGCCCAGCTGCAGTCAGAGAAACTCCGAAGACTGACAGACCATCCAATGTACCAGAGGCTAAACAATTTGGGAACTGGGAAACTAAAGCGGAGAAACTTTGCAGAAATAGCCAAAGCAAAGATGCACGAAGATCCCATAAACGCACTAACAACACCAAAACCCATCACTACTGTACGAAAACCTACTTGGAGGCAGGATATATTTCCAGAGGTGGTAGAAAATATACCAGGTATTGCAAACAAAAACTGCCAGACCGAAAAAGAAAGGAGAGACACTACCCTAAGCTTCATAACGAAAAGCTACCCAAGCATGGACTGGACCCATGCATACACCGACGGTTCTGTAACAAACACTACACAGAATGGAGGGGCAGGAGCATTCCTGAACCTACCAAATGGCAAAAAAATAACACTGTCATTCGCTACTGGTAAGTACACAAGCAATTTCAGAGCGGAGGCAGAGGCACTGAGGGCGGCAGTGGAAGAAATGGCAACACACAGTGAAAATGAGAGCCACATAGTCTTGCTGACAGATGCTCTCGCCGTAGTCACAGCGCTAAAAAGCCAGAAAAACACTGAGCTTAATGACTTAACAGCAGCACTCTGCAAACTGTGCCAGCTGTCCGCACCAAAAAGGGTAGTGGTACAGTGGGTTCCGTCACACTGCAACATCCAAGGCAACGAGGAGGCAGACAGACTGGCAAAAGAAGGTGCAAGGCTACCACAAACAGATACCAGTATGACGTACGAAGAGTCAAAACGGCTTATCAAAGCCAGGTACATTACCAAATGGGAAACCGAACATACTGGTTACACCAAAAACGATGCCTATTACCAGTTGAACCGAAGAGAGCAGGTCGTTGTCTTCAGACTTCGCACTGGCCACAATAGACTGAGGTACCACCTATTCAACAAATTGAAGATAGGTTGTACCGACGAATGCCCGTGCGGTACTGGTAAAATGACCACTGAACATCTGCTGCAGAACTGCCCGACATACGGGGATCAGAGAGAGCAGATGTGGCCATTGCCAGTGGAACTGCAAGACAAGCTCTATGGTAGTGGCGAGAGTCTCAGGATGACCGCCGCTTTTTTCGAAAAAATAATGGTTACTGTCTGACTGTGTACGCAGAAGAAGAAGAAGAAATGGCATTCAAACATGGAAGATCTACAACTTCAAGTAACATTCCAACAGGTGATATCCACAACTTCAAGTGGCATTCCAACAGGGAAGATCTACAACTTCAAGTGGCATTCCAATAGGTGAGATCTACAACTTCAAGTCGCATTCCAACAGGTGAGATCTACAACTTCAAGTCGCATTCCAACAGGTGATATCCACAACTTCAAGTGGCATTCTAACAGGGAAGATCTACAACTTCAAGTGGCATTCCAACAGGTGAGATCTACAACTTCAAGTCGCATTCCAACAGGTGAGATCTACAACTTCAAGTCGCATTCCAACAGGTGATATCCACAACTTCAAGTGGCATTCCAACAGGGAAGATCTACAACTTCAAGTGGCATTCCAACAGGTGAGATCTACAACTTCAACCGAAGCAAGATGACGCGTATGAAGACATCGACATGAACGATGATGATTTCTAAAGATTAAAGTCGGTAATCAATGTTGACCAATAACAATAAATAAAAAGAAGCAAAAACGTGAATACACCAAAGAAACATCCAAGTAAACAGAATTCCTTTCCAATTACATAATTTACACTATCAGCAAATATGCCGTTTTTTATCAAATGATGTGCTATTCCAACATCAACTTATGGTAGAACAGGGTCTGTTCTTAATTCAATTTTGGAAAGGTCAAGTACATGCGTCTTAGCACATTTCATTGTCACTAGATTGTATCAAAGAAAATAAGTACAATACACAAATAAAAAGCACCTTCAATCTCCAACTTCATTGCCAAATACGTCTCATTGTATGATTTTGAAACACGGAGAACAAAAAAGGAGCACCTAAAAATGTATGATCATCATGTAGCATATCCTTTATAGAACGACGATTCCATCACAGTCTGTCTGAAAGAAACTCTTTCCCTTGCCAAACATCCAGCCTCCTCCAGTCATACCCAGGCATTTCTGGATATCTTGGTGGCATCGTCTTCTTGGTCTACCCCTGCCTCTTTTTCTTTGTACCATACTTCCCTCACTGTTCTCTCAAGATCGTTGTGTCTCTTGATGTGACCAAAGTATTTACTTTTTCTGGCCAAAAATAGGATTGATAAACCAGTTCTCCTCTATGTTCATCTTTTGTCGAATGTCTGTATTTGTCTTTTTCTCCGTCCAGGGTATTCTGATGATCTTTCTGTTACATTTTGACTAAAGGAGTCGGTTAATTGTCTTGAAGTTTTGGTAATGGTTCATGATTCGCAGCCATATGCTGCCACAAGAAAAGCACAGGCTCTCAAAACTTTCACTTTTGTTGATTTATTGGTGCTCTGCCATACTTTTGTCATGCTGTTAAGCCTGTGCGTTGCTATGGCTATTCATCTGCTTTTTGGCGGGCAGTCGCCATTTTTGTCAATTCTGAAGCCCAGCTATTCAAAATGCGTGACCTGATCTATTTCCTCACCACCCACTGTCAATTTATGCTGATATTGTGTTTTGTCGGTGGTCATTATCTTTGCTTTGTTTGTGTTTATAAACTGGTTTTGATCTTTACTGTGTCCATTTACGGCTGAAAGTAGCTGCTCTATCCCTTCTGCGCTTTTTGATAGTATTACTGTGTCGTCTGCGTATCGTAACTCTGGAATCTCGTACCTGCAAATCGTAAATGTATCCACATTTTCAATGTTTTCGTCTTCTCTAACATTTCGCATTATACATTCTGCAAATATGTTGTATAGACAAGGTGAGAGGATACATCCCTGTCTTACTCCCTTTTGGATTGCGAACCAATCTTATGTTTGCCCAGATACTCGGACAGCGGCTCGTTGATCTCGGTAAAATATTTCAATGTGATGGATATTGTGCACAGAAAACCCTATTTTTTTCATGATGTTCCACAGATTTTGATGTATTACCGTATCGAAGGCCTTGGTAAAATCAATGAAACACGTGTATAGTTCTACATTAAACTCTCTACATTTTTCGTATAGTCAATGTGTAGACAGACAAAAGTAAGTACGTGTTGCATAGCATAGGGTTGAAAGGATATGTTACGATCACTAATTCAGAACTGTTGGAAAAAACTGGACAGATCACAATGGGTCAAGAGGGATGGAGAAAGCGATGGGGTTGAATGGGTTACATTAAGGAAACCATCTGATAGCATTACATGACCGTCTCTGTTCTGGAATCCTTAGGGCATTGGACGTAGAGGCAGATTCAAACACACATCAAGGGGAGAACTTGAGACAAACACTAAAGACACAGGAAAGACGTGAACATAGCTGAATCAGATGGCACGCAACATGTTGATTTGTGTATTTATTGATGACACGTGTTTCATAGAGAGCTAGGAAGTATTTCATGCTGATGTCTCTTTTTATTGTTAAACTTAGTCAAACAATTTCTTTTCATAACGAAAGTAAATACTAGATATTACAATTATAGCAAACAGCACTAACCGTTAAAAAAAAAAAATGTTCACATCAATTGAGTGCGTAACTGAATGTGCTCGTTGTTTAAGGTCAAGACATTAAAAAGATAGAAACAGCTTCTCGAAGAAGGAGAGGGAGAGACCTCTATATGTGACCAGATGAGACATGCTGTTATTTGTGTCTCTTACAAATGCCTATATCGCTGTCTTACAATCAAATTATAGACTGGAGTAAGAATGGAGATTTACTGAAATATCGATTCCACACCGTAACGTAACAGTCACTATAAGTGCTTCCAATCATGACAGTATCGATCAAGAAACGATATTTTCTGAATCGTCCTACGGTAGGTGCCCAGAAAATTGCTCCTTGAAAGGTTTTTAGCCTGCTGCTAATGCGAGCGCCCATAGAATAAAGTGATCGAAAGAAGTATTTTTATTTACAAGAAATTCATCTCTAACTACTCCCCAAAACCTGTTCCGAAAAACTACAGAAATAAAGTGTATGAACTTCAAATATGTCTCCCGCATGCATTCCTGGCTCTTGATTTGTGAGAAAAGAATAGGCCAACTACACATGTCGTACAATTCGAGTCCACATAATTATGGGTAGAGAGAGACAGGGAGACAGAGAAAAAGAGAGAGACAGAGAGAGTGAGACGTGGGGAGGTGCATTTTATCATGTAAAACAAAGAGGTACAGAACCTACCTCTACATAAGCATATAAACGTTGTTGCCCAGGCTTTGTGCAAGAAGGACAACTGCAGTGTTCATCCAGTGTGGAGCTTCGAAGAAATGCATCACTATTTTAAGTTTGTTATTATTGTGTATATCGGTTCATTTTGCTGACCGGAAAAAAAGCTTCCTTCTTAGATCTTCACTCAGCCTTGTTTAGTAATGGCTAAATGATACCCACTTTGTCGAGAATGGCCATTTGTTTTTGTGGGACTAGTAGAACGATGATCGTGCATGAAATGTGGCCATTTCACACAATTATTAATAAGTAGGTACGCTGCTTCTTTTTCTTCTTGTTCCTCTCTTACTCCAATGTGAGTATAAAACTACTGCTGCGTTTAGCCTCTTTTTTAGGCAGCCTGCGCCAAAGCACGTTGCAAGCTTTCGCAACATGGTGGTTTCTGAAGCACTTTGTTTTACACGATGAGTTGGTTAGTACAACTCGGCTTTACTACACGCACGGACCTACAGTGGCCCTATTCGTTCATTTCCAATAAGAGACCTCGGAATCCACTGAGCGTGAATAATTCCAAAACGGTAATGCGGTTACTGTCATTGAATCTATTTTAATGTTTCAATTATATCAATTGACATATACCATTAGAACAAATGCGAAACTGAATGGCCTGTGTTAATACTTATCGAACCATTTCATCAAGAGACGGCGGCATGCGGCCCGTCACGCTTTTTTGTCCATCGTCCTTTTCTGCTTATAAAAAGTACGCGAATTGTTTGTAAACCTCTCACTAACATATTTCTTAAGAATCCTTATAATTCATCATCATGTAGCATGTTCTTTATAGAACGTCGCTCCCATCACAGTCTGTCTGAAAGAAACTCGTTCCCTTGCCAAAACTCCAGCCTCCGCCACAGTCATACACAGGCATTTCTGGATAATTTGGTGCCATCGTCTTCTTAGTCTACCCCTTCCTCTGTTACCTGTCACCATACCTTCCATTACTGTTCTCTCGAGACCGTTGTGTCTCTTGATATGACAAAGAATTTGCATGTTCTAGCCAACATGGAATTGATAAACCAGTTCTCCTCTATGCTCAACTCTTGCCGAAGTCTACATTTGTCTTGTTCTCTGTCCCATGAATTCTGAGGAGAAATCATAACTAGGTGTATTCATATTTCATATTGAATATAAAAAATATAAAATTGTTATTATTAGAATTCATTGTAAGAACAAGTTCAAAACGCATGCTACACCCCCTCCACCCATAGGATACATCATTTCTCGGGTCCCTTGCTCAAGATAAGTTCTTGATCTCTGCCTTACCCGGATCTATAAGTACAAGAACCTGCATTTACATTCCAGTCTTACTACAATTCTTAGACTCCTATACTCATTTTCTTTAGTGTATACATTATCTTCGATAGAGATATAGTTCATCTTTATCCCAAAAAATTGTTTAAATATTTTTTTTTATAATCTTGTGGGCTTTTGTCAAATTGATTACTGATTCATTAACTATACGTATTTACACGAAACTGTTACTTAACACGGGAATCATTAAAGAGTTAAGCGAAATTCCCATATTTCTCTGCTACCCAATTTCTGAGACTGGGTCGACTATAAAAGTGGGTTTGCCATCAGAAACTAATACCGCACTAATTGATGATTGAACTCTGATCGTTTGGCTAGGAAGCCAGTGCACTAGCGGTTAAAGAGTTCTGACAATTAATTTGAAGAAAATTAATGTACACATCTGAACGATTTCTCCTCTGCAGCATGTTTTATCTAAATCAGATGCGAGTTATTCTCAGTCGCCATCAGATGAAACAAGAAGCGACGCACGCTGCTATAGAGCTTCGCCGCCACAAAATCTTAAGCGAAGGCCAGGAAGTCTTTTAAAGAAACTTGATCATGTCAGATGTGAAGAGGGTTAGACTGAAGCCCTGGATGATGCCACAATTCATGTTTATTCATAAAGCATTTCCGGAGGCCAACGGGCAAGAGACAGCGGCGAAATAACTCACCTAATGCGTGTCATCTCAGCCTTGCTGATGTCCAAATTGCTGTCTTCTCGTAGACCCCTGATGGCAGATAGCTGGTGTTATGACAACAAAAGTCATCTCCGTTCCCGCTGTTATTTTATTCAGGCTGGGATTTTCATTTTCTTTCTCCTTTCTACCACAAAGTCACTGTCATGGAAGCTGTCTACGAGTAGGGACATCAGCTGAGCCCTCCGGATTGCAATGCATAATCAAAAACGGTGACACCACTTGTCTCTTCGTATGGGAAAATCAGGAGGACGAGGGGTATTTAGTACAGGTTCACGTGAGCTGTATAACGTTGTTTGTTTACATGTTACGTGTTCACTTCCTGTATACGTATGTTTTTGTGTGCGCCATCTGTGTGTGGTTGTGTGTACATGTTCTTGTATATACATTATAACTGTATGTACATATTGTTTGTACATAATGTGTGTACATGTAATGTGTGTGCAATGCGTGTTTGCATGTAGTGTACGCACAATGTTTGCTTGCTGTATATGTACATCTTGCGTGTACATACTGTGTATATATGTGTGTATATATGGTGTATGTAAATGTTCGTTAAACATATTGTGTGCATGTTCTATGTATATGCTCCATGTAGATGTTGTGGGTACATGTTGTTTTGTTACATATATGTACGTACAGGTAGAGTACATGATGTTTGTGTACACGATGTGTATACATGTTGTGTATACACCATGTATACAATTTCAGAACATATGTAAAGAGACATAATATTAACTGCTTTAATAAATCTTCTGTGAAAGATACAGATTATGACACAAGTCAACGACTTAACATATCCGATCCCACTCGTGACTTGTCTCACCCGACACTGCATACACCAACCTGCACGCTTCAGCTCCCATTACGAGACAGAATATTCCTAGTAAACTGTTATTTTTGCATGTTGTTTATTTTTTTTTCAAGCTGAAAGCAATCTGTCCATGGAAACATCTCTTCCAGCCAAATCTGGACACAGATATCCATATTTCACCATTGATATTGCTCATAATCGTTCTCTCCACGCCCTACCCCCCAGCCCACCTTCTCCCTTCTACCCAAGAAGAATGGGTTCCTTTCGGTTTTCATTTCAGCACGAACTGGCCCGTTTCCTCTTCATACTCCCAACGGTTATGGATCTTTCCTCTCCCTCATTCATCTTGATGGGCCACTCCGTCGCCCGGGAAGTAATACATCGTATTTTATCGACGGTTATGGGCCGAGATTTGTGAAGGTCTTGAGAGAAAGCATAACCCCGAGATTCCGTGAACGTTTTTTATGATAGGGTTGCTAGATTTGCTCGATGATCATGGGATTAACTCAGCGAGACGAGCCCACGAATCTGGCATCTTTAGCACAGCTCGTAAATACAAGTGTAGACTTTTGTGAAGCGCCCTAATCAGGTTCCTATCAGACTAAGCTGATCAACAAATCGAGATAAGCCAGAAATTACCCGAAGCTACTCCATTCTTTGCACCTGTTAGCAGTTCCTTAAATGTTGAAGAACGAAATGTGTGATTTCTTCTGCTAATTGCTTGAATATTCGATACGACAAATAATGAACCGGTGTATGTGGACGGAAATGATTCTATATACTATTACTGCAACAGACAAATGTTTGGTTTTCGAGATTAAATGTGTAAAACGTGGGAGGTTTAACTTTCGGGAAAAAAGAAAACTGACCGGTATGACACAAAAATATATGATTATATGCCCCCCAACCCTTTTTCCGCCCACCCCCACCTCCCTACTCCTTCCTTTCTCTCAATCTTGCATGTCTGTGAAAGTCAATTAAAGCAAGCGGCACTGGGATTAGCAACATTTAGATGTACATTGGATAACTGTAGACATTACCCTAGATAACGTGGTCTTTAAACTACGGCCACACCTGGATTGCCACACTGTTCTATCCGACCAGTAGCAACTTGAACAAATATTATATGCCTTTACCTTTCCGTTATGGAAGTGATAACAGATACGAACAGTGGACAAACAGTGCTACATTTTAATGTTGAATGTAGGATAATGTACTTCTTTGTGCAAACATATATTAAAGTCATGTGTGTTATTCATAATGGCACTGTAGAAGACGTAGTGAACTCCTTCCAAACAGCTAGAGTGCCATTATGAATAGCACACATGACCTTAATATATGTTTGCACAAAGAAGTACATTATCCTACATCCAAGCTTTAACTAAGGTCAGTTACTACGTAACTTATGTTTCATGAAAGTGGTAAGGTGTTAACCGACTGAGATCTGATCAAAGAGTGTAAGATAGAATCTGGGAAAGCTATGCCCAGAAAAAGCTAATCCTCCAAATACTGTTACTCCTAGAAATGTGTGAAAAAGTAGCAATATAGTTTATCTCATTGTGGACAAAGCAAGATATTTTCAGTGGAGTACTCTCGCATTTGGTGAATCGACTAATGTTTGTGGCACTTCACAACTAGTAATAATCTGCGACATCGACTGCCACCCATAGATTAGTACCAACGCAAAGCTTGCACAGCACAGTATCTTCAAAGAAGTGAAGAGAAACTATGTCAGAATATAACCTGAAATTAAATCAACTGCGGCGCTCGACAATTGATGGAGGAAAGAACATGTCTGGGGTGACAAATGGTTAAAATCAGGCTGTTTAAATCCATTTGACTGCAATGTTGAAGAACTCTCAAATCGATTTCATATGGAAATTATTGATCTCCAGTCAGATGACACGATGAAGTGCAAGTATAAACAAGGAAATCTGCTCCAATTTTAAGACATTTTCCTTTCTGAGCTATTTCAAATTTTGAAGCGGTTTTCTTGTAGATGTATGTAAGTATTTGGTTCAATGTACCCATCTCAACAAAAATGTTCTTGTAGATTTTAGTGTTTTATTTGGTACAACTTTCTTGTGTGAACAAACATAGTCTTGTACATGTTTTCCAATATCAGCTAATTATGATAATGATGATCGTCCATCACGTGTGATGATGACCCTCCCTCTCCCTCTCTCACTCTCTCTCTCTATCTCTCTCTCTCTCTCTCTCTCTCTCTCTCTCTCTCTCTGTCTAGCCGTTTGAAAAAGATTATCATTTTACTTTGTCCGCTGACATGGGAGAAAGAGTGACTTACGCCGTAATTTCGATTAAAGTAAGGAAGGTTTGCCTAGTTTGTCGACATCACTTTCTCCTCGTGAGCTACCTTTGTCTAGTGTCAAGACATTACCGAGATGACTGGAGATATCACAAGGTGCAGATATTTCCTTAGGGTTAACTATCCAAGCCTTTCCTGTGAACAGGTACCCCTCAAGGCAGCGAAGGTGTAGCTTCCAACTGGTTTTTAACGCAGGATGACCAAGGTAAATCTATTTGCTCATAACAAATGGCACACTAAACTGTAAGTACCAAATGGTTTTTTTGCAAGTTACTAGTGTCACATTGACTATGAAATGTCACACAATACAATGACAAGTATCACAAACCAGGTGAACATTTTTTCAGTAAACAACGATTAGATAAATTTATCCTGCTTGCCTCAAGATGACGAAATCCACAGCAACTGGTAATAACATACTTTCAGCCATCCCCCACACCACTAGCATGTGTACATAGTCTCTATTTAAGGGGTTAATTATATCCGGTATATAACTCAAAACAAACCAACGCGGATCAAGATGCTGAGCAGCGCATGAGCTGCAGCGGTCAGCGGCCCATAGCTGACTGCTAGCGTCAGGGCCAGGGAAACAGAGCTGCCAAGACCTTTCTACACCTCCACGTGGTGATCCTGGATAACAGGCTGCAGCAGAGCAGACTGGCTAAGGAGAAGGGATCAAAGAGGGAATGCTAATCCAGTGCTCAAAAAATGCCTGCTGAAGACGGATGTGCTGGACTGAAAGGTGCAAATATCGTAGTCAAACTGTAAACTACGACACAACGCATTTCGTTCGCAATACTACATTCTGCTGCTTAAGCCCTTTTCATGATTTGGTAGCGTGAGACTGAGAACGAACGAAGCCAAGCCAAAACAAACCAACAAATATATTTTCTACCATCTTTTGCGGTGTGCACAAAAAAGTACCGCCATCTTGGTCGCTCTGTTGTTGTTGAATGTCCATGATGAGTAAGTTTATGAAAATAAATTAAGTGGCAGGTTGTAGCAGCTGTCCTCTCATCCCATGCGTGTTGATGAAGGTTGACCGCGGTCCTCCAGGCGGTTATGTTATGTTTTACTTCATTTGCAGGACGCTCACTACTACAAATATCATGTCGATCTGACAGACTGCTTTGAAAACTATATGTCTAGAGTACAGCGTACTAGTGTAAATGAACATTTTCCGGTAGATTTGTGTTAGTATTTGGTACAACGTTTCTGTCAACGAACATTTTCTTGTGTATTTTTTCTAGTATTTGGTTCAAAGTATCTGTCAACAAACATTGTCAAGAATGAAGAATGTCAAGTCCAAGTACAGAACTAAGTTATCTGATGAGCATTCGAAGTCTGTTCTCATAATTGGTTTATTAAGCTTGATTCATGGGTTCAGGTATATTTGATAATATAAAAATCAGTTCAATTATTTTCATTCAGTTTGTGTATAATTGCGATTGGTATATTCCATTGACAGTGAATTGTATTTGTTGAATATGTATGCACTTCTTTTGTGTGAAGAAACTTGTTGTTTGCCGAGCAGATAGAAGAAATGATCACTGATATATTTTTGTTTTGGAATTTTCTCTGATGTTTATTTGAAAAGGTGTAAATTGAATTTATTTATGTTCTACTTTTTGTTCGTTCTCAATGTCGTGCTACCAAGACCTGAAAAGGGTTTTACAAGTAGCAAGATGTTGTCCGGGGAATGGAATGTGTTGGGTCGTAGTTTACAGCTTTATTGCGATAATTGCACCTTTCGGTCCGACACATCAAACTTCAGCAGATTATGTATATTCTTCTTCTTCTTCTTCTTCGTATGCAGTCAGACAGTAACCATTATTTTTTTCGAAAAGAGCGGCGGTCATCCTGAGGCTATCGCCGCTGCCATAGAGCTTGTCTTGCAGTTCCACTGGTGATGGCCACATCTGCTCTCTCTGATCCTCGTATGTCGGGCAGTTCTGCAGCAGATGTTCAGCGGTCATTTTACCGGTACCGCACGGGCATTCGTCGGTACCACCTATCTTCAATTTGTTGAATAGGTGGTCTTTTGTGGCCAGTGCGAAGTCTGAAGACAACGACCTGCGCTCTTCGGTTCAACTGGTAATAGGCATCGTTTTTGGTGTAACCAGTATGTTCGGTTTCCCATTTGATCATGTATCTGGCTTTGATAAGCCGTTTTGACTCTTCGTACGTCATACTAGTATCTGTTTGTGGTAGTCTTGCACCTTCTTTTGCCAGTCTGTCTGCCTCCTCGTTGCCTTGGATGTTGCAGTGTGATGGGACCCACTGTACCACTACCCTTTTTGGTGCGGACTGCTGGCATAGTTTGCAGAGTGCTGCTCTTAGGTCATTAAGCTCAGTGTTTTTCTATCTTTTTAGCGCTATGACTACGGCGAGAGCATCTGTAAGCAGGACTATATGGCTTTCATTTTCTTTATGTGTCTTATGTATATTCGAACCTTGCTAGTACCTGAATGTTCTCTTTTAAAATGTTTTTGATTTGTTTTACTTACGTTCTTTCCTGAGACGTGTTTGGTTTTCCATGTGTGCTACACACCTGGGTAAATTCTAATTTGATTTAAACATTAGTAACAAATCGGTAAAGAAAATGAATGCTGTTAAATCAATGATCATTTCATGATAGCATTTGATAAGGTTCAACATTTTAGTTAGCTTATATCATTTTCCAATATTGCGTTAAACACGTATTCATTCATTTTTTTTCATTATGTTTTTATTCTTTTTTTTTTCTTTTGCCTTGGCTCACGAGCGTGTAAAAATATCAGCTGGGGCCCTCGCTCTGAAAAGTTTGGATACCCCTGTCATAGATAAACAACATTAAATGCTTTGGCGCAGGCTTTATTGCGATGTCACGAAAAATATATCTGTGAACTGCCCCAAACAAATTAGATTAAAGCGTATTATTGTTGCTAGCATTTGCAACCACATCTGCCTCGTTGGGTTTATGTGTGTACATGACAGACAAACTAATAAATAAAAAGGCCCTCCGGATTTGACAGATGGCAGTATATGTTTGAAACTGACAGAAGCAAAGTATTCAACTTCATCTGAGTTGACACAGTCAGCAGTATGTCTACTTGTAAATGTATGCTTCATTTTATCATATTTTGTGATGACGAGACTAAACCTAATAATGCTTGCTGCGTTTCATCAACTTTAGTGTTGACACGGCTGGATCTAATTTAATTTGCATATGCTCTCATACTGTTGCATGAGTTTCAATAGGAATTTGAAATCACAGTAGAAGTGTACAATGTGAGGGATGGAGGGGCGGTGTATGAAATATACACACACGCTGGCGTGCACAAACATATACGCACACACACATACACACACGAGTGTAAGTTAGTAAGCTGGTCTTAAACTGATATGGAAATGCTAAAAAATGAAGTTGGTAGTTTCTAAAGGTGTAATTAGGTGGCAGCAACATTTTGTTTTGTTCATATGTCATTTATGAACTATACTGTTTCAGGAAAAACTAAGAAAACGTCTGCTAGAACTTCCTATAAGCCATATATGAACAATACTGTTTCAGGTTTAAAAAGAAAACGTCCGCTATAATTTCCTATAAGCCATATATAAACTATACCGTTTCAGGTTTAAAAAGAAAATTTCGGCTAGAACTTTCCATAAGCCATATAAGAACAGTACCGTTTCAGGTTTAAGACGAAAACGGTTAGAACTTCTCAAAATTCATAAATAACTAAAGAACCCCCTGGTATATTATTCTTAACATAGGGAGAAGAAACCGTTTGGAACTTCTATGTATGATTTATACTGCTCTTAGTATAGAGAGAATAGACCAACTGGGACTCTCATAACTTATGTAGGAACCATAAACTACCAGCGCTTATGCCATTTTTCTCCAAGCAGGAGTACATTGTTGTTTTTTCTTTCACCGATAAAATGGTCAAGTGTCACTTCAGCAGCCAAAATATTTCTTTTAGCCACGAAAATCTTATATGGCCTGCAATGATGACGCACAGAACTGATAGCTGGAGCGACCAAATGGGGGAATTTCCCCCGAGATGGCCAATTTGGTTCGATTTGATGCCTTCATTAATTCGAGAGGAAATCTAACAAGTGTTGCGACTAGCTCTGTTAGGGGACTCGTAGACACTGACTCTGATGAAAGCAATTAAGTCCGTTTTTGACACTTGTCTTGATACGTTATGTATACATGTAAAATCCAAGCTTGGGCAGCAAGCTTTTATTTGTACACTTTATTACCAATCTATTCAGCGCAATAAGTCATTTCTTGACGGACAGTTTTGTTCTTCCTGTTGATTTATTTACTCAGGCGTTTGGTTCTATACTTGTTCACAGATATACAATCGGTTTGGTGGCAGATCCTGCACAGTTTATCTCTCCTTTTTTTTCTTAATCTTCACTTTCTTCCTTGATTTTAAAACCATTTCAGCGGTGTTTTTTTAGCAATTTATTTTAACTTGCAAAGTTCCTAGCCTGCACAACCGCCAGCTGTCACGCACCAGTAGACATGTATTCTGCTCCCAAATACGTGATCCTGTGACCCACATCAATAGAGTTTGGATTATAGTTGAATAATGAATAACAAATCAGGCTATTTGGCTGCAAAATACCAAATTGCTTGGGCGGGATGGGAAAGGAACATCTTAGCTATGTTAGATTTGTCATGGTGTGCTTCGTTATTATTTGCTTCGCAAACAGCGCAGATTATGGTAATTCCTGCACTATTTTTACGGGTGAGAAACTGCCCAAATGGTTGCAAGAATAGTCTAAAGTAAAATCGTCAGAAAAAAGCAAGAAAGCACATATCTATCATATCTAGTAACAGGAGAGTTGTTACTGAATGCCCACAACGTGTAAGTCTACTCATTGTGAGCCATGAAAAGGACGTTACGTGGATCGTTGTTGAATTACGTCCATCCACATCTCGTCAGCCAGCCTGCCTTGACAATAGCCTGTTTCCAAGAAACTCTACATGGAAGAGAGATAGTAGTCTTGGTCAGAATGCAGTGTCTGACCGGACTAGCGTCTCAGCGCCCCTAGTAACACACTACATGGAAGACAGATAGTAGTCGTGGTCAGTATATTAGGCCAGACCCTGACGCGATGTCTTGGTCAGCATGCAGTGTCTGACCGGACTACCGTCTCAGCGCCCCTAGTAACACTCTATATGGAAGAGAGACAGAAGTCTTGGTCAGTATATTATGCCAGACCCTGACGCGATGTCTTGGTCAGCATGCAGTGTCTGACCGGACTAGCGTCTCAGCGCCCCTAGTAACACTCTACATGGAAGAGAGATAGTAGTCTTGGTCAGCATGCAGTGTCTGACCGGACTAGCGTCTCAGCGCCCCTAGTAACACTCTACATGGAAGAGAGATAGTAGTCTTGGTTAGCATGCAGTGTCTGACCGGACTAGCGTCTCTTCGCCCCTAGTAACACTCTACATGGAAGAGAGATAGTAGTCTTGGTCAGCATATTAGGCCAGACCCTGACGCGATGTCTTGGTGAGCATGCAGTGTCTGACCGGACTAGCGTCTCAGCGCCCCTAGTAACACTCTACATGGAAGAGAGATAGTAGTCTTGGTCAGCATGCAGTGTCTGACCAGACTAGCGTCTCAGCGCCCCTAGTAACACTCTACATGGAAGAGAGATAGTAGTCTTGGTCAGTATAGTATGCCAGACCCTGACGGGATGTCTTGGTATGACAATTGATGATGATGATGAACATGATGATGATGATGATAATGATATTTATGAAAATGATGATGATGTGGATGATTTTCTTAGGAGAAGTACAATTTGAATTGAATACACATTACCTCCTTCGACATTAGTTAAAGACAGTAATTGCAGTCAAAATATAGAGTTGCGAAATTGTATTCATAATTGTCTTTGTTCATATAATGCAAATCTTAGTTTCATAACTGTAACGAAGATCTTTTTGAATGATTCATTGCCCTTTCATAGCTTTTCGAGCAATATCGGGCTAACAGGCATGAATATGGCAAATGCATTGACGCAGTGCGTATTCATTAAATCCTACTAAAATTCGAATTGGGTCATGACGTTAAGAAACATAGGCTTTATGTGTCTAACACCCATACTATAGACCATTGCTCTTTAGCCTGGGTGCTAACGCCCACCAGTGGAAAATGTTAGCTTCCAGGTGGACTGTAGCAGAATAGTGCATTCGGTATTTAATACATATTATTATTATTATTTTTATGACAATGCAGAGGATACACAACGTGAGGAAACTTTGGCAGAATACCAACAAACCAACAATAGGAAAATTGTGAGAACCTGTGATTTTTTCGTGACAGCATACGGCTGTAAAACATGGACAGTTATCCAAACTTAAAGAAAGAGACTCGCGTTTTTAGAGTGGAAATGTTTTAGAAGGTTCTCAGAATACCATGACCTAAAAAAAATAAGAATGCAGACTTTCGACAAGGCTTTGGCATTAAAGAGAACTGGTTCATAAATTCCATCATGATCATAAAATTGAAATGCTTTGGCATACCAAAAGTCATAACTATCTTGAGAGAACTGTGATGGAAGTTATCGTGGATGGCAAGAGTGGCAGAAGCAGACCAAGAAGGCGATGGCATAAGATGTCAAAGAATGATTGGGCATGACTCTGGAGCAGGCTGAATATTTGGAAATAAACCTAGTTTCTTTCAGACGGGTTGTGATGGGATCGAAGTTCTACAAAAAACATGTCACATGACGTTGATGTATTAAAAACTTGCAAAATATACAGAGTCAGTGGACGATTACGAAATGTTCTTCCATTTAGATTGTAATGGGCGGTAAGAAAAAATGACCATCACGAAATTTGTAAAAGTGGGCTCCAAGTATAAAAAGACTGATGAGCTGTGGTATCAACGATCTGTGTCTAACAACCACACTACTGGTCCTGGCTGCCTGGAGCAAACTTTGAACATAAGGATCTCGCTTGCCCATTTTGGAATTGGAGTTAGTTGTTTAACAGTACTTTTCTTCAAGTTTGTGATTTGCGTTCTTTGATTCTATTTTTGCCGCCACTAGGAATAGCTCTATGAAAGGTATATTTCATGGTTAAGTTACAAATGTTGTGAATGTTGGTTTGTTAAACTGTTGCTTACAATGTATGTATTATATTGTGCAACTGCCCGGGTAAAACGATTAGATGGGCATGTGGATATCCGTGGTAGGGCATGCAGTATAGATACTATAATGGAGACGGTAATGTGTGCCCAGACTGTAATTTGTACTTTGATGTTGAAGTGGATGAAGTGAAAAATAATAGCCTTTCGTACTGCCTGGGGTCAGCCAATCATTGAATTAGTTCAGGCCCTCGGTACAAGTTGCTAAACAGATAAGATTACGTATTTGCACTGAAGGTTGGTTGAAATAAATCGTCCATACTGCCTGCCTGCTGTCTTATGGTTTAGCCCCCTGAGACAGCATTCAGTGCATATCGAGATTGTTAGCTTCTTAAGTCTCAGCTGTCTGCTTCTCTGTATGGTATCTCTTTAAATCAATGTTACGGTAGAACCAAGTTTTTCTTTGTGTTCGAATATTGTTTTGTAAATATAAAAGCTAACTTGTCTTTAAAGCTTCCATCTAACAGTTCAACACAAGTAAACAATGACCTAGCTACACTTAATAGGTAAAAACAACAAACAAGAAAGAAGATATTGGGAAATTTGTCGTCATTTTATGTAATGCCAAGCTACGCTATTCTCGTTACGTTACGTTACTGAACGTTATATTATGTTATGTTATGTTTTTTTTAAGTTTTTTTTTTGGCGTTCGCCTTATTTCTCTAATCCCTACGGTGGTGTGCGTTGCACTGTGATTTTTATTTTGCGCTTGTCGGCCCAGTGCATCCGACTTCAGCATGCATTTTACGAAAGGGTCTGCTTCCTACTGCATTTTCTAAGGGTTTACTTCCCCGGGGTAACGGCCGGTGCAAGGATGGGGATCGAACCCAGAACCTTCGGGTTGTGAGCCGTGCCCCTTATCCACTAGTCCACGCCGTCCCATTTGTTATGTTATGTTATACAATATCAGCATCGATGTTCTCCGAGCAAACTCCGAAGTGCTTAGTCAAGTTCAGTAAATAGCTTTGGCCATGGATAATAATGGTTCCTTCCAAGAGCTCGTCTCTATTCGACATTCACTTGGTTTCATTCGTCTGTATTTTGTTTGTTGCATCTCCAACTACTTCTCTTAATGTACCTTGCTTGTTGTATCTTTTTCAACTTCTGGTTGAACTTTCTCTAGCATGCGGGTTGTATCTCTAATCACTTCTGTTTTCAACCATCTGTACCTCGCGTGTTGAATCTAAATCTGATTTTAACCTAATGTAGCTCGCTTGGTTGCATCTATAGCTACTTTGTTTTCAAACTTCTGTACCTCGCTTGTTGTATTTCCAACCACTTCTGATTTTAACCTTCTGTGGCTTGCTTGTTCTATCTCTTATTACTTCTTATTTTAACCTTCTGTAACTCGCTTTTTGTATCTTTACCTCTTCTGATTTAAACTTATGTAGCTCTCTTGTTACATCTCTTACCTATTCTGATTTTAACCTTCTGTAGCTGGCTAGTTGTATCACTTACCACATCTAATTTTAACCTTCTGTGGCTCGCTTGTTTTATCTTTTACCACTTCTGATTTTAACCTTCTATTGCTCGCTTGCTCTATCTCTTTACCAATTTCTAATTGTAACCTTCTTTAACTCGCTTTATCTCTTACTTCTTCTGATTTTAACCTTCTGTAGCTTGCTTGTTGTATCTCTTACCTCTTCAGGCTATAACATTCTGTTTCTCGCTTGTTGTATCTCTTACCTCTTCAGGCTATAACATTCTGTTTCTCGCTTGTTGTATCTCTTGTCGCTCCTGTTTTAACTTTGTGTAGCTCACTGGTTGAATATATGTCTCTTCCCTCCTCCTTGCCGCCCCTCTCTACTCTGTACATTTGACTTCATATTCATGCATTAGGTGAACGTCCTAAAATTGAAGAAGGAAATCAGGAATAGATCAAGTAAGATCATACTTCCCTTTGTTTGTGCGCAACTAAGTGTTCCAATCCGAATTGTATTTTTCATATTAACTTAACTTAATCCTTCCTTTTCGTTTATCAAAACGGTTGAATGATTTTGGATAGATTCCCTCTGTAATAGCAAATAGTTAAAATAACACATGAGGGCGTACACATTATGTGTACAGAGTAAAAAAATAATCTGTGACGACTTTAAAGTGGAAGCAAAACAAGAAGAGAAATCAAGGTGCCACATTTAAATTATTTTCTGGGACAATACACATTTCATTACTCTCTGTTGTTCGAGATTACAAACTAAATGTGTGCAAAACACATTCAAATTTGCTCAAATAGCATTATATGTGTTGTTAAATCTCCTAATTTAGTATACACAAAGACTGGATTGAAATATATTATGAAATAAAATTGTAAAAATTATACTCATAAATAAGACAATGCTTGAACCATTCTAGTGTAGCTGTGCTCAGATTTTCTCCCACATTAAAAAGAACAAATGTGGCATAGACCCTCCCGCCCACATCTATTTCTCTATTCCTAGCAGACAGTTTTTCCTCTGCCTTCGTTCCCAAAAACCATCACTCAGGCTAGGGGAGACAAATATGAATGTCTCCTTCTGTGAAAAACGAAAAGACAAGGGCTCTCGAGTCTAATTCTGGTTATGAACTGTTTTAAAAGAAAACTATCCTTATGTTATTTATTCCCATTGTGGGGTCACCAAGAACATTTTATAAGGCTGATGAATAAAGTTCGCTCGACCCTGCAGTAGGCACGTGATTCAAATCATTCGGCCACCCGCACTTGTAGGAACTGTTTACAAAAGTGCTAGCCCACTTAGGAAAATACTCTTACTTGATTCTCCCTGTACTTAACATACAAAGGTGATCCATTTACTTGTATTTCAAAGAATCGTCATAAACTTTGTAAGATTTCGCTAGTATTAATATTTGTTGTCCTTAACTTGTATTTATACACCATGCATCAAAGACATCATTCACTTTGTGACTTCGAGTTTTACCTCACACATCCTCAAATACAGTGGATGTCTCGTGGTTATTGCATTCTATCTATCCATCAGTGTTCTTTTCGATCCAAAAACGATGCATAGCGCAGAAACAAACGATCTCCAATTGGAACGTAGTGACGCCACTGTTTTTTTTAGATCTTGTGGGGTGCCGACGCCCATAGTTGAACCCTCTCGGATAATTGTTCTTCTGGGTGTTTCCTTGGGTCTTCCTCATTTCCGAACGCCCTTTGTGTCCATTCGAGTTCTTGCAATTGAAGACGGTTGTTCTTCATTCTAAGGACATGTCCGATGTACGTTCATCGTTTTTTCCGGATGATGGTCGACACGTATAGTTGGTTTGTCTCTGTTCTTATCGAGTCATTAGTTATGAACTGGTCTCAGCGTTTATTCAATAATGTTCTTAAACATTTATTTTCAAAGACATTTAGTTTGTTTTCCAGTGCCTTTGTTGTCTAGCAGCTGTCACATCCATCCCCAGTACCGATGTTGAATAGTCAGAGCTTGGTATGTTTGCTCAGTGTGGTTGATTTACAGATGTTGGTGAGCTGATTAAAGGCGCATGAGACCAAAGCAATTCTAGTGGAAATTTCTTTCGTGGCATCTCCATCTTGTGTCATTCTGCTTCCCAGGTATGTGTAGTGAATTGGGTCAATGTATTTCTAAACGTAGCTGTACAATGAATAAATGTCTTCCTCCGAATTGTGTTTGCGTGCGTGTTTGTATACATGTGTGTGAATGTGTATGTGTGTGTGTGCTTGCAGTTAGTGTGTGTGGGTGTATGTGTGATGGGAGTGACGTGATATAAGTTCTTTCCGTCCATAGTTGGACTGTGGATGATGTATACATTTGTAATTGATGGGTTTGAGGTGATCGGAGTGATGTAATAGAAGTGATGTGAAAGAAGTGAGGTGATGGGATTGAGTTGATCAGAGTGAGACGATGGGTTTCAGGTGATGGGAGTGATGTAATAGGAGTGAGGTGATGGTAGTGAGTTTATGAGAGTGAGGTGATGGGACTGAGGTGATGGGAGTGAGAGGATGAGAGTGATGTTAAAGGAGTGAGGTGATGGGAGTGAGAGGATGAGAGTGATGTTAAAGGAGTGAGGTGATGGGAGTGATTTGATGAGAGTGAGGCAATGGGTTTAAGCTGATGGGTTTGAAGTTATGGGGTGAGGTTATGGGAGTAAGGGGATGGGATAGAGTTTATGTGAAGGAAGTGATGTGAATGAGGTGATGCGTTTGAGGTGATGGGTTTAAGTTGATGGAAGTGAGGTGATCGGTTTAAGGTAATAGGTTTGGTGTGATTTTAGTGAGGTGATGGGTTTGAGAAAGGGGAAGGTTTATGGGCATGAGGTGATGGAATGAAGTGATTGATTTGGTAGGATATGAGTGAGGGGGTGGGAGTGGCTTGATGGGAGTGCGGTGAAAGGTTTGGGGTGATCGGTTAAAAGTGATGAATTTGAGGTGATGTGTTTGAGGTGATGGGTTTTAAGTGATGAAAGTGATGTTATGGGTTTGAGATAATGGGAGTGAGGTGATGAGAGTGATGCAATGGGTAGGAGGGGATGGAAGTGAGGTGATGGGAGTGGGGTGATGAGTTTGAGGGGATGGAAGTGAGGTGATGGAAGTGAGATGATGGGAGTGAGATGATGGGTTTGAGATGATTGGAGTGAGGTGATGGGAGTGAGATGATGGGAGTGAGATGATGGGAGTGAGATGATGGGAGTGAGGTGATGGGAGTGATGTGATGAGTTTGAGGGGATGGAAGTGAGGTGATGGGAGTGAGGTGATGGGAGTGAGATGATGGGAGTAAGGCGATGGGTTTGAGTTGATGGGAGTAAGGGGATGGGAGTGAGGTGATGAGTTTGAGGGGATGGAAGTGAGGTGATGCTAGTGAGGTGATGAGTTTGATGTGATGGAAGTGAGGTGATGGGAGTGAGGTGATGGGATTGAGGTGATGAGTTTGAGGTGATGGGAGTGAGGTGATGGGAGTGAGGTGATGGGAGTGAGATGATGGGAGTAAGGCGATGGGTTTGAGTTGATGGGAGTAAGGGGATGGGAGTGAGGTGATGAGTTTGAGGGGATGGAAGTGAGGTGATGCTAGTGAGGTGATGAGTTTGATGTGATGGAAGTGAGGTGATGGGAGTGAGGTGATGGGATTGAGGTGATGAGTTTGAGGTGATGGGAGTGAGGTGATGGGAGTGAGGTGATGGGAGTGAGGTTATGGGAGTGAGATGATGAGAGTGAGATGATGGGAGTAAGGCGATGGGTTTGAGTTAATGGGAGTAAGGGGATGGGATTTAGTTTATGGGAATTATTTGAATGAAGTGATGTGAATGAGGTGATGCGTTTGAGGTAATGGGTATGAGGTTATGGGAGTGAGGTGATGGGTTTGAGGTGATGGGAGTGAGATGATGGGTTTGAGATGATTGGAGTGAGGTGATCGGTTTGAGGTGATGAGTTTGAGATGATTTGTTTGAGGTGATGGTTTTAAGGTGATAGGTTTGAGGTGATGAGTGTGAGGTGGTAGGAGTGAGATGATGCCTTAGTTGATGGGAGTGAGGTGGTGTGTTTGAGGTGATTTGTTTGAGGGGATGGTTTTGAGGTGATGGGTTTGAGGTGATGAGTTTGAGGTGATAATATTGAGTTGTTGGGAATGAGGCGATAGGTTATGATGTTAGGAGAGGTGATGCGTTAGGTGATTGGAGTGAGGTGATGGTTTGAGATGGTTAGAGGTGATGGTTTTCAGGTGATCGGTTTGAGGTGATGAGTTTGATGTCATATTAGTGAGGTGATTGGGATGAGGTTATGGGAATAAAGTGATGGGTTTGAGGTGATGGGAGTGAGAGGATGTGCTAGGTTATGGGATTAAGGTGTTGGTTTGAGATGATTCGAATGAGATATTGGGTTAGGTGATGAGATTGAGCAAGTGATTATGAATGTAAATCGGTGCAACTTCTCTGCATGAAGGGATTCATAATGTACTTCTGTTTATAATGCACTTCCATGACAGACGACATTTTGCCAGACTGCTCCTCCACTGCCACCTGTCGGACGGAAAGACAATTTTACGGATATTGGCGGAAGGTTCAAACTTTACTGCAATACTGCCAAAACCAACTTATGATGTCGTGGGACATCATAATAAAATAAGAGGCATTACTTTCGAAGCACCTGTCGCAGAAAAAAGTATTGAATGGGAATCATCCCTATACACAAATTGTATAAATTGTGAAAAGGCATATAATCGTGTGATTCAAAGTACTCTTTAGTAAAATAAAGAAAGACTAGAAAAAGTAAAGGAGAAATGAAGACAAATAAAGAAAATTCTGAAAAGTGCAGGAAAGTAAGACATAAAGAATGAAAATAAGGAAATACGAAATTTAAAAAGAAAGAAAGAAAGAAAAAAGAAAGCAGGAAGAAAAGAAGGAAAGAAAGAAAGAAAAAAGGAAGACCGAAAGAAAGAAAGAAAGAAAGAAAGAAAGAAAGAAAGAAAGAAAAAAAGCAAGAAAGGAAGAAAGAAATAAAGCAAAGCTAACAAAACAATATAGGAAAATTAAAGAATATCTAACAATAAATGCTGATGGCCTGTGTTAGTGAATATTCATTTTTCAATTTCTGAATTCTTCCCTCTTTATCTGTTAAATACTTTTTCTGTTATATTTCTTGGGCAATATTTTGTATGTCTAAATGAAATCTCAGAAATGAAAGCAACATCACGTCCCATCTCTATCTGTCTTCTGCAAGAAAGTTCCAAGCAAAACTAAAATCTGCCGAAAGAAAAGCCCAATCTGTTCCCAGATCTCCAAAGTTTCGCTCAAACCGTCTATGGCAGTTAACGGATGAGTGATGTGATCTGTGATTGGCGTTGCTTGCCGTCATAGTAATTACATTATCCTTGATATGAGAATCAGGATTGGAAAAGATTGCAGACACAAGGGCCCAGTTAGGATTACAAACGACTGTAATTATGCGTTGTTGCTTCAAGGCTTAAGGTTACCTTGGACTATCAGGAAAGCGATGCTGTTATCATACACACTCCCGAGTTACTTATTGGCCCCTCCCCTATGTTGCTTAAATATTCTGGCTACTGTAATTGGGATTTCCATAGATTTCATATTACTTCTTCTTTGTTGAAACCTCTTGCCCTGCTTCATTTAGCTTTCTTGCGCCAGTTACAGTGACCTTTTGTCTATGGATTCTATCAAGACGCTCTCCTGATGACGCACATTCAATTCTGCCTCCCTAGTTTCTTAACATGTCACCCAGAGTTTATATTTGCTTTGTTAGCTAATTTCCTCTTGAATTGCAGGAATGGGATGAAAGCTATAAAAAAAAAGATAAATATTGCGATGTAGCAGCCACTGCCGTCGAGGATGAAGTATTACATTGATTGACTTTTCAAGAGTTGGAGTCGCCAGTTCGATTCCTTTCCCCTTTGCTGTCATAGCTAAAAGTCTGATAGCCAACGATATAGATTAGAGCCAGTGTGACCACACATCGAACCAGATCTCTTTTACAAGAAAGACAAGCACCTTAACCGCTCGGTCTCTTTCGCGTTCTATATTAAACGATCTAGCTCCCAAAATGGTGACTAAAAGTGTAAATACACGATACACTTTCACAGAGGTTGATTGAACATTTGTAAGTATGCATTATCAGTGTACTATTTGATGTGTTTTCAAATCTGGGCTGAGGCAGCGATCGAGGCAGAGAGGGATAAAGGCAGAAAAAAAAGAGTGTGTGTGATAGATTGAGGGAGAGAAGATAGAGAATTAGAAAAACTGACAGAGAAAAGAGAAAGAAGAGGGAGATAGCCACTGATAGAGACGAATGAGAGAAATTTAGAGGTAAAAGGAGAGAGGAGCAAGATAGAGACTGACATGAAAAAGATAGAAGAGAGATTTTGATAGAGAAATTAGGAAGACAGAAGAGTGAGATAGTAATTCATGGAAAGAGAGCTAGAGAGAGAGAGAGAGAGAGAGAGAGAGAGAGAGATTATGAGAGACGAAAGAGTAGTTTCTATAGTTGTGATGGAGGTTTAGTACAAATGGTGGTCTTTTAGTAGAGGCAGTTTGAGAGCTGGTTGTCTCCTATCCGTTAGGGCAGTCATGCGCTGTGTCAATTTCTTTCACAATATCAGCAATGTGGGTGACCGGGCGATATCCTGTTCATTGTTAAGATACATGTTTATACTCATAAGATACTTACCTGACTCTGCTTTTGTTTTGTGCGCGCAATAATGTTTGTTTGAAATTTGTTAATTCCATTTTACAATTTTTCCGTTGGCACTGGTCATACTGTCTACCTTTCGTAAACTTGCACGTGTGTATTATGTGTGGAAGGAGGGGGGTGTGTCGGTGTTAGGGGAGGGGGTGTCATTGTATTGTTAAGATGTAAAGATCCTGTAAGATATTTCAAACTGAACGTTTGTTCTTTGCAAGTTTGACAAAAACGAAATGAGGCCGTCGGTGAGGGAACATATAAAATAGTTCTTTGGCAAAGCACATTATAATGTAAGGCTCTAACTTACCTTCTTTGTCCGACCGACTAGAAAGCAACATAATCAATCTCTTTTGCATGTGTCATATTTATATACAAAAAGGGAAAAAGCGTACGAGGAAGTTTTGGGTAACTAGGAATGACAGTAAATGAATGGTTAACGGTAAAACCTCACACAGATTTATGAGAGACAAGCCAAACAAGTGGCATTACTCAGCAGTAATGCTAGAGCCACTAATGCTAGATCACAGACTCACCTCACAAAGAAGTCAAAAAAAGTATTACGGTAGACAAGAGAAACTACATTGATAGTCTGGCTACAGAAGCTGTAGCCTGAGAAACTACAAGGTTTGTATAGCGCTGCCAGCCAATTCTCAGGAAAATACCAACAATAAAACAGACCAATGAAGGACAAATAGGTCAGCAGGATTACAAATCACGAAGAACATGAGGCAAGTTGCGAAATACTTTAAACCGCTCCTTAATAGCAGACCAGCAATTAGCCCTCCTGAAATTGTACAAGATGAAGAAGACCACATAGTTAACTGTGATAAGTTAAAGGAAGAAAATATCAAGAGGCCAAATAGCCTGCTAAACTTAACTTAACTAACTTAACGTCTTTATACTGGTTTAGAAGACTCTGCAGAGTCTGTATACAACCAATTCCATTTACATCACCTTCCTCTAGAAGCTGTACGCATCCAATCTGTTCTTAAATGCATTGACCGTCCCAGCCTCCACCACCTCACTTGGCAATGCATTCCAAGCATTCACTACTCTCTGGCTAAAGAAATACTTCATAATATCTAATCTGGACCTCTCCTTAGTCAACTTGTAGCTGTGCCCTCTTGTCCTTGTTGGTGGTTGTACTTTAAAAAACTTGTTAAAGTCCACTGTATCCATTCCTCTGATCATCTTATACACCTGTATTAAGTCACCACGAATTCTTCTCTCTTCTAGACACTGAAGGCCAGTTCTTTTTAATCTTTCTTCATAACTGTAATTCTGGAATCACACTATCAGCTTTGTCGCTCTTTTTTGTATTCTCTCCAGCATGTCTATATCCCCTCTCTGATAAGGACTCCACACCTGTACACAGTACTCCAATCTAGGTCTAACTAATGCTTTATACAGTTTGACTATCACTTCCTTGCTCCTATGTTTAATATTTCTTTTTATCATCCCTAACATTGCATTTGCCTTTTTTACTGCTACCTGAACTTGCTCCCTCATCTTACATGTATGATCTATTATAACCCCTAAGTCCCTTTCTTTATCTATCTTTATAATATTGTTCTCTCCCATTCTGTAATTATGTTCCATATTGGATCTACCCATGTGGATAACTGTACATTTATCTACATTAAACTCCCTTTGCCAGATTACAGACCATTCTCGAATTTTATCTAAATCCGACCTCAATATATCCACTTCTGCTTTAGATGAGACACTAATGCATAGTTTCGTGTCATCAGCAAATTTTGCAATAATGGATCCCATACCTATGTCCAAATCATTTATATATATCGAGAATAAAATTGGTCCCAAAACCGAGCCCTGTGGCACTCCACTTTTCACTTCACACCACTCAGAGTACTCCTTATTTATACCCACCCTTTGCCTTCTTCCCGTTAACCAATTTTCAATCCATTTGGCAACTTCCCCACCTATTCCATGTGATTTTAATTTTCGAAATAATCTTTGATGAGGTACTCTATCAAAGGCCTTTGCAAAATCCAGTTAAATAACATCCACTGGCTCCCCTTTATCTAAAATTTTGGTAACCTCCTCCATGAATTCTAATAGATTTGTTAAGCATGATCTCCCTCTGGTAAACCCATGCTGACTATTTCTAATTAGATTAAATTTGTCTAAATGCATTACAATGTTTTCTTTGATTATTGACTCTAACAATTTACAGACTATGCTCGTTAAGCTCACAGGTCTGTAGTTTGCTGGATCTGCCTTTTTGCCCTTTTTGAATAAGGGGATCACTCCCGCATCTTTCCAATCCCGTGGAACAATCTCTTGTGCAAGTGATTGGGAACATAATATAGCCAAGTGTTTTGCTAATTGGTCTCTAATTTCAAACAGCAATTTTGGATGAATACCATCTTGACCTGGACATTTATCCACTTTCAACCCCTCCAATTTTTTAAAAACCATTTCCTCTGTAATACAGATTGATCCTAATCCTGCTGAATCCATGTCTCTTTGAAAAATATCTACAGGCTCTGGGATCTTGGAGCAGTCCTCTTTTGTGTACACTGTGCCAATTAATGATTGAGTAGATTTGCTGCTTTCCTGTTTTCACTTATTTTGTTTCCTGTGCTGTCTATGAGAGGGCCTACTTTGTCCTTTGATCTTTGTTTATTTCTAACATAAGAGAAGAAGCTTTTACTATCGGT
This sequence comes from Ariolimax columbianus, assembly GCA_036924085.1. Classification (NCBI taxonomy): domain Eukaryota; kingdom Metazoa; phylum Mollusca; class Gastropoda; order Stylommatophora; family Arionidae; genus Ariolimax; species Ariolimax columbianus. The sequence goes on from JAVGWX010000003.1 coordinate 25,422,281, forward strand.
CTTGATCCTCTGAGCAAGTTTCTTTTCGAAGTCTATTTTTGCTGTTTTATTTGCTTTCTGAGATATGTTCTGCTTGTCCAAATATTTTAGATATGTTTCTTTTGATTTACCTGCCTCTATATATTTTTTCCATGCTTTATTTTTAGCTCTTCTACATTTAACTACAATTTTAGTGATCCACTTTTTACGCTTGGGGTTTACTTCCCTAATATGGAACACATTCCTCTTTTAGCGTTTCGAGAACTGCTTTAAAACTCACCCACTCCTGTTCAACATCTGTTCCTCTGACAATATCTTCCCATATTATGTGGTTCGCTGCCTCTTTCATCCTCTTAACATCTGCCTTAGAGTAGTCATATGTTCGCGTGTTTATGTTCACTTCTTTCCCTGCAATAAGATCCCATCGGATGATTTGATGGTCACTTGAGCCAAACAGTTCCCCTACGGTAACGTTTTCAATATAATTTCCTCTGTAGTAAAAACTCGGTCGAGTATGTTTTTGCCTCTGGTGGCTGCTACTACATGTTGAATAAAAAAAATTTCAGTTATGCACATAACAAAAGGTTTTGACTCTACAAGTGCTTCTGCCATATCCCATTTTATTTCTAGAAAGTTGAAATCCCCCATTAATAATAAATTCCTATCACTTGCCTTTACTATGCTACTAATCAGCTCCTCATCTTCCTCCTTTTGACTTGATGGACATCTATAGCATACTCCAATCACTGTTTTTTCACCCCCACTTTCTATTTAACCCCATACACTTTCATTTTTGTTACCACATGATAAATCCTCTCTGCTAGTTAAATTAACAGAATGTATACAGTATAATAAAACACCACCCTCTTAGCCTTGTCTCCAACTACCCTATCCTTCCTTAACATTGTATATCCCTCTATTTCAAATTCACCATCTGCAATGTCCTCATATGCCCATGATTCTGTTAACCCTATTATATCTGGTTTTTCTTCCTCTACATACAGTTCCAATTCTTCTCTTTTATTTACAATGCTTCTCACATTTGCATAAAAACATTTTAGTTTGCAATTTTGTTGTTTTTCCACTTTTTGTTTTTGCTGCATCATTTTAATGTTTGGTTTTCCCCTACTTAATTCCCACTTCTCTGACCTAAACTCTCCCCTTTGACTACATCCTCTATAGCACCCTATTTTAGGCCTATCTTTAGTCTCATACTTTGTGCGCAACTGTGTTGCCTGGACGGAGGGTGTGTTGACCAAGGTCCATGTGGGATCCAGAGAGGGAACCCTATACTCCGCTGCCTCGCGAGGAGGGAGAGTTTGACGAGTACTCCTTATCGTATGTGTCGGTGTGATATTTGTGGCTGTCTTTGTAGTGCCGAGTACCGTGTGGATTTTTCTAAATTTTCTTATTCCTCCTCTTTTTCCCCTTTTGTTTTTTTTGGCTTCCTTGTCCTTCTATTTTGTGCGGACGAGTTGTTTTTTTGGAGGATGTTGTGTTCCCTCAGATGTTTGAGTATTTTGTTTGTGCATGATGATATTGTGAGTCGTAGCCCAAAGAGATGGTTTCTTTAATATTTTACGGATTTCACGGCTGCTGTTAAACCGTTTTCTCCCGCTGGTCGGTTCATGGCAGGGTCGTTATCGCGTCATGCACCGGTGATTTTCTGACCGTAAGCATGACCCAGATCCCCTTGCGTGGGTAGCTGTGATCCTTTAATGAATTGCGAAATTAGAAATGCACTTTCCACGATCCTAAACAGTAGAAACACAGGTCGGAAACACAGGCCCAGTTAATTTTCACATCTAAATTATGCACAATTATATCCAAGAATGACGAGAATATCGCAGGATAATCCTAGTAAACAAATATAAATCACTCCGACATTGGGAGCAACATAATTCAGCAGCCTATAATGGCGCTCGAACCGGAACCAGCAAGGCCTGTTGGGACGCCAGCTGAAGCTATTTAATCGACATTGAAGTATCCACAAATATGGAGTACAGTTTTATTGAAATAAATGAGATACAGACAATATTCTCAAAAAGGTAGTTAAGCTACTAAAATAAGGTGTTCTTGTAGAATGTAAAAACATCATCATCATGTCCTTTGCAGAACGTCGCTCTCACAACAGACTCGATGTCTAACCAAAACGTCCGCCTCTTTCACTGTCATCTTCAGGGCCTCCGTGATGTCTTGTTCCCATCTTCTCCTCGGTTTGCCTCTGACTCGCTTTCCAACATCGTTCTCTCCAGGTCATTAACGCATTTGGTGTGGCCAACATATGTTAGTTTTCTGGACAAGATATTGTTAACTAACAACTTTCCCCGATATCCAGTTCTTTTAGGATATCTGAATTTGTCCTATTCTATATCCCCGGTATTTTGAGCAGCCTTCTGTAGCATTTCAAGTCAAAAGATGCAATCTTTTTCTTAAGTGTTTGTGCGGTGGTCCACGTGTCACATTTCTGGGTTGCCGCCGGGAAGATGCAAGTTGGCAGGATTTTTATGTTCTTCATTTTATTTCAGTTCTTCCATTCGTTTCTCATTTCATTCAACCTCTGCGTTGCCATTAGCCATTCTCCGTTGGACTTCATTCAGGAAATCTCCATTGCTGCTTATAATTGAGCCCACGTACTCAAAACTTGGGACTTTTTCAATCTACAGTTGGTATGTAGAAATAACAGAGAAATAAAGCTCTAGTTAGTAATTGTTGAATTATTAAACCGATCTGCGTTATTTTTTGAACACCCAAAACAACGGATACCCGGTTATGAGAATAATAAGTAAGTTCCATCCAAAACAAACGATGTTCAGATCAGATGGCCACTTTTTGCATAATTGTAAAGAAGTCATAAGAGCAGAAATTAGTCTGTAAATTAACTCTGCTGACTATGAAAAAGTCTTTGATAGCTAAACTAGGGATACACTCTGGAAATGATATGTTCCTGCAGGATCCCGAGGAAACTCACCAATATAATAAACTAGAACTATGAGGAAATGCAGTGTAGAGTTTTTCACGAGTGACAACTTATGTAAACATTTAAAATTAAATCGGAGCTAGCAGGGGCTATCTTCTATCACTGTTTTTGTTCCTGCTTGCAGTTGATTGGATTTTGAAATAAAATACAAATGGAATGCAGGGGACCTTATTTAAACATCTTGAAGACTTGCACTTTCCAGACGATACAGTCTTCCTAGCTCACAGCCAACCCAAACTGCAGAAGAAGAGACACACTAGATACATTATCCCTGCAAGTACAAAGAAGTTGAGTTACGTTAAGTAGGGTCATGCAGAAAAGACAGACCTGTACAATTAAATACAGCCAACAACACAGTCCAGTCAAAATGAGAAGAACACCCTTGCATGAGGTAGACAGCTTTACATTTCTAGGAAACATAATAAACACGACTGGGAGTACAGATAGGGATGTAAAAGTTAGTATACAAAAGGCAATAATGACCTTTATCATGCTGAAAACAAAAATGAAACGTTAAAATGGCAAATAATCCTACAAAGTCAAGGATCGTCAAATCGGTTCTTATGTGAAAAACGAAAAAAGGATAGATGATAAAACTCAATAAGAACCGATTACATGGTTTTATTAACAAGTGCTGAGGACAGAATAATATGGGCCACCTTGTTCATCGTTGCAGCTTAAGGGAGAGAACAGGACAAATGCATGTGGAACATGGCATCTGTGAAAGAAGGTGCCGCTGGAAAGACCACACACTACGAAAGCCGCAAGCCAGTATCTCCATTACCATGAAACTCCTATGGAAAAAGATAAATGGAAAGGCCAAAAAGCATATGAAAAATAGACCTAGTGATTAGAACAAGAAAAACAAGGTGACGTTGCAAGGAACTTCGGAGAATAGCGTGTATGCAGTGCATTGATTGATGACTGATATACTCCAAGATAATAAGGCGGTAAAGAATAAAATGAAGAAGATGAAGAAGAAGCAGAAGAAGTAAAAGAAGAGGAAGTAGAACAACTTACTGGAATTGCTTATCTGAAACGCAACTGCAAACGGTAAATTAAATTAGATGAACAATAAGTCCATTTGAGGCTCCTCTGGTCACGTTGGGGCTACTCAAGACAAGTTTGGGCTCCTCAAGACAAGTTTGTGCTCCTCAAGACAAGTTGGGGCTACTCAAGACAAGTTGGGGCTACTTAAGACAAGTTGGGGCTCCTTAAGACAAAGTTGGGGCTACTCAAGACAAGTTGGGGCTCCTCAAGACAAGTTGGGGGTCCTCAAGACAAGTTGGTGCTCCTCAAGACAAGGGGCTCCTCAAGACAAGGGGCTCCTCAAGACAAGGGTCTCCTCAAGACAAGGGACGCTTCAAGACAAGTTGGGGCTTTTAAAGACAAGGGGCTCCTCAAGACAAGTTGGGGCTCCCAAAGACAAGTTGCTCCTCAAGACAAGGGGCTCCTCAAGACAAGTTGGGGCTCCGTAAGACAAGCTGGGGCACCTAAAGACAAGTTGGGGCTCATCAAGACAAGTTGGGGCTCTTCACGACAAGTTGGGGCTCCTCAAGACAAGTTGGTGCTCTTCAAGACAAGTTGGGGCTCCTCAAGACAAGTTGGGGCTACTCAAGACAAGTTGGGGCTACTCAAGACAAGTTGAGGCTACTCAAGACGAGTTGGGGGCTCCGCAAGACAAGTTAGGCTACTCAAGATAATTTGGGGCTCCTTAAGACAAATTTTGGCTTCTCAAGACAAGTTGGGGCTACTCAAGACAAGGGGCTCTACAAGACTAGTTGGGGCTCCTCAAGACAAGGGGCTCCTCAAGACAAGTTGGGGCTCCTCAAGACAAGTTGGGGCTACTCAAGACAATGGGCTCCTCAAGACAAGGGGCTCCTCAAGACAAGAGGCTCTTCAAGACAAGGGGCTCCTCAAGACAAGGGGCTCCTCAAAACAAGTTGGGGCTCTTCAAGACAAGTTGGGGCTCCTTAAGACAAGGGGCTCCTCAAGACAAGTTGGGACTCCTAAAGACAAGTTGGGGCTACTAAAGACAAGTTGAGGCTACTCAGGACAAGTTGGGGCTCCTCACGACAAGTTGGTGCTACTCAAGACAATTTGGGGCTACTCAAGATAAGTTGGGGCTCCTAAAGATAAGTTGGGGCTACTCAAGACAAGTTGCGGCTCCTCAAGACAAGTTGGGGGTCCTCAAGACAAGTTGGGGCTCCTCAAGACAAGGGGCTCCTCAAGACAAGTTGGTGCTCCTCAAGACAAGGGGCTCCTCAAGACAAGGGGCTCCTCAAGACAAGGGTCTCCTCAAGACAAGGGGTTCTTCATGACAAGTTGGGGCTTTTAAAGACAAAGGGCTCCTCAAGACAAGTTGGGGCTCCTCAAGACAAGTTGCTCCTCAAGACAAGGGGCTCCTCAAGACAAGTTTGGGCTCCGTAAGACAAGTTGGGGCTCCTAAAGACATGTTGGGGCTCCTCAAGACAAGTTGGGGATCTTCACAAGTTGGGGCTCCTCAAGACAAGTTGGGGCTCCTAAAAGACAAGTTGGGGCTACTCAAGACAAGTTGAGGCTACTCAAGACAAGTTTGGGGCTCCGCAAGACACGTTTGGGCTCCTCAAGACAAGTTGGGGCTACTCAAGACAAGTTGAGCTAATCAAGATAATCTGGGGCTCCTTAGGACAAGTTGGGGCTCCTCAAGACAAGTTGGGGCTACTCAAGACAAGGGGCTCTACAAGACTAGTTGGGGCTCCTCAAGACAAGGGGCTCCTTAAGACAAGTTGGGGCTCCTCAAGACAAGTTGGGGCTACTCAAGACAATGGGCTCCTCAAGACAAAGGGCTCCTCAAGACAAGGGGCTCCTAAAGACAAGTTGGGGCTCTTCAAGACACGGTGGGGGCTCCTCAAGACAAGTTTGGGCTCCTCAAGACAAATTCGGGCTACTCAAGACAAGTTGGGTTACTCAAGATAATTTGGGGCTCCTGAAGACAAGTTAGGGCTCCTCAAGACAAGTTGGGGCTCCTCAAGACAAGTTGGGGCTCCTCAAGACAAGTCGGGGCTACTCAAGACAAGGGGCTCCTTAAGACAAGGGGCTCCTCAAGACAAGGGGCTCTTCAAGACAAGTTGGGGCTCCTCAAGACAAGTTGGGGCTCATCAAGACAAGTTGGGGCTCCTCAAGACAATGGGCTCATCAAGACAAGTTGGGGCTCCTCAAGACAAGGGGCTCCTCAAGACAAGTTGGGACTCCTCAAGACAAGTTGGGGCTACTCAAGACAAGCTGGGGCTACTCAAGATAATTTGGGGCTAATCAGGACAAGTTGGGGCTACTCAAGACAAGTTGGGGCTACTCAAGACAAGTTTAGGGCTCCTCAAGACAAGTTGGGGCTACTTTAGACAAGTTGGGGCTACTCAAGATGATTTGGAGCCCATTGCGACAAGTTGGGGCTACTCAAGATAAATTTCAAAGAACTCACTTTGTGTAGTTCTGACATACATCTTTTTCTGCTGTGTTTGTCCTAGAAAGGTGGTTATGACGTTTTGTCGTAGCTTGCAGCGAGGCTGCAAAATCTGGGTCTATCGGACTAACACAACTTATCTCAGCTGGCTTGTTTTGGTACTGGTTTTGCCCTCCCATTGCGATCGCTTTTCTCTACGTCAGACTACACTAGCCCAGCTTGTTTCCCGGGCCACCGCTTAGAAGCTGAAGATAATCTTGGTCAGCTCTAGTTCGCTGTCCCTGATGCCTACAGCCAGCTTGCGTCTCTAGCTGCTGTCAGCTCATTAATTGTGCTGCATTGCATCTTCGGGAAAGCTACCCTAGATATGACGCACACATTTAAGCAAAGTTTTTGTTAAAGTAATTTTTTTCCGATTAGATAATAGTACCTAACTTGTGTTGAATGTTATCAATATTGTACTGGTTCCGCTTCAGTAACCCAAAGTATATGTCGTAATCCAAGCTATTTACAGCAGAGCGAAGTGTGACTCGACTTGAATCAATTGAAACAAAAACAGAACTTCTTATCTTTGTGTCACCAGGTTCCTAAACAATCGTATATATTAACAGGCTGATTGGGCTGCAATTTAGGGCCTCAAAATTGTAGAGGCCTCGTTTCTTGGGGCAAGCTATGTTGGTTTTATTAAAGGTCTCAACTTTATTTCTAACAGAAGACCACACGACGTCTAGCATTTTATAAATACGATTATATATATATATTACTGAATTAGTGGACGACCCGATAATCCAATAATATATATATATAAAATGCTGGAAGTAATGTGGCTAGAAGTAAAATTGAGGCTTTATTTATATATGTGTGTGTGTGTATATATATATATATATATATATATATATATATATATATATATATATATATATATATATATATATACACATGATAATTGTCCATCGTAGTCGATGATGACCGCTGACGTCACGCCATCCTTGTTGTATATGTTATGTTTTTGTTCTCCAAGTGTATGTACTTAGAGCCATGTTTCGGTACGTTGTTTACTGGATCTAATTGGGTTTATCAGTCCAATGCAAGCAAGAAATGTTCTATACACACACACACACACACACACACACAAACACACACACACACAAACACACACACACAAACACACACACACACACAAACACACAAACATATATATATATATAATGTCGCAGCAAGCTCTGCTGGCCTATGTCTGTCACTAGCCCCACACTACCCAAATCGGAACACCAGAGTGGTTAGCCCCTACCTGTACTAGACACATTCTTTCCCCCAACCAACACCCCCCTCCCCCCTTTTTCCTTTTTTGACTTAGTATCCAGACGGAGAGTGACCTTGGCACACATTCATGTACCTTTGTTTTCAGAGTCGCTGAGCACATCACCCCTGCTCTAAACGCTCATGCTCCGGCTGGAACTGTTACAACGTCCAGCCGACTGATGCGATGGTATTGTCGCCTCCCTATACAAAGGCATGGATAGTCGTAAAGACTGCAGTAATTATAGGCCTATAACACTACTCTCGGTACCGGGGAAGGTGCTTGCCTACGTGCTACTGGATAGACTCAAGCCTCTCTTGAGCATAAAACGTCGCCCAAAACAGTCTGGCTTCACCCAGGGTCGTTCTATAACCGACGCTATCCTTGCTCTGTGCCTCCTCGCCGAACTGCAATGGGCCTTCAATCGCCCATGTGTACTCTGCGCTGCATACATGGACTTGAAGTCCGCCTTTGACTCGGTTGATCGACCGGCTTTATTGAAAGACCTCCAGAGAATAGGCACAACGGCCTTCCTGTTGAACCTGATCAAAGAGTTACAGAAGTACACCGGCGTCAGAATTCGATGGACTGGCACTCTCTCTGACAAATTGCCAACGACTTAGGATGTCAGACAGGGATGTGTTCTTACCCCGACCTATTCTTCCCGGCAGCTGACTGGCTTCTTGACCGCCTCAGCTCCCGTCAGGGGGGTATAGCTATTGATCAGTCAATCTTCACTGATCTCGTTTACACGGACTACATTGTTTTGTTCGGAACAGACAGATCTGCGCTGCAGCGCTCTCTGGAAATGTTAAACAGTGAAACGTCCTCTCTAGGCCTGTCTACATCCTGAGGAAAGACCAATGTTCTGAACTTCATTTCCGACACAGCGACCCAGGGTATTGAAACTCAAGGTCACACTGCGGTAGACATCAACAAATTCATCTATCTCGGTAACATGATATCATCCGATAGACGCAGGGGTCTCGATATGTCAAAGCGGATCGGACTAGCTGCGTCCGTTATGCACGACCTCCAACGCGTGTGGAGTAATGGCAAGATCCCCCTTGGGACAAAAATCCGCATTTACTATTCCTGTGTGGTCACAGTCCTGCTTTACGACTCCGAAACCTGGACATTGCTGAAAAATGACATGTCGAGACTATAAGCCTTCCATATGCGTAGCCAGCGGCGTATCCTAGGCATCCGATGGCATGACTACATCCGCAACGTGGAAGTCTCTGCTAAAACAGGCCTCCACCAAATCTCAGAAACACTTGACTGGCGCCGAGTTTCATTTTTCGGTCATGCTGTACGGCTAGACCAGGAAACCTCTGCCCACAAGATACTACACAAGTCGTTCCTCAGCGCCAAAAGTCGGCGCCCGACCGGCTTGAGGTGCAGAAAAGGCCGTCTCCGAACTGTATGGCTCCACGAAGTAGCAGCCTCCTCCTCCGCCCTGGAACCTCGCCACAGATGTGGATCATGGATGTTGCCGACCAACGCAACAGGCCTCAGACGACTCAGCGAACATTATTATTATTATTATTATTATTATTATTATTATTAGTATATATGCGCGCACACAAACACACTCACGTTCAAGCGCGCGCACAAATACACAATCCGAATAAAGATTATCTTGAAATATTCAAAGAGAAGTATTGACCGAACCTAACAATCTAACACATCTAAAGCTGTTGCAATTAACACATTTCCATTATTCAATACTACAAACGGACTAATAGAGGATTACCTGTTGCCAGTGGGAATTATCCTGCAAATACTACTCTAATAAGTATTCAGTAGTAACAAAATGACGAGACAAGCCGACCAATGGTTAATCAAGTGAATATAGCCGCTGATATCAGAAGTAGAAGGTAGAATGGGCATTGTCTTATATGTGTTATCATAATGGCAAGTGGCATAAACTATGTTATAAGGCTATAGGACGAGGAATAAGGAATGCAGCAACTCTTATAACAAAACGATGGTTTTTAAAAGAGAAGTTTATGCCTGTTTGACAGAGTCGACAAGAGAAGTCTATGTCTGTGTGAGAGAATAGACCAGTGTGACATAATCAATAAGAAAAGTTTATGTCTGTGTAACAGAATTTACAAGAGAAATCGATGTTTGTGTCACACAATCAACAAGAGAAATCTATGTCTGTGTGACGGAAACGAGAATATGCCGACTGCCACTCTCAGTACATGTCACGAAAGGTGACTAATTGTACCGTTTAACCACTCCACCCTCTTTCTAGTATAGGGCTCTCCAGCCAATGCAATGCGTGCTCCATTATTCACACAGACGAACAACCTCAGAGTGTGGAGTAGTTATTTGGGCTTGATAGAAAGTTACATAAAAATTAATACTTGTTATTCTCTATTTATGTTAGATGGAATGAACTCGTTTTGTGAAACACTTTCCAGAGCATCAAGGAACAACAAGAAAGAAGAGTCAATGGACCAAATCTCGTCCTCTTATTTCTCATCCTACAGACCATGATGCCTCCTTTGCTGTTAGTCTGTGTCTAACAAGCCTACCTTAGGTGGCTTCCTGTTTTCTTGTACTGATGATTTGCATGTCCTTTTATATTACATCTTGAGAATTCTAACCGTATGCACTGTCCTTTTAGTTCTGTAACAGACCTTGAGAATTCTAACCTCGTGCAAGCCCCTTTCAGATTTGTAACAGACCTTGAGAATTCTAACTTCGTGCACGCCTGTTTACTCACTCTAATGCGTCCATCCTTAAATGACAATGTTTGATTGAAAAGCTTGCAGTCTGTGAATGGTTAATTCATCGTTTTCCGTGTAATAATCTAAGATCTTGACATATTTAACGTTCTCACTGTGAGACTATTCGAAACGAGGATGTCATTTCTTTCATTGATGTGAGGCCCAGCACGATATGGAATAACACGAACTCACAAAAGCAATGATAAAATAAACTTTCTTTGACAAAACACAAATGTGTAGATGTAAATACAAGAAAACGAATAAAAACTACATGAATTGAACATTCAAGTAAAGAATAATAGTTAGGTATCTGAATTGGACATTTACACTAAAAAAACAAAAACTGTCATAATCAGAATACTACACTCGAAATCTACTCTAATAATAAATTGCAAAAATAGGTCAGGTGTTTCTTTCTACCTTGATAATATTACAACGCAAATGGTAGATGCGAAATGGAAATCAGAAAGATATTAGGGATAGCCACATTTGTTTTCACCAAAGTGAGTCATAAGTTTACATCCCAGCAAGTTCCTCACAAAGTGAAAGTTAGTGATCAGGAGTTATATATACTCATTATTATTTCATTGCGTAGAAATAAGAACAATGGGCACATTATTAGAAATGGGAATTGATGTTTTGTGAGATGGGGATACATGGAAGAATGGGGTGCATCTCCTGGCAAGAAAAGAAAAGGTCTTGGGGAAATTAGGTATGCAAAGAGAATTTCTAAACGAAATCAGTTTGAAATCGTAGAGAGATAAACATATCAAGATAGTTTAAAAGCAATGTATCTGAATGTGTAACATACACGTATGATGTAGAATAAACTGATGATATCGTTCATGGGGAAAAATCATAAGAAAGATATGTCCTTTCAGCAGTAAATTACAATAAAGAACTCCATTATGTAACGTGAGCTGTAATATGTGTATACCTTTCGAAAATATAAATACGAGTCACTGTGACGAAATATTATAATTATGATAAGTTATCAATGGCAACATATGACACAACTAAGAACAATAATGCCTATATAATTTACCAATTAATCTGTGGCGGAGCAATAAAAGTACATAAATGGTCCATAACAATAAAATTTGTCAGGTCAGCTGGTCCACATTTCTATAGATTCGTCAAATTCTAATTTTAGTTGTTTACAGTCAAGTATTTTAGCAGAAGAAACTGAAGCGGTAAATATACAACTAAATAAACACATATAAAGTAAAATCAAATAAATTCAGTACAGAAATATATGAGTGCATAACTTAACAAAAACTTTAACAAACAGCAAAATGAGTTAATCATTCTTTTATTCCTATATTAATTTTGAAATATTGTTTCGAATCAAGAAGGCTACTCCAGATTCAGCAGACTTGCATGAGTTGGAGGATCTTCTACTGAAGTGAGACTAAAGACCTCATCATTAATTAATCACATATTACGGCATGCTCTAAGAGTGGCAGTGAAAATATTCTCGTTTCTATCACACACAGAGCGCGTACGGAAAGAACTCGGATAATATGACGAAGTAACTGTAATAAATAATCACAAACATTGGAAAGAACAGTTATAAAACATTAATAAAGTGGTTATAGCCCCTGTTCCATAATTCTTTCTCTCTAACAATATAACGATTCTCATGCCCCTACATGGCACTGGAACAAAAACAACACTCTGTATGCACACTTCCAACTTGACACGTCGTATTTGTCATTGTATTATGTTTCAGGTCTCTCCGAAAATCTTCATTAGATCCAGCATTCCTCTCCTGGTGTCTCTGATAAATGTACAAATATTTAGCAGGCTGTGCACCGACACAATCGCTTGTGATTACATTCGTCATCCCCTCGGCTTGTTGCAAGAGTAGCTCTTGTTGACTCCTGTGTATCCTATTCCATTTCAACATTGCTGGAACTATATTACGTCATTGGCAGTATTCATTCCTTCGAGAGAGTACGTCAGACAGAAGAGCAAACAGTGTTTATCTACGCCACTCCCTTGCCTTCTCTGACAAATCGAACTTCTTTGCAAGTTTCATTTTCTCAGACGTGTGTCACGTCAACATATTGCTTCTCCGCCTTAACCCTTCCAATAACCTTACATCAGCTTCAAAATAAATAATAAAAAGTAAATTCCATTGGTGATGTGGATGGACCAGCAACCGAACCAAGGCAGTCACAGCAGCTGCCTGAAATTGGACTCGTTTTCACAGCTTCTTGAAATGCGGGTGTTGACTCACTTCCCATTTGCTCAATAGATGTCCATTGTGTGTTCTCGCGAGAGTAGAACTATTGATCCCTTGGGAGGCTTCACTGGTCAAATATTAGGGTATGACCCAGGAGAGAGCAATACATGTTTCGCCAGCAGACGGTTTTGATAGTTTGTTCCCGCCACTGTCGCCTCTGTCTTCCGTCGCCTGTGAGAGTAACAATGAAACCCACGAGTAGTTTTTACTAAGTGCGTGTAATGCCGCAAATTAAATGGCTAATGTGTTTGTTCATCCTGTTTCTATTTCTGTCTCTGCCTCATGATATCTGTCTTTCATTTTGCCAATTGACTTTCTTTGCACTGCATGAGCAGGTCTCTGTCTCCTTTCGTCTAGCCTTGTATCCCTGTCTCATTTCGTCGAGTCTTGTATCCCTGTCTCATTTCGTCTAGCCTTGTGTCCCTATTCACCTCACAATGGACGTCTCCAATACTGTTAACCTAACTGTACCGTATTGCCTTTCTTTTAAGATTTTCAAATGTTGTTGCTGTTATACTTGTGTCGTGTCTCCATTTGTCGTGCATCCAAAGCGTACTTTCGTTCTCCCGTCTTAATTTTAATCCGCATTATTATTGCATCCATACTTGCGTCTCTCACAATAATTCATTATATATTTATTTTTGTGTGTAGTTGTTGGCAGCCTCCCACTTTCTTCTTCAAACATTTCTCGTGCAAGTTATTGTCACTTTTTGCTAAAATTCATTAAACTTCAAATCTCCTAGATTGTTATATTTTCTTATATTTCTAGTGTGCAATAAAAGTACATAAATGGTCCATAACAATAAAATGTGTCAGGTCAGCTGGTCCACATTTCTATAGATTCGTCAAATTCTAATTTTAGTTGTTTACAGTCAAGTATTTTAGCAGAAGAAACTGAAGCGGTAAATATACAACTAAATAAACACATATAAAGTAAAATCAAATAAATTCAGTACAGAAATATATGAGTGCATAACTTAACAAAAACTTTAACAAACAGTAGAGCAGTGAATTCCACAGTATTTACAACGAGTGAAGTCACGTAGCCAAGACAACATGTGGAGTTCCGTAGCCAAAATATTTAATAAAAACGCAGAAGAGAAATAGCATTTACTGTTAAATTGGCAAAGATGAATTTGGTTTACATCAAACCTGAAGAGCAATGGAATACTATAACTAATATGTGTATACAACAATCTGTATACAGAGATTAGACATGTGTGCAACAATATACTCATTTGAATCTAATATAATATTTGAAGCATTTGTAACTATTCCTATCACGAGAAGACAAGTGAAAGGATTCGATAATTGCTCATAGATGAATAGTTGTTATGTACTGAGAACAGGTAGTAGCGTAAACATCTGTCGGCAGCTGAAACCATTTAGTTAATTCTTGTAAAAACATTTACGTGAGGGTGACACAAAACTCATGTTGTCTACTTGTATGCTTACAAATCTAAACAAACACAGATATACACTAGCGCGCGTACACACACGCCCTCCCACCCCCACCCCACCCACACACACACACACACACACATAGACGGTGTGAATAAATTCAGGTATTTTCGTTTGTCGGTTTAAAGTCCACACACACACCACACACACACACACACACACACACACACACACACACACACATATGCATAATCAAATGCTATTAACTAACATTTTTTAACATTTATACACTCATATATAGACACATATATATACACACACACACACACACGTGTAGATTCCCCGTGTGGATCATGTGACTTTCACTAGGAAGAAAGAATAGGGCAACAATACCTACATATATGTCGTAAAAGATAACCATAGAAATTTGTGCTTTGACTAGCAGCCTCATTGTGTCAATTACATTTCTATAGAAACCGCCACTACAGAAACACACAAAGCGATTTTGCGCAAGATTCCTTAAGGAGACAAATTGTAGTGGTAGCCGTGTACTCTGATTGGAGTATTAAAAGGGCAAGAAGAAGTAACGCGCACATCCACCATTGACACAACATTTGTGTACAGAAAAAAGGGTCAGAAATAAGCCAAAATAAACAAAATAATGAATGACGGGAAGCAAGATAAAAGCACGAAAGAATGTTAATTAACATCAACAAATAACACAAAATAAAATATATTTCAACAATATAAAATCAGCAAACATCCGTCAATGTCTTGGAATCTGCTAACAGTGGCAATACTTGATCACATCGCTCACAATCTACTGAAAATTGTTTCGTGGTGTTTTGTCATTTGGCATTCATCCACCGTGATTTCTACTGTTCTAAATTATTCTGATTCTTACATAATGCAGAACATTTTCTTTATTTACTTGCATTTCTGTTCGTCATTAATTTGACATGTTTTGTTCAGTTTTTTTAATCAAATACATTTCCTTGTATTTTTCGTAAGCTTCTCTGACTATTTATGTCTTTTTTAATTACTGATATTTATAATTAGGCACTTTATTTATGATCTGATAAAGACAAACATCCATTTTATTTACGACTTTTCTTCTATTTGAGCTCCTTTGTTTTGTTATTTAAGTCCTATTATCTTCATATGTCCCGCTGCTCACCATATTAGCATGCTAATGTGTCCTCTGTAATAATTTTTGTTCACGTGTAAAACGTTCCCAGATCGTTTGGTTTTCTTGTGTGTTCTGGAATAGGGGAATCGTTAGGCTGTAACAATTTAAGTGACTTTCTGTAGTGGATTTATGTTAATAATTCTGAAGCTATTAAACTGCTATTAAACTGTAGATAGTGGTTGTCATATTAAACCTGCAGGTGGCGGCGTAACCTATTTTCTACTGACCTGGTTCACAAACCAAACTCTCATGTATTCGATCTCATGAACCAGTAAGGTCATAACCTATAACCTATGGAAAGTTAATATGTTACAAATATTTTTGCTCAAGTCCCATGCACTGCGTCGTAATGCGCTAAAATCCATTACAACGTACTCCACCTTATGGAACAAAGCAAATATGAAGCCTGTACTTTATATCCTCCAATTTCAGTGCTGGTACCGCCACTGTATTTGACTTACTTTTCGATGCCTACTCTTTAGCATTTATGTATAAAAGCTCATTAGGGGACCGTATCGGTTGAATTTAACGCCATTAAGATAGTTGCCTCTGTGTGCCTCTTTGTTATCTGTATTTTGTTTTGACCAGCTTCATGAAACATAAATTCTTAGTAACATTTTTCACGTTGCAATAATAGTAATCTGAAGTATTATACTTCCATCTCTCACCTGGAACACCGAAATCCACATGTTGGCGTTCGCTACATTTATTTTTCACTTGAATTCCTTTTTGTAAATTTCGCTTCATAACTTTTACATCCGTCACTGGTTAGATTTAATGTTCAACCATTTGTCTATGTGCTGCTTAATATAACGGTGTTGCTGTGTACTTATGTCGTGTTATTAATAATGAAATACTAGGGGCTCAGGGGCCTCGAGGCAAGATGTCAGCCTCGAGTGCCAGAGATCGTGGGTTCGAATCACGGTGGAGATCGGGATTTTTTCACGTGAATTTTCTGGTAAAAGTGCCCCTAATCTCTCGGTAGTAGATCGGACTCCTGTGTTCAGTGTCGAGCACGTTAAAAATACCTTGGCAGTTATACATCGAAAAGAGTAGGCTTAACGGCCGCTATCCGGACAAAAAATATAGTTTAAATCTACCAAAATTATTTGTAACTTCTCCAGGCCTAGTAAGCCGCAGGATGTTGTGAAAATACCTACTATATATAATAAAGCATCTGGCAACAGACTACCTGGCAACAGATATTGAATACCAGGATTCCACGTATTTCAAGAAGTAGACGCGATAATAGATATGATTGTACATTAGAACAAAAACATATGTGTACCAACAATAACAGTTGTGTCCCAACAATAACAGTTGTGTCCCACCAAAAACAGATGTGTCCCAACAATAACAGATGTGTCCCAACAATAATTGATGTGTCCCAACAATAACAGATGTGTCCCAACAATAACAGATGTGTCCCAACAATAATAGATGTGTCCCAACAATAACAGATGTGTCCCACTAATAACAGATGTGTCCCAACAATAACATATGTGTCCCAACAATAACAGATGTGTCCCAACAATAACAGATGTGTCCTAACAATAACAGATGTGTCCGAACAATAACAGATGTGTCCTAACAAAAATAGCTGTGTCCCAACAATAATAGACGTTTTCCCAGAGCATCAGACGTGGTGAAAATATAAAACGTGTCTAGAAATTACAGACGTGTTCTGACATCAAAACAGCAGATTCTAAAAATAACAGACGCTTTCCAATAAAAATAGATATGTCCCAACAATAACATGCGTGTCCCAACAATAACAGGCTTGTATCAATGTTACCACCTTTAAGAGGTCTCGAACAAGGAAGAGCAAATGAAGATATAACCACAAGGCAATTTCAGTCTCTGTTAAACGAATTGTCAGTATGAAGGAATGAAGGATAAATATAAATCAAATCTTAAAAACATCCCATAATTTTTGTCAGGAAGATATCCTGCTGTCCTCGTCATCGTCAAACATTGATTCCTTTTTTCGTGTGTGGGTTTTTTTATTTAATCTGTTATTGTTTGTCTATATTTTTGTTTAAAATAAAGGCACACTTACGCAGAAACGTTAGTACATAGTTGTTGCTGATTTATTGTGTAAAATTACATGCTTACTTTGCTTTTTAAAAATTGTTTGTGATATTGAATTTGACTGTGCGGAGCGTCTCAGCACCAGATTGATAGTGCCCTCGCTCCTAACGGCATAGTTACAAGGTTCGATTCCCGTTATTTACAGTCGATACACCTGTAAATGTGTATCTGCTCATTGCCAGGAAAAGGGACACAATGATGAAAGGAAATGATAGCTCTCGTCTCAAAATGAGCGACGTCTAGTCTCTAACACTTTATCTTCGAGAACAGTGTCTACAATAAACCTAACTTAACATATACCTCGTTTAGTTTAGGTGGTTTTAACCCACATAACAATAAGCTGCATGTTATTGATAACTAATCTGAAGTGTGTGGAACAATATGATTCTTTTAGTTTCTGGATAAACCTTACCTTTAGACATGTTATTCTACATGATATACTCGTATTTTGTTACACTTGCACAATTTTTTAAAATTCTAGCTGGAGTAATCTATAGTGCTGTTGTAGAAGCTGCAATACGACTTGTGTTAGCTCAAAGTGGTTCGTGGTTTTGTTATCGTGTTCTTGTGATCTTCAGATATGACTCAATTGGTGGCCTTGGAGCCCAGTTTCGATTCTCCGATGGCCAATGTTACATTCAAAGAAATGGAGACAGCTATCTTGCCTTGCTCTGTCAAGTTTTTGGGAAGACACCAGGTAATACCATTATTGATGTTGTTGGTGGTTATGATAATGTTGATGGTGGCGTGGATGTCGATGGTAATTATTGTAACAGTTTTGACGGTGTTGTTGGTTATGGTTTTCCTACTGTGAATTGTTATGTTCAATCTGGTGATGAGGATAATGATGGCGTTAATGTTAATGTAGGCAATTATAATATTGATGATATAATTAATGTTGATGGTAATGATGGTCACACTATTGATGTTGTTGGTGACGAAGAGGATGGATATGGATGTTGAGGTCAATGTATGATGTTCATTATGCTGGTGTTTATAGTAACGATAGTAATAGTCGACAGTGTTGATAGTTTTGCTGTGATTAGTTATTTTGTTGAAGTTACTGACGTTCATGTTGTTATTTTTTCTGTTGATTGGTATTGTGTTGCTAAAATGAAAATAACGATAATGCGAAGGGTTAAAAACTGTAAAGAAACTGAGTACAATAGAACAAAATAATGTGTGTGCAAAAAATTGAGCACGATGTTCATGTAATTTCTAGAAACCACAAGTGAAGATTTACAGGATCGAGGAAAGAGCCGCTTGTTCAGTGATGGCCCTACAGATATAGCAAATATAGGTCTTAGCAGGGTTTAATAAATCATGTCTTCCTACCAGGGATTATCAGGCAATAGCCCGCGTAACCCTTATGTTCTGCTATAAAGGTCTCAAGGAATCGACGAGTGATTGCAATTGAATAAATAAAAGTATAATGTTTTTTTACTCAAGAAACTTAGCTAGTAGTTTGTTTTTATCTGTATGTAGTCATTTTTGTTTGTTTTAAATGACCAGGGAGTAAAGTAATTTAACTGGTATTTTATCTTAACCGTACTTAACCGAAACGCGATATGTTTGTATGTATTTGTTTGTGCTCGTATTATATTATTAATAGTTAACGTAGCATTTTTTAGTGTATGGTTTGTGCGAGTCTTATCTGGACGAATAGTGTCTACAGAAAAGTCCGAGAAGCGATCCTTGACTGGCTGACTGTTGTAGGCAGAGATCGAGAAACAATGTAGTTTGGGATCTTTTCAAAGCCCATATGCTATTTCAAACTAATTTTATTTATTATTCGTAGTAGCTGACATTACCAATAATTGTTCATGTATTTTACCTGCATATGATGAAACATCATCAATAATTGTTGATGTTCAACACTCGTGCGAATTACATATTACCAATAATTGTTGATCTTCTACATCATTATGAACTACATTTTACCAATAATTGTGAATGTTTTATACCTGTATGTAAATACATGTTCCCAATAATTGTTGATGTTTTATACCTGCATATAATTACATATTACCAATAATTATTGATGTTTTATACCTGTATGTAAATACATGTTCCCAATAATTGTTGATGTTTTATACCTGCATATAATTACATATTACCAATAATTATTGATGTTTTATACCTGTATGTAAATACATGTTCCCAATAATTGTTGATGTTTTATACCTGCATATAATTACATATTACCAATAATTATTGATGTTTTATACCTGCATATAATTACATATTACCAATAATTATTGATGTTTTATACCTGTATAGAATTTTTTAAAAGCATCCATAATTATTATTAGATTATGAAATTTACAACCTCATTGTTGTAGAGGCCCGAAAGGCGAGCAAAGAATATAAACACTGTAACTTGTCAGTCATGCGGTATGAGAGTTCCAGATGGGGCTCGCTACCTCGCTATGGATACATTTTCCGTCAGAAAACGTATATAAATATATCTAAGCAGACCAACTTCTTATGCCTTGAGTGTATATCTTGAAGACCTCGCTCCACATTAAGCTGAAGATTGAAACCAGATTGACAGATTTGTATTCGTGATGTACTGATCACGCTAAACTGTCAACTGTATAAATAATAATTGTTATGCAGGTGTTCCTTATTTACCGATACCCTAATATCTGGGCAATTTCTTTTTGCCGAATCCCAGACTTAAATTTTTTTTGGCTACTTTTTGGCTCTTGGTAAAGAAAGTGTAAACAATCTTTTCACAGTTTATCTTCAGTTTCCACATTTGACAATACTCGTGCAGTCTTCTCAGGTCTCCATTTAATCTTTGTGCTGCACTTTCTACATCCTCATGGCTCTGCATTATTACCAGATCATCAGTATTCATAGCTTTTTCAGCTTTGATGTGCTTGACCAGCGTATTGATGAAGATGAGAAAAAGAGTGCAGCTCAAAGCAGAGCTCTGTGGTAAACCTTACTCTAAGACGTCTTTAAAGTAGACTGCATTGTTCATCTTTGTCTAGATTGTTCGGTCAATGCGGAAATATTTTATCCAGGTGTACAGCTTTCGGTTGTTCCTCACGTCAGTCATCTTCCTCAGGAAACATTTTCTCCATTCTCGATCATAGGACTGTTGAAAGTCGAAGAAGATTGCAGCTGTATGTTTCTTATTTTGAAACCCATCGTGAATTTTCTTGTATTAACCTGAAAAGCTAAACTTCTGTTCAAATACCTTTTCTGAAGCCTGCCTGTTCATGGCAAAGGATTTCTGAACTCTCAAGGAACCAGTAAAAACGTACATTTACAATTCTTTCTGCTTATTTTCCAAGACATGGTGTTAATGAGATGAGACGGTACCTTTTCGGTTCATCTGGAGGTTTGTTGCCTTTCAGAATGGGAATGTAATGTGCATTCTTCCAGTCTTTGAGCAGTTGTCCATTTCTCCAAGTCATGTTGGTTAACTTGAGGACTGTTTCTTTCGCCAATGAGCCCTGGTGAGTTATCATTTCATTATGGATCATGTCTGGCCCATGAGGTTTTCTAGGTTTTAATTTCTGCAGACCTTGTTGAAATTATTGGCAGCTTAAAATATGGAGACACTAGCGGTTAGGGCTTTCTCTTGACGTTTCAAGTGTCCTAGACGTTTTTTTGTCCAACTCAGCAAGCTTTCTTCCTGCTCTGTTCACAGAGGGAAAGTACCATTTGAAGTGATCTGCTTTTTCTTGTCTTCAATTACAGTTCTTCTACCGTCTATCACTGACCACTAGCATTTGTTCTCCGTCTGTTTCCAAATTGTCCATCAATGCCCAGGATCTCTTCCCATTGTGCTTTAGGTCGTTTCGCACATGTTGATGATCATTTTTCATTTTTTTTATTCTTAACTATGAATTTGACCTTTGCACATAATTTGTTGTAGAGGATCGTCTTGTGATGGTGCTCTCTCTCGACGGCTGTTCTTACTTCATTTCTTTCAGATATAACAGATTGCATTTCTGTAGTATAAAATAGTTTGTACGACTTCCTACTGCCCCTTGGGATGCTTTGTAATACTGCATTCAGAATAGCTCTTGTCATCTCATTATTGTTTCTACACTGCTGCTGTCGATATTACCAAGCAGGTAGTTCGATGATTTTTGGAATAGTCTATAGTTAGCTTTGCCGATGTTCCAGCGAGTTTTCTGTTTGTAGAATGCTTTACTGGAAATGGTTATGTTGGTAAGGATTGGCATGTGATCACTCCCGATGTCATCAAGAACTTGTAGATGGCAAGATTATGTTAGGTCAGATGAAGAAATAGTCAGGCCGGGTCGACTAAATAATAGATGGTTCCTATGCAGGAATGTTGGTGCAGACCTTTCATCCTGTAAGACTGACATGTTGGTTGTTTCAGAGAGCTCTTCTTAAAATGTTACTGTTCTGTTGCGATCTTGATAACTCCAACTGGGGGAGTGTCCATTGAAGTCACCAGCAAGTAGAGTTTTATGGTACTGTGCCTCGTGTAGTTCTGGTAGGTTGCATGTTGTCTGAGGTTGACTGTATACGTTATAAATTGTGTATTTTCATCCAGTGTGCCAGATGATCGTTTATTTTACATGTGTGGGCTGGTCTGTTAGCTGTGTGGCATACCCTTGGATGTCATTTCGTTTGTATGTAACTATGCCACGACAGTCAGTGCACTTACAGACATAGCTGGTATATCCTGACAAACGTAGTTCACTGTCGTTATGTATAGTTTCCTGAATGAGAGCCACGTGCCTCTTGTGGGTGTCAAATAATTTGGCAAGTTCAAGTTTTTTTAAATTTCTTATGCCGCGCATGTTTAATTGAAGAATGTTGAGGGAAGGTTTGCATTTGTGGTAGTTGGCTGTGCTGGTTATTCTTCCAAGGTTTTCTTGTTCTAGTAAACTTGAGAGTATGATGTCTGTAGTGTTTTCCAGAAGTCCGTTTTTCGTACAGAGCAGCCTGGTCTCCCACTGCCTGTCGCGTACCTTGATAACCGAGGCGTCGTCTGAGCTCGTTTTTTATTCTATTTTGTTGTGCTGCTATCTTATTGCTGGTATGTCTCTCTACCCACCCAGGTCTGAAGCCAGACTGTTAGAGACTGTTACATCAGTGTGGGACATAAGTTAACGACTATTCTCTGCTCCAAGATACTGTAGCCAAGAAAGGGTTCACTGCGCTTATTCTCCGCCACCAATTTCCTGCTAGTTATGCCGAACTCCTCTGAGGCTCAAGGTGTATAACCAAAAGTTTAAAGCAAAGGGATCGACACGTTCTGAGCCGCTGTGCCTTTATGATGGATTTAAGTCACACGAATGCGATGCAATTTGCCTCCTTGTCTCCAGTGCTGTGCAGTACAATTCTGGTTCCTTTCCAGCCAGAGCGGGTACATGCACCATCTGCAATAGAAGATGTATTTGTAAAGACAATACTGGTAAGGTTTTTAAGAATAATAACCTCACTTTACAAAACACCATCTACTTGGTTATATTGTAGCGTGGTATCAGATCTGATATGTCATAGGGCGGCCGTCAGAGCTGACTGCTGCTCGCATCTCTTCGTCATCCATGGGGATAACTGTAAGAGGACAACATATAAAGAACGAGACAAGAATGCATTTAACCCATGAATTGGGGATGGATTGGTGCAGCCCAGAGCATATACCATTCTCTGGTGGGTTCTGCAGATACACCTATAGGACACCACCTGCTCCACTGCCCTTTTGTCTGGCCTCTCTCCAAGGACCTTTCCGGCTTGGATGACCCTGCCAGGAGTAAAACCCCCGCCGGCATAGCTCCTGGGATCATTTGAGCGCGCAAGCTCTCCAACCTAGGAAAGGTAGGTTTACGTATGGAGAGACGCCAAACCTTAAGTAAGAGAAGCTGAACATCAAACGATGATGCTCTGACATAGAGTTTGTCAAACTTAATCGTTGTTGCCAAGTTAAAGCGAACATTAATGGAAAACATCTGCAAGAATTGGAAAACAATAGCTATTGATCATAACAGAATAACTCCATTTGGGATTACTTACAGGTCTGATAATTTATTTATTGAATAAAGCTCGTTAAAATGTAAAACGAGAAAGAAAATAACGGACTCTCATCTATAAAACACATTAAGTGCTGCTACTTCAGTTATTTCTTTCAACATTGAAATGCTTGTGAGAGACATGAAATTCTAAACGTCCCATTGAATGCATTTGATCTTTCTTAAGCAACCTAATTTCAATTGAAGTACGAACTTTAACCAAATTGTGTTAAATAAAATAAATATGAAATAATAAATAGCCGAATAAAGCTTTCATGAAATGTATTTTCTATTGCTAATCTACACTTACATTTTTAGAAAAAGGACTTAACTTAATATAATGACATAAATAACATAAATTTACAAAAAAAGTTCAGATTTGTTCGTCATAAAAATACCAACATCTTCCAATTTTAAAACACAATCACATAGTGTATGTGATATTTTAAAAATTCGCTATCCGGTGGACGATTTTGGTAAACTTGTACGTGCCTTGTCTAGAGCACCTCAGAAGCTGAGAGAACCTCTCCATATCACGCAAAGTGTGTGAAGCAATAATGAACTACTGTACCCCCTAATCCCCATTTTGCTCTCATTCTCTGTATGATATAATAGTGCCATAACACTTTTGGGATGAAGTCTTTTCATATGATTAAGAAACAAAGAAAGATATAACATTAACGTAATCATAACGCAGCAATCATATTATTACAGCCACATATGTTATGGCTTTGGTCTGTTTATAATTATATGCAACAACAGAGGATACCTCGAGAACGAGGCTAACACAATCTTAGATTACTACGACATGTTTGTGGCAGAATGCAAATCTAATGAGATGACTATGGTACTTAAAGACCTTAGTTTGAAAATTCGAGTGAAAATTATGTGGCCTGTGGATGTGGACTGGGAGTAGAAAGTAATCAAAGTATAACATTATAATAAACTGTTCAAAAGAAGTGGATAGGTTTCTAGGTCAACGTCTGGATCACATTATATTTCAATCGTCCTTCCGAAAATGTTTATTAAAAATAGTGAATAATAAAGAACTAACAAGATTGAAATTTAGAAAATGCTTGACATCAGCTAAGCAAGATTAGCTGCAACATGCACCCGTTATCGGGAAAAGCTGACAGCAGAATGTACCGGTTATCGGGGAAAATGGAAACTGCGGGTACCGGTTATATGAAGACCTAGCAGGAACAAGTACCGGTTATCTGAAGACCTAGCAGGAACAACAAGTACCGGTTATCTGAAGATCTGGCAGGAACAACAAGTACCGGTTATCTGAAGACCTAGCAGGAACAACAAGTACCGGTTATCTGAAGACCTGGCAGGAACAACAAGTACCGGTTATCTGAAGACCTAGCAGGGACAACAAGTACCGGTTATCTGAAGACCTAGCAGGAACAACAAGTACCGGTTATCTGAAGACCTAGCAGAAACAACAAGTACCGGTTATCTGAAGACCTAGCAGGAACAACAAGTACCGGTTATCTGAAGACCTAGTAGGAACAACAAGTACCGGTTATCTGAAGACCTGGCAGGAACAACAAGTACCGGTTATCGGGGAACCTACCAGCAACAACATGTTCGGATTATCGGCAAACTGTTGAATACAATGAAAGATAGTAAAATGACTGATTAGCGGCTTGCCGAACAGTTTGGTTGTCGGCCTTTCAACCTTGCCAACACGTGTTTAAAAGCTCAGGAAGTAGTCGATGTTTTTAAAAACCTGAAATAACAGAGACCTAGCTAGTACAGTGGCGGCGACTGCGTCGTCAAGCTATCTTTATTCATCAAATCTATAAATTCTCACTGAGACCCAAAATAGAAATATATACACTGATGATAGGTAGTTCCAGAAATATCAAACTAATCTTATAAATACTTAAACACGTAAGAAAATGCGTATAGAATATAGGTATATAAAATGGTTATAGGGGCAAGATAGAGGTCCATTGCTGATTTTGTTGTTGGAAATCACTTGTGCTGATTGGATTCAACTCTAGATTAAACTCTTTCTTGTGGGTTACAGTAGCTTTTCTGACATCCCGAACGTGTGTCTTGGTTTGCCGAAAGAAAAACAGAAACAATGCTAAAACTAATTTACTTCCACAATTCGCTTAATGTGAAGTGTAGAGCAAACAATACAACTGGCCCACTAACAGTAAGCATGTGTATCTGAAGTTATTGCTTCCGGTTCAAATATTTGACAAGATGTGACCGCTAGCCACGCCCACTGTTTATCTATATTCCGTCTACTTATGTCGTTAGACGTCGTCGGGAGGTGTGACCTCCTTTGTTTCATATTTTTGGTAGGTGAAAATCTACTGGTGACTTGCGAGGTCAATCCCAGCATCTTTTAGCCCCTGGAATATACGATCGCCTATTTTTGAGACTGGTGGAGGTGGAAGCGTAAATTAGAGCAAGGTAGTTCCATAGCGTGTCAGGCGCCATCTAAGCCGCTCCGCTAACCACATAACCAAGACCTGAAGTTATACCGACACAGTCCCCTTTTTGCGACATATTCTCTGTGGGGCGAATATCCCTAGAATAATTTTAGTAGATATTTTTAACAAGAATTTTGCCCGAGCAGTGGTTGTTAGACCTAGTCGTTTCGATTTCTAACTGCTAAGGTATATTTAATGTGCGCGCCACTGCACACGGGTGTCTGATCTCACTAGTCAAAGATCAGGGGAAATATTAACCGGATGATCCACGTGATAAAATCCCAGTCTCCATCGTGATTTGAACCCGCGACTTCCAGCACCCGAGACGAACACTTTACCTGACCACTGAGTCCCCCAACCACGCCCAAAACGTTTATAAAGTCTGCTTTTCCGTCAGTTTTATATATGTGTGTGTGAGTGGGTATGTGTGTGGGGGGTGTGGGTGTGTGTGTGTGTGTGTGTGTATGTATGTGTGTGTGTGCGTGTGCGTGTGCGTGTGCGCGTGCGCGTGCGCGTGTGCGTTTGCGTGTGCGTGTGATAGATATATATATATATATAAATAAATATGATATACTCTTGTGCTTGATAGGAAGCAAGAGGTTTGCAACGAGCTGAAAGAGGTCAGTGACACGCAGGAACAGAAAGATCTCTTAATATTAATGATAGAATAGATTATGGGAAGACAAGGAATGGGACAAATGAACGAACATGGAGAATATTTTGTAGAGCTATGTGAGCTACACAAAAAGGTAACTATTGAAAGAAGCATATTTCTACAAAATACGATACATAGACCATATATAGATCATCAGACTACATAAGTATAAAACAGATTAACAACATATGTGTCAGGCAAGTGTTCAGTAGTACACTGCGAGATGTAAGAGTAATGCGACATGCAACGTATCCTCGGGCAACCTCATGTTTCTGAGGATCTTGCAGATTAAACCAAAAAAGCACCCATTACAGGGTGCAGGAGAACGAGATATAACATACATCTTTAACAAGACAATGAGAGGAAAGCAGAATATAGCAAAAAACAATAACAGTTACCAAATACTAGAAAATATATATGTGGACGAAGAGATTGACATATATAGTCTGCCGAAACAGTATGTATTATAAGACATGTGAATACATTTTAGGATTCAATAGAACCCAACACAGAGAATAGATTACAAAAGAGACATTACATAAAATAAAAGAAAGGAAAAATACGAAAGCTATACTCAAAAATGTCAGAACCCGAATCACCAAAACAGATGCACAGAGAAAGCATACTATTGCAGACAAAGAGGACAATACATGTATAAGGACAACTAAAAAGAAATATATTGACAAGTTGGCACAGAAGGCAGCAGAGAGAAGAAATGTGAGAGCTCTCTTTGCATTAACAAAGATAATGGCAACCGGATACATGCAGCCTGAAAAACCAATCAAAGATAGAAGCGACAAGATATTGACATCATCGAAAGAATAACAGAAACGATGGGTTTAGTATTTTTTTAAATGTCAAACAAATCTGCACCACAAGAAAAACCAGATAGCTTACTAGTAGATGAGACCCTGAACTTTTAATGCAACCTGCTAAGTAAGACAAAAATGTAAAGGGCCATATCTAAACTCAAGAAAGGGAAACCGTTAAGACCAGATGGAATGGCAGCAGAAACTATAATTGCAGATATAGATAAAGCCACCGATACATTGCAAGGATAATTAAAGCAAATATGGGAAGATGAGATAGTACCCACTGAATGGAACGAATGACATCTGATTAAACTGCCTTAGAAGGGCTACATGGCAGATTGCAACGGTTATGAGAAGATTACATTGATGAGAGAGACAGGCAATATATTCAAAAGAATAATCTTAGACAGATTAAAAGCTGAAGTAGACAAAGTTCTCCAAAAGAAACCGTCGGGATTTCGTTAGGGAAGATCGTGCACAGATCATATAGCTACTATACTCAACATAGCACAAAGGTCGCTCCAAAAGTTATGCTTCCTATTTCGTTCCATGAAAACCATAACAAATAAAAAGAGCACAATAACATAATTTGATAAAGCAATGTCATACATTCAAAAAACTATTTTTTAACATAGTCACAACTCTTGGCTTTACATTTTCTACAACGATGGACAAGAGCATTCATACTGCGCTCGTAAATATCTGCACCAGCAAAGGTAACCCACTGTTTTACAGGTGCCATGACGAGGTCGAAGCTAGGAAAATGTTCCCACGCAGTCCATTTTTCATTGACCCGAACAGATGGAAGTCAGAAAACGCAAAATGTGAACTATTCAGTAGGTGTGGTAAGACAGTCCAGCCAAGAATTAAAGTGTGCTCAAAGGTCTTTCAACTGGTATGGGGCCTGTCGTTATCGTTTGTAAAAGACAGGTTGTCTTCTTCTCTGGCCTGGCCTTGCAAATTCGAGCCTTCAGCTTAGTCGGGGTCGCCATACAACGGTCGGAGTTGATGGTTTGTACAGGATTCGGGAAATCATGAAGTATTACCTATTTTCTATCCCAAACAATAGTACACAGTACTTTAGCCCGTTAAGGGCTGAGTCGTCATTACAAACTTCTATGCGATGTTCTCTGTGTTGCAGTGTGAAATCCATATGGCACAAACTGTGTGCTATTCGAACGTTCGCACCATCGTTTCCAACACATTGAAGTCTATATCCAGCTCCATTCACAATTCGATTGTCGTAATCTTTGTATATGCGAGGATGAGCTGATCGAGACGTTTTTCATTGCCTTGTGGGACAGCTTTGAATTCCTGTCCGGGACGGGGCAACCCAAAACTTGACTGTGCTACAATCTCGTTTGGACTTTAAATCGATTGTTATGCGTCGATAAATGGCAATTGATGCAAATTGTCCGCATGGAAGAATTAAATAACACCCTTCTGTTTATAACCCACTTTCACGACAGACGCCATTTTGTCAGATTGCTTCTCCTCTGCCACCTGTCGGACGGAAAGAACATTTTACAGATATTGGTGGGAAGGTTCAAAATTTACAGCCATACTGTCAAAATCCACTTGTAACATCGTGGTAGATCATACTAAAATAGGAAGCATTACTTTCAAAGCACCCCTCGTAGTTCAAAGTATTGAATCTAAATTATCCCTATACACAAATTGTATAGACTATGAAAAAGCGTATAACAATGTGATTCTAAGTACTCTATAGCAGTGGTGGCCAAGCTAAGGTTAGCCGAAGGCCAGATTATGGTAACGGTTAGCACCAGAGGGCCAGATCTATAACATTAAAAAAATAACGTTCTGAGATTTAGTATGACATATATAATGAACCATGCACAGAAAACAATGCCAAACTGCTCAACTACACATCAGCCAAGACATATATACCAGTCTCCGCACTGAAGGTATCTGTGTTTTTTTTTAATATAATAAATCTGTTGTTTTAATTTGTTGTGTAATTTGTAATATGACATGTAATTATTTATTTCAAACTTTTCAAAACTTTTCATCGGTGATTTGAAGTCTACTTCATTTGTGACGTAGAAATTCTGAGAAAATGTATTGATAAATAGTCAGTTCATCTGTTTTTGGTTTTGCATTTGATAAGCTTCTTGGCAGAAAATGTTGTCTCACAAAGATACGTGCTACCAAATAGGGAGCACATTTGTACCGTTCCTTTGGTAGTAATTTCCACAAATCAGCTCCAGCTGCTTCTGTTGTGTTGAGGTATGGATCACATTGGAGTTCACATAATTGTAATTGTAGTTAAGCTGGCTGAGACTCCACTGTGCACTTGAATAGGTTGTTAAAAAGTTCCATTTGTGGACGAAACATCTCAAAATTTTGAAATGGACGATCAAACGCAGAACTCAGCTGGTCAATGTCATCTGTGTACATCATGAAGTTAACACTCTCTTTCTCAGTCAGCTGTTTACAACCAGGAAAATTAAACAGGTCCTTCTTATGCAAAGACAGACTAAATGGCTCAGTTTCTTTTTGAAGCAATCACCATAGCCGATCATTTCAACAATTGTTTGCCATTTTCATTGTAACTGCAAATTCAGTACATTCTTCTTCTTCTTCTTCTTCTTCTGCGTACACAGTCAGACAGTAACCATTATTTTCTCGAAAAAAGCGGCGGTCATCCTGAGACTCTCGCCACTACCATAGAGCTTGTCTTGCAGTTCCACTGGCAATGGCCACATCTGCTCTCTCTGATCCTCGTATGTCGGGCAGTTCTGCAGCAGATGTTCAGTGGTCATTTTACCAGTACCGCACGGGCATTCGTCGGTACACCCTATCTTCAATTTGTTGAAGAGGTGGTACCTCAGTCTGTTGTGGCCAGTGCGAAGTCTGAAGACAACGACCTGCTCTCTTCGGTTCAACTGGTAATAGGCATCGTTTTTGGTGTAACCAGTATGTTCGGTTTCCCATTTGGACGTGTACCTGGCTTTGATAAGCCGTTTTGACTCTTCGTACGTCATACTGGTATCTATTTGTGGTAGCCTTGCACCTTCTTTTGCCAGTCTGTCTGCCTCCTCGTTGCCTTGGATGTTGCAGTGTGACGGAACCCACTGTACCACTACCCTTTTTGGTGCGGACTGTTGGCACAGTTTGCAGAGTGCTGCTCTTAAGTCATTAAGCTCAGTGTTTTTCTGGCTTTTTAGCGCTGTGACTACTTCGAGAGCATCTGTCAGCAGGACTATATGGCTCTCATTTTCACTGTGTGTTACCATTTCTTCCACTGCCGCCCTCAGTGCCTCTGCCTCTGCTCTGAAATTGCTCGTGTACTTACCAGTAGCGAATGACAGTGTTATTTTTCTGCCATTTGGTAGGTTCAGGAATGCTCCTGCCCCTCCGTTCTGTGTAGTGTTTGTTACAGAGCCGTCGGTGTATGCATGGGTCCAGTCCATGCTTGGGTAGCTTTTCGTAATGAAGCTTAGGGTAGTATCTCTCCTTTCTTTTTCGGTCTGGCAGTTTTTGTTTGCAATACCTGGTATATTTTCTACCACCTCTGGAAATATATCCTGCCTCCAAGTAGGTTTTCGTACAGTAGTGATGGGTTTTGGTGTTGTTAGTGCGTTTATGGGATCTTCGTGCATCTTTGCTTTGGCTATTTCTGCAAAGTTTCTCCGCTTTAGTTTTCCAGTTCCCAAATTGTTTAGCCTCTGGTACATTGGATGGTCCGTCAGTCTTCGGAGTTTCTCTGACTGCAGCTGGGCTCTGCAGTCTCTTCTGTCGGTCATGGATTGCAGTTTTGTAATCTTTTCAAGTTCTACAATTGGCGTTGACTTCATGCCACCAGTTATGATTCTCATAGCTTGGTTTTGAAGTTTGTTAACTTTATCGAAGTTCGCCTTCGCTGCTGTTGTCCAAGCCGCGATGCCATACTCGAGAACTGGTCTCACTCTTCCAGTGTACAGTTTCTTTAGTATGCCTTCGTCTGCTCCCCAGCTTGTGCCAGCAAGTTTCCTCATGATCGCCATTCTTTCTCTGGCTTTCATTCGGTTTCTCTCAATCTGACTTTTCCATGTCATGCGCCGATCAAATGTGACTCCCAGATAGGTTGGGTTGTCGTTTGGCTGCAGGATTTTGCCATTTAGGCTTAGTTTGGTACTTTGGGGTTTTAATGAGAGCGAGAATATTGTGCACGTGGTTTTCTCCTCGTTTATTTTGACCAGCCATGAGTTCGCCCACTCTTCCAGCGATGTTAGGGCCGTTTGCATCCGATTTCTTGCTATGGTGAGATTCTTTTCAGAGGTCCACATAGCCAGATCGTCTGCAAACATTGAGCTATGGACTCTTCTTGGTATATTCTCTGTAATATCGTTTATATATACCAGGAAGAGTGTGGGTGACAGTACTCCCCCTTGGGGTACTCCCTGCTCGAGTGTCACCTTTTTGCTCATCTGCCCTTGTACTTGGACTCTGGCCGTTCTTTGTTTGAGGTAGTGGTTGATCCACTTGTACATCTTCCCACAAACATCACTTCTTCTTAGCTTGACTCTAAGTCCATCCTTCCAGACTTTGTCAAATGCCTTTTCCAGATCCACCCAAACAGCTACTGTGTGTTTCTGTGCCTGGTAGGCATCTTCTATCTCCTGGGCTATGAGGATGACCTGGTCCTCAGTGGATCTGTGCTGTCTAAAGCCGGCTTGCTGTGGAATTAGTTTTCGTTTTTCTTCCAGATGCCACATCAGTCTGGTGTTTATCATCCGTTCCATCAGCTTGCCGACACAGCTCAGTAGGCTTATGGGCCTGTATCCATTCGGATCTGTTTTGTCCTTTCCTGTTTTTGGTACTGGTACCAGTATTGCATCTTTCCATGCCTGGGGTACAATACCCCTTTTCCAGCTTTGGTTCAGGACTGACAGTAGTTTTTCCTTCGCTGTTTGGCCCAGCCCCATCAGCATTTCGTTTGTTATCCCGTCTTTTCCGGGAGATTTCCTTCTCTTTAGTGTTCTCATAGCCTCTTCCATTTCGCGCATTGTTAGTTTGGCCATCATGTGCTCTTCAGGAGCCGTATTTTTGTTTTCGTGCCCCTTTAGCTCTTCGCTAATGTCTGTATGCTTATCTGCAGGGACCTCGATGTGGTTTGCTCTGGCATAGTGATCGACAAAGGCGTTTGCGGCTTTCTTACCTGTGATCAAGTTCTCGCCTTGCTTGATAGTAATTTGTTTATTTGACGGGGTTTCGTCGTTCATGGCTCTGACTAGCTTCCATAGCTTGTTCCCTTCTTTGTCCAGGTTTAAACTTTCAGTACATTCAAATGTTGTATTATATATGTGAGAAATTTTGAAAAATGTATTTTAACACAGTGGTCGGAGTATACAGTAATCTTCAATCAGCAATAAGAGGCTGGCCAAAACTGGTTGGCGGGACGGTCAACACTGGTTGGCGGGCCGGATCTGGCAAGCGGGCGGAGTTTGGCCACCTCTGCTCTATAGTAACTGCTGAGACACTCTTTGATACCAGAGAAGTTCGTAACCCTCAAACAAAATTTGTGAGAAGATACCATTAGTAGAGTGGTACATGAAATAGTACTGTCAGATAGCTTCGATGTTCAAATAGAGGTTAGACATTCTCTCAGTGTTCCTGTTCTTGTTGGCTGTAGATTGGATAATGAAGACATCAATCTAGGGAAAACGAACTAGTATTTAATGGCCACTTTTGTCACAGTTGGAGAACATGAACTACTTTTGTCACACAGTCAAAGTCAGTTGCAAGAGAAACTGTAAAGACGAAAAGAACAATCAGCCAAATTGAGACTGAATATCAACATGAAGAAAACCAAAAGCTCATTAAACGCAACACTATCAGCAAACAACCAATCATGCTGGAGAGCGAGTAGTTCGAACATGTGGATAATTTTACCTATTTGGGCAACACAATTGACACATCACGAGGTACAGACGCAGATGTAAGGATCAGAATTGGAAAGGCGTGAGGGGCATTCATGGCACTACACAAAATATGGAGATCCAGATAAATCAGTACACTAGTGCCATATCGGTGCTGCTGTTTGCATCGGAGACAGGGATATCAACCCAGTCCTTCATTAGCAGATGCCTACAAAGAGTAGTGGGCAGAAAAGAAGCAGGACATGGTGTGAGGAATGAAGATCTATGGGAAAGGAGCCAGCAACAGCCATTTGAACAACAAATTGAGCGAAGAAAATGGGGTTGGGTATGGACATACACTACTGAGGACACCGTCTAACATAGCCAGACAGAATATTACATGGAATCCTCAAAAAAGTGAGGCATACTTAAAAATACAAAGAGAAGAGAATGTGAGAAAGAACTAAGATTAATTGATTACACCTTTGAGAGAGGCAGAAAGAACAGTCCAGGGCCATGTTTGCTGGCGGGATATTTTCAATGGCTTATGCACCGATTGGATCGACTGGTTTTAAATGATTGATTGATTGTGCTTCATGAGCAAAGTGTTGTGATATTTTGGTAAATCTGCAATTACAATTATGATATTCTTTTCACCCTCCGAAACTGAATGCATGTTGAGTGATAGTATATAAGTTTATATTCATGTTTATTATTTCAAATAAATATGATTATTTATTTGTTTTTCAATAACTAATTTGTAATCTACTATTTCAATGTCAGTTTTGTGCGATCTGTGTTCCTTGTTGTTGAGCATAAGCAATGCTTACAATCCCTTTATATACTTACCTAGGTCTAGTTTAGCTAACTACGTAGGTCACATAGTTGCCATTTCTACATGCAGTTTCGGTTCCAATGAGTCTTTTATTACTTGCCTTGATGTATAACCCAATCTGACTCACTAATTCGATTATTACTTTCATTTCACATTAACATTTTACCAGCATTTTGTTTCACCAAGCAGCCAGGTGTTCAATTATTACTTCTGTTTCAGTTATACGCTTTACTACATTTGCTTAAGTGATTACTCAGATATTCAACCGTTTCTTTCGTTTCAGCTGCCCACTTTGTTACATTTTGATTAACCAGTGAGTCAGATACCCAACTGTTACTTTCCGTTCTGTTGAACACCCATGCCACGTTTGTTATCGTTGCCTTCGCGCTCCTTTATTCCACTATTTGAATAATTTCAATTTAATTTTAATCAAATATTTCGTTACTTGGTATGTGCATACATAATTATTGTGTGACTGTCAAGACGATGGTGTCGATGCTCGTGTGGTCTTAAAGGATAAATCTTCACCAAAGACACAATATCGACCTCTATTCCTCATACAAGTTTAGGGGTCAAGTGGGGACTCACGGTTTACAACGCTGAACCTGTCAGGTCGCCTGATGAGAAAATGATCGACTGGACAAATAATTCCTGCATCAGAGACAACTCACATACAATGTTAACTTGGACTCCAAGTCGGGCAAACAAATTTACGACTCAGAGAGAGAAGCAGAGAAGGAACAGCGGGAGACTCTCGAAATCTTCCACTATCTCTCTCTCTCTCCAAAACGGAACTTTGATAATGGTAAAGAATAATCTCTATTCATATTCATTTTCTTGCCTCGGTCACACATTTCTGCTACTGTGAGGCTGTTTTTTTTTTTTTTTTTGCCGTCAATTTGTAAGATAACGCTGTCAAAATATGTATTTCACTCTTACTGTTCGTGTGTCTAAGTGGTATAATGGCTAGCGTGCTTGTCTTTCACCACAAAGAGCCCAGATTGCATCCCCAGTCTCACCACGCTCAAGTCTATCCAGCTGTGTACGTCATTTAGAGTTAATCATGCAGGAGGAACGACACAGGTCATCCCACCTCAGAAAAAACATAAGAAAAAAAAACCAATTGAAGTGTCTCACATTGTGTCATTCCACGACGGCAGTAATTGCTGACACACCACGTTTACTTTGTACACTTTAGATGTGACGGTTGTTCAAGTAATGTTAACTTAGTATTGTTATCTATATCCACAACACTGCTCATTTTATCTTTAGATACGATGCGTTGATCATATTATTTTACTTCCGCGTATCCAGCTTTGGGATTCACGTGAGCGATATGCTAATAGTTTGATGAATCTAAATACTAAAAGTAAATATTACAGATGGACACGTTTTCCTGACAGTATCTAAATCATGCAAATAGGAGCAGCAACTGTTATCGTTATGAATCTACATTTTGTATGTGAACACTTGAAGATCCTATACAACCTATTAGATTGTTGTTAATCTTATTAATCAAAACGGTGACAACAATGATAAAGGGAAGCATATGAAGCACTCAGAAAGGACAGTCTGGAAATAAATAATCATGATTCGAACTTGGAGCCTCCATGAGACTGATGAGCTTTCCCGTAAGATAACCACCAGTTGGAGGATTCGGCTACGTAGCTGACAGTGTCGTGATACTTATGTTTTTAATTTAGCAAGACTTAACCGTATTATTCTTTCGTAATTTACCTTTTCTGATGTCTGCTGTGCATGTTTTATTAGAGCTTATAAGATACATGTCTTTGGCATCGTTGTAGCTGCTTTGTTTACTTTGTTTAGCCTCCGACTTTTCATTTGTTTCGTTACTTATTTACATCCAACTAAACAATTTCAGCAAGCTTGAATTATCGTTCTAGAACAAGGGTTCTCAACCTTTTAAAATTGAGAGCACCGTAAACGTTAAATATTAAGTGCGTGAGTCCCATGCAATCTAATGGGTTTCATTTTCGGAAAAAAAATAATTTATTAAACACAAAAGATTCTAATGACATTCTTGAGCTCGAAAGCCATTCATAAGTTCAATAATGTCCATGGAGAAGTCGCTTGCAGTTAGACGTAAACAATCTTGCAGTTGTGAATCAGTTAATCGTGATCCTCTTTTGCTCTTGAGGTATTTCATCAGTGAGAAGGTTTTTTAGCACATTTAGGTCATCCCAAACATAGCCAGATTTTTAATAGATACCGTCCGCAATTTTTGTTAACTTGTTTGTATATTATTTTTCCAAAAACGTTATGCATTTCTCCTTTGCAAACACATATTTCAGCGCTAAATAAGACTGGAGATCTATCATTTCATGTTCCGCACGAGCAACCATATTATTCTCTTCAATAACCTGGATTTTTAGTTCCAATTGACAAACGGCCATAATGAATGCTAGTGCTCGAGTGAACTTTTTTACTTGCATGCCGCGAGCACCAAATGTCATTAAAAGAGCACCGTGATGCTCGCGAGCACCTGGTTGACAACATCTGATCTAGAAGAACTATAACAATGATTCATATATATATATATATATATATATATATATATATATATATATATATATATATGAGTGTATGAGTACTTTCCGTGTATTAAACCATTTTCTTGTTCGTTTGAAGATGTCTATTACGGTGAATTTAAGAAAATGGTCACTAAATCCCACTTCGTTTGTCAGTAACGGCAACAATAGAAGGTTGTGCATGTGCATGCCTACCTACATTGTATAAAAAGGTATGACACCGACTTCCAACAAGGCTGGAATTTCCAATAGCTATTTCTGTATTCTCAGCAATGCTCTTTTTCTTTTCTTCTTCCTCTCCCTTTACCTTTTATACAATAATGTCTCTCTCAGCCCTCTCTAACTTAACTCTTTCAATCAGTCTTTGTCCCACATATTCGATACTGCAATCCTAGGTTGCAAAAACCCGCAACTCTCCCGCAAACCGTCGCCAGCTTCACTGTGTCCCTGTCTAATAAGTGAACACCAATTTGTTACAAGCCAGTACTCCCACACAACCATGTTTACACCTCTCATAGAAACGCCTGATTAACGTCAAGATTATTTTCACTAACAGCTGCCCATTTCAATTAAATTGTATCGCTCAGGCAGCATACGGCCCGTGCAGAATGGAATTTCTATCGTCCGTCTTAAGTGGGCTACTCTCATTGTCCTCACCATTTGATCATCAGGTCTATGATAATCAAGAGTTCATTCTATTTTTAATTTAAAATATTGACAACTTTGAATGATGTTTCTTCTTGTCCCTTTTCACTCCCGCCGGAGTATACGCCCGCCACTACAGCTGACCTCCTTCAGGAAGACTATAACAAAACACGTTGCCTACTTTTCCAGTGTTGGTATATGTGTATAACATTTTGTTTTACGCTTGGAAGTCACCAACCCCATGTACAACTCTTTTTTTCGACTTCTACAACATACATGGATGTGCAGTGGTCCTGTTCTTTCTTTCTCAATAATGGATCAAAGAAATCCACTCAAGGATAAATAACGCTTGCATCCAAATATTTTGAGTTACTACGTTACTCGCAAGCGTTGTGTTTCCCTTTGTTCCCGTATGCTGGTTATCTCTTCATCCGCCATACAGGTGAGTGTGCTGTGGGACTACTTTAACTTTTCCTGATGTTACAGTTGTGTAATTGTTTGTTATGGTTGACATTTGCTTCTGGTGAAAGTGTGCACATATCACCAACATGGCAAAGGTGTGCACATATCATCAATATGGTGAAGGAATGCACACATTGCACCAACTTGGCGAAGATGTGCACATATCATCAATATGGTGAAGGTGTGAACATATCACCAATTTTCCAAATGTGTGAACATTTTAATCACATGGTGAAGGTGTGCAAATATAATCAACATGGCGAGGATATGCACATTTCAACAACATACCGGAAGTACGAACATTCAAACCACATACCGGAAGTACGCACATTCCAACCACATACCGGAAGTACGCATTCCAACTATATAGTGAAGGTACGCACATTCCAACTACATAGTGAAGGTACGCACATTTCAACCATTTAGTTAAGGTACGCACATTCCAACCATATACCGGAAGTACGCACATTCCAACCACATAGTGACGGTACGGACATTTCAACCATAAAGTGAAGGTACGCACATTCCAACCACATAATGGAAGTACGCCCATTCCAACAACATAGTGGAGATATGGACATTCCAACCACATACCGGAAATACGCACATTCCAACCACATATTGGAGATACGGACATTCCAACCACATAGTAAAAGTACGCCCATTCCAACCACATACGGGAAGTACGCCCATTCCAACCACATAGTGAAAGTAGGCCCATTCCAACCACATAGTGGAGGTACGGACATCCCAACCACATACTGAAAGTACGCACATCCCAACCACATACCGGAAGTACGCACATCCCAACCACATACTGAAAGTACGCCCATTCCAACCACATAGTGGAGGTGTGCACATTTCAACGACATACGGGAAGTACGCACGTTGCAACCACATAGTGAAGGTGCGCACATTTCAACCATAGACACATACTCTTGTTGATCTCATCACAACGTGTGACCTATCAACAAATTCTCGGCACGTAGCCATCAACTCTTGTTGAACGTGTCAAAGCTTCATGCTATCACAGTCCTGAATGACGGTGTTGTTGCAACCCTTGGTTCTTCACATCACACATATCATGTCCGGCGACGCTTTTGATTCTACCCTGCTTAAAAATGGCAACCATTGTATAGTTGGAACCGGTGCGGCATTATTATATTGAACTGCTCACACCACGTCACCAAAACACTGTAACGTCCTTCAGTAATGTTTCTAGTACTTCATCAACGGGGACAGTTTATACTAGTCCGACACTTGAACATATTTACTGCTATTACGTTTTCAAAATATATAACAATATTTTAAAAATGATAATGAATAAATTTACACAAGACACATTTAATGTTCTAGGCTGAACAGCTGGAAAGGTCAGAAAAAATGAGAATACGATTATTAATTGTTTTATTTTGTTCGCCTTATTTCTCCATTCTTAAAGACGGCATGTGTTACACTCTGTATATATTTTATTTATTTCGGCCCACTGCATCCGACTTCGAATTGCATTTTATGTAAGGGTCTCCTTCCTTCTGCATTTTCTTATGGTTTGCTTCCCCGGGGTAACGGCCGGTGCTGAGATTAGTAGCGAACACAGCACATTCGAGTTGTGAGCCGTGTCACTTAACCACTAGCTATGGGGAGAAAGACTAACGTCTGGTCAGGCAAAATATACTGATCAGACATGTTAATCAGGGTCAGGCAAAACATACTGGCCAAGACCCTCACCTCGGCTACCTAGTAGCCCTCACTGGAAACAGACTGTTTTCAAGGCAGCTTGGTGAACGAGGTGAGGGATCGACGTGATCCCCGTAGTAGTGAGTGATCAACATATGAATCCAAGCATAGCACGACCGCCTCGAAGACCTCGGTTCGCCTTCATCAGCACACTCGGGGTGTGAGGAAAGCTACTGCAACCCGCCACTTAACGTCATTTTTAGGGCGCACAAAAGAATAGGCTTCTCATAGTGGGCATTCGCAAACAAAAAAACCACTAGTAACCGACGTCCCTATATTCGATTATTTGATTTCTCATGCGCGATCAGTGGTGCACGATGACCTGCAACAATCAAACAGGTCGACAGCCGAAACATTAAGATTTACTGCGTTTGAAAACAAATTCATTTTAGAAAGACATGTTATATTTCCTTCTTCGTCTTCTTCTTCTTCTTCTTCTTCTTCTTCTTCTTCTTCTTCTTCTTCTTCTGCTTCTTCTGCTTCTTCTTCTTCTTCTTCTTCTTCTTCTTCTTTTTCTTCTTCTTCGTACGCTGTCAGATGTTAACATGAATTTGTTCGAAGGAAGCAGCTGTCATTCTGAGGCTGTCAACACTGCCATAGAGCTTGTTTAGTGTTGCCACTGGTGATGGCCACATGTGCTCTCTCTGGTCCTCGTATGTCGGGCAATTTTGCAGAAGATGTTCAGCGATCATTTTCCCTGTACCACAGGTTCATTCGTCAGTACCACCTATCTTCAGTTTATTGAATAGATGGTACCTCGTTAATCTGTTGTGTCCTGTGCGGAGACTGAAGACCACGACCTGCTTTCTTCTGTTCAGCTGGCAGTAGGAATAATTTTTTGTGTAGCCAGTATGTTCTGTTTCACATTGGGCCATGTATCTGGCCCTAATAAACATTTTGGACTCTTCGTATGTCACACTAGTATCTGGATGTGGTAGTCTTACACCTTTTTTTGCCAGTCTGTCTGCCTCCTCGTTGCCTTGAATGTTACAGTGGGATGGAACCCATTGTACCACTACTCGTTTTATTGCGGACTGCTGGCATAGTTGACAGAGTACTGCTCTTAAATCATTAAGTTCAGTATTTTTCTGGCTTTTTAGTGCTGTAACGACGGCCAGGGGATCTGTAAACAGGACTATCTGGCTTTTATTTCTTTCGCCTGTCAGCATTGCTTTCACTGCAGCCTTCAGTGCCTCTGTCTCCGCTCTGAAATTGCTTGAGAATTTTCCAGTTGCCATTGACAGTGTTATTTTTCTACCATTTGTTAGGCTCAGGAATACCCCTCACTCTCCATTCTGTGTTGTGTTTGTTATAGAACCGTCGGTGCATG
This sequence comes from Ariolimax columbianus, assembly GCA_036924085.1. Classification (NCBI taxonomy): domain Eukaryota; kingdom Metazoa; phylum Mollusca; class Gastropoda; order Stylommatophora; family Arionidae; genus Ariolimax; species Ariolimax columbianus. Next base: position 25,462,996 of record JAVGWX010000003.1, read on the forward strand.
CATGGGTCCAGTCCATGCTTGGGTAGTTTTCCGCTATGTACCTCAGGTTTATGTCTCTTCTTGCTTTTTCAGTCTGGCTGTTCTTGTTTCCAATACCTGGTATATTTTCTACCACCTCCGGAATGATATGCTGCTTCCTTGTGGATTTGCGTACAGTGGAGATGGGCTTTGGTGTTGTTAATGTGTTCATAAGGACTTCGCTCATCTTTGCTTTGGCTATTTCTGCAAAGTTTCTCCGCTTTAGTTTCCCATTTCCAAATCTATTTAGTCTCTGATGCATTGGATGGTCTGTCAGTCTTCTTACTTTCTCTGCTTGCTGCTGGACTCTGCAGTCTCTTCTGTCGTTCATGGATTGCAGATTTGTAATCTTTTCAAGATCTATAATTGGCGTTGACTTCATGCCTCCTGTTATAACTCTCATGGCTTGGTTTTGAAGTTTGCTAATTTTATCAAAATTCGCCTTTGCTGCTGTTGTCCATGCCGCAATGCCATAGTCGAGAACTGGTCTCACTCTCCCAGTGTACAGCTTCTTGAGTATTCTTTCGTCTGCTCACCAGCTTGTGCCAGCAAGTTCCCTCATGATTGCCATTCTTTGTCTAGCTCTCATTCGCTTTTTCTTGATCTGACTTTTCCATGTCATGCGCCGATCATATGTGACGCCCAAGTAGTCTGGGTTATCGTTTGGCAGCAGATATTTGCCGTTAAGACTTATTTTGGTGTTCTGTGGTTTATTTTAAAGCGAGAATATCGTATATGTTTTTTTTTCATTTGGACCAGCCATGATGTCACCCACTCCTCCAACGATGTTAGGGCCTGCTGCATCCGATTGTTTGCTACGCTGAGATTTTTTTCAGAGGTCCAGATAGCCAGATCGTCTGCAAACATGGAGCTGTGGACTCTTCTTTATAAATTCTCTATGATGTTGTTTATATACACCAGAAAACGTGTGGGTGACAGTACTCCCCCTTGGGGTACTCCTTGCTCCAGTGTTAACTTTTTGCTCATCTGCCCTTGTACTTGAACTCTGGCTGTTCTGTTTTCGAGGTAGTGGCTGATCCATCTGTACATGTTTCCAGATACTTCACTTCTTCGTAGCTTGACTGTAAGTCCCTCTTTCCACACCTTGTCAAATGCCTTCTCTAGATCCACCTAACCCGCTACTTTTTGTTTTTTCTCTTGGTAAGCATCCTCTTTTTCCTGTGCAATGAGAGTGATCTGGTCCTCAGTGGATCTGTGCTGTCTAAATCCTGGTTGCTGTGGAATTAATATTTGTTTTTCTTCCAGATGCCACATCAGTCTGGTGTGTATCATACGCTCCATCACTTTACCTACACAGCTCAGTAGACTGATAGGCCTTTATCCATTTGGATCTGTTCTATCTTTTTCTTTCTTTGGTACTGGTATAAGTACAACATCTTTCCATACCTGCGGTACAATTCCCCTCTTCCAGCTTTGCTGCTTGGCCCAACCCCGTTAGCATTTCATTTGTTACCCCATCTTTTCCGGGCGATTTCTTTTTCTTTAAAGCTCTCATGGCCTCATTCAATTAATTCATCGTTAGATTTGCCATCATGTGCTCCTCTGGTGCAATCTTGATGTTGTCATGGCTATTTTATTTCTTCCCTAGTGTCTGTATGCCTGTCCGTAGGGACATCAATGTGGTTTGCTCTGGCATTATGTTCTATAAAGGCGTTTGCTGCTTTTTTTCCGGTAAGCATGTTGTCGCCTTGCTTTTTGGTAATTTGTTTATTTGATGTTGTTTCGTCGTTCATGGCTCTGACTAAATTCCATAATCTGTTCTCTTCTTTATCTAGATTGAGGCTTTCTGTTTTTTTTTTCCAACTGTCTCTTGTTATTTGGTTCAGTGTTCTTTTGTATTTCGCAGTGATGGCCTTGAGGGCGATATTTGCTTCAATAGATTGCTCTCTCTCTCTCTCTCTCTCTCTCTCTCTCTCTCTCTCTCTCTCTCTCTCTCTCTGCCATGTTCCTAGTATTTGAGACTTCATCCTCAGCTTTCTGCAGTTAATTATTCCAATATGGCTTGTAGTTTTTCCTTGCCAATCTTGGGATGGTCTCGGTGGCTGCTTGCAGTATTGCTTTGCTTAGGCTTTCCACCATAGGTTTCATATTGTTATTTCGTGTGTTGATAGTTTCACACAGTCCATCTGTCAGCATTGCAAATCTGTCCTAGTCGGCTCGTCTGTAGTTCCAACGTGGCAGCGGTTTTATTTCCTTGGGGGCTTACTTTCATATCAATATCTAGCCTAATTGGCCTGTGGTCGCTACCTGCCAATTGGTCGAGCACCTAGCGATCTGTTTTGTGGTGAATATCCCCCGTGGAGAAGGCAAAGTCTGGAGTGGAGGTGGTATGCCATGTTCTAGAATAGAAGCTAGGGGTGTCGTCCGGCCTATTGATAAGATAGAGATTTGTGTCTATCTCCCAGTCTTCCACTTCATCCCCTCTGCTGTCTGTGTCTGAATATCCCCATCTCTCCGAGTGACTGTTGAAGTCTCCAACCACTAGGCTGCTGGAGTTCTTGATTTCCATACTCGAGAGCGACAGGTCTTTGTTGGGTGGGTCATACAGGTTGAATATGCGGATTTTCGTTGTTGTGTCATTATGTCGACTCCTACACTTTCTGCTTCTCCGGTGTAATTTACAGATACTGTGCTACTTGGTATGCAGTTACGTGTCAGTATCAGAACCCCTCCTTTGTGACTTTCTCTATCAAGTCGGAAGGTCTGGTATCCTCTGATTGAGAATCTGTGGTTGTTGTTGAGGTGCGTTTCTTGGATGCATGCCACGTCTATCTCGCCTTCATACAGACGGTTTGTTAGAGAAACATTTTTTTTAAGGATGTTAGATTTCCACATTTAATAATGTTGTCACCAAGTCAATGCATATATATTTGTTAATGTATTTCAATTTTTTTTTATGTCCAAAATATTTGCACTGATTTGAAATAGTAATGTAATTACAATTTTTCTATATTTTTTATTAAATACCAGTTAAATAATTGTATTTGTATTATTATTATGATTATAAAGTTGACAAAAGATTTGAATAAATATATTATGGTGTCAGCTTTATTATGTAATGGTTGTCCATGTATGTCATCCCTGTCCTTATTATAAGTCGTAAATGTAAACACTTTCCTAATCTCTGCTCTAATATTATTTCCCCTTCCTTTTTTGGAATACCACAGTTATCTTTTTATGCATATTCCATCTCATTATAGATCTTATTATCTATTTCATTAGCTATGTATTACCCATCTCATAGGACATCCCCATATCCATCTCATTACCAACCTCATTACCCATTTCATTGTCCAACTCATTATCAATGTGTGTAAATGAATGAGGATTCTTTACTAGACATCTGCAACTCTTAATAGTCGACAATTATGTGATGATTAATACGAAAGAGTACGGCTATTATATTCTTCACAATAACGGGCCGATGGATCATTCGGTAATTAGTAAATATTAGTATTTTCAAAACGGGCCCAGAACCACCCCCATTATTTCGGCAGATGTTTATTTCCAAGGTGGCAAGATTGACCAAACCGCGGCTCGCCGGCTACATGCGGCTCTCTGACATATAAAGTGCCGATCGCGGAAATATGCTGATTTCCTAATGTATCACAATTAACATAAAAGGTAAATAAAAATCGTTGAAGCTTTACAATTGTTTTAATTGGTAAAACACGTTTATTTCCGTTACTTAAAGGTCGTGCTGCTCGGGGAAATCTTGAACTCGAGGTAAGTAGTTTGGCGCTTTTTAATGGCGGGTGCGAGAATGGCTAACCCATGCTCAAACCAGTCATTTCTGTTTGCTGTCTTCTTTCCAAAGACCGCTACAATTGTGATTTGTATTGACAATCAGACGTGTTCCCACCTTTCTGTAGCACTTCCAATATTGCACTTCTAATAATTGAACAGCGACAGGCAAGGCATTGTAAATATGACTACTGGCTTAACTCTCTAAGTCCATGCAGTCGGCAGTAGACACTGGTAACATCAGGGGAGTGTACGAGAGCATAAAGAAAGCATTTGGAACCACAAAAAAGTCTACAGCGTCACTGAAATCTGCGACAGATGAGATTATTCTGGATAGGGATGTGCAAATGAAGAGATAGGCTAAACACTATTCACTCTTGTACACCAGTAATATCCCAGTGCCAGACTCCATTTATGATTTACAGATGACATCGTGCTCATCAGTTATATAATTGAGGAAGTCTAACAATACGTGGATGAATTAATTGGTTTCAGCATAAGTGCTAGTCGGACAATAAATAAAAGTAAAACACAATGCCTCAGAAATCCTTGCTGCTCAAAGCAGTACATCAAGCTAGGAAAGGAAACCATCGAGGATGTCAAACTATATCTGCCTAGAACAAGAGATAAATGGCAACCACATAATCGACCACGAAATCTCTAGATGACAGAAAGCATCTTGGTATTCCTTTAATTCCATTAATCCAATACTCCAAGAGATGAAAGACGCCACGGCGAGAACACACACTTTCAATTCCATAGCCATTCTAGCAATGATTTACGGGCGAGAAGTGTGGAACTTGAGCAAATCATATGCTAAGTAGCTAAAAGTCAGAGAGTAATGGAACATCGATGGAATTCCAGCAGAAATCATCAAATGTGGCGGAAACGTCCTTCTTCTATACCTGTCTGAATATATATTTCGATGTTGCTTTGAGGGGGCGTATGACGGGACATAAGAGACACCAACATAATCATCCTTTACAAAAAAAAAGGACGACGGGGAACGCGGCAAGAATTACATGGGGATATCGCACCTCAACACCATAGGAAAATTGTATGATCGTGTCATTCTGAGCAGGCTGTGGAAGCTGGCAGATATAGTGTATCCGGAGTCTGAGTGTGGTTTTGGCGCAGAACGGTCCACTGTGGATATGGTCTTCTCACTAAGACATATGCTTCCCACTAAATTACTATGCATGATTAAGTCTTTCCATGTGGGCATGAAAGGTACAGTGCTTCATGACGGTCAAAAATCTTAGGCCTTCGACATTAACAGTGGAGTTAAACAAGGTTGTGTCTTGGCACCAACTTTACTCGATATTTCCGCTTCCATTGTGCTAAAACACACCTTCGGAATTTCTACAGAAAGCGTCATCCAGCCTACTAGGTCAGATGGAAGATTATTCAATCTAACCAGACTGCGTGCAAACAATAAGAGAAGGGATACTGTTCAATCTAACCAGACTGCGTGCAAACAATAAGAGAAGGGAGACTGTCATTCGGGTGATGCTCTTGGCAGACGATGCTGTCCTGGTCATCCACACGGAAGCCGAATTACAGATCCTCATTCATATGTTGGCAAAATCCTGTAATCTGTTTGGACTCACCATCAGCGTATAAAAGAAGTGATGGCTCAGGGTGCAGATCCTCCAGAAATTGTCTAAAGCGATACAAATAAGGAGATAGTGTAAATCACTTTAACTACCTCGGATCTATCATAACCGATAGCCTTTCACTGGACGCAGAGCTGCAGACACGATTAGGAATGGCGCCAACAGCACTTGCCGGACTCTCACATAAAGTGGGGAATGAGAACAGACTGACCATCTCCATAAAGGTTGCTGTGTATAGATCATGTGTGCTTAGTACTCTGCTCCATGCTAGCTCTGCGAAACATGGACTGTGTATGCTTCACATGAAATAAAGACTAAATTCTTTTTATATGCGCTGCTTGGGGCGCATACTTGGGATGTTATCAATTAACAGAGTGACAAACAACGACGTGTTCAACTGTGCAAAGCTTGCCAGTTTAGTTACAATCCTCCAACAGCGCCGCTTGCGGTGGCTTGGTCACGTGTGCAGAATGGAAGACGAGCGAATGCCAAAAGATATCTTATACGGAGAGGTGTCCACTGGAAACCGTAACAAAGATAGACCCTTCCTCCGTGCCAAAGATGTTTGCAAGCGCGACCTGAAAGCGTTGTATATAACACCTGCAACGGGGAGGAACTTGCCAAAGACAGACCTGGTTGAAGGCAGGCTTTGTGTGCTGGCCCGTAGGCAAGGGAAGACAGGATGTGTCAAGGTGCAAACTCCAAACGTGTGCGGCAAAAGCAAAGGCAACAAGGGACTAAGGTCCCTTTCTCTCTGACGTGAAGTTCATTGTCTCTCGAGACTGACAGGATGCCAATCAATCAATCAATCAATCAATCAACCATTCCGTTACTCACACATGATTGGTTCATTGAATTTCACTTAGCATACAACAAGTATTTACAAAATAAATGGTACTTATTTGTACTTAGTAATTTTGGAAACTAATATAAATTGTCAATACAAAAGCTACATTCATGAATAAATATTATTACGTTATATATTTCTTCATATATAATATATTAACTTCTCTTGTCCTGTTTATTGTTTTCTTGTCTGCTGTTAGTTAATTTTCTTAACACTAGTGCCGTTGAACCGCGTGGGGAGCTTACATCGTCTATCCTGCGCCACGTGTGTTGCGTCGGTCAATGTGAACCCATGCCTCTGCACAATCACTCGAATGTCATCTATTCCCCTGCCTCGGGGTCAACCCCTTGACCTGTAGCATAATCTAGCAGCGTTGTAAGCCATCAGTGGAAGTTGGTGACAGTGCATTATGATGAGATGACCAAACCAACTTATTTTCGGCCAGGAAATGTATTCAACACAAGACGTAGTGTCGACCCTACTTCGAACGTCGTCTTTCCACGTTCTGTCTCTCCTGGTAAAACCGATGACCTTCTTCAAACACTTCATTTCAAAAGTCGAAATTCTGCTCCCCCACGCCCTGGACAGAGGCCATGTTAGGCACTGGTAACACAGAGTGGCCATATATACTGTTTATCAGCTGTTGCTTTGTTGCCAGTGGAGACGGCTGTTTAGTCACAGCAGACGCTTTCTGACACCTAGTCTCAATTTCCCTGTCGATCCTACCGTCTGCCGAAAAAATAATCCTCAGATATTGGAACTCATGGGCCTGTTGAAGAGCGATATCATTTACACTTATCTTGAATGGTCCAGGTGTTCTACAGATCATTATAGTTTCTGGGTTTTTTTCGCTAATTCGCACATTCTATTTAGCACATGTAGCACAGCAAGCTCTGATCATCTGCAAAGAGTAGTTTGGGTATTGAGTTCTGTACTGCTTTAGATGTCTCAATTTGACCAGTCTCTGATGCGATTGTGTCCATGTATGTAGATGTTAAATAACAGTGGAGAAAGCACACACCCTTGTCTCAAGCCAGTAGTGATTTCAAATGCATTTGCTGATTCATACCATCACGGTTCCTGATTTATATCAACTTGTTTCCAGGTTATTGTTGCCATCTTTCCTTGTTATCGTTATATTACTTTCCAATTAGTGTTATTATGTTTTCTGGTTATTATATTACTTTATGTTATTGTTATCATATCGTCTGATTATCGTTATATTACTTTTTGGTTATTCTTTGCATCATGTTTTCTGGATGTTGAAATTGTATTATCCGGATATTGCTAGTTATCATGTTTTATGTTTATTGTTATATTACTTTATGGCTATTGTTATCATGTTTCCTTGATACCGTTATATTTATTTACGGTTATTGTTATTCTGCTTTCCTTTTGTTATATTATTTCTTAATATTGTTATTATGTTTCCTTGTTACAGTTTTATTTTTGAATGGTTATTGTTATCCTTTTTTCTTATTTGTTATATTACTTTATGGTTATTGTTATCATGTTTTTGTTATTGTTATATCACTTTCTAATTATTGTTATAAAGTGTCTTTGATATTGTTATATTACCTTCTGGTTATTGTTAAAAAGTGTTCTTGATATTGTTATATTACTTTCTGGTTATTGTTATAAAGTACCTTTGATATTGTTACATTACTTTCCTGTTATTGGTATAATGTGTCTTTGATATTGTTATATTACTTTCTGGTTGTTGTCATAAATTGTCCTTGTTACTGTTATATTATTTTTTTTTGTTTATTGTTATGATATTTCCTGATTATTGTACTTTCTGGTTAATGTTATCATGCTTATGTTTTTGGTTATAGTCCTTTGTTATTATTGCTATACTGTTTGTAAGCTGATATCTTGTTATTGAGCTATTACTCATATTATTCCTGGTTATTGATATTTTACTTCAGCGTTTTTGTTTTCGTGTTTCGTAGTTATTTTACTGCTTGTCTTCTGTTATATAATTTCCTCGGTACTGTTGAATTGTTTCTTAACAGGTATCTTGTTTCATTGATAATATTATCATATTTCAAAACATTTATAGCTATCATATTTCTGGTTGTATTATTACCTAGTTTTCTTTGTAATTCTATCTTTCCCAGGTGGTTTGGACAGACCAGTGGTCTACACTCCTCACATACGAAGATAGAAGAATAATTGATGATGAACGTTTGAGCGTTGAGAGGCCATTCACCAAAGACTGGAACCTGCACATCAGGGATGTGAAATACAAGGACCAGGGTCTCTACAACTGCCAGATTAACACAAATCCTGTTAAGATTAAAACAGTCAATCTCAAAGTTCAAGGTCAGATTTTTATGATGCAGTAAAATCTCCTTATGTTATTATGGTTTCTTGAAGTCTCAGATAATGTCTGTTACGTACGAGATGTTTGCTTACGTCAATGTGAAAATCATATTATTGTTTTCTAGTTGCTCCTTATAAAGCATTGATATATTTCTTAAGGTGGTCACTGATGATTGTAAACCCGCGGCAGAGCACTTCCTGTGATCTTCGAGCAGTAGTTTTTGTTTTGCATTATGAGGTTGTTAATCACGCATGTAAACAGTTGATTGACTGCAATACACGTTAAAACATTTTGAGCAACAGAACAGTGTGAACGTGTGGCTACCATTCATTATGTACATAACGCAGTCAAATCACTCCTCAGTCTTCTATGCTGTAAATGGATACATGTGGTGGGGATATACGAAATAATTAAAGTTGTCCATAGCAAGCGAAGATACTGACAGTATAAGACTTGTGTTGTGATATGACATCGCTCTGAATACCTATCTTGGGGCGTCAGTACATACCGCAAGTAGAACACACATGTGGGCGGTGACATCGGTACACTCTATGCTTTCGGTCACTACGTTTTCTCTAAATCTTAATTATGAAGTTCGGCTCAGCAATGTGAGTACCTTGTGTCCTAGTAGTGCACCTGCTTTAGGAGGACCGGTCATATGCAAGTATCTCTAAAGAAGTGACAACAATGTTGAAATTGTTCATATACATTTTTAGTGAGTCTTTGTAGTGTTCCTTCACTCTTCTGATTACGTCTTGTCTGCTCTGAACTACCTGTACAGCAAGTGCTTTGCCAAGCGTGTACCGGGTTTTTATGAACAATAAGTTCAGTCCATCTGATTTGAGCTCTCGGCGGCAGCGTTAAGGACTTCAGAATTGTGTACTTCATTTTGCCAACTGATCCTAAGCAGCCTGGTCAGACAGTTCATGTTTTCCTGACATGTGCACCCAGGTTTACCTACGTGTTTCGTGTTCGCAGGGAAGGTGTGATTTCACAGCGCGATATACATCACTTATGGTTACAACGCGTTTTCGTTTTAGGTCTCAAACATTCGCTCGTAGTCTTCCAAAAGAATTACTTACCGCGGCAGCCATGTTGTGAACCTCGGAGTCAATATTCTAGTTACGATTCTGTCTAGGTAGATAAAAATATGAATTGCTTAGAGATAGATGTTGGAACTAAACACATATGTTTTGTTCACGGTAGGTTTACCCTGGAATCGGTAGAAAAATTAGTTATATTGAATAGCTTCCCATTAGTTCTTTATCTGATACGTACAAACGTGACTGCGCCAGTGTCATCATGAAGCATGACAGTAAAAGCAACACTTATTCGCGTTTTGTCCATCACAATGTTCTGTTTTATGAATCGGAAGCCTTTAGACAAGTTGTCCACCGCTCAGTACAGGAGCCAGCATACTTCATGAAACTGGCAAACAAGTGTGATGAATGTATATATTCATGTTGACAAAGACAGAAAGAGTTTGACCAGGTCCAACAAAAGTCGTGTATAAGCCCTGATGCTGCTTCTGTCGTTTCTCCAGGCTATGGCGGCCTGCAAAAAGTCATATCGATCGTCCCACGACCAGCTTGGAAACCACATTGATTCAGTTGAAGTAGCTCCTCTAGAAGAGGACCTGTTTAGTTGATAATCTACCTTTATGAATGTTAAAGAGGGATTATTTTGAGGAGATCCGTAAAAGCGATTTCATTTAGATAGAACTGCATATCTTCACATTTCACATCAAATATGTTTTTAGGTTATCCACTCTGCATGAACCAGATTCTTTCAAGCAGTAGAGTAAACAGCATCTGTCGCCCCATCTCTCTTCTCACCCATAGCTGGGGGTTCCGATTTGTTCTTAACCGCGTTTGCTGTCTCATATTAGCTCCCGCTGAGGTTAAGATCAACCTGATGACATGATTACTGGGTATAAAAGGGTTCACCAAAGTGTAGGTGAGGTAAGCCAGGGTTCATCAACGTTTAGGTGAGTTAGGCCAGGGTTCACCAACGTGTAAGTGAGGTAGCCCAGGGTTTCCAGCGTGAAGGTAAGATAGGTCAGGGTTCATCAGCGTGTATGTGAAGTAGGCCAGGGTTCACCAGGGTGTAGGTGAAGTACGCCACGGTTCACCAGCGTATAGGTGAAGTAAGCCAGAATCCACTGACGTGTAGGTGAGGCAGACTTTGACAGAAGTAACCATAAGACACCTGCGAGTCTTGTATTGCGCTTCACTTTCTCATATGGATCCGTGTGAGGTAAGTTAAATCTAGTCCTGTAGCATAGATGTAAACGCAGCTGTTGTCGGCTACAGTACGAAACATTTCCTTGAGAGAGGAATGTTGGATAGCAACTTCGGAATTTATGGTTCAGAACATTTGATCGAATTATACTAAATTGGTGGCTATCATTTGTAATCTTAAACTGGCTAGAAGACTTAACAATCTGTCAGAGCATTGATTGTGTGTTAATTGATTATCAATAATTGAGATAGGCAAATAGATTTTGATTTGATTGTTATAGAGAGTGAAATTGTTCTTTTTCTCCAAGAAGGGTTGCCGACTTTATGGAATCGTCTTCACTCTTATTGTTTTGCAGTGATGACTAGGAGATGTCCCGCATTAAGATGCTCTTTGGATATACATTATTCACTAGATTTTCTCAGAACAATGAGACTATTAAAACATTTCTGGATGAAATATATAGCCTGTTCAGACTTCACCAATACGATCTATTCTCGTCATCCAGATTTCACCAAATATTCATAGGAATGTCCAGAACAAGCTCAGGTCGATGCGTGATTTCTAGTTCTACAGCAGGGCAGATCAATCCAGCAATATGTAGATACAAACGACTCAAAGTGGTTTTACGTGTTCAGTCTAGGGTTCCCGGTCCTATCATTTTATCTCCTATCCTGGATGGTCATGACACAAATCGCAAATCGACAAAGTTCAAATTCTAAAGCGCCCGGCAGAGCAATTCAAAGCAATAAAAAAAACTATCCATTCGATCATATGATAGCCATCATGCCTCGAGTTGCTAACAACAAATAGCTCAACAGTCTGTTTATTGTTGTTCAAGCCAAGAGCATGATTGGCGTAATGTCCACTGACATGGCGAACTGTACTGACGTTGTTTTCGCTGAGATATGCGACACATAAGGTATTGTGCTTTTTCATGAACTATTATAACTATTCCGCTTCGTCTGGGATGAATGACAGACGCCACATTACTTTAAAGATGTCCCCATTGTCCATTTGTACCTGTACAAGTACAAAAGCAATTTTGTGTCAACCAGTCGGACATCAACGTCCTATCAATTGCGGTTAAAAATCTGGCTGAAGTGTCGGTCAACCGGGCCACTAATCATCTCAAATCAAGATCTATTTACCAAATAGTCAGCGCGGCTTCCCAGCAGGTGGCGGTGCAGTCGGTATGATGTATGCAGCACGTCGGCTTCATGAGAAATGATAATAGCAGTATTGGGACTTGTATACATTCGTCATTGTCCTTACTGAGGCTTTCGACACTGTCAGTTTATACAGAACATGAAAATTGTGTCAAAAACAGGCTTGTAATGGCAAACGCTGCTTCTGGGCGTCTACAAGTGAATTTTAGAAACCAGTCAGTATCCACACCAAAATTAAAGTAACGGAGATTTGTTTAAAACCATTCTGCACTCCTACCAAATATGGCCTTACCCATTTGCACGTGGAGTGTCACCGGAGGATGTTCAAGATCAACTGGTAAGATAAAGTGCTGGATTGTAAAGTGCTCAACAAGATGGAATGGGTTGAGCATCTTTACTTGACTGCAGGGATAGATACCAAAGCAAGCAGCCGATCGTCGGGGGAACAGAAGACACGTTACAAAAACTCTCTGGACAATTTTTTTCATCAGTGTCGCTTTCTGTCTGATACTTGCTCCAGATACTTAAACCACCTCCGTCACACAAGGTGGTCATATAGACGAACACAGCATCATCGGTGCGGCGCTAGATAAGTGAACTGAGCTGCCCGACAGAGTGACACACAGGGAACCAATGTGTCGCTTTTTATCTGACTACAAATTTATGACGCTGTCGGAAACTTCACTTGTAATGGCAACAATTATTATTATTATTATTGCTGTTATTATTATTATTAGTATTATAATCATTATTATTGTTCAGTCCAGTTCAGTTCATCCTGTGATCTATTGAGATCGTTGTGACACCTCTGCTGACACCTCCACAATTCTGCGCCAGCCCTCTCTGTCTGGGGTTCCTTTTTGTGCCTCCACGGGTTGTAGGTTAGTCCATTTGTGGATGTTGTCTTCGCTTCGTTTACTTGGCCGTCCTCTCCTTCGCCTGCCCAGTACTGTGCCCATTGGACTTCGAGCGGTGGCCATACCAAGTCATCTTTCGCCATTTGATCGTTGTGAGGAGGTCGTCGTACAATCCAATTCCATTCTCGATTTCTACGTCGTACTTCATCATTTATGATACGGTCTTTGTAGGTGACATTTAGGAGTCTTCTAAAACATCTTATCTCCGTGGCCTGGATTCTTCTCTGGAGGTCTGCTGTAATAGTCAATGTTTTGTAGGCGTAGAGGAATATTGATTAAAAAAACAGTGAGCGCATTAGTCTGACCTTTATGGCGAGAAAGAGTCATTTATCTTTCCCTAAATATTTCAATCCTGCAAACGCTGCTGTTGTTTGTGCTATTCTGGCCAGGACCTCTGGTTTTGATCCCTCATCACCGATTGTTGAGCCCAAATATTTGAAACGGTTCACTGTTTCAAGATCCTGTCCATTTCCTTTGATCACAGTGTTAATTCCTTCGGTGTTGTTGGTCATCAACTTTGTTATTTCTGCGTTTATCTTCATGCCATAGCTCTGTGCTGCTACATCGAGTCTTCGGATCAATTCTCGAAGTTCTGCCTTCGTCCCCGCCAGCTCGTCAATGTTATCCGCAAAGCTTAAGTTGGTAATGGTTCATTACCCTGTCCTAACGGTGCTAACGTGATCTTAAAGGGCATCACTCATAATTCTTTCTAAGAATATGTTGAATATATATATATATAATAAATATATTATTATTATTATTGTAATCATCCGTCATGCAAATTGTGATCATTTCAGGAGGAAGTTCATTCCGTTGCTGGGATTACCAAATCTAGACTGTCATTTGAACAATGTGGAAGTGAAAGATAAAAGTCGTTGTGACTGAAATAGAAACTGTCATCATATATTTGATTCATTGAGAAGATATGCTGTTGTATCTTGATAGTTGTCACAACTATTAATGTTTCTTCTAATATAAATAGTGTATGGAAATGCGCATCAACTTGTTCAAATTGTCAAGATCTGCAGTCTGATGGAAAACTAACGATAAAAACTAAAGAGATGTTCTAGAAAATTGGTGAATTATTTTGGCGCAGGCGAAAAAGAGAAATTTATGTGTGCCAGACTCCCTGTTTTGTAGTGCAGAGAACTGGGGGGGGGGGGGGGGGGGGGGGGGATAAAATCATTTATGATATTCACCAATAAATAAAAACGTAAAGTTCTAATGAATCAACAGAAGTAACGAGTTTTACCAAATATAATTTATTTTATGTCTTTAACCGGGCCATTTTGTTACAATTCAGTTACAATGATAAACAGAAGGATTGGGGGGCGAGAAATTTGAAATCAATTCCTAACAGACACTTTTCTTTAATGTGTCATAGAATTCTGTGAGATTTACCTGAAAGATGTCAGATTCAAAGTCTGTGTTTGTAAATTTGGAAAAAGTTGTTTTACCCAAAAACTGTTGTTTTGATATGGTCTCATTCGTGATTTCAATGCAAAAAGTTGTCCTTAGGCAACAGAGCTGGCAAATATATATATATATATATATATATATATATATATATATATATATATATATATATATATATATACATATATATATATGTATATAAGTTATACTGTTTTAGAAAGTGTACATAACATTTATATCATTACAAGTTTGGTATGTCGTGCTTGGGTCTTTGCAACACATAAACGTTCACACAACCATTAACAAAGATTGTGTATTTTCTACATATCACGACTATATAACTTCAATCTCACGTCTATATAACTTCAATCTCACGTCTATATAACTTCAATCTCACGTCTATATAACTTCAATCTCACGTCTATATAACTTCAATCTCACGTCTATATAACTTCAATCTCACGTCTATTTAACTTCAATCTCACGTCTATATAACTTCAATCTCACGTCTATATAACTTCAGTCTCACGTCTATATAACTTCAATCTCACGTCTATATAACTTCAATCTCACGTCTATATAACTTCAATCTCACGTCTATATAACTTCAATCTTACGTCTTTATAACTTCAATCTCACGTCTATATAACTTCAATCTCACGTCTATATAACTTCAATCTCACGTCTATATAACTTCAATCCAGACACATTCTCGTATTAGATACTATCACTGTATACGCTGCTACTTGAACTGCATCTGAGCCCTTAAGCCTACAATGTTAAATTATTTACATGCGGACGTTATAAACCACATTTGTATATATCATTTAGAAACATGTCAATTTACTTTTTAAATGTTTTTGATAAATGTAGAAAAAAGACTGATTTTGAAATTATTCTTTCACTGACAGTCCCTTCAAAGATACTAAATAACGCATCTACCGATGCCCTGGTGGCACGAGAGGGTACCACTGTAACACTGGTATGCAATGTCAGTGGTATACCTATGCCATCTGTCACGTGGCATCGACTGCTAGCCAATGAGAAGGGCGAAGATAAAAAGAGTGAGTTCTGCCCTGGCACAAATAGTAAGACATTTTTTTGGAGTGGGTATTTTATTGTTACATTTTTATAGACTTTTAGAACAATTAAATATGAATCATGAATGTTGATCGTTCTTTATTCTCAAGCACAGTTGCTGAGATGGTAGGTGAGAAGTTCATAATTATTTTCTTTCTTATATTTCTGGACAGAAAAGAAAACCATTTTTGTTTAATCCTGGAGAAATTGTAGATGTAAAGTAAATTGATTAACGACAATTGAAATGTTTTAGTCGTATCAAAAGACAAAAGCTCTTGTTGGAAACATTGCTGTAAGGAAACGTGGATGGCAAACGTGTCAGAGGTAAACAGCGTTGTACTTGGGAGCAAAACATCAGAGGATAGACAGGGAAGAGCCCTGTAGATTGTACAATCTAGGAAGGAGACAGAGGACGTTGGAGATCCATTGCAACGGATCGTCGATGTGGAGATGGCATGTGAACTGAACTAAATATTTTCTTCTGTTACATCTATCGGCTGATTTACTCACCGTGGATAGATATAGAGCCACGAGTCAGGCAAGGTTGTATACTACTTCCCTGTCTGCTCAGCCACACGTCTAAAATTTGAAAACAGAAAAAAATTCCATGACTAACCATTGGTGGCTTGTCAATAAACAATCGTACATGTTGCAGCTAGCTGAAAATGAAGAAGAATTAAAGCAACGTCAATAAAGTCCACAACACAAGTCTAAAATATAGAATAGATAACCTGTTCTTTTCTGTTTCCAAGAATAGACTTCATTGCACTCCGAGCATACTCATAAGTGTTCCATCTCTCTCTCTCTCTTTCTCTCTCTCTCTCCCTCTCGTTCTCGTAAATGGCAAAGGGTGGGGATACTGATTGTTCCTGTAGCTCGTTGGTTTACCACACTCATGCTCCCACACTCTAGCATGACTAGGCAGCAGATCGACACCAGTATCTTTAGGGTTGGGGTCCCTATTGCTGTCAACCATTCAAGCCTTAGCCAGCCCTTCTGTACCTGCCAAAGAAAGAATCCTTAGTATAACACGATCTCTTCCCTTGTTAGAACTGAGATGTCTCAGATACACTTTACAGAACTGAGAGGTCTCAGATAGGTCTGTCAGAACTGTGAGGTCTCAGATAGGCCTGTCAGAACTGAGAGGTCTGAGAAGGGCCTGTCAGAACTGAGAGGTCTCAGATAGACCTTAATTGAGTGGTCTCAAATAGGCATGTCAGAACTGAGAGGTCTCAGATTGGTCTGTTAGAACTGAGAGGTCTCAGATAGACCTTACAGAACTGAGAGGTCTCAGATAGGCCTGTCAGAACTGATAGGTCTCAGATAGGCCTGTCAGAACTGTGAGGTCTCAGATAGGCCTGTCAGAACTGTGAGGTCTCAGATAGGTCTGTCAGAACTGAGAGGTATGAGAAGGGCCTGTCAGAACTGTGAGGTCTCAGATAGGCCTGTCAGAACTGAGAGGTGTCATATAGGCCTGTCAGAACTGAGAGGTCTCAGATAGGCCTGTCAGAACTGAGAGATCTCAGATAGGTCTGTCAGAACTGAGAGATCTCAGATAGGCCTGTCAGAACTGATAGATCTCAGATAGGCCTGTCAGAACTGAGAGATCTCAGATAGGCCTTTCAGAACTGAGAGATCTCAGATAGGCCTGTCAGAACTGAGAGATCTCAGATAGGCTGTCAGAACTACAGCCACATCCTCCATCTCCATTCCCGTACTAAACGTTGTTATTCTGTATGACGCGGTCTACTCAGCAAACACCTGACCTCTCACTCGATCAGGGAAGTACCCAACCAGTTGTCTCGTCGATCCATCCTTATATATGTTTTCATCATTGTTCTGAGTTGTATCATATATGTACCGGTTAACTCGAGCTCTTAGTTCCCGTTGTACCATTTCTCTGTATTCACATCCTAAGGTTGTGACAACTATGTAGTAATCTGTCATTGTATCATTACTGTTGATAAATTCTTCTCTCTCAACTAACTTTTCAACTCTGACCATCTCTCTAATTGTTCTCTCTCAGCTTACTTCTCAACTATGACCATCTGTCCAATTCTTTGCTCTCAGCTTACGTCTCAACTCTGACTATATGTCCAGTTCTTTTCTCTCAGCTTACGTCTCAACTCTGAACATATGTCCAGTTCTTTTCTCTCAGTTTACGTCTCAACTCTGACCATCTGTCCAATTCTTTTCTCTCAGCTAACTTCTCAACGCTGACCATCTGTTCACTTCTACTCTGTGCTTTAGCCATCCATGACGTTTCTCTCCTGATTCGTGAACCCTTAGTGTTATTGTGAAGCAGGTGTTGCCTGCCTTTGGTAATCCGTATGTGGGATTTTGTTGGTATTAATTTTTAAATGGATATCTGGACATTACTTACTGATGTCCTGGTATTTACCAGATTTTCAAGATCGGGATATCTCTAGTACATCTCAGAAACAATCTCATCTCTTCGTTCTGGATACCTTGCAAACGTTCATACTGTAATCTTGATAGTTGGAGGATGTCCAGTTCGTAACCAACGACTGACAGCACCTACTGATGATTTATGATGAAAATCAGTCGCAATTACAAGTGTTCCGCTGCATTAGTCTTGAGGGTTCACATCCATCGCCTGCAGCTCTATGTTGGCTGGTTGACGTGGCATCTAGATGGCTAAAATAATAAGTTACTGCGATATATTTACCACACGCGTCAA
This sequence comes from Ariolimax columbianus, assembly GCA_036924085.1. Classification (NCBI taxonomy): domain Eukaryota; kingdom Metazoa; phylum Mollusca; class Gastropoda; order Stylommatophora; family Arionidae; genus Ariolimax; species Ariolimax columbianus. The sequence continues at coordinate 25,481,089 of JAVGWX010000003.1, forward strand.
TGACACATCCAGCAAGGGTGGCATCTGGGATGTCACCCTTTACTACATAATTGTTCAAGGAACATCATGCAAACCAAGTTAGGATTTATATGGGAGCCGAAACGCCACACTACTATGAGATTGCCTTTAAAGTGTCTCTGACCGTCTCATTTCACGATGAATCAGTCATTGTACGTCAGTATGCATCTGTAAATGTTAGTGTTCGTACTGGTTCTGCAAGTTGAATGTTGTCCACCTTTATTGTGTAGCGGTTGAACAGCGCTAGTGATAATGGAGAATGTTGAGGCAATCGTGGACATATTCGCATCGGCTCTGATGTTTTTGTTCACACGAGGATCGCAGCTACTTCAAGTCAACTGATTTCCAGCTCACCAGTCAAGGATTGATTCGATGTTGCTTCAAACAATACATCACGATCCCAAAATCTACCGGGTTATTTGCATCCTCCAGTTCGAGAACAACTGCGACTGTTTCCTGTCTGAACTTGACATTCTCATACAGATAATATGTCAATGTTTCAGTGTTACTTCAGGCCTCCATCGCTGGTCTATTAGTTCCCAGCGTGGACATTGTCATTAAGGTAACACAAACTATGATAATTAGGAAGGCAGAAAATAAATCAACTTTACGTACAGAAATAAAAGATAAGATACGGAACAAGTAAAAAGTGTTTCATAATTGGATATATAATTATTATGGATTGAAATTTGAAACAGAAATAAAGAAGATAAAAGAAATAACAAAATCCGTTTCCACCAATATGAGGCATATAGTGACATCCAGACAACTAACTCATTCATTAAAAACAAAATAAGAGTAATCACGTGCTGTGTTCATTTGTTATTCTGGTATGCAGTAGAAACATGAACAATGAACATCAGTGGAAAATAGAATTGAATTGTATGAAATGTGGATACATAGCAGAACGGGGAGTTTGTCATGCAAAGAAGAGAAAACAAATGAGTAAAACTTGGGTATGTTAGGAATGAAAGGTTAAGTAATGAACACAATTTGGCAGTTCATTTATTTTGATCATATGAAAAGACATTAGATATTTCTTGGAAAAAATTGGAAGAAAAAAAAGAGAGCAAACGCGTAAGAAAATAAGTTTGAGGATAATATCAAGAGATGACCCGGAAATGTTATGTTTTATTGAATTATCAAGGCAAGAGATAGATGACGTTGGAGATCCAACGCAGTCGACCGTGCAAATGGAGAACGCAACTGATCTTGTCTGACAGTTCCATGCAAATGCATAAGAATCACATGCACTACTGTAAAATAAAATGCGCATTATGTATATATATATATATATATATATATATATATATATATATATATATATATATATATATATATAAATTGTATTTACCTTCACAGAAATTAAATATCCTTGTTTACATGTGCATGTTGTTTGTAATTAAAAATAGTGCTCGACCAATACACCCATTCAAACACAATTTAAAATAGGTGACTAACATTAATTAACAAATGATTGAACATTATTGGTGATATGCTGTTAAGATATGATAACAGAGTAAAGACAGAGCTAGTCTCCTCGAGACAATATTCATAATAGATTTGCTAGCCACTTTAAAGTCTCATAAATTACTTGATCCTGTTTTGTCAACTTCACCAAACCGGTTTTTGTCCTTCGTTTCTGTCCAGAGATTGGTATCAACGGAGAGATCTTGCTTATCCACAACGTCAGCCGGTATTGTGGAGGGGTGTATGAATGTGTCGCCTACAACGGCGTTCCTCCTGCTGTTAACAAGCTCATTAGGGTCAGCGTCGAGTGTAAGTGTCAAATATCATGGGAAATGGTTTCAATCAATCAAACATTCATGTCATTTTTATTTGCCATATCACGTGGTACTCGTTTTGTAGAGCTCTATGCAGAAGGTTCACCTTTTACAAATCATCCGTTCTTACTAAATGTAAGGGGAATTCTTTCTAAATGTAAGAGGAATTATTTCTAAATGTCAGGGGAATTCTTTCTAAATGTCAGGGGAATTCTTTCTAAATGTCAGGAGAATTGTTTCTAAATGTAAGGGGAATTGTTTCTAAATGTAAGGGGAATTGTTTCTAAATGTCAGTGGAATTCTTTCTAAATGTAAGGGGAATTATTTCTAAATGTAAGGGAATTCTTTCTAAATGTAAGGGGAATTATTTCTAAATGCCAAGGGAATTCTTTCTAAATGTAAGGAGAATTGTTTCTAAATGTAAGGGGAATTCTTTCTAAGCGTAAAGGGAATTATTTCTAAATGTAAGGGGAATTCTTTTTAAATGGAAAGGGAATTATTTTTAAATGGTTCTTCCAAGCCCAGAACCTGCTCCACATTCATCACCAGGCTTTTGGCGCAGGTAAATGACAGACTGTACACTGACTTGTGTTGGAGAGCGTACTACCCAACAGTTGTTAAACCGCAATGTTAATCTCCTCTTACGACAAGCTCTCAGTGTGATAGGGTTTATCTGTGTGTGTGTATATATATATATATAGACAAACTCACAGAATCCTATTAGGAAAACTTAGCATCTCGTATCTGAAGCGGTTACGCGACTTTCAAGTCTCTATTCGTCTGAAAAGGCTAGACATCTGCCATTTGTGAATAGAAGCTATTATAAAGCATTATAATCTGGGTCGTATTGTCCCAGCGTGATAGGCATCTGAAATAATTTTGTCCAAATAAATGTTAAAAATCAATATATATATATATATATATATATATATATATATATATATAATCACCATCTCTTCACTACCATCATCTCTCATGTCCCTACATTGATTGATATCAGCATCTCTTCACTACCATCATCTCTCATGTCCCTACATTGATTGATATCAGTATTTCTTTACTACCATCATCTCTCATGTCCCTACATTGATTGATATCAGCATCTCTTCACTACCATCATCTCTCATGTCCCCACATTGACTTATATCAGCATCCCGTCTATATCATCATGTCCCCACATTGACTGATATCAGCATCTCTTCACTATCATTATCTCTCATGTCCCCACATTGACTTATATCAGCATCCCGTCTATATCATCATGTCCCCACATTGACTTATATCAGCATCCCGTCTATATCATCATGTCCCCACATTGACTTATATCAGCATCCCGTCTATATCATCATGTCCCCACATTGACTTATATCAGCATCCCGTCTATATCATCTCTCATCTCACGACAATAATTATTTAAGAAGTAAAGATGTATATTCTTTATTGCTGTAAACCGCAACATGCCAAAACAGTAGGTCCTCACATTCTCCTGGAGCTTTGAGTCCTCATTATCCACTATCCACTTATGCAGCAGCCATTCCTTCCATAAATTCAGATTGATACTTATATTAAACTGTCCGCTATATATTTCTGTATTACTCTCATATGATATTCAGTTTCTATGTACCCCACATTGTCTAGGAACAACACATGTTTTTATTGTAGACTTGATCTGTCATTACCTAGTGGCCCATAAACACTATTTAATTATCTCCAGAGTACGTCAGTCACGAACAAAAACATTTGTAGAAAGCAATAAACAAAAAGGATCTACATTATTTTTTTCTTGTCACAAATAAAACTATTCTGGGGTTGTTTGGTCGAAGTAAACATAAGTATCGTTTTCAGTATGTAAACAGTAAACGAAACACTAATAACTGGAACAGATCTTCCTATATCTGACGAGTGGAACTCACTTAGAAGTATTTTCATTTTCTAAGATCTAGCAAAGCGCCTGATAGGAGAAAAGATGGTGTTAGTGATAGAATTATTGACCATATGTAATATGTGGTTATGCAGTCTGATTGTTTCCAAGACCGATTTAAAGAATACCACTTATAATTGTACCTGTTATGGTGCATGCTGGACTAATTTTCCGATACAACCATCATTGTTTGAATGGACTATCTTACAATTGTGAGAAAAGCATCATTATGTGTCATTTTACCGATATATCATTGATGAGCTCTTGTAGACGTGCTTCAAAAATCAAGATTACAGAATTAATATCAACCGGTTCAAATCGTTTACTTGAATATATATTTCTTTCTAAACACGTTAATTTTTGCGTTGCGGGGGTTTGAGGGTGGATGGAGATCTGACACTTTTGTTAGCTTATCCAGCACATTTTTGGTTATAACAAGATCAATGTGCATTACCATCATCTGATCTACATGAGATTGAATAGCCCTGCATCGATAAAACTACATAGATTACAAGGTACCACGAAAATATGATGCATGGAAAATGTTAGCTCTCTTTATGCTTCTTCAGAAACACTTTATGATTTTAAAATATATTTTTGTTACCTTTCTTTCACCTTAAAATATTACTAGATTAACATGTAAATGTGTTTGAAAATAGAAAAACATACATCAATATGAATCCAGTTAGCTATCACACAGTCATGTATTTCATAATTAGTCATAGACTTACGGTGCTGGTTTTAGTTGTCCTTCTTACCTTTGTCATATTTTATATTCTAGTTCCACCGGAAGTGAATCTGCCTAACAAACGTATGGGACAGGACTTAGGCAAAGAGACCATATTAGAGTGCGTCGTTACGGCAAATCCTCAGGCTGTTGGTGTCTGGAAAAAGAACGGAGACGAAATTAAAACAGTGGTATGTTCTAAATTTAAAGAATATAAAAAAGTTTACCTTAATGTAAAAAACGTTTTAGCATGTATTTGTTTAATCTAAGGAACGAGACATTGACAAGCACCAATCTGTCGCCAGATGACAGTATCCAGTTCAAACTGGAATGAGATAGGGATATTTACTGTCTCGTGGTTATTTGTTCATTAAAATCGTCGATTTATTACCATAGCAGACACTGCTGTTAGAGAAGTGTTAGTGACTTCATTTTTCTAGGAGAAGAGGTGGTCAGTCCCCTTTCCTCTGTGTCCTTCTTTCCCTCACAGTACACACTAAATACTCATTTACAGTTGTGTCTTCTGGGGCGTGTTGAAAATGTGGATCGGACATTTCTCGCGAGAAGTCATGCCCCCCCCCTTTCCCTCCCCCCCCCCCTTCCAGGATACCCAGACGCCGTGGCGTAGTGAAGATACTTTAAAAAATTTTAAATTACGGAAATACACTAGGTATTACACATCTGAACAATCTTGGTTTTTCTAATCGAAGTATTCTATCACTTAAACAACATGTCAACAAATGGATCGACATGATACTAATAGAAAAAACATAACAGACAATCAATGTTGAATAAAAGAAAGAAAATATAACAGTGTTAAATAAACAGTACATACAAATTATAGACTGTAATGGATAGACAATACAACACATCTACATTGTTCTAACCTGCCAGAGAAGCAATCTCGTCAAAGATGAAGGACCAAACCACTTTGTCAACCCGGCAATAATACATTTGTTTTCAACTATCGTGTTGAAATCTACCAAACATCTACCAAGCTCATGAAGATAATAGTAGATTGCTCGGCAAAGCTGTAGAATCAGTTCTGCTCCCCAGCTCAGCGGCATGTTATTGTATAAGCTCATGATGTTGTTGTTGCTGTTAGAAGCTAGTCGAGCTGACACCTTTTGATGATGGTGCCTTAGTGGATGGTTACAAAGACCGTTCTTACATCCCGAGGCGTACTTGAGAAGGTGGACTAGTGCAGTGCATGGCTCCTCGGTAAGCTCCCCATTAATGGCATTGCAGTGTCCAGCCGTAGCTCGTTGATCAGACTGTTAAGACACTGACAATTTCTAGGAGCAGGAACGAGGTGAGGTCTTGCTCAACATGTTTCAGTAACACATATTATTCTTCGCTCCCCCATACACACCCTTGAGTGCCCCCATACACGCCCTTGAGTGCCCCCATACACGCCCTTGAGTCCACAATACACGCCCTTGCGTGTAATAAGCAAGCTAAGAGAAAAGTGTTATAAAATATCACGCGAAATCAGAATTATTAAACCCCCTAGTTAACACCAATCAAGCGAAACTAAAGAATGTTTTTTTTCAAAATAGTAGTTCATGGCTAGATATTATTGCAGCCATATACCAAAATAAATGTATAGCAGCTTGACATACGAATGAGGCCGCTCACATGACACATTTAAGATATTTATGATGGGTGTGAGATGAGGGATTGCTACCACATCATACAGAAACGTAAAGCCCCAAAGACAATAATTGAGATGAAGAGGCTACGACTTGATGGCTTAGTCTGTATTTATTCAGGACCTCTGCTCCCCAGGAACCTCAGTAGGCTTGAGTATGTTTATGGTACGCTTGTTCTGGCATTGTCTGTCTTGGATCATGTATTATTATATTTACTGTTACTACCGAGTAATGATGGAATACATTATACACGGCCTACAATTCTTTGCTACTGTTAGTTCTCAAAATTAACAAAAATTATTTTTAGAAAATACCATTACTATTCTTAGGTAGAAATGTACAAACTCCGCGAAACCAGTGGGTGTGCCATTCCTGCAGATAGACAATCTCACCCATGCATTCACCTGTTGTATTTGGACAAACCCCAGAGCTGACCTGGAGGTCCCTTGCTAAGATGACATTATGAGACAACTACAACTCCACGCATGTCATAAAAGACAGCTAAAGAGAGTTGTACATGAAGCTAGCAACGTCATCGTGTACAACAAATTGCTACAAAAACCACCACTGGATAATCATGCAAAGTCCATTCAGGCATACTTCTGTAAAAAAAAAAACTATTCTGGTGTCCCTATGTTCCTACAGGAGTAAAAATGCAGACACGAAAAACAAAAAATTGTTCTTTCTCTTTATATATATATATATGTATAGTTTGCACGTAGATTCAGTTTCAAGTAGTAATGATCAGTAATGAACGAGGTGACCAGTTACTTTCCTCGATAAATTGTACTTATATAGTTGTATATCAGGTACCCATTTACAGGTGTATCGATATTTCAAACATTATGAAGCAGTGATGATTAGTTTTTTGACAACAAAAACGACATTGTTCTCAACCTTATATATATGAGTATATAAATACTTTACACGTAGATTAAGTCTGAAGCAGTAATGCAAGCAGAAAGAGAGCGACATAGATGGCGTCCAACAAGCTACGAGTCAAACTTTCCTCTCGTATTTCAGTCCATTAAAGATGTTCCACAGTGCACGGATGTGAATGTGATCCAAACCAGTTGACGACTTACACTTGGGTCCCCGGAAACGTGTTGCGAATGTTCATTTGGATTAATTAATTCGTTCATTTTGTAACGTTTTTCCCACGATGAGGAACGCGTGGCCGAATGGTTTCCAGGCCTGCCTGTCGACAAGGAGGGCAGCTGTTTGAATCCCCGGTATGGTATATGTTGTTTTTCTGTTGGGGTGAAATAAACAAATACAGCCAGCACACGACGTGACGACAATAGTGGCGAAGCGGTCTGTAGTCCTCAGCCTTCAAAACCCTTCGACTACCCCAGCAATGGGAAAAATGTCGTATGACAGTTTGTTTTTCTTCCGACGACGATTATCCTGGCAAAGCCATAGACTATTTTAAATAGTATGTCGGCTGCCCTGTGTCGTGCTTCAACAGTTCAGTGCGCACGGCTCAACTTCACGAAATTGGCGCCTTTCGCCATGTTTGCTGACGACAGATGTGCCAATAACGGACTAACTCGTCGTTCTGGAGAGATTGTGCCTGCCCGGTTAGCAGCACGTTCAGGACATTTCGCTCACACGCTGAGTGATGCCTTTAATCTTCGAACACTATTTAAAGACAGCTGCGCACTCGGCTTCCATCAAGGAGCCACAGGGACCTCGGTCGACACACTTAACCATAAAACCACAACACACCAGAGCTTCATTCACGGATATTGCAAGTTCAATGAGAATTGCAAATTGGAGTGTTCTTTTTTTTTTTTACTTCAGTACGTGTCCATGGCAGTGGTTGATAGAATACAACGGGCGACTGATGTCTAAGCGAACATTATTATTTTTATTACTATTATTATTACTATTATTATTAGTAATGATCAGTATTTTTAATTTGACTCATCCAAAATAACGTTGTCCAAACAAAGAAGGCTTGTTGGTGGAAAGCCATTTCCTTTATAAATGGGAAAATGTGTTCAAGCGTGAAGTTCATTGCTTCCTTTGTCTTCAAAGAATGTATATGCTAAAAAAATACAGCATTCATTGGGAATATGCTGCTGTGGATGGCAAGACAAAACAATATAACTGGAACATCTTTAGAAGACATTTCTAAAGTTAAAACTAGTCATTTGTCAGGCAGTGAAACGCTTTATTGAACACTGTACGGACAATTTCTAATACAGCAAGAATTGGGACCAGAATTACATCCTATGTTAACGGGAAAAGAAAAATACATAGCTTTAATTAGACACGGCATGTCGGCTAGTCAGCATATCTTCTCGTGGCCCTAGGACTGGTTTGAGTTGAAGACCTCTGTCGTAGATAGATCATAACGCACAGGCCGTGACAATTGTTAGGAATAAGTTAGTGAGATTATGTTTCGTGTCAGCATCAATTTTTGTTCTAAAATAATAGTGGTACATAATAATAAGTTTGCTTAGGAGGCAAAAACCCATTGCGTCGATCCGTCACATCCATCACTCAGTGATGAGGCACGGCTCAAGGGGATCGTCCAGAGCCCAGTGGCAGGCAGTCATCTGCTGGAGTCTTATTATGCGGGGGCGATTTCATCTACGCCTCTAGCCGGTCGGGAAAGTCATATGGCGCCGAGGAACGATCTGTGAAGTATCTTGTGGACCTACATGACCGAACAAAGAAACTCAGTGGAGGCCAGTTTTATCAGAGACCTCTACGTTGCTTGCGGGTGTAGTCATGCCATACTTTGCCCAGGGTACGCCGCTGGTTGCGCATGTGGATGATGTCTAGTTTTAATATGTCATGTTTGAGTAATGTCCAGGTTTCCAAGAAATTAAGCTCGGACTGGGACCACGCTAAACTGGTAGATGCTGAATCATTAATTTCATAATTTCCTAATTCACATAGACAGAGCTCCCTTAGGATATAGGAGACATTAACTTAACTATACATTTGAACTTCTTAGTACCAGAGTTGTTGCTCTCGTTTCTCACAGCAAAAGATAGCAGGTTAATCCTCATTATGGATACGCTTATGTTCACCCATTTGTAAACGAATAACTGGTTTACTGTTAGAGTAGGAAAGGCAACTAAAAAGGGAACTGGTTACTTCAAAAAAGTTGTGGCTAGTACAAAAAAGTCTCTAAACGCTTCATTTCCAACAGCAGTATCTGCTATGGGACTGCCTTCAAAAATAAACATCGACAGCAGAAACTGCTATCGGGGATGAAGTGTTAGAGACTTCATTGTACTAATTCACAGTTTGTGTGGGGTGGGATGGCCAATTTTGGTTCTTATGTGCCTTTATTTCCCTAACCGTAGGTCAGGTACTTATTTACAAATGAGCCCTCCTTACAACTAGATTGACTGAAGTGTGCCGGTAGCGGAAGTTGAACTTCGTACCTCTGCCCTTAAAAGCGAATGCCCTATCGCTGCACTGATCAGACGCTCCATTACATTTGCCACAAATTACAATATAATTATCTGTCTCTTATCTATACGTACTGATATACCGTTGTGGACCGTCTAGTCTAGTCGACAGTGAGCTTGTTAGGTAAGATTGGAATTACAGCGCGCCAGAGCTCGAAATCATGGACGGACAGAAACAAATCCGAGCGTGGTTCGTTTCTGATACGACCGCTCTATCAGTCGCCCAGCTGTAAATGGGTACCTGACGTATCAGTTGGGGAAGGTATAAACAGCGAGGAAGGGAACTAGACACCCCACCTCACATAGTATGTGGCGTATTACAATTTCCTGGACAGTCGCCGCCTTTCCCTGTTTGGACATGTTGACCGACTGGATCAGGAAGTTCCAGCTCACTAGATCCTTCTCAAGGCAGTTCAAAGTGGTAAGGGTATCCAACCAGCTGCCTGGAAGCACAGGAGAGGCCGTCCCCGAAACACGTGGCTTCAACAGGTAGCAATTTCCCCCTCCTTTTTGCTATAGACAAGTTCTGACAGAGCGCCGTTTCGACTGATCATGGTTTCGTTCGACCAACGCAACGGGCATCAGATGCAGAGGCGAATATTATTATTATTATTACTATTATTATGATTATTATTATTACTATTATTATTACATAAAGACATATCTTCAAACTCTGGACGGCAATTGTTGCCATGAGACTGATCTTTACATTTACTGATATAACTGAACAGGCATGTTTCCTAAACCTTTAGAAAGCAACAATCCTTTTCACATGATATGCATTGTGTCCTTTCGTCAGAGCGGCAAATATCGCATAGAGCCGTATGCTGATGATGACCACTCGATCATCTTGAGCCTGAGAATCATGTTCATCGACAAGGATGACTATGGGTCATATACATGCGAGGCTTCCAACAAACTCGGCAAGAACAGTGATAAGATGACACTCTATGGTAAGTTGAACAAAAAACTGTGATAATATGACATTCGATGGTAAGTTGGGCAAGAAACATTACAGTACGATATTTCGTGTTGAGCTGGGCAAGAAAAGTTATAAGATGACATTTTATGGTTTGCTGGGCGAGGACAGTGTTAAGATGACACTCTTAGTTGGACAAAAACAGTGCTAACATGACATACTAAATGGGACAAGAACATTAATAAGAGGACACTCTGCTAAAAGAGCTAGAACATTGATACGATCTCACTCTGCTAAAAGAGCTAGAGCATTGATACGATCTCACTCTGCTAAAAGAGCTAGAACATTGATACGATCTCACTCTGCTAAAAGAGCTAGAACATTGATACGATCTCACTCTGCTAAAAGAGCTAGAACATTGATACGATGACACTCTGCTAAAAGAGCTAGAACATTGATACGATGGCACTCTGCTAAAAGAGCTAGAACATTGATACTTCTTCTTCTTCTTCTTCTGCGTACACAGTCAGACAGTAACCATTATTTTCTCGAAAAAAGCGGCGGTCATCCTGAGACTCTCGCCACTACCATAGAGCTTGTCTTGCAGTTCCACTGGCAATGGCCACATCTGCTCTCTCTGATCCTCGTATGTCGGGCAGTTCTGCAGCAGATGTTCAGTGGTCATTTTACCAGTACCGCACGGGCATTCGTCGGTACACCCTATCTTCAATTTGTTGAATAGGTGGTACCTCAGTCTGTTGTGGCCAGTGCGAAGTCTGAAGACAACGACCTGCTCTCTTCGGTTCAACTGGTAATAGGCATCGTTTTTGGGAACATTGATACGATGGCACTCTGCTAAAAGAGCTAGAACATTGATACGATAGCACTCTGCTAAAAGAGCTAGAACATTGATACGATGACACTCTGCTAAAAGAGCTAGAACATTGATACGCTGATACTCTGCTAAAAGAGCTAGAACATTGATACGATGATACTCTGTGGTAAGCTATGCAAGAACATTGATACTATGACACTCTGCTAAAAGAGCTAGAACATTGATACGCTGACGTTCTATGGCTAGCTGGCCATGCAAGTTTAATGTTTCTTGTATTCGTTTGTCAACCACCCCTGCATTATTACTTAAAGGTTCGCAATCGAATCCCCCAAGTTTCAAGCGTTACCTGGTCTCAATTGAGGTGGGGCCAGAGTGTCTGCATCCTGAGCTAATTCCAGTCGTCTTGACTTTTGTCTTGCCACTAGTCCGAGTTAGCTCGCACCAGAGATTGAGATGGATGAACAGCAGTTTCTTCTTCACTATAATTCAAATGCAGCAAAAGTTCAATCATCAAGTCATCATCGCCAACATGTTGTATTTCTTACTTAATCAAGAATCGACACACTATCGAAAAGTTTAGTTGTGGAGATCCATGATAGTCTATGCAAGAATGAATGAATGGATATATATATATATATATATATATATATATATATATATATATATATATATATATATATATATATATAGATGTGTGTGACTAACTATATATGAGGTCCAGTCCGTTCATAGAAGCAGTGCTTGCCTTTCCCTAGCATATCAATCTACACATTGTATTCCTTTCTTTAGCTTATGCAGATTGTGGAAGTAGTAAAATAATGCACTTTGACAGACTTAGTTATGTTTCATGTTATTCCTTCTCTACGGGCCAATAGTGACAGGATACAAGTCACTTTTATTTACATTGTGACTGGACATCGTCTTGAAACGTAACTACAGAAGGACAGACGTTGGAAGGTGAAGCACTGAAGATTATGCTTTTACATAATTGAGGTCTACTTTGAAAAAAAATCCTGCTTTGGAAGAACTTTGATTTAGAAGAAGTCTTCTTTGTCTGAAGTCAGCTTTAGAAGAAACACACAGGCTATGTGCATTAGTTCTTACTTTGCCAAGCACAAAGCATAGAATGCAATTCTTCATCTTGAGATAGAATAAAAGACCAAATTATAACAGTATGAAAAATGGCAGACTAATTGACCTGGCTTTGTTGGCGATAGAAAAACGACTCGGGACCCGCGAGGAATTTCCACGACTTGGTCATTTATGAATTTGTGAAGAATGAGCAAAGTGTACATTTGTAACTGCAAGTTAAGAAATGTATTTCTAAATATTTATTAATTTTTAAAATATGTAATGTATGTATTAATATCTTAATCCATATATCATTTTCTTGAATGGAACATAAATATGTTTTGGACCTTTTCAAAGAATGTCAAATTTCGTAAGCAAATATGTTCATAGCTCATTTCGTCCAACAATACATCCCACATTAATTAAAGGTAATGGATGTCATTTAGGCAGACTTGACCGCTGGTCAGGAATGACATTTCAGTTTACTAAGCTACCTCTTGTGTCAGGTGGGGTGGCCAGTTCCTTTCTTCGACGCTTTTTCTGTCCCTAACCGTAAGTCAGGTACTCATTGACAGTTGGGTTGGCTGGATCGTAGTGGTTGTGGGAGTTCAACCCCGTACGTTTGCAGTAAAAAGTGAGTGTTCCACCACTACACTAACCAGACACATAGACACATTGATTGTGTACTAAACTTGTAATATACAAGGATTCACAAGTATTTAAAGACGCAAAATATGTATCAGAACAGGCCATATAACATGTTTTCTTCCACACCCTCAACCCCCGAAGACATTTTCAAATGTGCTTGCCTAGTTACCGAGTCCACCAACCCGAACTGATCAGATCAGATGTCCGTATAGGCATCAGTATTTTTGTTCATTGCAGCAGTTTGTCCTGGCGAACGCACGAAATAGTTTTAACCATGACGTCACAAAGTTGGCTCCGAGCCGTGTGGGCTTTGTTTGCATGGACGTTACAAGACGCGGCGGTCACGAAAATGTTTTCAGCGTGTGATGTGCGACCAGGATCCCTAGTCGTAGGTAAATGACTACATGAATCACACCCGTGTAAAGGATGGTCAAGCGGATAGATCACGTCTGGTGGTGCGAGGGTTATACTTCTACTGCTCAAGTCGCTTCCTCCTGGTGCTCACCTGCTATCCCTATTTCATATGTGGCTCCCTCCAGCAACAGCGCGGGACACTGTTTCAATTTGGCGTGGGTAGTTGAAGGAGAGTCCACTCAACAAACTAGGGTAAGTCTTCTCATGCAGGTGAAGCATGGCCTCGACGGATTAGATGAACTGGGCGTAAGAGACAGAAGGCATGTACAGCGGTCAAAAAGGGGAGCCACCAGGACTTGAAGATTGCTGAAAAAACAGCGAAACATAGAAGAGTCCCTGGTCATCTGTTGTATTCGGACCCTCCACTAGCCGTCTCGAGACGGTATTGCTGCTAGACAATGACGGGCCTGGACGAGAGACGGAGCCTGACTGCCCAAATTATCACTAATGTGTATACAAATCACACGCAATTCACATCACTTGCATCCCATACATGTCATTCGATAGTCCTGTGGCGATAAGCGAGAGGTAAAGCAGGTGAGGATACACTTGATACTGTAGTCACAGACCTGCACACGGGCGATTCAGACCATATGGTCGTCTTTCACTGGCTGCAGGCAGTAGTGGAATCCCTCAGTCCCATGAGCGACTGAGCAGCCCTCTTTAGGACTGCACTGCTCACCTCCGTAGCTTGAGGATGGCTAGAGAAAAGGTTCTCTAAAAATGTCCTGCTTTATTACACACTAACCAGCGTACCGTGGCTCGGGGTAGGGGCTGGAGGGGGTCCACTCTATTACGATCGAAAAATAAATAACGACAAGGCAGTGCATATTACACTTGCCAAATGTAATGCCCGCACACTCATGGACAATACTAGGACTAGCTGAGCAAAACACAGGACCGCCCTGGCTGCAAGTAAACTGGCTAGGTATGGTATCAGCTTAGCCGCCATGAGCGAGATACTACTAGCAGGGCAGGGCACCTTTCAGACGATGGTGCTGGCTAGACTTTGTTCTCGAGTGGCAGCAGCAGTCAGGATCGACGGGAGGCTGCGGCAAAGTCCAGCATAGTAGAGAAATTAAAATATCAGCCTAAGGGAATCAGCGATCGCCTCAAGGCAATACGACTTCCTTTTACTGGGTAACACCAGTCCACAATCATCAGTGCCTAAGCACCAACTCTGAGATATCCGGTTGCAGTCAAAGGCATGTTCTATGAAGACCTTGGGCCACTTATCGCTATGGTTCGATAATCTGACAAACTGATTCTGCTAGTAGATCTTAATGCTGTAGTTGTTGGCGGAGATCACTAGATAGGAGGGCATTTTGGGCAGAAAGGACATCTTTGAATATAACGGCAACGGTCTTTTCTTACTGAACACATGTACCACAAATTAGCTTATCGTTAAAAGAAAACCATCCTCCGACTACCAGTTTGAAATAGGACCACAAGGATGCATCCTAGGTACTGTTGCTGACATCTTTTCGACTATGTCATTGTCAGACAACGGACCAAAATGATTTTAAAATAACTTAGAATGCGTTTGGCGTGGAGTGTTGGACTGATCATCGTGTTGTGATCTGTCAGTTAAATTTAAATGTCCCGCCTTTGAGGCGCCCTCGTGGGGCAAAAAACACCGAGGGAACTAAATGTGGAGAAACTGAAGTGGGAACCTACTATAAACATATTTACGGATGAGCTAGCAGTCAGACTAGAAGATCTTCAGCTTGGGAACTCCAGGATCGACAAAACATGTATGACCCTAAGCGACACTGTTTACTCAACAGCGCTAAAACAACTTGGTCCTTCCACTCGAAAGCACGAGAACTGGTTCGCTGAAAATTATGGTGGAATCGAGATCATTGTCAACATAAAGCGATAAACGGACAGGGACAATTTCAAAATGACACATCGTGCCTATCAAAGAAAACGGCCTTCACTAGGGCTCGATTATCAGTCCAGACGAGACTTAGGGTCACAGTAAAATACGCTATCGAGATCAGTGATTGTTGTTTATGAGCTAACTAATAGAATAGAATAGAACAGGCCAGCACAGCTTTAGGTCGGATGAGCTCGATGGTGTGGGAACGTCGTGGAAATAGCATAATGGCAAAGCTGAAGGTTTACTGTGCCGCCATTCTCTCCATCCTGCCTTACGTGTGTGAGAGCTGGAATATCTACGCTGCAGACTGAGAAAGATAAATCACTTTCACATGACTTGTCTAAGCCGCATACTACATTTTATCTGGCAAGACCATTTCACAAATAAACGAAGTCCTATCCAGAGCCAGATTACCTCTCATGCATGCAGTTTTGCAAAACGCCCTACTAAGATGGGCTGGTCAGCTTGCTCGAATGTCAAGTAAAAGGCTCACAAAAGGTTTCTATGTAGAGAACTGAGCGAAGGAAGAAGATCACGGAGATGCATGAAAAAAAAAGGAATTGAAATGAATCTGAAAGAGTCTCTTATGTGCTGTCAAATAGACATTATCACCTGTGAAAACTTGATTCAACAAAACTCAGCCTCAAAAGAAACGGTCAACAAAGGCCATGCAAATCAAAATCAATAAGTATAGAGCAGAGGGAATACTAACATCCTTCATTTTAGAGGTCTACCCGCAGTGGTTCACTTCGTGTTAAGGGACCGTCTGCAGTGGTTGTCTTCATGTTAGAGGACTGCCTGCAGTAGATGTGTTAATGTTAGGGGACTACCTGCAGTGGATTTGTTAATGCTAGGGGACTGCCTGCAGTGGTTGTGTTAATGTTAGGGGACTACCTGCAGTGGCTGTGTTAATGTTAGAGGACTACCTGCAGTGGTTGTCTTCATGTTAGAGGACTACTTGCAGTAGATGTGTTAATGTTAGGGGACTACCTGCAGTGGATGTGTTAATGTTAGGGGACTGCCTGCAGTTGATGTGCTAATGTTAGGGGACTGCCTGTAGTAGATGTGTTAATGTTAGAGGACTACCTGCAGTGGATGTGTTAATGTTAGAGGACTACTTGCAGTAGATGTGTTAAAGTTAGGGGACTGCCTGCAGTAGATGTGTTAATGTTAGGGGACTGCCTGCAGTGGATGTGCTATGGTTAGGGGACTGCCTGCAGTAGATGTGTTAATGTTAGAGGACTACCTGCAGTGGATGTGTTAATGTTAGAGGACTACCTGCAGTGGATGTGTTAATGTTAGGGGACTACCTACAGTGATTGTCTTCATGTTAGGGGACTACCTGCAGTGGATGTGTTAATGTTAGGGGACTACCTGCAGTGGATGTGTTAATGTTAGGGGACTACCTGCAGTGGTTGTGTTAATGTTATGGGACTACCTGCAGTAGATGTGTTTATGTCAGTGAATGACCTACAGTAGATGTGTTTATGTCAATAGACTACATGCAGGGGTTGTGTTTATGTCAGTGGACTACCTGCAGTGGATGCGTTTATGTCATTGGACTGCCTCCAGTGGTTGTGTTAATGTTAGTGGACTACATGTAGTGGTTGTGTTAATGTTAATGGACTACTTGCAGTGATTGTGTTAATGTTAGTGGACTACTTGCAGTGGTTGTGTTAATGTTAGGAAACTATATGAGTGGTTGCCCTATGTTTGAGAAGATATGCCACACGCTCACCCTCCCTCTCCCTATATCTCTCTCTCTCGCTCTCTTTCTCTCTCTATCTGTCTCTCTCGATATATATTTATTATCCCTCATCTGATTTGCATAATCCCTTAATTGTAAAAGTGTAATTTCTACGCTATTAAAATGGTTCTCCAGTTCTTCCATCTTATATATACGGGTATGTTATTCCAAACTTATAGATGTAGATGACTTCCTTATTTTCTGACGCTGTAATATTTATCTGTGGTTAACAAATTAGTGTTATTTGATGAATCAAGCATGTGTATGTCTTAAAGTTGTGTTTTTTTCATTATATGATAATTTTTTTTTTCATATTCTTTTTTTCGTCGTTTGTATTAGTCGTGAGAAAGGCTACATGCACATACTGAACATAATATGAGAAAAACGACATGCACATACTAAACATAATTTGAGAAAAGCTACATGCACATACTGAACATTATGTGAGAAAAGCAACATGCACATACTGAACATAATGTGAGAAAGGCTACATGCACATACTGAACATAATATGAGAAAAGCTACATCCACATACTGAACATTATGTGAGAAAAGCTACATGCACATACTGAACATAATATGAGAAAAGCTACATGCACATACTGAACATAATGTGAGAAAAGCTACATGCACATACTGAACATTATGTGAGAAAAGCTACATGCACATTCTGAACATAATGTGAGAAAAGCTACATGCACATACTGAACATTATGTGAGAAAGGCTACATGCACATACTGACCATAATGTGAGAAAAGCTACATGCATATACTGAACATTATGTGAGAAAAGCTACATGCACATACCATGCACAAACTGAACATAATGTGAGAAAAACTACATGCACATACTGAACATAATATGAGAAAGGCTACATGCACATACTGAACATAATGTGAGAAAAGCTACATGCACATACTGAACATAATGTGAGAAAAGCTACATGCACATACCATGCACATACTGAACATAATGTGAGAAAAGCTACATGCACATACCATGCACATACTGAACATAATGTGAGAAAAGCTACATGCACATACTGAACATAATGTGAGAAAAGCTACATGCACATACCATGCACATACTGAATACAATGTGAGAAAAGCTACATGCACATACCATGCACATACTGAACATAATGTGAGAAAAGCTACATGCACATACTGAACATAATGTGAGAAAAGCTACATGCATATACTGAACATTATGTGAGAAAAGCTACATGCACATACCATGCACAAACTGAACATAATGTGAGAAAAACTACATGCACATACTGAACATAATATGAGAAAGGCTACATGCACATACTGAACATAATGTGAGAAAAGCTACATGCACATACTGAACATAATGTGAGAAAAGCTACATGCACATACCATGCACATACTGAACATAATGTGAGAAAAGCTACATGCACATACTGAACATAATGTGAGAAAAGCTACATGCACATACTGAACATAATGTGAGAAAGGCTACATGCACATACTGAACATTATGTGAGAAAGGCTACATGCACATACTGAACATAATGTGAGAAAAGCTACATGCACATATTGAACATAATTCCAAGATTGTACACATTCCATAGACAAAAAGATTTTTTTGTATGTGTATGTGTGTGGTAGATAACAACATAAACCAGTATAGTTTAGATACCACGCAGAAATATTACCAAAAATAAAACTAAACATACATTATACTCAAGAGGCCTTTGTCAGTGACAAAGAGTAGCACCAATGAAAACACATAACAAACAACAACAACAACAACAACAACAACGGTGATCATAGCCTGCATAAATACTGATCTAGCTACCATCTGAGCATATCTTTTTTTTAATGCGTGTGCGTGTGCGCTCTCGCGTGTGCAATTTTGTAGGACACAAACTGAGAGAAGAGATTCCAGAACACTTTGAGATACTGAGAAATGTCGATAGCGAGAGATGCCGACATTAATAAAGAGAAAAGAACGGAGTGGTATAAGAAAAGGAAGAATTGCTGAAAAATTGAAATACCCAGCAAACGGACGAAAATGATCGTCACTTCCATTTGACCAAGTGGTCATATGGATAAAAGAGGAGCTTTAAAAAAAAAAGGGGGGGGGGGGGGGTATAGAAATAGGATTTTGTTAACGTATGGATAGCGAGATAACTTCAAAAGGGTTTCATGAATTTGTGTATCGTATAGAAATAAGTAACAATACAATAATTTACTCGACATGTACTTCAAAATAGTTTTCGACATCTACATTTATTTGTCTACGTGAATACATATCTTTGAAACATTCCTGTAACCCATTCTTGGACACCCCCAGCTGCTTTGTAGCATTGGTGATTACTTCCTCAGCATCCCTGGGTTGCTGCCCTTGCAGTGCCAATTCTATTCGAAGGAACCCGATACAATCAGGTAGTGTCAGGTCGGGAAAATATGAAGGATGTTCCATAGCAATCGTATTGTGCCTTGCAAGAAAGTGTTTCACCTGTAGGAATATGTACTGGTACATTGCCATGCAGCAAAATACAGATGTTCTAAATTTGTATGGATGATTCCTTCTTACTGCATCTCTTAATAACTTACGATTTCTTCATATGCTTTAAAAAGCAAGATTACTGTATATGAGGTAACTTCTAAAAAAAAACAAATTTGACATGTGTACGTTGCTCAATCAAAGATATTTTCTACTCCGACGATCCTACGTACACACCACTCAACTAAGCTGTGTAACTTCTGTTCGAGAGTATCTGTTAAAGTTACATTAGGCCCAGTCTACCGTAGATACAAACCTTTTGATTCACTGAGAAATCCCTTTGAAATTCCACATTTTCCACATTCCACGAACATTCCACGACTGACTAAATAACGCAACTTGCATGTGTCAACTATCAGTGGAACTGTAATAGCGTGTTCGGGAAACAAAGATGGATATGCAATTGGTTTCAGGGCAGGATTCTGTAAAAGGATCACTTTTAACACTGATTTGTTGTATTTTGTACTGTAAATTTGTTTTATCTCTCTGTGTAAAGCATGGATTGATTATAAGCCTTAACACAATATTAGTTCCGTTATTTAGTCGGAGGTGGAATGTGACGTTTCATGGGATTGTCCAGGTGAATCTGACGGACTATCTAAAGTAGGACATGCATAAGTCAAGTCGTTTCGTTAAGTTCACTACCAACTTAACAAAACTATAATCTTCATGACATAATCACTCATTAAAACATGAAGCGGCTAATCCGGGAACTATCTCGTAGTTCGCTAGTCGTGCGGCAATAAAAATGGATATATCACTGCGCTGACCCAATTACATTGCGTTTCCATTTCTTTGTCCGCCAATACCCCTTTGCTAAAGTGTATGAAGTTTTCCCAAATATTTGAATTATTGAAGTTGTCGGAAAAAGGTACTATAGACATGGATAGTTATTGGTCCTGTGGCTCTACAGTTTCAATGATGTGCTTACTACGTTCATATTTGATGTCGTGTTGTTTAAACATTATGATGATAGGAAGATCTCTGCAAAGTAACGCAACAGAAAGCAATCTGATCGCCAGAAATAAATCCGTCGTCGAGTAAATGATTCACCAATATTATTGTTTGCCACTACTTAGGAGATGGGTCTACACGGGCCATAGCTTTTAAATGGTATCATCCTGTTGTCAATGTTTAATGTTTTCAACACTGACTTTAAATTGAATCCACAATCGTGTGATAGAACAGTACCTTGTTCTTTGGACAAGTTTAAAGCGATGATGAAACTACAATTTTGTATGTATGTTGTTATTTTTTATGTTGCTATTGTTGTTGTTGTTGTTGAAAAGAAACATATGTAAAATATTTGGACAAGCAGAACATATCTCAATAAGCGAATAAAACAGCAAAAATAGACTTTGAAAAAAAACTTGCTCAGAGGATCAAGACTGACAGTAAAAGCTTCTTTTCTTATGTTAGAAATAAACAAAGAACGAAAGACAAAGTAGACCCTCTCATAGACAGTACAGGGAAAATAATAAGTGATAATAGGGAGGCTGCTAATCTGCTCAATCAGTACTTTGGCACAGTCTTCACAAAGGAGGACTGCTCCGAGATCCCAGAGCCTATAGATATTTTTCAAAGAGACATGGATACAGCGGGATTAAGATCAATCTGTATTACAGAGGAAATGGTTTTTAAAAAATTGGAGGGGTTGAAAGTGAATAAATGTGCAGGTCAAGATGGTATTCACCCAAAATTGCTGTTTGAAATTAGAGACCAACTAGCAAAACCATTGGCTATATTATGTTCTCAATCACTTACAAAAGGGATTGTTCCACGGGATTGGAAAGATGCAGGAGTGATCCCCTTATTCAAAAAAGGCAAAAAATCAGATCCGGCAAATTATAGACCGGTGAGTTTAACGAGCATAGTCTGTAAATTGTTAGAGTCAATAATCAAAGAAAACATTGTAATGCATTTAGACAAATTTAATCTAATTAGAAATAGTCAGCATGGGTTTACTAGAGGGAGATCATGCTTAACAAATCTATTAGAATTCATGGAGGAGGTTACTAAAATCATAGATAAAGGGGAGCCAGTGGATGTTATTTATCTAGACTTTGCAAAGGCCTTTGATAGAGTACCTCATCAAAGATTATTTCGAAAGTTAAAATCCCATGGAATAGGTGGAGAAGTTGCCAAATGGATTGAAAATTGGTTAACGGGAAGAAGACAGAGGGTGGGCATAAAAAAGGAGTACTCTGAGTGGAGTGAAGTGAAAAGTGGTGTGCCGCAGGGCTCGGTTTTGAGACCAATTTTCGTTCTTGATATATATAAATGATTTGGACATTGATATGAGATCCATGATTGCAAAATTTGCTGATGACACAAAACTATGTAGTAGTGTCTCATCTAAAGCAGAAGTGGATATATTGATGTCGGATTTAGATAAAATTCGAGAATGGTCTGTAAGCTGGCAAATGGAGTTTAATGTAGATAAATGTACAGTCATCCACATGGGTAGATCCAATATGGAACATAATTACAGAATTGGAGAAAACAATATTAGAAAGATAGATAAGGAAAGGGACCTAGGGGTTTTAATAGATCATACAGGAAAGGTGAGTGAGCAAGTTAAGGTAGCAGTGAAAAAGGCAAATGCAATGTTAGGTATGATAAAAAGAAATATTAAACATAGGAGCAAGGAAGTGATCGTCAAACTGTATAACGCTTTAGTTAGACCTAGATTGGAGTACTGTGTACAGGTGTGGAGTCCTTATCATAGAGGGGACATAAACATGCTAGAAAGAATACAAAAAAGAGCGACAAAGATGATAGTGGGATTCCAGAATTACAGTTATGAGGAACGACTCAGAAAAACCGGCCTACAGTGTCTCGAAGAGAGAAGAATTCGTGGTGACTTAATACAGGTTTATAAGATGATCAGAGGAATCGATAAATTAGACTATAACAAGTTTTTTTAAAACACAGCCACCTACAATAACACGAGGGCATAGCTACAAGCTGACTAAAGAGAGGTCCAGGTTAGATATTAGGAAATATTTTTTTAGTCAGAGAGTGGTGTCTGCTTGGAATGCATTGCCAGGGGAGGTAGTGGAGGCAGGGACAGTTAATGCATTTAAGAATAAACTGGATGCGCATAGCTTTTAGAGCAAGGTGATGTAAATGTAACTGGTTGTATACAGACTCTGCAGGGTCTTCTAAACCAGTATAAAGACGTTACGTTAAGTTGTTGTTGTCGTTGAATGTTCTCGATGATTGACTTTACTCTTGTGTGCGTCATGTAAAGGGAGTTTGATGAAGTGAGGCAGTAGCTTTCCTCACATCCCGATCGTGCTCATTAAGGTGGAACGGGGTCCTCCAGGCGGTTGGGCTATGCTTGGCTTCATCTACGCATTGCACATGACTATGGGGATCTAAACTAGACTGCCTTGAAGCAGCCTATTTTATGGAGAACTGCGTGAAAGTATTAGTGTGGGTCTTGGTCAGTATATTTCGCCTCACTCTGGCTAACATTGTAGTCAGCATGTTTTGCCTGACTCTGACGAACATTGTCCAATCAGTATATTTCACCTGACCCTGGCTAACATTGTCCAGTCAGTATGTTTCAACTGACCCTGACTAACATTTTCTAACCTGTATATTTCAACTGATCCTGACTAACATTTTCCAGTAAGTATATTTTGCCTGATCCTAACTAACATTGCCCAGTTTGAATATGTTGCCTGACCCTGACTAACATTGTCTAGCCTGTATATTTCAACTGATCCTGACTAACATTTTCCAGCAAGTATATTTTGCCTGATCCTAACTAACATTGTACAGTCAGTATGCTTTGCCTGACCACATGTTTAGTCTCGTGTCCTTTTAGACGTGTGTAAGCAACTACCCTATATTCCATTGGCCCCAACCAGTATGAAACCTTTCTTTATCATTTGCCTCAAGATCTGTCATTCTCCTGAAAGATGTTGGTTATTACCATGAGCCAGCATCTACATGATAGTTGAGTTGCTTTTCGTCTTACACAATTAGCTCATCTCAAGGTGCTACGTTATGATGTGTGTTACGCACACTGACATAAAACACTTCCAGCAATCCAATACAACAACACTCTAAGCAATCCGACAAAATAACTCGCAAGGCAAACCAACACAACAATACGCCAAGAAAACCAACACAACAATACGCCAAGCAAACTAACACAACAACACTTTAAGTAAACCAATACAAAAACAATCTTAGCAAACCAATACAACACTCTAAGAAAACCAAGACAACTACACTCTCAGCAATCCCACACAAAAACATTCTTAGCTAACCAACACAACAACAATCCAAGCAGACCAACACAAAAGAACTCAAACAAACCAACACTAACAATAACACAAACAAATCAACACAACAACACCCTAAGCAGATCAACACAATAAGACTGTAAGCAGATCAACACAACAACACTCTAAACAGATCAACACATAAACACACTAAGCAGATCAACACAACAACACACTAAGCAGATCAAAACAACAACACTGTAAGCAGATCAACACAACAACACTCTGAACAGATCAACACAACACACTAAACAGATCAACACAATTACACAACAAACAGACCGATATAACAACACAACAAACAGACCGATATAACAACACAACAAACAGATCAATATCACAACACAACACACCGACATAACAGCACAACAAACATACCGATATAACAACACAACAAACATACCGATATAACAACACAACATCACAGCAAACAGACCGATATAACAACACAACAAACATACCGATATAACAATACAACAACACAACAAACATACCGATACAACAACACAACAAACAGACCGATATAACAACACAATAACACAATAAACATACTGATATAACAACACAACAAACAGACCGATATAACAACAACACAACAAACAGACCGATATAACAACACAACAAACAGACAGATATAACAACACAACAAACAGACCGATATAACAACACAAGAAACCTAATGATATAGCAACACTACAAAAAGACCGATATAACAACACAACAAACAGACCGATATAACAACACAACAAACAGATCGATATAACAACACAAGAAACCTACTGATATAGCAACACAACAAACAGACTGATATAACAACACAACAAACAGACCGATATAACAACACAAGAAACCTACTGAAATAACAACACAACGAATAGACCGATAAAACAATACAACAACACAAAAACATACCGATATAACAATACAACAACACAACAAACAGACCGATATAACAACACAACAACACAACAAACATACCGATATAACAACACATCAACACAACAAACAGACCGATATAACAACACAAGAAACCTACTGATATAGCAACACAACGAACAGACCGATATAACAACACAACAAACAGACCGATATAACAACACAAGAAACCTACTGATATAACAACACAACAAACAGGCCGATAAAACAACACAACAACACAACAAACATACCGATATAACAACACAACAAACATACAGATATAACAATACAACAACACAAAAACATACCAATATAACAACACATCAACACAACAAACAGACCGATATAATAACACAACAAATAGACCGATATAACAACAATACAAGAAACCTACTGATATAGCAACACAACAAACAGAGCGATATAACAACAACACAACAAACAGACCGAAATAAAAACACAACAAACAGACCGATATAACAACACAACAAACAGACCGATATAACAACACAACAAACATACCGATATAACAACACAACAACACAACAAACATACTGATATAGCAACACAACAAACAGACCGATATAACAACACAAAAAACAGACCAATATAAAAACACAACAAACAGACCGATATAACAACACAACAAACAGACCGATATAACAACACAACAAACATACCGATATAACAACACAACAACACCAGAAACAGACCGATATAACAACACAACAACACAACAAACAGACCGATATAACAACACAACAACAAACAGACCGATATAACAACACAACAAACAGACCGATATAACAACACAACAAACAGACCGATATAACAACACAAGAAACCTACTGATATAGCAACACAACAAACAGACCGATATAACAACACAACAACAGACCGATATAAAAACACAACAAACAGACAGATATAACAATACAACAAACAGACCGATATATCAACAAAAAAAACAGACCGATATAACAACACAACAAACAGACCGATATAACAACACAACAAACAGACCGATAAATGTGTGTAACTGTAACATTCTTGAATTGACGGGAAACGTGTGTAGCCATAGATTAAAAAAAGGAGGAATATAAATGTTGCGGACAAATACTTTATATATGTTCGATGAAAGTATATTTTTTATTTCGCTCTCATAGAGTACTCGGTGCACCGTCGCCCATTACCTGAGCCTATACTTACAACGACAACTACAACAGAGGGCACTCAACCATTTCTGCAAAATCCTCCCCGACAACATCAAAGATATTTTGATACTCCTAGCCCTGCACAGGAAGATCATCCGCGGTACAAAACTAAGGGACACAACACCAGGCCTGTGGTCAATGACCAAGCCAAACCAGGAGGTAATATAATTGATACACTAGCAGGGTACTAGCCTCTCGAGC
Organism: Ariolimax columbianus; assembly: GCA_036924085.1. NCBI lineage: Eukaryota > Metazoa > Mollusca > Gastropoda > Stylommatophora > Arionidae > Ariolimax > Ariolimax columbianus. The sequence goes on from JAVGWX010000003.1 coordinate 25,507,305, forward strand.
AGTGTTACTTGATCTGTTTGTGTTCATAGCCCATTCCCTTGAGATTCGATAACCTATGAACCCTACACTCTTGTAGCAGCTCCTAAATGTCTTGTAAATTCTATAAGTGAATTTAACTAGGGAATATGTCTTTGTCCTGTGCGTAGTCACAAGGACCATGTTGGTAAACACCGCTTCTTTTCAACTAACGTTTCATTACTTGTATTAACTAATTCAAGTCATTTTGTTTATTTCTATTTGCATATATTGCCGCATAATGTGCTTACTGTATAACTTGCAGATCCGAATTTCAATCCCCTGGCATAATTATTACAAACATTAAACTACGTCTTAATAGCTGCAACTGGCACTGCATTTATAAATTAGTTATCCTCAACAAATTTTCGTAAATAATAATTGAATTATTAATTTTATTCTGTAAAGCAGTTTCCTACAATGCTGGAACTCGCTCTTCGTGTGGCCCTAGACTGAAAGTAGCGTTGAGGCTCTTTCATGTCAAGGTTTTATGTTTTTTAAAACCAAATAAAAACATTAAAGGGCCTCAAAATGAGTTCACTGCTATCTCGATGACCAACGCTGCAACCAAGTCATCCGATTGGGAAATTGGGCATTGTTTCCATGGCTTTAATGAACATTCAAATGTGTTCTCTTATTATTCATAACTGACTGCCGTATACAGGAGCAAGTTTACAAAACACTAAATAAAGTTTTTACTATTATATAACTTATTGTATTTAGTTTCTTTCTCTTTCTTTTGTGAGTGAAGGGAGAACCAACTCTCTAAGAATATGTATTTCCCTTCGTTTAGATATGAAGTTTAATATCAATGCTTGGCTCCGATAGTTCCGTATCATTGTGATAAACGTATGAATAATTTGCTGTTCTTTTAGCACGTGGAAGATAAGATTTCTTGATAGTGGTGCCAGTTGGTGGCTGACATAATCGGGTCCATAAATCCGTTGATTTTTTTTTTCTTTTGTCTTTATGAGTCTGTTTTCTGTTTCAGGAAATCCTGCATCAAAGTATTTGAGTGAGGTCATATTTCTCTTAATTCAGATATTAGAGTATATAAAAGTCCTGCCAATTCCTGGTGACTTTAGTTTTCCTTATAGATGTGTGTTACACATAATGACTTTAGTTGTACTTATAGATGTGTGTTACACAAAATGACTTCAGTTTTACTTATAGCTGTGTGTTACACATAATGACTTCAGTTTTACTTATAGATGTGTGTTACACATAAGGACGTCAGTATCTCCTTAGGTACAAATATATTGCAAGTGTGAATGATGTCCGGTTCTAAGACTATTCCAAATAGTGTTATTCACAATACATTAAGCAATGAAAATGCTTTACCACCATAACCAGTTTCCATTATGTTTCGTATCTACATAACGACAACACTCAGACTGTTTACGTCCGTACGGGAAAACTCTGGACACAATCATATTGCGTGCTTTTGCAGTAGTGTCTTCAGTGACAATGTGTTGTGCACATTGTGATTTTAGCTCATAACACAACTAAATGTAAACGCATTTTGGAACATGCTTTGAAGGTTGCAGCAAACATATCTTTTATTCCCCTGGATCAACATGGACGACACTGCCTATTGTTCTATGCACATGCTTCCTATACATGCATACTTTGTATCATCCCTTTGCTAAGCCTAAGAATCGTGACTGTTTGTAGATCTTAAATTCATATGGGCACACAAACATACTGACTTAAAATCACATGGAAGCAAAGTATATTGATCTTAAAATTATTTATATACAAAAGCAAATCCATCTTAAAATAATATGGGCGCACAAATATATAGATCTTAAATTCATAAAGGCACAAAAATACAGTTCAATTTTAACACCAGATCTAAACTTCCAATAATTGACGGTAATATCATGTGTACATTTCTGAAAACTAGTGTGCAAGGCTAAAAGATTTAATTTCTGGTTCCAGTAACACATTTCTGACAGCTAGCGTGGATGACTAAAAGATATAATTTGTGGTTTCAGTAGCAGATTTCTGAAAGCTAGAGTGAAGCTCTAAAAGATAACATTTCTTGTTTCAATAACACATTTTTTGAAGCTAGTGTTAGACTCTAAACGAAAACATTTCTTGTTTCAGTAACACATTTTAGGAAGCTAGTATTGGCTCTAAAAGATAACATTTCTTGTTTCAATAACACATTTATGGAAGCTAGTGTAGAGCTCTAAAACAAATAATATTTTTTTTCAGTAACACAGTTCTGAAAGCTAATGTGGAGCTCTAAAAGATTACATTTCTTGTTTCATAAACACATTTTTGGAAGTTAGTGTGAGACTCTAAAAGATATAATTGCATGTTTCAGTAACACATTTATAAACGGTCTTGTATCAGAAACTATGTTGCTGTCACACGTTTGAAAATTACCCTGGTTATAGTTTATTCTGAATAAATCGTACTAACCCACAAGCATAAATTCACTAAACTGCGGACTGTATAATAACTACAGTTGTATTTATGATTGTTAGCATGCTTTTGAAAGTAGCTGTCTAATTCAATATTTTATTCTTCGATATACTAATGTAGTCTGATTTTATTTATTATTATTTGTTTTTGTTTTTTTACTTTTCAGCGGTGTCTTCAGATTCCAGTTGTGTCATACATCTGTCATCAAACGCCATGTTGTCACTCGCACTTATTATTCCCATCTACGCTGTCATTGTTACACCCTGGTATCACGTGGTGTTGTGATAGTCTTGCAGGAACAGTTCACAGTACATCAAGATAACTGGCGCAGTGATATACAGTTTAACCAACAAAAACAGAGGTCAATCTTTAGCACAGTGCGATGTACATTTCCAATTTAATAAGTGCATCTTGGCAGAAACGTATGATTTTTTTGCTAGTGCTGAACGTGCCAAAACTTTGCTTTTGAATTACATATACGAAGTCATTCATTAGCTGAGCTAACTGACATAACTTGCCATCCATTTTTGCAGATATAAGAATGTCAATAGCTTACCATTACCCTTGGCTAATATGTCAAGCATCATATTAAAAGACATCAATCAGTCCGTATGTAGCCCAAGAGGAATATATCACGTAACGTTCAATGTCAGCTTTTGCATTTTAAAACTATCTTCAAAAACATTTTTAATCGGGACATTAAATGTAGAAAAGTATGGTATTCTGAAATCACTCAACCGCCACCTGATAGATGGTCTCTTTCTCATTGATAAAGAAGGAATCAACAGATTTCGTGAATTTGTAATCAAACGTTGACTACTAGGGTTCACGTCTGAGAGGAACGCTTATGAATGTGTTTAACCAGTGGGCTACAGACACCACAAGATTTCATACCATTTGGGATCTACTGAAAGAAACTGAACCATGTAGTCTGTCCTGAGTGCAGTGATGTCGATGCTGTTTGACATAATATAAGCAAGGAAACTCTTCATACTTCAGTTTGTTTGATTCAAAGTTGATAAATAAATACAAGACAGGACTCAAACATTGAGTACTTGGATGATGCCTTGTATAATGCATTGTTCATAAGTGAAGAATGAGAAAGCATTTATAGAAAATGTTCTGTTTATAACTACGACAATGAGTAGAGTTGGTTAATGTTATTCCTGATTTGTCAAGAGTTCTCTCGATAATTAACTAGGTCCACGTATAAAATACAAATGTTAAGTATTTCAAAATATCGCTGAGTGAGATGCAAATTTAACTGAAACACAAACATGTATGAGGAATACGTTTGTTGGCGAATCTGGTATGTCCATCTAGTTCTGTTTTGATGTGTCTAACAAACAAGAAGTTTTGACAAAACAATCACTCAGCGGGTAGATTAGCTTGTATAGATTGTGAGACTGTATTGAAGGCGATATGGTCGTATTAAGTTTTATATTACCATTACTTAAAAAGTATTAGAAAATAAAAGACATATCCGAAGTTACTGACTATATGTTTAGTGTGAAATAATACAACCGATACAATTATAATTTGATGTATTTTCACATACAGAGTCGTTGTTGCATCAAATTGAGTGTATTATCCCCGTGATTGCAACATATACATTGGCTCTTCCCATCTTATAAGACGATAGCATGTTGTGCTTTGAAAAATAGAATGTGACTACAATCCATGACGAGAACGAATGTGACTCCCAAGACTAATCCAAGCAGAGAAACGTCTTCCACACCAGGTCCAAGGAAAGTCAGGTTTGTTCTCATCATCGCCTGGTGTGGTGTGCTGTTTCGAAACTGAGCCCTTAGCCTATCTGTAATAAGTAGCTCCTTTGTTTGTATTCCATTCTTGTTCCATCCTGCCCCTCCATGCAACTTGATCCATGGCGTCCTGTTCCAATGATTTCAAACTGATTCCTGCATCATTCATATCCCGCTTGAACGCATTGTTGTACCCAAGTAGTGGCCAACCCGAAGACCTTTTCCTCAACTGTAAGATTTTGTTTGTTTGTTATTCTGTCAATCGTCATCCTCCAAGTGCGTCCCATTCATCTCAGTTTCCGAAGATTAAGAATGGAAAAGACCATGACAGTGCCTGTTCTCTCCAAAACTTATGTGTTGGTGATCTTGACCTGCCACCGAACTCCCAGGATTTTTTGCAGGCGTTTCATGTGAAAACTGTTTTGCAGCTTCATTTTGTGCGCGTAAGTAAACCATGTTTCACTGCCATAAAGAAGTGTGCTGAGGACACATGGCTTTTGTTTTAACAGTGAGCTTTTTATTCTCTCAGACCCTTTATGTTAGTCTGTTTATTGTTGCTGCTGTCTTGTCTATCCTGATATTGATTTCTTGGTCCAAGGAAAATGTATTATTGACTTGAGATCCTTGACAAGAAAACTGATCTACCTCGATCTCCTCATCAATAATGGAGTCTACTGGTGCCTTGTTAGCACCCTCCACCATAACTTGTATCTCCTTTTTGTTGATTGTTAGTCCAAACGCATAGCAGACATCAGAAATTACAGATAGTAAGCTTTGCGGTTCTATTTCTGAATGAGTCGTAATTGCAGCTCGATCCGCAAAGAGCAGCACCGTGTTAACTCATTCAGAATATTGCATTTTATTCTCAAAAACCTTTAAATTGCGGAGAATGTGCTTCTAGAAACGATTAACTTCTGATGATACTCGTGTAGAAATATCTAAAGTTGTGTAGGCTGAAATGCTGTTCCGGTCTAAATGTTCTGGCCAAAAAACGTTAGGTAGATAAAACGCGTTTTACCATATTTGATTAAGTGCACAAAGCAATGTGTATGCAAAAGTAAATTTGTCTGTGTACAGGCCTCCGAGATTAGCAATTGTCTGTTTTCTGTAGCAAAAGCATCGTGTGGAAGTAATCGCAGCTTTAAAGTACTTGCCATGTGACGCAAGAAAATACTTGTCGTGTGACACAAGAAAGTACTTGCTGTATGACACAAGACAATACCTGACGTGTGACACAAGAATGCAGATCTTCTTCAAGGCCGGTTCTATTTTTGTGTTTAAAATTCAGAATTTTCTAATTGGTATAAAATAAAAAAAGGGTTTGCTATTTTGGGATTTGTGACTATAACAGAGGCTGCAGACAGGAGTGGGTCTTCTAGCTCTTTCCTCCCTGTCACAGTGGTGTTCTTACGGAGCCTGCTAAAATAATACGTTCAAATATATACAGTCTTGGTGGGCGAATCGTTTAGCTAACAAAGTACAGTACTGGATACTCGGGTGGATGATGGAAGAATGAACTTCTGCTATGATATATAATCAATCGAGTGGTTTCCGATGCAAATATAATTTACCCGCTGTTTCCTTCCTTGCATGTCATAACAGCCGACTGAAGAGGAGATGAATTGAGGCTGGAAACGATGTCAGGTAGAAAGAATTGCCATGAAACCGAGCTACAATGACTAGAATCAGGCTTTCCTAAATATTGAACAGGCTAAACAAATTCAGTGTTGGACATTTGCTCGCTCCACAAAGTCTGGCGACAAAACATGAATGAAAATGTATCATAGACTTAAACATGACTTGAAAGAGAATGGAAAAGCATTAACTTACTATGTAGTAATCTGTAATTAACACACCGAACAGCAAGCTTTCATGGGAATAGTGGTGTTGACTTTTTATTCTGCTGGTTAAAAAATTTGTTATATGCTTCTGTTCATACATGTTGATAATTCTAATTCGTTCGCTTCCAGACATTAAATTTAATATAATGAAAGAAAGATGTGACAAGTTTGAAACCATTGGAATCTCCAAAGTTTGTGTCTAGTGATGGTACTGAGGATAGATATATATGCTTTCTTTGTTCCTCGTATGTTAAACACTTTTATAGCAGATGTGCATTGGGCATTCTTTTTATGCTACATACACATTCATTCGTACTTCATATCTTCGTATCTTAAACTGTTATAGCATGCACAGAGTCTGAAGATAATATGACTCTCTTATGTAAATATAATAACCACTTCCATCAATCACCTTGCATATTATCGGCAAACTATTGGTTAAGTAGTCCTGTAATATGCTAATGAACACTTGAATGTTAATCTACAAAGAAAACTATCCAATGTATGCTATAAAGGAAGATGAGTGACATGGTACCAGTAATGTTCGAGCATGAACAACACTCGTTGACCAGTGTCACGTAATAACCATGCCAATGAAAATGAATACACCGAATATAGATACCGAGTCATTTAACTGGAAAAGAAGGAATAGTCTCAATGCATCGTACTCTGCGTATTGAAAAATACGGCCAAGTAATAATGTGCAGGTGGGTGACAACGTCATCAAGTCAAACAAAGTGCCAGAAATAAACTCTACAAGACCACATACATTTCGTGATGGTAACTCCATATGACATACGATGGTGATATGATGTGTATGAATGAATAAAGATCAGTCTATACTATGACCACCATTACTTAACAATAGCGCTCCAGTGGCTACCCTCCCATTGCGGAATCACGGGAAACGAGAGAGCTGATGCTCTGACAAAAGATGGCAGCAAAAAAGGAACAATTTAATAATCGAGTACCATACAGAGAAATCAAGAACATCATCCGAAATCAGTATATACACCGATGGATAGAAGACAGAAACATAAGCAGTATGCCAGACCCAATTCACCAATTCAAAAGAAATCAACAAACTATCTTATTTCGCCTGAGAACTGGACACTGCAGACTACTAGAACATCTATACCGACTGAAGATCTCACACACCGATGAGTGCCCATGTGGAACAGGATGCCAGAACCCTGAGCATATTCTACAGGAATACCCAATCTCTATGGAAATGAGATGCCAGACCTGGCCAGAGGGTGCGGAGCTGAGACAAAAGCTGTGGGGCAGCCGCTCCAACCTGGTGAAGACTACAGACTTTATCATGTTCGACTGGCCTGCAGATATAGCATGACCAAAAGATCCTGAACGCAAAAAGAAAAAAACTATCACCGAAAATATCATATAATCTCGTTGCTATATTCCTAGTAATCTTTTTGGTCGTTTTCACATTTTTGAAACATTCTTTTGTTGACTTTGAGAGTTTATTAATGTATACAAAATATAATTTGTGAACACTCACATATTTTTCTTGCGTTCTTAGTGTATCTGCCTTTTTTTTGTGCGTGATGTTTTTTTTAAAAAGTTCATTATGATCAACTTGAATATACATTATTTAATTTTCTCGACCAGATATTTACGGCGGTGCCCTCGTGTGTCATCCAGTGTTTACTCGTTCTGCACTGTCGTTGTTGTTGTTTACGTATGATTATTGAAACCAGTATTGGAGCTCAAGGCTGTGAATCACAGAACACATTCGACACATCACACAGATTCATATACGGATCTCTGGCATGTAAGATGTTCTTTCATTTTCATTGACTAAGTGTGTTTATGTTTTTTAAAGCTGACTTGCATACTTGCTCTAGTGAGTCGGTATATCTGTTTTGTATATGAATGAACGAGTTTTCATTGAATAAATATTTTCAAGTACTATAAACATTTAAGCTATAATTCTCATGTTTCTTGTATCAACCAGAGCGTCGTAACATTTTAGAAAGGTTATTAAAATACAATTACGAGTTTATAATTCAATATTTTTCAGCATGTTTGTCTATTTGTAAATTCAAATTAATTGCATTTGTGTGTATCTGTATCATTTTAGCCTTAGAATAGTAATCAAAAACGTGTAAAATATATGGGTTTCTATTATCAGGGACTAGAGATGAAATGAAAACCTGAATACATATTTCCCTGCAACAGCAGGTGCAAGGGCCAGTTATTTAGCCCTATCAATTCCCCCTCTTCTCTACCCCGTTCCCCAGATCTCACCGCTTCAGATTTCAATAATTGGAATGTCCCGTAGAAGTAGTCTCTTCTGTTTGAGATTATTAAATTGTCTAATTATCAGAACATGCTAGCCAATGTATGCTGCTGCGACAACTCCCATTAGATCTTAACATACATTTTACTGCGAACTTCGAGTATTTGCACAAAATGTTAGGCAATCGCAGACCATATTTATCACTGACGTATAGTAATGTTAGGCTTAATAATTGCTGCTCAAATTTAAATCGCATCAAAACCAGCGGTACTGAGTTCAAAGTCGATAGTAACTCATGTAGGTAACGGCTCAGTTGCCGCAACGCCTGTATGTTTTTAAGCCAGTTCAAATTGAACCTGAATAAGAAAATGTATGTCTATATTAACTTATTTTCTAAAATACAAAAAGAAGGCTACAAAATAAATGCAATTATCTCTGGTTTGCATTCCATGTTCAATCTTCCCCGACAAACATCGTATGTTGAGCATTCACTTGTTCCATGCACTCGTTCCCTTGGTCATCTTTTCATGCTTTCTATCTTCTCTATTATACTTCTAGATTGTATAGTGTAAGTTGCTGTATGTGTTATCAGTGTTTATTCTGATTTTGAGTCATATTGTAGTTCTGATTTTGAGTCATATTGTAGTTCTGGTTTTCAGTCATATTGTAGTTCTCATTTTCAGTCATATTGTATTTCTGGTTTTCTCCATTACTTCCTAATATTTTAATATGTCCACGAGAAGTGCTATACTCCGCCCTTTTCCACCCTCCAATAACGTCAAATAGGTCACCGAAAGTGAACTTCACCTTGCATTATTCGATGCTCATGAGTAAGATCAATTGAATTATATGGATTATATGGGAAACTAAAAACACGTGCGGTGCTGGAGTATTCTCTGCTATTGTATTTTGAATTGTTGTTTCTTTCTCAAGAAAAACTGAGATCGCGTGATTCGTGTGTCTATTCCTATTGTACATGCTACTACACGACTTTTCGAACGTGCTTGAATTCGTTTATCTTTATGGATGCCATTTTAAATCGGTCTCGTAATTAATTTGTTTCTTTTCTTTTGTATTTCTGTTGTCGTTTTCTTATAATAAACTTCAATCTAATCATATGCTTTTATTGTTTACCATTGTGTTTGTTCCTTGTATACTCTCTACTATATGTACACTTTCAACTGTGTATCGTTAGCTGTAAATCTTATGTCCAATCATTTTTGTCATCCTGATGTATCATACTCATATTTTCTCCTTTTGTCTTTGGTTGCGCTTTGTTGATTTATCATGTTTGTTTCACATAATAAAGCGGTCTGGTGACATAACACACTTTTGTCCACTTTTTATGTGTTCAAATTTGCCACTTTCCTTGCCCATTCTGCCTGCCTGCCATTGGTTTAAAGTACAGTATAGCTACGATTATCCGTCACCTTATTAATAATTAACTACATAAAATGTTGGAGCAGGACTTTTATTGTTTGGTTAATTTACATTGTGCACGTGTACCATCTCGTAAGACATTGTATACTGTCAATTGAATAAGAAAGAAAACTAACCATCATGAAGCACAGTCATGTTGGCAATCACGACTGTGGCTGGAGCTCAAGGAAGATACAAACATTACGCAAGTGTACTTGTGTGTCAAATTCTCCCCCAGAGCCTCGCAAAAAGGCTCCAGGAGCACTGCAGCAAAAAGAAACGAATTGACTTTTTTAAAATACTAAATATGAACTAAATATAAATATATGTACTGTGACGTTGTTTTATTTTGAACTTCATTGCAATATTTGACAAATGTTCTCCCAATTAATAAGTTAAGACTTTGTAATCAAGTATTGTGATCTTTTGACATGGATGCTTAACATATTTTAGTATCTGTCTGTTCACAAATTCGTCATGACATGGCCTTTACTCTGACTTACAATCGTAGTTCTACTGTGCGTAGAATATTATCCTCAATCTGTTTCATTTATGTTCAAATTGTGTAATTTTTTGACAATTATTATGTCGATTATTGCCTCAAAAAATATGTGCAGTAGGTAAGGCACTATTTACTCATGCTGAGATAGAAATATTATTTGACGTGAAAGTCATAGTTTAGTAAAAATAAATTATTCAAGATGTACAATAAAAATAGAAATGCAACAAATTGGCAGATTGCAATATCTTGGCACTATAATATCTCCATTATAATAAATTACAAAAAAAAACCTAGGAAAAACACCATTAAGAAAATGGAAGAAATCATCTGGAATAAGGCGTTGAAAGTGGACATAAAACAGATAGTGGCTAAATGTTATATAGAGCCAATCCTTTTGTGAGTGAGCAGTTCATGGGTTTCAATAACCAGACAAGAACTGGTTGACATATATGTCATATTATAGAAGTATAACAAATATATTATACAATCATAAAGAGTGGGTGCTGAGCCAATGCAAACAAATACATAACGGAAGGGTATTATACGTACAGAAACCAAAATCCTAGTTGCATGGCCTTGAAATAGTAACTGATATCACTTTAAAGAAGATGTAGGAGAAGAAGAAGAAGAAAAGGAAGAAAAAGAGGAGGACGATGAAGAGAAAGAGGAAGAAGAGGAAGAGAAAGAAGAGGAAGAGAAAACAATGAAGAAATAACAGAAAAAGAACAAAAGAAGCGTTTGCTTAAAGAATTAAAAGCAGAATTTGAAAAGTAAAAGAAGAAGAAACAAAAGAAGACGAAAAATAGAACAAAACAAGAATGAGAAAAAGAAGAAAAAGAAGAGAAAAAGGAAGGGGAAGAAGAAGAAGACGATTACATTCAACTTGTCTAAGCAAGCCTAGAAGTTATAAGTCTTTTAGAACACATCTTGGCAATTGACAATATTTATGACGAGGAAAAGAGGCTGGAAAATAGAGTGCGAAGACACTGGGCGTGTTAACATGATATCATCAAACAGTTTCAGCAGCAGAACTAATAAACAGTATGACAGATATAATTGATAATTGTGTGTAAATGACTTACGCCAGTCGGTATGACGCATGAATACAAAAGTTTAGTAATAAGAATATGAACACTTGTAATATGGATAACATCCTGATTTGGTTGCGGCTGACTCATTGTGTGTGAATATGCCTCATTGCGTGTGGGTATGTCTCTTTGTGTGCCGGTATGTCTTATTGTGTGTGGGTGTGCCTCATTGCGTGTGGGTATGTCTCTTTGTGTGCCGGTATGTCTCATTGCGTGTGGGTATGCCTCATTGCGTGTGCGTATGTCTCTTTGTGTGCCGGTATGTCTCATTGTGTGTGGATATGCCTCATTGCGTGTTGGTATGTCTCTTTGTGTTTCGGTATGTCTTATTGCGTGTGGGTATGCCTCATTGCGTGTGGGTATGTCTCTTTGTGTGCCGGTATGTCTCATTGTGTGTGGTTATGTCTCATTGCGTGTGTGTATGCCTCATTGCGTGTGGGTATGCCTTATTGCGTGTGGGTATGTCTCATTGTGTGTGTGTATGTCTCATTTTGTGCGGGTATGTCTCATTGTGTGCGGGTATGTCTCATTGTGTGCCGGTATGTCTTATTGTGTGTAGGTATGTCTCCTTGCGTGTGGGTATGTCTTATTGTGTGTGGGTATGTCTCATTGTGTGCCGGTATGTCTCATTGTGTGCCGGTATTTCTCATTGTCTGCGGATATGTCTCATTGTGTGTGGGTATGTCTCATTGTGTGTGGGTATGTCTTATTGTGTGCGGGTATGTCTTATTCTGTGCAGGTATGTCTCATTTTGTCTGGGTATGTCTCATTGTATGTGAGTATGTCTCATTGTGTGTGGGTATGTCTCATTGTGTGCGGGTATGTCTCATTTTGTCTGGGTATGTCTCATTGCGTGTGGGTATGTCTCATTGTGTGCGAGTATTCTCATTGTGTGTGAGTATGTTTCATTTTGTGTAGGTATGTCTCATTGTATGTGAGTATGTTTCCTTCTGTTTGGGTATATTTCATTTTGTATAGGTATGTCTTATTTTTTGGGGTATGTTTCATTTTATATGGGTATGTCTCACTGCGTGTGGGTATGACTCAATGTATGTGGGTATGTCTCAATGTATATGGGTATGTTTCATTGTGTGTGGATACGCCTCATTGTTTGGGTATGTCTCATTGTATATGGGTATGTCTCATTTTGTGTGGGTATGTTTCAGTGTGTGTGGGTATGTCTCATTGTGTGAGAATGTCTCATTTTGTGTGGGTATGTCTCGTTTTCAGTGGGTGTGTCTCCTTGTGTAGGTATGTTTTATTGTTTGTGTATGTCTCACTTTGTGTGGGAATGTCTCATTGTGTATGGGTTTGTCTCAATGTGTGGTAATAGGTCTTATTCGGTTGTGATATGTCTAATTTGTAATGATATATCTCACTCTTTGGTGATGTCTCATTTTGTTGTGATATGTCTCATTTGTGGTAAAATGTCTAAATATGTTGTGATGTTTCTATTTGTGGTGACATGTCCCATTTTGTGGTTATTTGTCTCAATTTGTGATGATACATCTCATTCTTTTGTGATGTTTCATTTTGTAGCGATATGTCTTATTTTGTAGTGATGTTTCACTATGTGGTGATATTTGTCATTTTTTGGTGTCATGACTTAGTTTGTTATTGTGTCTCATTTTGCAGTAATATGTCTCCTTTTGTAAATTCACTCACTCTTATAGAACAGAGCAAGCGAACACAGTACAGTGTTCACTTCAGTATTATTACCATTCCATGTGTCCGCCAGATTAGATTCTTGAACGACGTGTTATTGAACGGTCATTTCTGAAAGTATGACTTATGTAATATCGTTATATTTTGCTTGGTATATATATCCTGTTTCACTATGTGATATTTGCACGTAATATGTTCCAATATTTTCATGCTTTCGCTTTCTCCACATCTTTTTCTTCCCATCGCCTTGTTAATTTCTATATTTAGCTTTCATCGGTATGTAGCTGATTTGGTTATCACGAATTAGGTAACTGGTAAATAAAATCAGTTATCACATTTCGTCGATATGTCAGCATGTAATAGAATAAATAATTTATAATTTCGTATCATTCATTGTCGTTCTAAAAGTGTTGAATTATGTTTTGTGCTTGGGTTAAAATGTATGATTGCTTGCGATCCTTGAGATATCCTAGCTGACAACAGCACTAGATATCTACTTAACTGGAAACAAGGGTAGACAAGTAACAAATTATTTAACAGACAGACAAAAATACACACAATATGTACAATTATTAAACAATTCTAAGCCATTAATGCATTCAGTTGTCTCTCTAAGCCGCCTTAGGCTGCATGGGGCTATGTCCTTTGTAGGAAACACACGGCAAAATATGTATCGTGCTCCGCAATTCTTAATCTTAACAGAGTACATGATTATTTTTTTTTCGGGGGGGGGGGGGGGGGGGGTGCATCACATCTCTATATTTTGTGATCGATTTACTTCTGCTACTTTCCGTCTGCCGTCTGTACTGATATCTTTGTTGTTATTTCCATCCTCTTCAAAAAAATATCTCTAGCGTGTCTTAGGCTTTCCATTCTATGTTGTCCCTGGGACAATTCCCTTAAGGATAATTCGCAGCAGTCATTTTCACCTCGTTACATGACAGCACCAGTGGAGTACTTTACCCAGTTGATAGAAAGGTCATATACGACCAGTCATCGAGCACTGGCCCTTTGTCCGATTTATTGTCACATTCACAAATAACAACAGGTTACTTTGATCCTAACCATACACGGGATGGTAGTGGTAGAGGCCGGGGTGTATTTACAGTAGAGATTAATAGAAGTATATACGGATTTTTTTTTAACATTAGAACAAACACTCTGCATTGCAAGATTTTAAGATGCGAACTCATGAAGCGAGAATGTGCCTTCCAAATACAGTACCCGACTATACCCAGGGATTTGTCATCACTCTGCAATATTCTCCATACAGTACAATTATAAATATGCTTACTTGGATTACTTGAGATTCTGATATTCAAACAAGCAGGTACATGCCTGCTGTCAGGTAGCCGAAGATTATCCGAAGTGTGTTCTTCTTGCGATTTTACTACCCGTGACGAGCTAAGGCTGGGGGAAAGTAAAGAGCTTAAGGGTAGGAATTGCATATTGTTTCAAATACTTTTGTCTTGACATCTGCTAACAGTCTGCCAACTGTCAATGTTCAACTGCCACGGATTGTTTTTTTACACAGTGTGTAAACAGAGCCCCAAAATTTATTGTCCTCTCTGAAAGGAATAAGTATTTGATCTTATCTCACTTGATCTGTTATCACTCAATAGTTTTGACACCGTACAATAATAAACATGCAGAATATTTATGAACATGATGTACAATAATAAACAAGGAATACAATAAAAAACATGGAATTCAATAATAAACATGGAATACAACACTGAACAGGATGTGCAATAAAAACCAATCAATACAATAATAAACATGACATTCAACAATAAACATGCAGTTCAATAATAAACATGCTGCACAATAATATGCATGGAGTACAATAATGTACATGTATTATAAACATGCAATGAAATAATAAATACAGAATACAAAAGAAACATTCTTCTTCTTCTTCGTACTCTGTCAGACGTCAACTGCAATTTGTTCGAAGAAAGCAGCTGTCATCATGAGGCTATCGACACTGCCATAGAGCTTGTCTAGTGTTGACACTGGTGGTGGCCACATGTGCTTTCTCTGGTCCTCGTATGTCGGGCAATTTTGCAGCAGTGCAGCAGATGTTCAGCGGTCATTTTCCCTGTACCACAGGTGCATTCATCAGTAGCACCTATCTTCAGTTTATTGAATAGATGGTACCTCAGTCTGTTGTGGCCAGCGCGGAGTCTGAAGACCACGACCTGCTCTCTTCTGTTCAACTGGTAATAGGCATCGTTTTTGGTGTAGCCAGTATGTTCTGTATCCCATTTGGCCATGTATCTGGCCCTAATAAACCTTTTGGACTCTTCGTAGGTCACACTAGAATCTGGTTGTGGTAGTCTTGCACCTTCTTTTGCCAGTCTGTCTGCCTCCTCGTTGCCTTGACTTTACAGTGGGATGGAACCCACTGTACCACTACTCTTTTTGGTGTTGACTGCTGGCATAGTTGACAGAGAACTGCTCTTAAATCATTCTTCTCTATTTTTCTGGCTTTTTAGTGCTGTAACCACAGACATGGCATCTGTAAAAAAGACTATATGGCTTTCATTGCTTTCGCCTGTCAGCATTGCTTCTACTGCAGCCCTCAGTGCCTCTGCCTCCGCTCTGAAATTGCTTGAGAATTTTCCAGTTGCCATTGACAGTGATATTTTTCTACCATTTGTTAGGCTCAGAAATATCCCTCCCCCTCTATGCTGTGTTGTGTTTGTTACAGAACCGTCGGTGCATGCATGGGTCCAGTCCATACTTGGGTAGTTTTCCGCTATGTACCTCAGGGTTATGTCTCTTCTTGCTTTTTCAGTCTGGCTGTTCTTGTTTCCAATACCTGGTATATTTTCAACCACCTCTGGAATGATGTGCTGCTTCCATGGGGGTTTGCTTACAGTAGAGATGGGCTTTGGTGTTGTTATGGTGTTCATAGGGTCTTCGCTCATCTTTGCTTTGGCTATTTCTGCAAAATTTCTCCGCTTTAGTTTCACTTTTCCAAATCTATTTAGTTAGTCTCTGATGCTTTGGATTGTCTGTCAGTCTACTGAGTTTCTCTGCTTGTTGCTGGGCTCTGCAGTCTCTTCTGTCGGTCATGGATTACAGTTTTGTAATCTTTTCAGGTTCTACAATTGGCGTTGACTTCATGCCTCCTGTTATAACTCTCATGGCTTGGTTTTGAAGTTTTGCTAATTTTATCAAAGTTCGCCGTTGCTGCTGTTGTCCATGCCGCAATGCCATACTCGAGAACTGGTCTCACTCTTCCAGTGTACAGTTTCTTGAGTATTCTTTCGTCTGCTCCCCAGCTTGTGCCAGCAAGTTTCCTCATGATTGCCATTATTTGTCTTGCTCTGATTCGGTTTCTCTCGATCTGACTTTTCCATGTCATGCACCGATCAAATGTGACTCCCAAGTAGTTTGGGTTGTTGTTTGGCCGCAGATATTTGCCGTTAAGACTTATTTTGGTATTCTGTGGTTTATTTGAAAGCGAGAATATCGTACATGTTGTTTTTTCTTCATTTATTTTGACCAGCCATGATTTTGCCCACTCCTCCAACGATGTTAGGGCCTGCTGCATCCGATTGTTTGCTACGGTGAGATTTTCTTCAGAGGTCCACATAGCCAGATCGAATGCAAAGATGGAGCTGTGGACTCTTCTTCGTATATACCAGAACACCAGAAAAAGAGTGGGTGACAGTACTCCCCCTTGGGATACTCCTCGCTCCAGTGTCACCTTTTTGCTCATCTGCCCTTGTACTTGGACTCTGGCTGTTCTGTTTTCGAGGTAGTGGCTGATCCATCTATACATTTCTCCAGATACTTCACTTCTTTGTAGCTTGACTTTAAGTCCCTCTTTCCACACCTTGTCAAATGCCTTCTCTAGATCCACCCAAGCCGCTACTGTATGCTTTTTCTCTTGGTAAGCATCCTCTATTTCCTGTGCTATGAGAGTGATCTGGTCCTCAGTGGATCTGTGTTGTCTAAATCCTGCTTGATGGGGAATTAATTTGTATTTTGCTTCCAGGTGACACATCAGTCTGGTATTTATCATATGCTCTATCAGTTTACCTACACAGCTCAGTAGACTGATAGGCCTGTATCCATTTGGATCTGTTCTATCTTTTTCTTTCTTTGGTACTGGTATAAGTACAGCATCTTTCCATGCCTGCGGTACAATTCCATCAGCATTTCATTTGTTACCCCATCTTTTCCGTGCGAATTCTTTTTCTTTAAAGTTCTCATGGCATCATCCATTGCCATCATGTACTCCTTTTGTTCAATCTTGATGTTGTAGTGGCTCTTTTGTTTTTCACTTATGTCTGTATGCCTGTCTGTAATAACATCAATTTGGTTTGCTCTTGCATAATGTTCTATAAAAGCGTTTGCTGCTTTTTTTTCAGAAAGCATGTTGTCTCCCTGCTTGATGGTAATTTGTTTATTTGATGGTACTTTGTCATTCATGGCTCTGACTAATAACCATAGTTTGTTCCCTTCTTTATCTAGATTGAGGCTTTCTGTTTTGTTTTTTTTCAACTGTCTCTTGTTATTTGGTTCAGTGTTCTTTTGTATTTCGCAGTGATGGCCTTGAGGGCTCGCTCTCTCTCTCTCTCTCTCTCTCTCTCTCTCTCTCTCTCTCTCTCTCTCTCTCTCTCTCTCTGCCGTGTTCCAAGCGTTTGAGACTTCATCCTCAGCTTCCTGCAGCTCATGATTCCAATATGGCTTGTAGTTTTTCCTTGCCCCTCTTGGGATGGTCTCGGTGGCTGCTTGCAGTATTGCTTTGCTTAGGCTTTCCACCATAGGTTTCATATTGTTATTTCGTGTGTTGATAGTTTCACACAGTCCATCTGTCAGCATTGCAAATCTGTCCTAGTCGGCTCGTCTGTAGTTCCAACGTGGCAGCGGTTTTATTTCCTGGGGGGCCTACTTCCATATCAATATCTAGCCTAATTGGCCTGTGGTCGCTACCTGCCAATTGGTCTAGCACCTGACGATCTTCTGAAATAGATGTTAGGGCTGTCGTCCGGCCTATTGATAAGATAGAGATTTGTGTCTCCCAATCTTCCACTTCATCCCCTCTGCTGTCTGTGTCTGAATATCCCCATCTCTCCGAGTGACTGTTAAAGTCTCCAACCACTAGGCAGCTGGAGTCCTTGATTTTCATACTCGAGAGCGACCCGTCTTTGTTGGGTGGGTCATACACTAAAGAAACTGTACACTCGAAGAGTGAGACCAGTTCTCGAGTATGGCATTGCGGCATGGAAAACAGCAGCAAAGGCGAACGTCGATAAAGTTAGCAAACTTCAAAAACAAGCCATGAGAGTTAAAACAGGAGGCATGAAGTCAACGCCAATTGTAGAACTTGAAAAGATTACAAAACTGCAATCCATGATCGATAGAAGAGACTGCAGAGCCCAGCTACAGTCAGAGAAACTCCGAAGACTGACTGACCATCCAATGCACCAGAGACTAAACAATTTGGGAAATGGGAAACTAAAGCGGAGAAACTTTGCAGAAATAGCCAAAGCAAAGATGCACGAAGATCCCATAAACGCACTAACAACACCAAAGCCCATTACTACTGTACGAAAACCTACCTGGAGGCAGGATATATTTCCAGAGGTGGTAGAAAATAAACCAGGTATTAGAAACAAAAACTGCCAGACTGAAAAAGAAAGGAGAGATACTACCCTAAGCTTTATATCGAAAAACTACCCAAGCATGGACTGGACCCATGCATACACCGACAGTTCTGTAACAAACACTACACAGGACGGAGGGGCAGGAGCATTCCTGAACCTACCAAATGGCAGACAAATAACACTGTCATTCGCTACTGGTAAGTACACAAGCAATTTCAGAGCGGAGGCAGAGGCACTGAGGGCGGCAGTGGAAGAAATGGTGACACATAAAGAAAATGAAAGCCATACAGTCCTACTTACAGATGCTCTGGCCGTAGTCACAGCGCTAAAAAGCCAGAAAAACACTGAGCTTAATGACTTAAGAACAGTATTCTGTCAACTATGCCAGCAGTCCGCACCAAAAAGGGTAGTGGTACAGTGGGTCCCATCACACTGCAACATCCAAGGCAACGAGGAGGCAGACAGACTGGCAAAAGAAGGTGCAAGACTGCCACAAACAGATACTAGTATGACGTACGAAGAGTCAAAACGGCTTATTAAAGCCAGATACATGACCAAATGGGAAACCGAACATTCCGGCTACACCAAAAACGATGCCTATTACCAGTTGAACAGAAGAGAGCAGGTCGTTGTCTTCAGACTTCGCACTGGCCACAATAGACTGAGGTACCACTTATTCAACAAATTGAAGATAGGTGGTACCGACGAATGCATGTGTGGTACCGGTAAAATGACCGCTGAACATCTGCTGCAGAACTGCCCGACATACGAGGATCAGAGAGAGCAGATGTGGCCATCACCAGTGGAACCACAAGACAAGCTCTATGGCAGTGTCGACAGCCTCAGGATGACCGCCGCTTTTTTCGAAAAAATAATGGTTACTGTCTGACTGCGTACGATGAAGAAGAAGAAGAAGGGTGGGCCATACAGGTTGAAGATACGGATTTTCGTTTCTTGAAGCATTCAATGCAATATAAATGCACAAAACAATAATACAAAAGTAAGCTTAGGTGACCAGGGCCCGCTTCGTCGAATGAACATAACGAGGTGCCCCTTCTTATGGCCGTGTCCCAGACGGTCTGCAGTTCTGTTGGGGAGGTGGCGATCTGTTTTAACCAGGTATTGCAAGGGCCACCCCGATGACGTCTTCATGATGAGCACGGCCTCTTCTTGTCCGTAGCTCCCACAGCAAGCAAGTACATCCCGTGGGCTGGGACTTCCCGGGGGAAGCGAGCAACATGAATGAAGATCAATCGTCAAGGCATTATATGCAAGTTGAGCACACCGAACTACTTCGCTGTTGAAAATCAGATCGTGCCATTAGATCCCGAGCATACTATCTACCTGCGCAGGTGGAATGCCTCAAAAGGCTACTGGTACCGTAGTAGTAATTCTCATGTTTCGAGTAGTGCATCGGATAGGGACGATGCAAAAATAGTATATGGGAAGCCTTATCTCCAGCGACAGCCTCAACTGGTACCAGACTGTGAGGAGTGAGTGCATGAGTGACTAAAACAGCCTAGTCCATCATACGAGGGATATCGTAACCGCTGCATGTGTCAGATTACTATATGCTGCTCATGTAGACAAAGTCATCGGTGGCTGCAATAGGGTTGTCGTTCGAGGTCATGTTCAACGAAGGGCCCTTGCTGAGGTTTTGGATTTTCGTCTTCATCCAGGAGATGTACAAATCTAGGTGGGTAACCGACAGATTTAAGCCTCAAGGGGGCCATGAGAATCGTGGTTCGATATGAGGACGTTTTCAGTGTAGACGAGATCTGTTATTAGGGAGTCGCCAACAAGGACTCTGGGTTGTGTTCACAAGACTGCTTAAGGATCTATCCCATGGTGCAGCAAAAAAGCGCAGAGGCGAGGACGCAGCCCTGTCGGACACCGGATGTTGCAAAGAACTCCTTCGTAAGATATACCCGAGCCACATTTTGACGCTGTTTGTCTGAGGAACAATACCATATTAAAAAATTATGTATAAAAATAAAGATAACGTACATCAATAGATATGAAGTACAATAATAAACATGCAGCACAAGAATAAATATGCAGTACAATAATAAACATGCAGTACAATAATAAACATGCAGTACAATAATAAATATGCAGTACAATAATAAACTTGCAGTACAAAATAAACATGAAGTACAATAATAAGCATGCAGCACAATAATAAATATGCAGTACAATAATAAACATGCAGTACAACAATAAACATGCAGTACAATAATAAATAACTAAATAATTTGGCCTTGGCTGGTAGCATTACAAGACAGTCAGTGTTCCCGAATTCCCAATAAAAAGAGATGGTATAGACAGATCACAACACACATGGAAATCAGAGCTTGGGAGAAATATAAAGGAAACGGACGAGATGAAAAAAAATGGCATAGGATGGGAGAACTTGTTGTGTATTTTGTGATGACCTGTGTTTGGTGGGGAGCTTAAATGTTTTGAATAATTGAATCCCTTTTGACAATAATAAACATGTAGTTCAATAATTAATACACAATACCAAATAAACATTCAAAACTAAAAAATTGTAGATGCAAAAACAAACATAAGGTCCAAAAAGACAGGGATTAATATGAAGTACAAATTTTTTTAATGCAATACAATAATAAATAATAATAATTTGGTCACTGTTGTCGACGAGGGACGCCAACATCATCCTGTGGCCCACTACATCCTTGAGACCATATCTGCGCTTGTGACTGATCAAATCGATACAAACGTGGAAAGTTCAATTTTACTAAAGACAAACATGGTCTGAAGTTTTAACGCTGTGGAGTAAACGGTGCCTTATTGCAATTTAATGTTCATGAATGCTAGGATTTCCAAGCTAAAGCTAATTTAGTATGCCCGCATCCATGAAGGTGTTTCTATTGTGTTCCCACTTCAGCTTCTCCACATATAGTCCGCTATGGAATTTTTCTTGAGGGCGTCACTTAAGTTGAACTTTTAAACTCAACCTGCTGATGACAGTCGATGATCAATCCAATACTTCGCGAGACACACATATTCTTAGTTATTTTACATCATATCGGTCCCGACGTCTGACAAGGTTGTAGTCAATAAGATGTCAATGACGTCACTTGGAATGAATCCATATGGTCCTTTTCAAAGCTAGAATCTGGAAGAAGGTGTTAGTAATGAGAAGCTTGTGTGTAGGACAGGTTGTTCAGTAAGAGGATGACTTCCACTGCAGCTTCCAGTGAATAATCACCTGTTGCTTTGCCCCTCGCATATCGCAACAGGACTTTTGTATGACGTTTATGAGATGTGGGTTTTGTCGTGGATTGCGTAAATTTTAATAAAGTGAGAGAGAATCAGCGCTACCCTCTCGCCCGGACTCGACATGGTCTAGTAGCAAAACCATGTAAGACTGCAACTGCAGGTCCCCCTTCTTGGGTATCTCTCCGTTTTCTTATTATTCTTCCTTGCCTACTGGCCCTGCCATTTTGTCTCCATGGGCAGAATACTTATCTATTCTACACGTTTCGCTGAGACCAAATGTAACATTTCTGTTGACATACCCTATCTAACTAATAGGTATCTCCTTCAGCTATCCAGACTTGCTTCTACACGCTAGTCGAAATGGTGCTTCGAGGTCTTGGTTGATGCACATCCTGCAGTCCTCGGAGCCACATGTGAAATATAGATTACAGGTCAGGACATGGGATAGTTGAGCTATTTCCAGTAGGAACACGACATGTCTCTCATCAGATTAGCTCATCGTTTCTGACTATCGCATACAGGGGTACAACTTCTTTGGAACATTTGTCTATGACCGTTGGTTTTGGCCACAGCTCACATATTGAAAACATTTCTGGAGACCATTGTGTCCAGTGTCGGCATCTAACAAAGCACTGCAACATCTTTTTGATATCGTTGCTCACACTACTGCGTGCGTTCTTGAAGACCAAATTTTGTATTTCTCAACAAATGAGGATACTTATACAGACATCATGGCTCAGAATAACAAAGACTATGGCTAAACATGTCTGCCCCGCAGTCATATCGCTTGGTTCACACAATCTGTAAAGAATTATCCCGAGTGACAAAATACAGTTTTTGCGTGAAGTGAAGGTAGGCCGTCATCTTAATACAATAATACTGTGCTATTACTATTATGGTTATGAAAGCATAATACAATAATAAATACACAACAATAATAAATACAGAATAACAATAATGCAGTTTAATAATAGAGGCACAGTACAATACTAAATACAGAACAATAATAAATATAGAACAACAATAATGCAGTTTAATAATAAATGCGCAATACAATAATAAATAGTAAAGTAAAAAGTAAATACAGAACAACAATAATGCAGTACAATAATAATTGCATCTTACAATCATACATACACAATACAATAATGAATACAGTACAATCATAAATACACAGTACAGTGATAAAGGCACAACAAAATAATAAATACACAATACAATAATAATCACACAATACAGTAATAAATACAGTACAATAATATATACAGTACAATAATAAATTGAGAACAATAATAAATATAGTGCAAAAAAAAATTCATAGTACATTAATACATACAGTGCAATAACAAATATAACTTCAGTGCAATAACAATTGCACAATACAATAATAAATGCGCACTACAATAATAAATTCACAATACAATAATAAATGCGCACTACAATAATAAATTCACAATACAATAGTAAATACGCAGTTCAAAAATAAATAATACACAGTACAATAATAAACATGAAGAACAATAATATAAATATGCACATAAATTAGTACTGAGAATCAAACATGTATCTTGGTAGCAACATTAACAGCGTGGTAGGTACAGCTGAAGATGTCACAATAAGAATGAAAATTGAGAGAAGAGTATGCTTTGCATTTTGGGAGCTTTATTGATTTCAAAGGAAATGAAACCCCACACAAAAATACAAATCTTCAACACAAATGTAATGACTCTGCAATATTCAGAACAACAAAAACAATCAACAACTAGGTATAGGCCTTCATAAATGCATGTCTGCGCAGAATAGAAGTACTGAAATGGTATAAGATCACTAATACAGAAATGTTGGAAAGAGTCAAACAGATAATAATGGAACATAATATGAGAAGACGACACTGTCTTTGAAAGAACGCACATTAAGGAAAAGCAACTGATATCATTACAAAACAGTTTTTGTTCTGGTAATCCCAAAAAAAGAGAAGTACATGTAGAGGCAGACCAAAACACACATGGAGAAGAATGGTTGAGATGCATATAAAAGAAACAGTAAAGATGTGGACAGAGCTAAGCCAAATGATATAGGATAGGAGGACTTTGACGTGTATTTGGTGATGATCTGTGTTTCATGAGAAGTTGTTGTTAATGGTAATTTTCCATGCCAGATGGATCCCTGGTCACTCAAACACACCTGGCAACGACAAGGCAGTCAGACTGGCTAAGAAAGGAGCAAGTCAAGAACAACAATACACACCAACAACCCTACAGGCAGTCAAACAACTACTGAAGACTGTGAACAAAGAGGCCTGACTGAATAGATGGACAATGAAAAATAATGGGAGAGAAATCTGCAAACATATGGTCATCCCAAATCCCAAAGACAACATCAACCTCCTGAAAAGGAGAGCCCAAAGCATCATTTTCCGACTTCACACTCAACACATATAACTTAACAGCCACTTGAACAGAATCCAACCAGAACATGCCCCAGAGTGCCAGCTGTACACACATCCCTATGATACTGTTGAACATCATCTTTTTGAATGTCCGGCCCTTGCGGTTGTTAGGAAAGAGCTTCTTCCTCCGAGGCCAGACAAATGAATACTTTGTATGGAACTAAACAACAGCTTACAAAATCTTGCAGATACAACTATTTGTCATTGGGCCAAATGGCAGGAGTCCATAGGCCGCTGGATCAATAACCAACCAACCAACCAACCATGAGGAGTGGAAATATTTCGAATAATTGATTCACTGTTGACAATAATAAACATGCAATAAAATAATAAACAAGGAGAACAGTAAGAAAAATGCAGTGCAGTAAAGAAGTTAGCATGACAACATCCCGTTAATGCAACATTAAGTAGTTTCGTGTGTTCGCACCTAACGTCTGGGTCACAATGTTTGACGAAGGGGAGTCAAATCTTTGTGCTGACATAACGATAAAGCGGCTTGGTCGATGAGTTATCTTATGCCTGGTATGTGTCTCAGTACTTAATACGCGTGTTCGTGCCTGCACCGGCGTGTGAGTATGCTAGTGCATGGTGTTTATGTATGTGATATATCTGTTGTTCATCCCTCGAAATCGAGGAGGGCCACTTAGTCAGCATTCACTGTTCACATGAGTTCGAACATGGCTAAATACGCCAACCGGAGCCAGTAATTGTCTGTCACATTTAGTACAAGGAAATAGGACACCCCCTTATCACCGGGGTTGAAGAAGGTTGATGTGAGCCGACTTGCGAAGCAATCGTCTCTGTATGGCCTCATTTATTCTTGATGCCTAATGTCTCTGAACACCCTCAGTACTTAGCTGCGCCAGTCTGTACGAGTGGTAACAATTATTTCACAGTCATCGTGGTTAATACTGCACTGGATCTGTGATTTTAAAGCGTGTCTATGTACTCTTTTCGCTGATCACATCTTGCTCTCTTGCCTTTTTGCAATTCACCACAGAGCAACTCTTTTGGTAGATGCTGATCCGACTTGGGTACCACATGACACTCCCATCTCAGTTGTGCTGTTCATTTCATGGTGTGTATACTCAACATGCCCAATTCAACGATTTCTGCCAAATGCCGCACACCCACCTTAGCTATTCTTGTATTCTGCCAAATGCCACACCCACCTTAGCTATTCTTGTATTCTACCAAATGCCGCACCCACCTTAGCTATTCTTGTATTTTACCAAATGCCGCACCCACCTTAGCTATTCTTGTATTCTACCAAATGCCACACCCACCTTATCTATTTTTGCATTCTACCAAATGCCACACCCACCTTAGCTATTCTTGTATTCTACCAAATGCCTCGCCCTTTGCGATGATTGGCAGAAATGGCATTGGTTACTGCAATTGTAACGGGCTCCTACTCTTGAGGAGATGTGCGGCTAACGAACTTCTGATTACAAAAACAGTATTTCGTATTCCCCAACCGCAACAAAACCACTTGGATGCTTCCACGGTCAGGGCGCAGTCACCTAATTGATTATGTCATTGTTTGGAGACGGGATCATCAGGATGTGCGTGTGACAAAGGTCATGTGTGGAGTTGAATGCTGAACGGACCACAGACTAGTGATTTCTCAAATGTGATATAACAATGTGTGATGTGTGCGTTCGGGCTTGTGTGTATGTATTTGTGTGTGTGTGTGTAATGGATGTTGTAACTGTACCTTTGTAATATGCATGCACGCACGTCTGCATCTTACCGTGCATGGATATGTGTGTATTTCTATCTATATGGGTGTCAGTTCATGCGATATGTGTGCATCTGTGTGTTCCTCTGAATATGCATGTGGGCATTTGTGTTATACACATATGAAGATGTATTTAGCATTATACCATTCAGCAATATCGAATAGATATTACAAATGTTTAATGCTTCCGTAGACACACTAAAAAAATTAGGTGATTGGAAATTTTCAAAACAGAAATTGTAACTCTTGAACTTGCATGTTTTAAATGCTATGAATGAAAACGTATTGGCATTATTTACTACTATGTTATGCGTTGCATGTTACAGTTGTTGTTTAGGCCTAAAATAACATCATTTGATACAGAGAAGTGCCAAATGTTGACTGGGCTTGAGGATTTGAGTGTCCACAACTTTCTATCTGCCCACATAGACGTTGGTCACTTTAATCGCTGCCTCTCTTTCTCTCTCTGTGTCTCTGTCGTTCTCTCTACATTTCTCTCTCGTTGTTTCTTTCTCTCTTTATCCCTCACCTTTTATACTAATATCGATCGATAAGCATCTCCTGTTTCCTGTCATCCTCTCATATTGTTGTTCTTTCGGATGTCCACAATGGGTATGTTTACTCTTTTGTGCGATCTGAATAGGACGGTAAGTATCGAGTTGCAGTAGCTTTCTTCACATCCCGAGCGAGCTCATGAAGGTGGACCGGGGTCCTCCGGGCAATTGTGCTATGCTTGGCTTCCTCTGCGTGTCTGTCACTGCTAAATGGATCACATCGATCCTTCACCTTGTTAGCCAGGCTGCCGTGAAAACATCCCGTTTCCAAGAATGGCTACGAGGAAGCCAAGGTGAGGGTCTTGACCAGCATGTTTTGCCTGACCCTGACTAACATGTCTGATCAGTATATTTTACCTGATCAGATGTTAGTCGTTCTTCCTCCCGGTAGAACTAAAGTAAAGCGACTGATTGCATATGATTTAGAGACAACACCAGTGCTTTAAACTGTGTGCCCCGGCACCCTGGGGTAACCGCCAACTTTATAGAAGGCCGTCGGATTCATCCGGAAAATACTCATGACACGTTACATTTATATGCCAACTAAATTACAGAACTCACCAGCACTCATATTGTGCAAAGATTTATTATTAATCCATACATCATTCACACAAGGAAAAAACCACAACAAATCACCGTTGAGAGTGATCCTTTCACATAATCGTATCCTGAAACAAACTGAATACCCATCTTTTCTTTTCTTTATTTACGGTATTCAACAATCAGAGCTCCTAATAAAAACAGTCCTTTGAAATGATTTCCCTTTTCATGACAGTGAGTATTTTTGGAAATAACATGTGAAAATAACTATAAATATCTATATATATATATATATATATATATATATATATATATATATATATATATATATATATATATATATATATATATATATATATTTATATATTTAAACATGAAGAAAGGAAAATATATTTCATTTACACAAGTTGATCCAAGAGCATGGTCATATGTGTCTGAGACTGCCACTTTACCATTCACGCTTAAACTCAATTGGAAGTTAAGGTGAGAGTGTCACCTAGAATATGGTTAAAATGCGTTTTGTTACGTAAATTGAAATGTGTTGGACTGTTTGGAAAGTATTATCAATCTTCTTTTAAATACAACTTGAATTTAATGTCTAACATCAGTAGTTTTTAATATATAGACTGTGAAACAGGCCTGAGGTCAGTCCCAAAAAATGAAAACAAAATTTAAATTTGCTGCCAGTTACAAGTTTCAAATTATTACTCCCCTAGAATTTAGTTATCACAACAAACAATGAGGGGTTTTCAAGCTCCCTTAAAAAATATAAAATAATGAGTACTCTCCACTTAATGCATTTGGCAGGATATGGTAGTTACAAATTTAGCTTATTCAAACTGTAATTTTCAAAGAAAAACAGTTTTGTGAGAATTTTGAAAAATTAAATCATGTCGTGACGCATTGATAAAAAGAATGTAAATCGGAAACGTTAGTACTTTGGCGATTATCCAGAAAACCGCAAACAAGCTATCTTACAATGTGTAAGAGTTTTAATCATTTGGACTATCAAATTTTAAAACAAAATTGAGTAGATATTATAATTTTAATGCAAACACAATTTTAAAAGATGTAGCTTTGGCTATAGTCTACAACAGAACAGCATTATAAGAAAAAATGACGTGTGTATGATCAAAGACACAGGATAAATTACATGCATAGTTTCGCAATTTTTTCTAATATAAATGTTCTGTATTTTTTGTTTAATTACATTTTAAATTAACATTTGAAATGCTACATTAAAATTAATGATACCATGTTGTAGGGTGATCATTTTTAGAGCACCTCCCCAAATTTCAAATGGATATATAATTTTTAATAAAATGTTATTGATATATTAGACGGCAATTGACGACAACCATTGTGGAACGGACAATAGTCGACACATGAAAGTTGCGTCATTTTGTCGGCAATGGGATTTTCCCGTGAGTCCGAAGGCCTTTTGTAATCTAAAGCTGACCATGCTCGGGTGCCTCTGATTGTTTACAGGGATCCCGCCAAAAATTCCAATATTTTAACTGAAATGACTTAGTCTTCGTGGTCTTTAAATTAGACCACCCATGAGACCATGAGGCCATCTTTTCTGTAGAGAATGTGGTGAACAGTTAACTTAAACAGGATACCATATATAAAATGCCTATAGGAGAAGAGAAGAGAAGTAGGTAGTTGCGCGAAAAGAGAACATAAACTTTATTATGTACCAATATTGACAGACAATATAGTTGGTTTTGTTACACGTGGAGACCAATCTGAGTATTATGCTATAAGCAACAATTGAAATAACCACTGGTCAAAGAATAAAAGGAATGAGAGCAAGAATTCGACGAATAGAAACAAGGAGAGAACCATAAAAGAACCCGAAATCAAACGGACAGATAAGATAATTAACCAAAAGACGCAAAGACCAGGAAAGACCCAACGATTACACTTGAAAACTTCAATCAGGCAAGCATCTAAGGTGACCATAGTACTTGTTGCATTTATTGACTGACACATGTGCTTTTATTAAGGTATCCGTGGTGCAACAAACGGCCAGTCACATTCCGGATGCTTTCCAACCTTTCACATTGTGCCCTGGACAGTGTGAAATTGCTCAGTCCATAATCGATAATTAACATGGCTAACTGATCATATATGATGAGAAATATTCGTTGCTAAAGATCTGCAGCTGTCATTGTTCTGACTGCTGCACAATTCTGCTTACATCGTTGTATGATTTGATCCGTATGGTACTTATAAAGCAGGCTGCAATCAAATGTTACTCCCAGATATATCAAGTTATTGTCACTCGCAATTATATATTTATCAAGGGTTATGCAAGTGAGGTCAGCCTTTACAATACGTCGTTCAATGTGCGCCACATCGCACTATTCTATAATGGATTGATCATGGGGCTTCACTCTCACTCGATTGTGAGATTACTTGTAAAGTCTTATGAGACTTGTCTAAACTGTTATCACTGACAACAGTGCCGGTGATATCTAGACAGCACATTCTGCTGATATGTACATACTTCATTATTTTTAGTGTCTGTTTTACCTTATAATGTGACAATTAAATTGTGGTATATCAATTGTCTTTTTTATGATTCTTTAGTGCACGAATGGAGACAAACGTAGGTATGTCTGTCAATCTGGTGATGCCAAGGAAAGATAATGTAAGTCTCCGAGCCCAATTGTTGAACACAGTCCCTTCAAACAGTTAAACACGCAGTCCATTCAAACAGTTAAACACGCAGTCCATTCAAACAGTTAAACACGCAGTCCATTCAAACAGTTAAACACGCAGTCCATTCAAACAGTTAAGCATTGACCTTCTCATTTCAACATTATTAATTCATTATTGATTCTGATGAAAATTTACCAAACGCAGCACAATACACAAATAAGGACAAACATTAATTGTATGTAAAGTTCTTCAGGATCAACATTATGTAGTGAAGTGTTGCATAGTTACTTGTGTACCTAAACAAATTGCCACACGTATTACATCTATTACTTTATCTAAGCTGTTGCAGACGGTAGGGAAATATCTGCTTTATTACGTAATTATCAGTTATTAATTTCACTGTATAGCATATTTAAGATGAAATTTATTTTTCTTTCCCTGACAACGCAAGGTTTTTTTTTTATTTTCAACTGGCTACATTTGATCCCACGTGCGCGGACAACCCCTGCAACGTTCCACACATGACGTTATATGGTGAATAAAGGTCAAATAAATAAAGTAAAACATATGGTAACGGACGCTAATGCTGCAAGATCACTCATCACGTTTCTTGATGGAAACTTCATGTAATGGGGGCAGCTGCAGTGGTGATATAATCGTTCAATGAAGCGAACAAGATACAAAACAGGAAGACTGAAGTTGGTTTTTTTTTCGAAATATTTATTAAAGTTTAATTTCCTCCTCTCTTTATCGTTTTCACCTCATAGTATCTAGAGTATAACATCATTCATGTACCTTCATTACTGCTTATGGAATTGCTTAAGAAGACACAAGTGCTGAACTCTGCCGAAAATGCTTATTGAGCAGGCTGTGAAACTGAGGTTCAAGATCGCTACCTTTGATGTTCAAATCTATGTTGGTCTTCTGCTTTGAGAGGGATGCTAACACTTTGTAAGAAATATGTCGACGACTCGGCATTAAGATGACGGTCCATCGTATAAAGTTGTTGCTACCTCTCTTGGTGCAGTATTTTCCATAGGCCTCAATGTCTTATGTTATGACCAAGCCAAGATAATGTTCCTTTCTCCATTCTCGTCATTCGCTGCCTATGTGACCCTATATCTTTAAGCACTTGTTGATCGTGTCCTGTTTGTGTCCAGTTCACTGTTTGCATTCTGGGATAGCACCAAATCTTAAAACCTTCTAACGTCGTTTCATTCTGCTTGTTTAGAGCCCATGTTTCTCATCCGTTCAATGCTACTGCTCAGATATGAGTAATGATTTATGAACATTAACCCTTGTAATGTCCTGTTTGATTTGTAGTTTCCTACGCTTGATGTAGGGACAATTTGGCTTGTAAATATGTAAATTAATACACGCACAGTTGTCATTTATGAGAGTTTATTATATGTCGGTATATATTTACTTAACGTATACGAACAAACTAACACGGGTACTCGGCGTTGCCTAAGACTATTATGGAAGTAGTTCATTATTTAAACACATTCTCTTTCTTGCATCCCAATTTGTATCCCATTCCTGCTCCCTAAACCGTCATTTCTTAGCCCCTCAAACATCCTATCTCCTTGGCCTTTCTTTCTTTCCGCGATAAGCTCGCTTATCTGTTCCCCCTTTCCAAACCACCAATCGCTTTCCCCCTCCCTCTATTCTCTTTTACCTCCTCTTCTCCCCAAACCCCTCCCCTCCACATCTATATACATTGATATAGTGGAGTAGTGTAAATATGCTTTCCTTTTATACTTTTAGTTCTCAGTTAGTTGTCTTAAAACAACATTATGGTCCTTGATTCATTTATTCTTCTGTGTTCTCTTCCTGATTATCGCTAGCCCTTTCATGCTTCAGTGTTATTCAGCTTTAAATGGATACTGAGTTACAATTAGCGACAATAGAGCAGCAAGAAATGGAATTGCTCACCCCCATCTAACAAGAAGCTGACATTTGCACAATGAAATTTCTATTACTTTATCCATGACGGCAGAATCTTTCACACTACTAACTTTAGCCTATGATTTTTACAATTTGGTTGTAACCGCAGAGATTTATGTTTCAGTACTTTAACCTCCGCCAGAATTGGAGAATTCCATACGTGAATATCTTCCATACATATGGGAATTCCAAACATCATTTTGCTGATTTTGTGTGCAATAATTAAACTGTAAATGTGTCTTTGTACTTGTGAAATTACTCCATTGTTTCCGAACAATTCTTGTCTCCTTCTCACCTTGTTATTGTAAGTTAGCGACCATTTCCTTTTTCTGTGCTAGTTTGTCATACTTCCAGACCGTACCTCGGAGAATTTCCGAGAAATGGTTGCCAACTCTCATAAGTTGTGTATTTAAGTCCCCTGAGTGACTTGTTGAAGACTTGTATTTAAATAATTCAACATAAGCGGTTTGGCACAAGGTTTAGCTTGGACGCGTAATCCTAGCGAAGACATATGTGGACCCAGGTTTCGACTGACCGCAAGATAGTAAAAAAAAATGTGCCCGTTAAGTATGGAACTCCGAAACGAAACAATCCAATAAGGCGGACAAGTCTTGTGGTATTTCATTACTTTGTATGGCCATATCAAATAACCCCAGGTCGCTGAATTGTAAAATTGATTTGTGGTTGGTTTGGTCCGGGATTCATTTCCGAGTTCCCACACAGAAAAGTTGACATCGGCCTCATATTTCTGACCAGACCGGAGAGCAGCTACGGAACTAAAGTCAGAATAAGGAACTGATTAATTAATGAAAAAATGATGCACGGTTAAATTTGCCTGTGCTGTTCGCTGTTAGTCTTTATTGTTAATTTGTTTATTATTAAGCTAAATTCTGAAGTATAGTTAGAGTACGTTTAGCGTAGTCGCAAAGAATTCGTTCTTTATAACAAATGTACAGAGTACGAATCCCACTATCAGTACGTTCCAGTCGACCCAAATGCAAACGAAAGTATGACATGCAACTAGCCAAGAAAAATTCAGTCAGGAAGGGAACTGGACACACTACGTCAAACAACCTGGAGCTTAGTATAGTGAAGTCGCACCAACTTCATTCCCAGACAGTAACGGAACTATTATAGGGGAAAACCTTCAAATTACCGTTTACGTTTATTTATTTTGTAATGTTTTTATGTTTTGTTTTTCAGTAATCTAAGAAACAGTGTCTATAGATAACTCTACCGGGCAGTTTTACGACTTCTAAGTTTAAGTAGGAAAACTACTGAGAGATTGTGCATTTTAATATTGACTAAAACCAAGCAACATGCCGGATGAAGGGATATGCAGACAGTAGCTTAATCGGAGATAACTGCAATAAGAAATTGATAGAAGAAACAATCCTGTCAGCAGACCGACAAGCAGGTAAACTGTACATGCTAATAAAAGTGACGTGCAGACAGAAGGAACATAAAGACGAGACACGAACAGAGACAATACAAATAGAAAGACTTCACAAGTAGAGCGCAGCAATCCGTAGATTGAAGTGACGAAATAGATTAACGAAATACGTAGATAGAAATTTTCAGCAGAGTAAAGGAACGGGTAGATTGAAATTATAAGTAGAGTGAAGCAATAGGTCGATTGTTGAAGTTGCCTGTGGTGGCTAATAAAGTGATGTGGCTAGTAAAGTGGTGGCTAGTAGAGTGGTGGCTAGTAGAGTGAAGTGGCTAGTAGAGTGAAGTGGCTAGTAGAGTGAAGTGGCTAGTAGAGTGGTGGCTAGTAGAGTGAAGTGGCTAGTAGAGTGAAGTGGCTAGTAGAGTGAAGTGGCTAGTAGAGTGGTGGCTAGTAGAGTGAAGTGGCTAGTAGAGTGAAGTGGCTAGTAGAGTGGTGGCTAGTAGAGTGAAGTGGCTAGTAGAGTGGTGGCTAGTAGAGTGGTGGCTAGTAGAGTGGTGGCTAGTAGAGGGAAGTGGCTAGTAGAGTGGTGGCTAGTAGAGTGGTGGCTAGTAGAGTGGTGGCTAGTAGAGTGGTGGCTAGTAGAGTGGTGGCTAGTAGAGTGGAGGCTAGTAGAGTGGTGGCTAGTAGAGTGGTGGCTAGTAGAGTGGTGGCTAGTAGAGTGAAGTGGCTAGTAGAGTGGTGGCTAGTAGAGTGGTGGCTAGTAGAGTGGTGGCTAGTAGAGTGGTGGCTAGTGGAGTGGTGGCTAGTAGAGTGGTGGCTAGTAGAGTGGTGGCTAGTAGAGTGGTGGCTAGTAGAGTGGTGGCTAGTAGAGTGGTGCCTAGTAGAGTGGTGGCTAGTAGAGTGGTGGCTAGTAGAGTGAAGTGGCTAGTAGAGTGGTGGCTAGTAGAGTGAAGTGGCTAGTAGAGTGGTGGCTAGTAGAGTGAAGTGGCTAGTAGAGTGGTGGCTATTAGAGTGGTGGCTAGTAGAGTGGTGGCTAGTAGAGTGAAGTGGCTAGTAGAGTGGTGGCTAGTAGAGTGAAGTCGCTAGTAGAGTGAAGTGGCTAGTAGAGTGGTGGCTAGTAGAGTGGTGGCTAGTAGAGTGGTGGCTAGTAGAGTGGTGGCTAGTAGAGTGAAGTGGATAGTAGAGTGGTGGCTAGTAGAGTGGTGGCTAGTAGAGTGAAGTGGCTAGTAGAGTGGTGGCTAGTAGAGTGGTGGCTAGTAGAGTGGTGGCTAGTAGAGTGAAGTGGATAGTAGAGTGAAGCGGCTAGTAGAGTGAAGTGGCTAGTAGAGTGGTGGCTAGTAGAGTGAAGTGGCTAGTAGAGTGGTGGCTAGTAGAGTGGTGGCTAGTAGAGTGAAGTGGCTAGTAGAGTGGTGGCTAGTAGAGTGGTGGCTAGTAGAGTGGTGGCTAGTAGAGTGAAGTGGATAGTAGAGTGAAGCGGCTAGTAGAGTGAAGTGGCTAGTAGAGTGGTGGCTAGTAGAGTGAAGTGGATAGTAGAGTGAAGCGGCTAGTAGAGTGAAGTGGCTAGTAGAGTGGTGGCTAGTAGAGTGAAGTGGCTAGTAGAGTGGTGGCTAGTAGAGTGAAGTGGCTAGTAGAGGGGTGGCTAGTAGAGTGGTGGCTAGTAGAGTGGTGGCTAGTAGAGTGGTGGCTAGTAGAGTGAAGTGGATAGTAGAGTGGTGGCTAGTAGAGTGGTGGCTAGTAGAGTGGTGGCTAGTAGAGTGGTGGCTAGTAGAGTGGTGGCTAGTAGAGTGGTGGCTAGTAGAGTGGTGGCTAGTAGAGTGAAGTGGCTAGTAGAGTGGTGGCTAGTAGAGTGGTGGCTAGTAGAGTGAAGTGGCTAGTAGAGTGGTGGCTAGTAGAGTGGTGGCTAGTAGAGTGAAGTGGCTAGTAGAGTGGTGGCTAGTAGAGTGAAGTGGATAGTAGAGTGGTGGCTAGTAGAGTGAAGCGGCTAGTAGAGTGAAGTTGCAAGTAAAGTGAAATGGAAAGTAGATTGAAGGGAAAGTAGGGTGAAGTATCAAGTAGAGTGAAGTGGCTAGTAGAATGAAGTGGCTAGTTGCGTGAAGTGCAAAGTACAGTGGAGTGGCTAATAGAGTGAAGAAATAGATATATTGTTGAAGTTGCAAGTAGATTGAAGAGGCTAGTAGATTAGAATAAAAGAAGATTGAAGGGAAAAGTAGGGTGAAGTAGCAAGTAGATTAGAGTGTCATGCACATTTTAGTGACAAGTAAATTGGAGTGGTAGGTACATTGGTGTGGCAAACAGAGTGAGCTGATAAGTAGAGTGAAGTGACAAGTACAGTGAAGCCACAGGTAGATTGAAGTGACAAGCATCATGTAGAAATATGTAAATTAAAGTGACAGGTGCAGTAAGGAAATGGGTAAATTGAAGTGACAGGTACAGGAAAGTATCAGGCAGATTGCAGTAGAGAAGCAACAGGTGGATCGAAGTGGCAGATAGAGTGAAGAAAAAGGAAGATTGAAGTGGCAAGTATATTGGAGAAACAGGTAGATTGATGTGGCAGATAGAGTGGATAAACAGGTAATTGAAGTGTCAGGTACAGTGTAACAACAGGTAGAATGAAGTGACAGGTACAGTGAAGAAACAGGTGGACTTCAAGTTTTAGAAGAGTGAAGCAACGTGTATTTAAAGTCCTGATAGAGTGAAGGAAGAGGTAATTGATAGAAGTAACAGGCAGACAGACGAGACAAGTAGACAGCCACAATAAGTAGGTAGGTCAGGTGCAGGTGAGAAATAATAGCTTTCTGGTAAACTTCGTTTCTCATAGTTGACATGAAACGAAGTTCAAAATCACATAGAAGAAAACAAAGACAAACAAGGTGACAGAGACAAGAATAAGTAGCAAGGAAGAAAAATAAATATGCTTTGTAATGGTTAGGAAAGAGACACTAATAAAATAGACTGTAGATAAGTCAAAGCCGTTCATGAATATACAACATGTCGAGACAGTCCGACAGACATATACATCACTTGAGATATATAGGCACACATACATTTATTGATTCCGCAAAGACGGTCACCACCAACCCATCCCCAATCTCCCCTTCACCCCGCTACCCACCACAACCCCACCCCTTTTACAGTTTTATTTTCTTAGTAGTTACTGCCCATTGGTAGAAGGGGATACAAGAAACCAAGAAAGATTGCGCGATGATAGCCTGGTTACAAATTTCAGTTCTGATGTTCACAACTTTATTATCTCCACCTTCAGACTTGACGCTAGTTTCCTAGAAATAATTCATCATCCGTCCCCCTTCAGCAGGTCCAGTGTAATAGCCAAGGGAAACAACCATTTATCAAGCGCCAGAAGCAAACAACTGAGATGACCTGTCGAGAACGAAATCTCGCACACTTGGAAATTCGCGTGGACGGGAGGAGATTTGTAGGCCTAGAAAATAGTTTTTTTTCCTCTTTCCAACTAAATTTTGTTTGGGGTATGTATTGTACAAGGTACATGTAGCGTTTATGGCAACGCATATATATATATAAAGCAAATCAACCTTCAAGGATGTTGTGGCCGTCTTGTCAGATACTTTTTAAATACGCTAATGCTGCAAAGGTTCTTAAATTCAAAATGCGCACAACAACAAAAAAAAGGAAAAGGCCACACAATTACTTGGCATGAGAAGACGACTTTAAATCGAAGCAGTACTGGACCAGATGGCACTATGTGAACTGAACACAAAAATTTAAATCGATGGAGTACTGGACAAGATGGCACTATGTGAACTGAACAAAAGAATTTAAATCGATGGAGTACTGGACAAGATGGCACTATGTGAACTGAACAAAATAATTTAAATCGATGGAGTACTGGACCAGATGGCACTATGTGAACTTAACAAAAGAATTTAAATCGATGGAGTACTGGACCAGATGGCACTATGTGAACTGAACAAAAGAATTCGTCACCATCTCGAGGAGGACTATGAGCATCAACGAACTAGACAAAGTGGCTGAAGCTATGAGCAGTTTATTTAGGAGCCGTAACACTATACAGCTGAAGACAGGCCTTATTAAAGCACTAAAAAGGAGAATAGTACAGCACAGATAGACGGAAGTATCGAAGCAGAATTCAAACAGCATTACATTGAACGTTTTTCATGAAATCCCCAAAAGGCCGGTAAAAAAAAGAGAAACAACCGATGACAATGATTCAACCTAATGAGACCGTCCATGCCATCATGCAGTCAATGATTCAACCTGATGAGACCCGTTCATGCCATCAAGCAGTCAATGATTCAACATGGTGAGACTGTCGTGCCATCATGCAGTTAAGAGCACACACAGTCCCAGAAACAGATAGGATAAGCTCAGAGGAAATTTTAGCTGGAGGTAAAATTATTGCAGTTATGCTGACAAAGCTATTTTTAAAATGCTTCGAAACAAAAAACGAATCGCTGACCAGTAGAAATACTCAGAAACTATTCTAATCCACAAAAAATTAGACACCAAACATTTTGTAAACTATCGCCCAATGTGTCACCTACTGATAATATCATCATCATCATCATCATCATCGGCATCATTTAGTGCCGTCTTCACAAAGGAGGTTGATCGTAATGGATCGTCCATTGTCTCTGTTTCACGCCAGGATGGTCGTTGCAGTCAAACTGTGTCCTAACCGCATCCTAATGGTGTCTGTACCTCTGTCGTCCTTTGGCTCTCTTGCCCTCTACTCTGTTCTCCAAAATAACCTTTAGCAGACTGTCATGGCGCTTGACATGACCAAAGTATATAGTTTTCTGCTTTTTATTTGCTTCAGTAGTGTCTGTTCCACCTGGAGTTGTTCCAGAACCTCATTGTTGGTTTTCCGATCTTTCCAAGAAACTCGTCCAAGTCTTCAGAATACCCACATTCAAAAGCTTCAATACGCTTATCCATTTTCTTTGTCAGGGTCCAGGTGTCTACTCCATGGAATAAAACTAAATGCACATAGCATTTTAAGATCTGAGATATCTGCTTTGGCAGAAGTGTATCTCGTGGTGTTAAATGTTGTTGTTGTTGTTGTTGTTGTTGTTGTTGTTGTTGTTGTTGTTGTTGTTGTTGTTGTTGTTGTTGTTGTAGTCATTGCAGTTCTTTTAATGATCTCCCTTTCGCATTTTACATCAGCTGAAATGAGTAGGCCGAGATATACATAGCTTGACACTTGTTCCAAAATGTATCCGATATTGTCGATGAAAGATTTTGGACTTTCTTTCCTATTGGTAATATACAAGATATATATTAGAGTTACTACCAACACAATCGACGGGCAGCTGAACATATCAGACCCTCATGAGCAAGCCGGTTTCAGAAAATGGTTCTCGCCTCTACACCACTGACCACCTCCACACTACCAATCAACTGATGCGGTAAGACAACATTGTCGCGCTAATACCGCTGGACTGGTCGTGTGGAACGCACGCCTGACAATCAACTGATGCGGTAGACAACACTGTCACGCTAATACCGCTGGACTAGTCGTGCGAAACGCACGCCTGAAAACGAAATGATGCGGTAAGACAACATTGTCGCGTAATACCGCTGGACTGGTCGTGTGGAACGCACGCCTGACAATCAACTGATGCGGTAGACAACACTGTCACGCTAATACCGCTGGACTAGTCGTGCGAAACACACGCCTGAATACCAAATGATGCGGTAAGACAACATTGTCGCGTAATACCGCTGGACTGGTCGAGTGGAACGCACGTCTGACATCAGATGAACAACAGATTGGCATTATGGTTATAATAATAATAATTGCCCATCACAAACGAAGAGGTCGACAGAGTCAGACATGTGCATTTATGTATGACCACATAACGCTTTACAATCCGATCTGAACACGACAAAACTTTGCTTTACGTTGACCAGGCGGGACAGCGTAAGTAATTCGACTGTCTTGCATTGTCTCCTTTCGTGCAGCTTGCTTTTCTTGCACTGCAGCAATAACTCTTTTCTCGGTGGTTAGAAGTAGCCGTGCGTCTGAATGAGTGGTTTAGTGCTAGAAGTTCTCATGAATCGACATCAAAGGAAAAAACTGTTCAGAGACTTTCAGAGTTTGTTTCATTATTTTCTGCCCCGACGACCAATACGTACATGTCCTGATATCAAAACAGCTGCTTAGTGAGACGTTCATTGGACATGCGAACGAGCACAGTCCATCTGATCTGAGCTTTATGCAGCAGCGTATGGATACCGGAGTGCCTAGCATTGCTGAGGACTAGAGTTTGGTATTCGATCCTGCCAGTCGATTCTGGGCAGCCTGTGAAGACAGCTCATGTGAACATGATTGAGTTTTCTCTGCTATAAACTGGCCATGTTTGTAAATGTTGGCCCTGTACACTGATGTTCGGTTTGTGGTAGGGCTTCCTGGAAGCAGGTTGAATCATTTCTCCTGGTTTGTTTTTGGTTTGTTTTTTACGATAAGCCGAATGTTAGTGCGAGGTGAAAGATGATCGACTACAACAACAGTCATGGGAAGCAAAGAGTCAAGGATGCACACCCAGAGAACGACCCAAATTCCACTGGGATGGCAGCATAAGACAGTCTATAAGAGACACTGGACTAGACAGGAACCAGGACAAGAGGAAAACAGCAGAAAGAAAAGTTTGACGCTCTTTCTGACAAGCATGTACTCCCCAAGATAGAAGAGAAGCGACTGATTAAACAGTACGAGTGTGTATAACTATTAACACACACACACACACATATATATATATATATATATATATATATATATATATATATATATATATATATATATATATATATATATATATGACAAAAGTGGAAGAATATAAACAGATAGAATAGAGAGTGAGGCAAAGTTGTGTTCTGTCCCCTGACCTGTTCTCTTTGTACAGCGAGTTTATCTTGAGAGACATACAGACAATGCCAGGAATATCAATTGGCAGACAGAACATTAACAATCTACGATATGCTGATGATAATGTATTGATAGCTCAGAATTAAACCAAATTGCAGGAAATGGTAGACACGGTAGTTCAGCAAAGTGAAAACAAAGGCCTCAATTTAAATAAAAAGAGATCGGAGGTAATGGTAGTGACTAAGAAACTGAACTTTCCAAAATGGTGTGTCAAAGCAACGGGGACCGAATTCAGACAATTTAAGAGGGCACATACATAACATCAGATGGACGATACAATTACGAAATGAAATGCAGAATAGCCCAAGCAAAATTGGTCTTTTAGACTAAAAAAGGAATATTGTGCAACAAAACCTTGTCGAGAAAGATAGCTGAGAAAGCGAGTCATTGGATGCTACGTGGAGCCAGTACTGAAATGTGGCAGTGTATCATTGACATTCAGCAAGCAAACGCATATATCTTTTAAAGCAACCTTGTTTTACAGAAGAATGCTGCGGATTCCATGGACTGCAAGGAAGAATATTGATACAGTACTCGAGGAGGCACAAACACAAAGACAACTTTTTGCAAGAATCAGAACAAGACAGTCATCCTGTTTTGGGCAGGTTATGAGAAGAGGCAGTTTGGATCATGTTGTGACATGGGCAAAGATAGTAGGAAAGGCAGACAGAGCAAGGATAAGAGAGAAAATGTTAGACACACTGATGGTATAACATGGGCGACAATCAACAGTAGAGTTGGTAAACGACGTACGTGATAGAAGTGGATGGAGGTCCATGATCGCCAACACCAAACGACAGGACACCCGACAATTATGGTATATATATATAGTTAGCACACATTATGTGTTATGTAATATTACATACTCGTAGCATTACACAATACATTACATGCTATTTATATATATAGTTAGCTCACATTATGTGTTATGTAATATTACATACTGGTAGCATTACACAATACATTACATGCTATATATATATATATATATATATATATATATATATATATATAGTTAGCACACATTATGTGTTATGTAATATTACATACTCGTAGCATTACACAATACATTACATGCTATATATATATATATATATATAAAGAAGATACAATCCTAAAATGGTTATGCATGTTCGTGTAAATATATATATTGTTGTTTAATGTCCACAATGACTACGTTCATTCGTGTGCCCCCTGAAAAGGACGTTAAGTGACAGGTTGTAGTAGCTTTCCTCACATCGTGAGCGTGCTGATTAATGTGAACGGGAATCCTCCAAGCGGTTGTGCTATGCTTGGCTTCATCTGGGTGTCGTTCAATACTGCGGGGATCACATGGATCCCTCACCTCGTTGGCCAGGCTGCCATTAAAAAAGCCCGTTTCCAGGGAGGGCTACTAGGAAGCCGAGGTGAGGGTCTTGGCCAGTATATGTTGCCTGACAAGCTGTTCGTATTTCTCCCCGTGTAAATATATATATATCCATTATCTTATTTAACTGTCACTCTGTTATCTAAGGTTATCTCTTATTCGATATCTTATAATTGGATAGACAAGACACGAAATATTGATAAACAATTTCATATATTATGGGATGCAGATAATGCAAACACTTATGGATGAAATTTGACCCCAACTGCAAAAAATCTGCGGAGTTTGTAAAACCATATTCGTTACAGAACTCGTAATGTGAGCTGTAATGTATGCCAGCGCATATTCATCAAAAATGCGTGTTTACAGCAACATCAAACATTAAACTAACCCAGATCGCTTGTCGGACTTGTTGAAATAACAAGAGGAAAGATAAAGACATGGGATGCTGCCGTCCCATGTAAACAGAACTGCCCGTGAGAATGAGGCACTTGTAGAACGTGTCTAGTGTCAGGGCCAGCCTCGAGAATCAATTCAAGGCTTGTCGACATCAGGTCTTCATTGACTGGCGTTTGTCGTTTAGTTTAACGTTACGTGGCAATAACTATAAATTTCTCAGCATGCTTTCCACTGTGTGATATTTCTTTAACAAAATGACGACTCTACTTTAGAACTTAGTGACAATCATGTCTTCATACATAGATTGTTTCTTTCTTGAACCAAGTCAATTGTAGTGGGTGGTGGAATTTCTCGAGCAATTCATTTCACACTGTCATATTTATCTCCTGTACCTTGGATAAGTAATTTGTCTACCATTGTTTACAGGAAACGTGTTTATCAGATGTTCATCAGCTGGAGTTTTGATTTTAAAAATAGTACAAGTTAGTAACTCAGTTCAGAGGCTTCAGTTATTGAATTAAGTCAATCCCATTTCCCCATTAATTCTTCCCTGGTTGTTAAAAGTTAAAACATATTTTGTAATAAATCAAAAAGTGCAAGAAATAAAGACAGTTATTAATATCATAAGACATTAAAAATTCCTTGTTTTCTCTATTTTAGCCTTTTTAGTCATCTGCTTATTGCTTTAGTCCTTCCGCGTTTTTTGTCCGCATTCTTTTAAAATTAATCGCATAAATGTTCCTTTAATATTTTGTTATATAATATACTACAATTTGCCTGCCCCATTTGGAGCAATTCCTGTGGGTAATCACTTACTTCGTTCTGCTTCCACCTGCTACGACGCGGTTGTGGAGCTGAACTTCAAGAGATCTGCCTTTGAATATTCATGTATAATATAGTTTCATTTCAGAAAATTTACTGACATGAAGTGTGTGGATGATGAAGAGGTGTAGATTGAAGAAGAGGTCAAGGAACACTTGGATTGTTCCAAATGATGAAAAGCACATTACGATGTTTAAGGATAATTATGACAACATTGTAGGTGTTAATTATGGCAAATGGTGCTGATTATTGCAATGGTGGTGATTATAGCAATGGTGGTGATTATAACAATGGTGGTGATTATTGCAATGGTGGTGATTATAGCAATGGTGGTGAATATGAAAACAATTTTAATGGTAGCACGACGATGATTATGAAGAAGATATGGTTAACAGTAATGGTGGCAATGATGTTGTTGGCTGTGGTGAGGTTAATAACAGACATGATTTGGGAACTTAGATGCTTGTCCGGCCAGGCACAACATACTCACCAGGATGATCTTTCAGGGTCAGGCAACACATACTGAACAAAAACCACTATCTCTCTTCCATGCAGCGTTTCTTGGAAACATGTTGTTTTCAAGGCTCACGAGATGTCGATTGATGTGAACCCTGTAGTATTGAGCGCCACACAGATGAAGCCAAGCATAGCACAACCTCCTAGAGGACCACGTTCCACCTTCACCAGCACGCTCGGGATGGAAGGAAAGCTACTACCATTTAAGTCATTTTCATGGGGCACAATAAATGTAACCACAACAACGGATATGATTATAATGCCGGTATTAATGATGATGATGATAATGATGATGTGATAGTGTTGGGGATGATTATGATTGTAGTGGTGATGGTGGTTGTTGTGATGATAGTGATGATAAAGACATTTGTGATGATATTGATGATAAAGACATTTGTGATGATGGTGATGCCCTTGAGTTAGACACTTAAAATGACAGTATAATACCATGCCTCAACATGTACACGGCCACCAGCTAAAGAGATATGCCTTATCCAGTTAATATCTGTCATCGTATTGAACATTATAATATCCGTGTGTTGTATCATTGTGTCTTTGATGAAATATTTGATAGTGAGATACTGACATATACTAGTTAATGAGGTATTAGAAAAGCTAAGCTAAGCAGTTATTTGTAAGTGTCAAGATTTACCAAATCTAACTAGACAGTATTACTTTTATAGAAGACCAAAGAAGTAGTGTGCACGGATTGTAGAACTATAACTATAATGAGTCATATCGCAAACATACTACTTACAATTATACACAAAAGAATTAAAGGGAAGATTAGCCAAGAATTCAGTCAGAAGCAGTTTGGCTTCAGAAGGAACAATAGAAGTGATTGTCTATCTCAGAATGATTGTGCTGAAGGTGCACAAAGACTATTTGATGATTCATTCATTACACTAAAGTATTTGATATTGTGAAGCAGGGACTGCCAATAAAATGTCTGGAGGATATAAATCTAGACTTTAAGGATACCCAACTAATCATAGACTTGTATTGAGATCAATCGGTTTGTTTGAGTACTGGAGATGAGGCACCACCAAGTAAACATATACAAATGGGGTTAGACAAGGGTGTGTGATGTCCCCTGGACTTTGAAATATATACACAGAAAAAGTGTACATTTATTTAAAGAAATTAAATGTGATTTAATATAGTAGGACGAAGCATCAAAGATATCAGACAAGGCGGATGATACAGTGTTATTTGCAGAGAATCAAGTACATCTGCAGATGCTAATAGACACGATAAATAGTATGAATCAACATTGTGGACTGGAAATCAACATAAAAAAGAATAATTGTATGGTGTTCATCAAAATGAAAGAAAATCCACA
Organism: Ariolimax columbianus; assembly: GCA_036924085.1. Lineage (NCBI taxonomy): Eukaryota > Metazoa > Mollusca > Gastropoda > Stylommatophora > Arionidae > Ariolimax > Ariolimax columbianus. Next base: position 25,551,819 of record JAVGWX010000003.1, read on the forward strand.
AGTTGACATTCCCATAAATGGAGAAAGTCTGGAACAAGTATCAAGCTATTTATACCTTAGCTAGTTCATCACGGCACAAGCAAAATTGAGATCATTAAAATGAATTGTAATGGCCAAGAATATATTTAACAGCATGAGACATACACTTCTCTCCAATCAGATATCTCAGAAACTTAAAATGAAAACCATTAAACGATACGTGCATGCAGTTTGTATGGAGTAGAAACCTGTACTCTGACAAAGAAACTGGAGAAGACTTGCACAAGTTTCTTGGAAAGATGAGAAAACAAATAGGTCCTGGAACAACTCAATAGGGTGAGGACGCTTCTGAAGAGAATAGGAAGCAGAAATTCCACAGCAAGCCGGCTTTAGACAGCACAGATCCACTGAGGACCAGGTCATCCTCATAGCCCAGGAGATAAAAGATGCCTACCAGGCACAGAAACACACAGTAGCTGTTTGGGTGGACCTGGAAAAGGCATTTGACAAAGTCTGGAAGGATGGACTTAGAGTCAAGCTAAGAAGAAGTGATGTCTGTGGGAAGATGTACAAGTGGATCAACCACTACCTCAAACAAAGAACGGCCAGAGTCCAAGTACAAGGGCAGATGAGCAAAAAGGTGACACTCGAGCAGGGAGTACCCCAAGGGGGAGTATTGTCACCCACACCCTTCCTGGTATATATAAACGACATTACAGAGAATATACCAAGAAGAGTCCATAGCTCAATGTTTGCAGACGATCTGGCTATGTGGACCTCTGAAAAGAATCTCACCATAGCAAGAAATCGGATGCAGACGGCCCTAACATCGCTGGAAGAGTGGGCGAACTCATGGCTGGTCAAAATAAACGAGGAGAAAACCACGTGCACAATATTCTCGCTCTCATTAAAACCCCAAAGTACCAAATTAAGTCTAAATGGCAAAATCCTGCAGCCAAACGACAACCCAACCTATCTGGGAGTCACATTTGATCGGCGCATGACATGGAAAAGTCAGATTGAGAGAAACCGAATGAAAGCCAGAGAAAGAATGGCGATCATGAGGAAACTTGCTGGCACAAGCTGGGGAGCAGACGAAGGCATACTAAAGAAACTGTACACTGGAAGAGTGAGACCAGTACTCGAGTATGGCATTGCGGCATGGACAACAGCAGCGAAGGCGAACTTCGATAAAGTTAACAAACTTCAAAACCAAGCCATGAGAATTATAACAGGTGGCATGAAGTCAACGCCAATTGTAGAACTTGAAAAGATTACAAAACTGCAATCCATGACCGATAGAAGAGACTGCAGAGCCCAGCTGCAGTCAGAGAAACTCCGAAGACTGACGGACCATCCAATGTACCAGAGACTAAACAATCTGGGAAATGAGAAACTAAAGCGGAGAAACTTTGCAGAAATAGCCAAAGCAAAAATGCACGAAGATCCCATAAACGCACTAACAACACCAAAACCCATCACTACTGTACGAAAACCTACTTGGAGGCAGGATATATTTCCAGAGGTGGTAGAAAATATACCAGGTATTGCAAACAAAAAACTGCCAGACTGAAAAAGAAAGGAGAGACACTACCCTAAGCTTCATAACGAAAAGCTACCCAAGCATGGACTGGACCCATGCATACACCGACGGTTCTGTAACAAACACTACACAGAACGGAGGGGCAGGAGCATTCCTGAACCTACCAAATGGCAGAAAAATAACACTGTCATTCGCTACTGGTAAGTACACAAGCAATTTCAGAGCGGAGGCAGAGGCACTGAGAGCGGCAGTGGAAGAAATGGTAACACACAGTGAAAATGAGAGCCATATAGTCCTGCTGACAGATGCTCTCGCCGTAGTCACAGCGCTAAAAAGCCAGAAAAACACTGAGCTTAATGACTTAAGAGCAGCACTCTGCAAACTGTGCCAGCAGTCCGCACCAAAAAGGGTAGTGGTACAGTGGGTTCCGTCACACTGCAACATCCAAGGCAACGAGGAGGCAGACAGACTGGCAAAAGAAGGTGCAAGGCTACCACAAACAGATACCAGTATGACGTACGAAGAGTCAAAACGGCTTATCAAAGCCAGATACATGACCAAATGGGAAACCGAACATACTGGTTACACTAAAAACGATGCCTATTACCAGTTGAACCGAAGAGAGCAGGTCGTTGTCTTCAGACTTCGCACTGGCCACAACAGACTGAGGTACCACCTATTCAACAAATTGAAGATAGGATGTACCGACGAATGCCCGTGCGGTACTGGTAAAATGACCACTGAACATCTGCTGCAGAACTGCCCGACATACGAGGATCAGAGAGAGCAGATGTGGCCATTGCCAGTGGAACTGCAAGACAAGCTCTATGGTAGTGGCGAGAGTCTCAGGATGACCGCCGCTTTTTTCGAAAAAATAATGGTTACTGTCTGACTGTGTACGCAGAAGAAGAAGAAGAAGAAGGAAGCAGAAAAATCTAATATTTTGGTAATGTCAAGAGACATGGCAGTCTGCTGAAGGTTAAATTGAAGAAAGGGATAAATAGCAAGACAACCAGATGGCGGCAGAGATACAGATGGACAGACAACATCAAGATGTGGTCGGACACAGTCTGACTGAGTGTACTGACCTGGCACAGGACAAAGACATGGAGATCCATTACCGTCAATCTCCGATGCAGAGATGGTACTTGATGATGATGATTACTTATATACTAGCTATACCTAATACAACAAATATGGATGGATGCTTTTTTATTAAATATTAAGGATTGCCAAGAATAAAAAGACTTTAGGGGATAGCAGATATCTTTAGGATACACGATACAAGATATTAGGGAATAACAGACTTCCTTAGCACGCACATCGAAATCACTTCTTCCTCTTCTCCTGTCTTCCAGTTCATTGGTACTCCAGATCTTCAGAACAGTCACCATTGCAAAGTCTAGTTTTCCAGGTCTATACAACAGCTACACAGCTGCACGCCCTGGGCATGTCTGTCATCATATCTAGGTCATTTTGGGCTTGGCATATCTGATGGAAATTGTCAGGGGCCTGGATTTGTTTGTGTGAGATATCTCGAGACAATGACAATTGTCAGTCCTATCTACAAATGATTCATTGAGCAGCCAACACATAGAAGGCACGAACATATCTTTTTCAGATACAAATCTACAATCTTTGGTATTTCAAGCTAATGAGAGTTGTTTTTAGAGTTGAAGTTATGTTTTGATAAGTAGATTAGACAGTCCACATACACAAAATGTTCGAAATATGATTGTCATTTCAAAGTGAATATCAATATATAACAGACAATTAATACATTTACGTCGTAATCATTTGAACAAACATTTTACAAACTAGAATTATAATCACATTATAACAACAATTTCACGAAGTTGTATTACACGATTAAACAATTGGCTTTCAGAAATATATATATAGATTATAGGAAATGCATATTTTCTTTGTTAACTACACTTGCATTCGTGGGACGCATTTGATGTGTTCATTTGTAGTGCACATTGTAGTACATTACTTTAATTTATTTTAACATGCATACCAGTGTTTAGCTAGTATTCTCTTTCTTCATTTATCTTGCACGTGTTTGTGTGTATGTGTGTGTACGCGCATGCATGTGTGTGCGCTTGCATGCGTGACCGCGTGCATGTGTGTGTATTTACATCACCTACTATGAATGTTTGTGTGTATGTCTATTACTTACATTATGTGCGCGGGTTGCGTGTGTCTAATCCTTCTCAAATCATTAGTTCAGGACTAGCAATGCAGGTAGGGACCATCATATCTAAGAACATCATTCTGAGCAGTGACAAACTCCCTCCACTTAGTACTCTTGCTTTCCTTTTTGTACACGTGTGTGATATTGTATTTTGTCGTTTCATGTTCACATATATTTAGGTTATGGCCTGTTGACAGAACTTGAATTGTTTTGGAGAAAGTAAGTGTACATCATGGTATATGGCTGGGAGGTGTGGGCCTACAAAAAACTGATGCATATAGATTCCGTGTTGCCCAACGAGCTAAGGACCTAAGGACGTTCAAGATCTCGACTCAACGCAAAATTCGCAACGTGGCGGTCAGACGAACTTACATCTCTGACATCATATATGTCGCGCTGTTAGGAAAATACAGATGTCGGGCCATGTGGTGTTCGTGTCGGGTAACAGGTGGACAAGTATGCTGACGTCATGGTGGCTCTACAACTTCTGACGAACTCGCTGGCGACCAAGGTTGAGATGGAGATATAGCCTAAAGAAGGTCCTTGGTCCAATATGGTGCACCAAGGTAAAAGAACGAAATGAGTTTACTCAACATTTGGCTACCTGATACCAGACACATGTACTTGATTGAATACTAGGATTTAGAGATTAGAGAAAATAAATATTAAATGTTTACATTTCTGAATATATTTTTGTCTTTATACACTTCAAATAGTGACGTTATTCACAGTAAATAAATGCCACAAAATAATTTAAAACAAAGATCAATGAAAGAAATAGAACAAACATTAATAAAGAAACAGGAACAACCATTAATAAACCAAATAAAGGAAACGATGTTCCAGTAGATAATTGAGATATTGGCAATTGATGCACTTGTTGCCAGTAGATGATTGAAATGTTCACAATTGATGCACTTGTTTCCAGTAGATGATTGAAATGTTCACAATTGATGCATTTGTTGCCAGTAGATGATTGAAATGTTCACAATTGATGCACTTGTTTCCAGTAGATGGTTGAAATGTTCACAATTGATGCACTTGTTGCCAGATGGTCTGTGGCTCTATTCTGGAACATCTATAGCTTCACTTTCCTGGCTATTGTTTAGAATGTGTTTTCTGGGGTTTTGGAAACAAACTTTCTGTAGCAATTATTGTCACTAATTCTTATTATTATGTACTACCTTGTTTCTTTAACTATCATTTGTATACAACACTATATGAACTCCTATGTCCTTAAGTTCATCAACTACTGTTTGTGTAACTATTTCTTTCATTCACTAAAACGTTCGGTTATTTGTCATCGTGCTGGGGAATTTTAAACATATTCGTCAACGTCTTCAGAAAGTTTAATTTGAAGAATTCTTGGCACAAATTACAATAGCACAGTATAAGCTGTTAAACATATACGTGATAAGAGGATGAATATTATGGCAGTTGTCATTATTGTTGTTATAGTTTAAGACAACATTTTGGTATGATACGCTACATTTTAATAATTCGCACAAATTTAGTTTTCAACTTAACGGTGTATAAAGAAAGCAGTAGTGTGGTTCAAGTTATTGATATCTCAACATAGCTTGTCCAGGAATAGCACACCTTGATCGTCACACATGCTTTTAGTATTTCTTGTATGTTTGTACAGCTTGTCCAGGGATATCACAAGTTGATCGTTACATATGCTTTTACTGTTTCTTGTATGTTTGGACAGCTTGTCCAGTGATATCACAAGTTGATCGTCACACATGCTTTTAGTGTTTCTTGTATGTTTGTACAGCTTGTCCAGGGATAGCACACGCTGATCGTCACACATGCTTTTAGTGTTTCTTGTATGGTTGTCCCATTTGCAGCAGATTTTTAGTGGCCATTCTATCAGCGCTACGCTTACACTTTTCTGTAGTTTTGTCATTGTTAGTTTGTTGAATAAACCGTATCCCATTTGTTGTGGCTTGTACAAAGTCTAAAGATTACTTCTTGTTCCCTTCAATCAGGCTGTTAATGTGCATTATTTGTGTGTGGCGCGGATGCTCGTTCAGTTTATCACTTTATCCTGTCTCTGTTCCAGGTAAACTGTTAGAGTCAATAATCAAAGAAAACATTGCAACACATTTATACAAGTTTAATCTAATCAGAAATAGTCAGCGTGGGTTTACTAGAAGGAGATCGTATTTAACAAATCTGTTACTATTTATTAAAGAGGTTATTAAAAGTATAGATAAAGGAGAGCCAGTGGAAGTTATTTATCTAGATTTTGCAAACGCCTTTGATAGGGTACCTCATCAAAGATTATTCCGAAAGCTAAAATCACATGGAATAGGTGGGGAAGTTGCCAAATGGATTGCAAATTGGTTTACGGGATGAAGGCAAAGAGTGGGCATAAATAAGGAGTACTCTGAGTGATGTGAAGTGAAAAGTATAGTGCCACAGGGTTCTGTTTTGGGACCAATTTTGTTCTTGATATATATATAAACGATTAAGACATTTATATCGGATCCATGATTGCAAAATTTGCTGATGACACAAAACTATGCAGTAATGTCTCATCTAACGCAGAAGTGGCTATATTGAGGTCGGATTTAGATAACATTCAATAATGGTCTGTAAGCTGGTAAATGGAGTTTAATGTAGATAAATGTACAGTTATCCACACGGGCAGATCCAATATGGAACATAATTACAGAATGGGCGAGAATAATATTAGAATGATAGATTAGGAAAGGGATCTAGGGGTTATAATAGATCATACAGGTAAGGTGAGTGAGCAAGTTCAGGTAGCAGTGAAAAAAGCAAATGCAATGTTAGGTATGATCAAAAGAAATATTAAACATAGGAGCAAGGAAGTGATAGTCAAACTGTATAAAGCTTTAGTTAGACCTAGATTAGAGTATTGTGTACAGGTGTGGAGATCTTATCATAGAGGGGAAATAAACATGCAAGAAAGAATGCAACAATAGCGACAAAGCTGATAATGGGATTCCAGAATTACAGTTATGAGGAATAACTAAAAAAAAACCGACCTACAGTGTCTAGAAAAGAGAAGAATTCGAGGTGGCAATGCAGGTGTATAAGATCATCAGAGGAACGGATAAATTAGACTATAACAAGTTTAGTTTTTTTTCAAAATACACCTACAAGAACAAGAGGGATAGCTACAAATTAACTAAAGAGAGGCCCATATTAAATATTAGGAAATTTTTTTTTTTTCAGAGAGTGGTGAATGCTTGGAATGCAACGCCACTTAAGGTAGTGGAGCTTTTATAGCAAGATAATGTAATTGAAACTGGTTGTATATAGACTCTGCAGAGTATTCTAAACCAGTATAAAGACGTTAAGTTAAGTTAAACCTCTTATTTTCCTAATAATTAATAATTGTATCATGTAATATTATTAACAGACGGATGTTTCATGAGCCATATTAGGGTAGTCTTTCATAATTAAATCACCTTTGTATTAGTATGTATTCTAATAAAACACACATTTGAAATATGCACTGAGTGCTTCATCGCTAAGCAAAAATAAAATTCGATCCAATATTTATACATGCCAACATTCTTGGCTTCCAACTCATTCATATTTCGATAAAGCACATTATTGTTGAAACGTCCACAATCGTATTTACAATAGAAGCCTCGTTAAGAGTTCATGATGAGGTCCGTTAACATTATTCAAGCTGTTACGACGCTGGCTTCTTCATCCAGCAAGGGTGGTAACCCATTAAAATTCGATTCTTTATTCAGGACAATTGTGCCGTCTTCATTATATCCCTTGAACGTAAAGCCCTTTGTTTCATCTCCTGCCTGAAAGCATTTTTTGGTTGACAGGTTAGTTAAATCCATAGTTTTGCAACTTTCTGTATTTGTTCCTTTTTGACTGTCAGGCAACAAAGAACTAAAATCATCAAGGTTAGAAACTTGCAAATCTTCATTTGAGACTTGTTCATGTTCTAACTGTTGGGAATTTTCTCTTTGGATCTTAGAAGAAACACCCGCAGTCACCTCCGTAGTGTTCTGAGTAGAGTTAAATGTCACTTTGGACGAACTTAATACCCGTGGTATGGGTTTCATATTTGAGATTGAACACTGAGACAATTTAGGCATGCTGGAGACCTTGTGAAACACACGTCCATTGTTGTTGTTGTTGGTTGGGGAGTTTGGCGAGCTAAGAGCTGCAGCTTCTTTGGATGTGACATCCCAGAGGGGAATTCCCTGAGATAAACTGTGTCGTTCCTTCCCAGTGTAGAAGGAAGTGGTGGAGAAAGTTCTGGACGTGCGACCTGATACAATACTCTGTCTTCTCAGCCAGTGTCGATGCCATTTCTTTTTGATCTCACTACGGACCTTGGACAAAAAGAAACAAGATTGAAACGACATGAGTAAAGCATGATCTTTATCATATAAGATATATAATACAGACGGAAAAATGGAGGCCCTGGGTACAACATGGTACACCAAGACAAAAGAGCAAAATGAGTTTACTCAACATTTAGCTACTTGGCATTACACACACGTGACTGATTGAATACCAGGACTTTGAGATTGAGATATTCCAGATTCATTTTAAATATATATAAATTGTAAAAATCAAAGGTGAGGTCAAATACCAGATAATATAATATTTTAAAGAATTTCCCCATCCAATAAATTTATTTTAGAGCTCCTAAACAGATAATTTAAATCTTCAATTAACTGTATCTGCCTTTGTTGTTTTCATTTAGACTATTATACAATTGTTACCTTCATTTCTAAGTTTGCTTGTGATATTTTAAGAAATAAATTTATTTGATATTATATGTGTTGCATGTTTTTCTCCTTTTGTTTTGGTATCTTGTTTTCATTTGTTGTTGGAACAAGTGAGGCTCCCAGCATTAAGGAAATTTATGAAATTAAGAAGTTTTATTTAGCTGCTTCACTTCATTTGATAGAGAGTAGGAAGTCGCTGTTGTCTCTCCACAGTATGAAAGATAGTATCAAGAATACATCTTTGCAAAACAAAAAAGTTTCCAAATCTTAACTTACAAAAGGAGAAGAGATAAACTTAGTCTTTGTTTATCACCAAATTATTTGTCCTTCTAGATATGGTTCCCAGAGACCAAATTATGGATATAAAATAGTTCTCTTACTGTGCACTAGCTAGTATGTCATTACATGTGACCAAAAAGTGCTTCTAGCAAACTCATCTGCCAAAAAGACCCACCATATTAGCAATAAAAATGTTTTTATGCCTTCCTGCTAGAAAGTAAACCATGATGAAGGTCCATGCTCCTGAAGGTGTAAAGTGGGACAGGAAGTAGAATATACGTATTCTCCTCGTGACATTCACAACTATCACAACTGTTCTCATTTTATAAGTAGTGGGCAGCCTCGTTTAAAAAGCTTTGTTCAAACAATCTAGCATTGTCACTTACTATTATGTGGTCTGACATTCCTGTACCTATGACCATGTAAGTAGCAGTTGCTGAAGATAAAGACTTGTAGATACTTACTTCTCCATTCAGGAAACAGAACAATAGAGCAACAACAGTTCCCTGGAACAAAACAAAACATATGTGATTGATCAATAGTATCAACAATACAAATAACAGATACAAGCATTACTTTGGTGTCTTGCACATATTTTTATTTGGTTTTAAATATGGTGTCACACTTTAGCAAGTACAAGTAACTTTGAAAAAAAAAGCAAATGGGTATACTGTTGGTACTATATTTAATATTATAAAATGTATATGAGTATCCCTGGGACCCTTACTGGAGAGGAATGAGTACGATAACTGAATTTTACTAGCCATGCTGTAAATGGTGACTAATGATGGCTGCACAGGGAGTTGGCAACCTCATATTGTGAAACAAAGTACTACTGCAAGCACACATAAATGCTTTAGCCAGTGTTACTTACAAAGAGGCAAGCTGAAATAGTACTCCATGCTTTTAGAGCAAAATGGAAGAATTTAATAAAATATGAAAAATAAATACATCAAAACTTCATAATTGTGACATACTTAGAGGTCTTTCACAATATATCATCATGTCATCAAACAAAGACTGAAAACAACATCTAGAATCCGCCATGTGAACCTTCATGTCTTTCTTTACCCTTTTATCTCTCTAATATAAATATCTTCATTCATTTTATATAATCGTAAATACCTTTCTAAAAGTTTCATTATCTCTTCGAAGCTATTCTCATAATTTTGTTAATTGTTGTGATTTAATGGATTTAACGGAACCATTTGATGAAAAAGCTCAAATAGATGTTACAGATATTCCCCATTGCTTGTGTTTCATGATGCAACTCATATTGAAGTTTTTCATTCTTAATATCTTTATGAATTTTCTCTAGTAGTAGGTTTCCTGTACCTCTTCTTACTACCAAGGGAATACTGAAGAAGGTAGACATAGCCCTCCTCATAGTAGTGCAATGCAAATCTTCTCAACAGGCTTGCTAATATGGGAATCATAATGTCAATCCCAACCTAATTAGCCAGGTAACACAGCCTGATTCTAACTGCAGGTGAGAATTAGTAACCTTCCACCTGACACTCACACAATTCCTGCCACCCTATACAGATCCCACAATTCCAGCCACCCTATACAGATCCAACAGACTGCAGAATTGATGTCGTTTAAAAGAGTATTTCTTGCAGTAGAACCAAAATACAACTTTCCTATTTGCTATCATATTTTAATCAAATCAGATTGAAACAAGTTTGAAACAAACAAAAAATAACAACAAAATATTTAACAACAATAACAGAAATTTAAAAAAAACATATCTTCCATAATTACCTGAAAAGAATTCAGTGTCATCTCCATGTACATGTGAATGACTGCAGTCTTTGGTTCTTGATGCATGCTCAGTGCAATGAAGAAGATGTAATATACGCCAAACAAAGGGATTAATACCAATGTAGACTTGGCCAATTTCCTGTAAAATTTGAACAAACATTTTTGTTCACTCTAAAATTAAAAAGTCTTTAGTTCTGCTAATACCATGGCTGTAATCTGTCTATACTTTCTTATTCAGGCCCACGCTTTATACTATAGAGTGAAGTGTCTTACTTTCCTTTCATTGTGGTTTATTGTTTCTGCATTATTGGGTAAGTATTCCCATGTATAGTCTTTCTTTTTCAAATCTTATGACATACATGACTTCTATCTTCTTCTTCTTTTTTGTTCGTTTTTAATCTCCTGCTACCAAGCCCCAAAAAGAGCTTTGCAAGTAGCAGGATGTTGTCCGGAGAATAGAATGCGTTGTGTCGTAGTATATAACTTGACTGCGATATTTGCACCTTCTGGTCCGACACATCCAACTTCAGTAGACATTTTGTATTACCGGGTTAACCTTCCCTCTTCAATCCGTTCTCCTTAGGCAGTGCTCTATTGCAGCCTGTTATTTAGGGTCATTGCATGAAGGTGTAGAAGAGTCTTGGCAGATCTGGTCTCATGGCTCTGACGCTAGCAGTCAGCTATAAGTTACTGACCACTGCAGCTCATGCACAGCTCAGCATCTTGATCGCAACATGCATGAGAAACTACAGTATTACTGTTCTTTGTTCCACTTTCAGACCCTGGTAACACATTTGACTGATCTGTATACATGGGACTTACCTAATTAAAAAATACACAGTGATTCAATACCGCAAAACGAAGGGTATTAATAACTATTCTGCTTTTGAAATTATGAAACAAAAAAACATTCATTCAGGTTGAATTTTTAAATTTTTGTATACGAATACTTAGCAATAAAAACTGTAACCAAATATATTAAATAATTAAAAACTAAATAATTCAGCAGCATCAATATCAAACTATAGAGCAGTGGCTCTCAACCTTTTCCAGATTATGTACATCTGGAAGACCAGCTATATATCACTTGTAACTACCTACCTTCCGGCACATACAATTAAAAAGCATAAATTTATTATAATAATAGCTGTCCATCGTTGTCGATGAGGACCGCCGACATCATCCTTGTCACAGATTTCCCTGTTGGGTGTGGGTGCGCATGTGGCTGAACAGGCCAATGCGAGCACGAAAACATCTGCTACATATGAGCGACACGAGATTTGTAGAAGGGGATGGTGTTCCCGCTGCTCGGGATTTCCGCGTCTCGCGTTTGTTCTGGGCTTTCACAACACGGTCATCTTCACCGGCAGCTACACCCGATTTGACTGTGCTTCTCCAGTCAGATCTGTTTTGCACAAGACATTCCCAGGTGTCGATGTCTATCTGGCAACTTTTTAGTGAGTCCTTCAGACCGTCTTTAAAACGTTTCTTTGGGCGCCCTCTCTCGCGCCATCCCTCTCTCAGCTCGCCGTAGAGAAGCTTCTTTGGGAGCCGCTCGTCTGATATACGGACGAGGTGTCCGGCCCATCCTAGTCGTGCTTTCTCTAGCAGTGCATGGATGCTGGGCATGTTAACCATCGAGAGAACCTCGATGTCAGTGACACGATCTTGCCATCGGATGTGGAATATTCGCCTCAGGCAACCTGTGTGGAAGTGGTTTAACCTCCTTGCATGTCCAGAGTATGCAGTCCAGCTTTCGCAAGCGTATAGTAGGGTTAGAATGATGGTTGCACAGTAGACTTTGAGTTTGGTCTTGACGCTGATGCCACGACGTTTCCAGACCATCGAGCGCATTCTACCAAAGGCTGTACTGGCCTTTGCTATTCTCCTTGCCACCTCATCGTCTAGGCTGACAGATCTCGACAGCGTGCTGCCCAGATATGTGAATTTGTCTACGGCATTCAACGTCTGCCCGCTGACTGTAGTCTCTGGTTTTGTGTACGGCATGCCTGGTGCTGGTTGGTACATGACCTCTGTTTTTTTTTGGCATTTATGGTCAGGCCAACATTTTCGCATGCGGCAGAGAACTGGTCCACTCCAAACTGCATATTCAGTTCTGAGTTGCTCATTAGAGCGCAGTCGTCAGCAAAAACAAGTTCCCTGATTATGTCGCCAGCCACTTTGGTTTTGGCCTTCATTCTTCTGGAATTGAGTAACTTGCCATCTGTGCGGTACTTTGTGGGTATTCCAAGCTCCAATGATCTGAAGGCGTCTGTAATCGTGGCCGCGAACATCATGCTGAACAAAGTCGGAGCGAGTACACATCCTTGTTTTACTCCGTTTGATACTAGAAACGTTTTAGAGATTGCACCGCTGTCCAGTACACGAGCACACATGCCTTCGTGTAGCTGTTTCACCATTGTTATGAACTTGTTGGGGCAGCCAAACTTAGACATTATCATCCACAGCCCTCCTCTGTTTACTGTATCAAATGCCTTTGTCAAATCAATAAATGTGGTGTACAAGGCCTGATTTTGTTCTCTACACTTCTCTTGTACTTGGCGAGCGGCAAAAATCATGTCCACTGTTCCTCTTCCAGCTCTGAATCCACATTGGCTTTCTGGGAGGTGGTGGCTTTGTTCAAGGTGTTTGGGGAGCCTGTTTAGCAGTAAGCGCGCTAGGATCTTGCCTGCTACGGAGAGTAGCGATATGCCACGATGATTGTCGCATTCCTGACGGTTCCCTTTTCTTTTGTACAGGTGAACGATTAAGCGTCCTTTATTTTAAAGTGATGATTATTTATGAAATATTACTGAAAAATGCTGAATAAGTTAATCAGAATTTAAAATTTGCAATATCAAAGATTCAATAATTATTAGCATTATTCCAAGTTTGCATTACTTGTCAATATCTTTTAATTACCTTTCATACGTCAGTGTAAGATTTTCAACATGCCTTAATTTAAGTAGTGTTTTCTGGTTTATAAACTAAATATGCAGTTTGAAAGAGAACATTTTTATACAAATACTTACCTATACCGCCTGGGATCTCGAGTATTGCAGTCTCTAATTTTTGTAAAAAGCACCCGAATTATGTTAAGGAAAAAGAAAAAGTTCACCTGAAAGAAAATATAGTCAGTAGTACTAGTTAACAGATAAATACATGATTTTAAAAACATAAATCCTGAACTTTTCATGTCCTTGATGGAAATGAAAAATAGATATGCAGTAAACTAAATTTCCAGAAATTTCAATTAAAAGATTTTTTTTAAAGAACAAGTAGCAAATTTACAGTCTAGAATAAAGTAACAAATATATGTATACTTCCGTTATATAATAATATAACATACATGTGTTTTACAAAATATTTACAATTTTTCGAATCTTTAATTTAAAACCTTCCTCACTAATATCTGAACTTTATTATATCAGTTTGTAATGCATGCTTCCATAATTTGTTGTCTGATATGTCAAGCTTCTTCTTCTTCAATCATCTGGTGCTATGCTTTTAGCCTGGTGAGGTTCACGAAGGAGACTGTGACTTTCAGGTCTCTGCCGGTCTCCCACAGCTTTTCGAGCATGGTTGTTCCACTGGGCTAGACTGCCTCTTGCTTCTCTTTGATCTGCATAAGTGGAGATGTCCTGCAGAATATGTTCTGGTGTTTGATTGGGTGCTCCGCAATCACATGTGATGGTGTTACTAAAACCCATTCTGAGGAAGTTATCATTGACTCTGCAATGAGTCTGCAATTCTGAGTCTGAAGATCTTTGTCTGCTCATCTCTGCCAAGTTTGTCTATGTTGTCATTTTTTGGGGAGTTTGATGAGTGTCTTTGCATCTTTATAGCTCTGTAAATGGCAAGTCTTTCTTGTTTGGGGCTTGAGATGGCTTGGAGTACGCTCCTGGAGTCTATCTTGTTTGGGGCTTGAGATGGATTGGAGTATGCTCCTGGAGTCTATCTTGTTTGGGGCTTGAGATGGCTTGGAGTACGCTCCTGGAGTCTATCTTGTTTGGGGCTTGAGATGGCTTGGAGTTCGCTCCTGGAGTCTGTTAGAATGACAGTTTGTTTTTCTTGTTGTTGTGATTTTGCTTATAAGAATCTGAGTTGCGATATGTGTAGCAATATAACAGAGTAAAAACATGTACAGTTTGAATAGAGGTTAGGTCTTTTGGGAATCCTAGAAGATTAGATTAGGCGATTAGACAAAGTATCATTATTAACCTAGCCTATCTCATACCAATTATGTGCAATATGTGCAACTATTAAATCCTAAGACAATCCATACATGTTTATAGATATTTTTATTTATTAATTATTTCAGTTTGAGAAATAGTATCAGCTGAAATTTGTTTAGCATGCTTAGGTACTAGACCAAAACACCTGGTATAATTCGCAATTTCTTAACAATGGAACACACAAAAATTTAGAGCTTAGAAGCTGTAGTTTTATAAGCTATCAATAGCTAAATCAATCAATCAAAACCTTTATTTACTGGGAGTTTATTATTTATGTGATGTGCTAAAAACCCAAATTCATATGTATGAACATTTCAGCCCCTAAAACCTAATGCTATATTTTGTAAGGCTCTTCTATAATATTAAAATGTTATTGGAGTTCTTATCTACATTTTGATCTGTCTGTTAAGGGGATGAACAAATACCTTGTTTATATATTCTCACTTTTGCTTATTTGGATATATAAATGTTTAACAATTCAACAAACCGATATAGATGACACAATGGGAGCATTGAGAATCCAGTAAAATCCCTTGTCATGAGTGTTCCAACATCTGCAGAAGTTATTGTAATAGAAATTTTATGAAATCACAAGAATAGTAGTAAAAATGTGATAGAAACAAGATGCTTTATATATTATCAGTATATGTAACTTCTCTTGAACTAAGTGTGTTATATTTGTCTGCAACATAGCAGACATTTATGAATAGCTAGGAGCACCTTCTGTAATCTTTATCATAAAACGTATATATATATATTCATAATTAAATCGTCATATTAAAATAAAATAACTAAGTGAAACAGAGAGATTAAATTTTAATATATCCTTTTTTGTGCTTATTTATTTAAAGAATTCTCAAAATAATACCGATTACAAAGATTGCTTGAAATAGTCGTCACTGTTCATAAAAATATTTTGTTTTAATATAATAACATATTTCATTGAAATTATTATGAATGTGTGACATTTTTTAAAATATTAATTTTAAAATGTATCAAAGGAAGGAAAATGACATTTGCAGTAAAATTGTCAAGATTTGCTATAACTAACTAACTATACATGCAAATCTAAAAAACAGTTTTACTGATTATTAACAGAAAAACAGCCAATCACCCTTTTTTTGTGCAAGTTCAGTAATATCAAAAATACATTTTCAAAATAAATAAACAAAGCAACACAATAAAAATGGTTTGAATAGATTAGTAGAATGCATATACTAGACACCTTGTTTAACCATTATAAAAAGTAATTAGTTGTACTACAAAATCGCCCTAACCATCTAGCCTCAGTTAATGATTCTCAATATGAATTTCATCCCATATATTTTGTGGCAGCTTTGCAGTGATGAGTGTCTGATTTAATCTTACAATTCTGTAAAATTGTTGTCAACAGTTCTTCAGTTTCATAACTAAAAAAATAAAAGAAACATGAATACACTAGCAATGCATTTTGGCTCTTTGAATAGCAACATTGAGACTGATCAAATATTATTGTTAATTTGTCCAACCGTTCTTCAGATTCATTATATACATTAAGTGTTTGATGTAACGATGTGAACATAGAAGTTGAACATGATCAAATGTTACAGGTAAATATGTTTTTTAATAAATTGAAGATTGATTATTTTCATATGTAGCATATTTAACTAATTAAAAGAAAGGATACAATTGCAAACATTTTCTATAAGCAGTTCAAAGATACAGCAATGAGAAATAGCCGAAAAGAAAAGTATCACTCAGATAAATTTAGAAAACAGCAAGACATGTATCACTTTTAGAAATATTTCACGGCACCCAGAGAATAGTTTCAGCCCGACATTAAGAAAACTTAATGACCTTAATTCTTTGCGTTATGTTTTAATGGTACATATGAAATTATAATATATATTTAAATCATCCTATAACTAACATACGTGTTGCATTACATATAAAGAATGTTCACATATGTTTTTTCTAGTTAAACAATATATAGAAAAATAAACAGCACAGTAACTTACAAAGTATTGTTCTTGAATATTCTGGCTGTGACCCAGAAGATTATGAAGATAAGTGGGAACACTATGAAAACAAGAATGAAAAACAAGCTGTTGAACTTTGTATTACAGCTATAAGAAAGTACTCATTGTGTAATTGTAAAATCTAATATATAAAGTAAAGATTGCCATATAATGAAGGATTGACCGATAGGTGGCAATAGTGTCAGTATTTAATAAAAGGGATTTATTCTAAATGAAATATGAACACTTCCTTATTTACTGAAATTGATCAGTAATAAATGAACTTATGTTTTACCTGTTAGCGCTGAAGTTTGTACAGACATAGTATAAGTTTCTCTAAGGTAGATGCCCACACCTAGAAGTTTATTCTTAGTCTCTTGTCTCTTCAAAATGCATTTTGTGTTCTTATTTAGTTTCCAAAATTATTTATTAATTACCTTTAATTGTATTTGTAAAAGTCATTAATCCCTAATATCGGTCTCCCAAGATTGATATACCAAGATTCTAATATGAAACCCATGGTGGAAAGCCTATGCAAAGCAATAATGCGAGCAGCCGCTAAAATCATCCCAAGAGGGGCAAGGCAAAACTACAAGCCTTATTGGAATGATGAATCGCAAAAAGTGGAAGACGAATTCGCAAATGCTAGGAACATAGCAGAGAGAGAACAATCTATGGAGGCAAATATCGCCCTCAAAGCCACCACGGCGAAATACAAAAGAACACTAAACCAAATAACAAGAGACAGTTGCAAAAACAAAATAGAAAGCCTTAATTAAGATAAAGAAGGGAACAAACTATGGAAGTTAAGTCAGAGCCCTGAATGACGAAACTCTATCAAACAAACAAATTACCATCAAGCAGGGTGACAACATGCTCACTGGAAAAAAAGCTGCAAACGCCTTTATAGAACATTATGCCAGAGCAAACCACATTGATGTTCCTACAAATAGGCATACAGACTTTAATGAAGAATAAAAGAGCAACGGTAACATCAATATGGCACCAGAGGAACACACGATGGCAAAACTAACAATGAATGAAATGAATGAGGCCATGAGAACTCTAAAGAAAAAGAAATCGCCCGGAAAAGATGCGTAACAAACGAAATGCTGATGGGGTTCGGCCAAACAGCAAAGAGGAAGTTACTATTAGTCCTGAACCAAAGCTGGAAAAGGGGATTGTACCTCAGGCATGGAAAGATGCTGTACTTATACCAGTACCAAACAAAGAAAAAGACAGAGCAGATCAAAATGAATACAGGCCTATCAGTCTGCTGAGCTGTGTAGGTAAACTGATGGAGCGTATGATAAACACCAGACTGGAAGAAAAACACATACTAATTCCACAGCAAGCAGGCTTTAGACAGCACAGATCCACTGAGGACCATATCACTCTCATAGCCTAAGAAATAGAGGATGCTTATCAGGAGAAAAACACACAGTAGCGGTGTGGGTGAATTTAGAGAAGGCATTTGACAAGGTCTGGAAAGAAGGACTTAAAGTCAAGCTACGAAGAAGTGAAGTTGTTAGGAAAATATACAGATGGGTCAGCCACTACCTCAAAAAATGAACAGCCAGAGTTCAAGTACAAGGGCAGATGAGCAAAAGGGTGACACTTGAGCAGGGAGTACCCCAAGGTGGAGTACTGTCACCCACACTCTTCATGGTGTATATAAATAACATCACAGAGAATATACCAAGAAGAGTCCACAGCTCCATGTTTGCAGACGATCTGGCTATGTGGACCTCTGAAAAGAATCTCACCATAGCAAGTAATCGGATGCAGCAAGCCCTAACATCGTTGGAGGAGTGGGCGAACTCATGGCTGGTCAAAATAAGTGAGGAAAAACAACATGTACGATATTCTCGCTTTCAAACAAACCCCAAAACACCAAAATAAGTCTTAATGGCAAATACCTGCGGCCAAACGACAACCCAAACTACCTGGGAGTCACACTTGATCGGCGCATGACATGGAAAAGTCAGATCGAGAGAAACCGAATGAGAGCCAGAGAAAGAATGGCAATCATAAGGAAACTTGCTGGCACAAGCTGGGGAGCAGACGAAAGTATACTAAAGAAACTTATCACTGGAAGAGTGAGACCAGTTCTCGAGTATGGCATTGCGGCATGGACAACAGCAGCAAAAGCGAACTTTGATAAAATTTGCAAACTTCAAAACCAAGCCATGAGAGTTATAACAGGAGGCATGAAGTCAACGCCAATTGTAGAACTTGAAAAGATTACAAATCTGCAATCCATGACCGACAGAAGAGACTGCAGAGCCCAGCAGCAAGCAGAGAAACTCAGAAGACTGACAGACCATCCAATGCATCAGAGGCTAAATAATTTTGGAAATGGGAAACTAAAGCGGAGAAACTTTGCAGAAATAACCAAAGCAAAGATGAGCGAAGACCCTACGAAAGCATTAACAACACCAAAGTCCATCTCTACTGTACGCAAACATACATGGAGGCAGCATATATTTCCAGAGGTGGTAGAAAATATACCAGGTATTGGAAATAAGAACAGCCAGACTGAAAAAGAAAGAAGAGACATAACCCTGAGTTACATAACGAAAAACTACCCAAGCATGGACTGGACCCATGCATACACCGACGGTTCTGTAAAAACACAACACAGAACGGAGGGGCAGGGGTATTCCTGAGCCTACCAAGTGGTAGAAAAATAACACTGTCAGTGGCAACTGGAAAATCCTCAAGCAATTTCAGAGCGAAGGCAAAGGCACTGAGGGCTGCAGTAGAAGAAATGGTGACAGGCAAAAGAAATGAAATCCATATAGTCCTGTTAACAGATGCCCTGGCCGTAGTCAAAGCACTAAAAAGCCAGAAAAATACTGAAATTAATGATTTAAGAGCAGTACTCTGTCAACTATGCCAGCAGTCCGCACCAAAAAGAGTAGTGGTACAGTGGGTTCCATCCCACTGTAACATCCAAAGTAACGAGGAGGCAGACAGACTGGCAAAAGAAGGTGCAAGACTACCACAACCAGACCCTTAGTGTGACCTACGAAGAGTCAAAAAGGCTTATTAGAGCTAGATACATGACCAAATGGGAAACAGAACATACTGGCTACACAAAACACGATGCCTATTACCAGCTGAACAGAAGAGAGCAGATCGTGGTCTTAAGACTTCGCACAGGCCATAATAGACTGAGGTACCACCTATTCAATAGATTGAAGATAGGTGGCACTGACGAATGCTCGTGTGGTACCGGGAAAATGACCGCTGAACATTTGCTGCAAAACTGCCCGACATACGAGGATCAGAGAAAGCAGTTGTGGCCATCACCAGTTGCAACACTAGACAAGCTCTATGGCAGTGTCGACAGTCTCAGTATGACCGCTGCTTTTTTCGAAAAAATACAGGTTGACGTCTGACAGCGTACGAAGAAGAAGAAGAAGAAGAAGAAGAAGAAGAAGAAGAAGAAGAAGAAGAAGAAGAAGAAGAAGAAGAAGAAGAAGAAGAAGAAGAAGGATCTCAGTTGCTTCGATGACTCTGCGGGCAGCTTCCGGGAAACCAAAGTATTTGGGTTCCGGGGGAAGTATGGTTGCAAAGCTGAAACTTAAAGGAATTGACGGAAGGGCACCACCAGGAGTGGAGCCTGCGGCTTAATTTGACTCAACACGGGAAAACTCACCGGTCCGGACACTGTAAAGCTTGACAGATTGATAGCTCTTTCTTTATTCGGTGGGTGGTGGTGCAGGGTCGTTCTTAGTTCGTGGAGCGATTTGTCTGGTTAATTCCGATAACGAACCAGACTCTAGCCTATTAAATAGGTCACTGTAGTCAAGAGGTTAAGGCCCTCGCCTCACGTAGTGTTAAACGGCAAGGGTGTGCGATCGAATAACGCAAGTTTCAAGCGACACCTGGTCTCACGGGAGGTAACACCAGGGCGCCAGCATCCCGAGTTACCTGGAGTCGCCACGACCACTAGTCTTGCCTCTGATCCAAGGTAACTCGGGACAGGAGTGAGATCGATGACATGCGCAGCTTCTTGCTCACTATAATCCAAATACAGCGCACATCACATTATTAACATAAAACCGGCTGGTGTTGTTGCCATCATAGCTTGCGATGGGCAATATCTATTACTACTTCATCTATCCATATGCCTGCTTCTACATCTATCTATATGTCTGTCTCTACATCTATCTATATGTCTGTTTCTACATCTATCTATATGTCTGTCTCTACATCTATCTATATGTCTGTCTCTACATCTATCTATATGTCTGTCTCTAGATCTATCTATATGTCTGCCTCTACATCTATCTATCTATCTATCTATCTATCTATCTATCTATCTATCTATCTATCTATCTATCTATATATCTATCTATCTATCTATCTATCTATATATCTATTTGTCTTTACATATTTATATATCTGCCTCTACATCTATCTATTTATCTATCTATCTATCTATCTATCTATCTATCTATCTATCTATCTATCTATCTATCTATCTATCTATATATATATATATATATAAATATATATATATATATATATATATATATATATATATATATATATATATCCATCTATATATCTGTCTCTACATATTTATATGTTTGTCTCTACATCTATATATCTGTATGTCTGTCTCTACATCTGTCTATATATATATATGTGTGTATCTACATCTGTGTATAAAAGTGTATGTCTATACATTTATCTATCTATATGTTAATTTTAATTTGTGTCTCAGATTTGTTTGTCTGACCTATCTCCATCTGTTAAATTATCGATTCACATGTGTGTAGTTCTGATTTCTTCAGTTATTTATACATCTCTATCTGCATGCTTATACTTCTCAATCAGTCTAAAAATAGAATGCAATAACACAAACACACACGCGCGCGAGGAAACATACACACACATACACATAAATACACGCCCTCCCCCCCCCCCCCCCCCCCAAAAAAAAAACACAAAAAACACATCTTGTGGTGCCATCTTTTACATCTCAGTACTCACCGCAACCAATAATTTACATATCAGTACTTACCCCAACCAATAATTTACATCTCAGTACTTACCCGAACCAATAATTTACATTTCAATACCCTTCCCAATCAATAATTTACATCTCATTACTTACCCCAGCCATTAATTTACATCTCAGTACTTACCCCAACCAATAATTATGTACAGTTTAAAAAACTTGGTGGACTGTGAGAAGATGGCGAAGAAGATTAGAGTATGCAGGTACAGTCCTTCTACAAAAATCCACATGTAGTTTGCATTGAGTGAGTACTGCCACAGAATGTTGAGCAACTTGCACTCCCAGTGCTGAAAACAGACCACGGTAGTGATTTTCTTCGGCAAGAATTATTTTCTTTTATCAAGTAAATCAACCAAGGTAGACATCGATCCAATGGAGCTGTACAACTGGGGGTATGCAGGTAAGCGTATTGCTATTATGTCTTATCAACGACTTCGAATTATAGTAGGCGTTCACAGTTGTATAGCTTTATTTTTTCACAGCACATTAATGACTTTGTAAGTATCCGTTTGTTCAACATTTCTAACACAGCATATTCATATTTCACTTTTATACCTGAAGAAAGTTTAAAAAAGAAACAATAATCTTGAAAGCGATCTCTTTGTTTACCGTCTCCGTGGAATACTTCGTTGACACTTTTTGCTCTCCACGAATTGTGTTTGTTGCTGGCCTATTATTTCGTTCTTTCAGTCATGTGACTTTGTCTTCCACTTCTATAATTGCTGTCTTTGTCTCCTTACTCTTCCCTTCCCTATTTGGGTTCCAGTCCATGGTGTGTCTGGCTATATTAGTAAATTACTCTCTGAAAGTCATGGCATTTTATGTTAGAATTTTCAGATGCCATGGTCGACCATAACATTAGAAATCGGAAGGTGTTATCCGCATATGACGTGAAGTCCCCACCAACATTTGGCAAGTAATATTGTATATACAAAGCTGTTTCATTTTTATTTTGTTAAACCTTCTTTGGGTTTAGAATTGCTGCCATTTCTAGAAGTTGATATAGAAAGTATTTTAATTTACCTTTGTTATGAAAGTTACGTTATGCAGAATCGACAACACTGCACTTCAGGCAAACCCATTTGTGCTCAGCATTTCTCGCGCTCTCTCTCTCTCTCTCTCTCTCTCTCTCTCTCTCTCTCTCTCTCTTTCTCTATATCTCTCATCAAATAGTGAGGATATGGATACCGCCAACTCCTCCAAAAATGTCTTTTGTTGTACCGACTCGCACTAGATGCTCCTCTCAGGCACCGATCACTGTTCGGTCCACTGTGAAGTGTTCATTTATTATTTGCAGTGTAAAAATCCGTCAGGCAGTCATTGATTGATTTCAGTATCTTCCATTTTCATATGTTCTTGTTGTGTCTCTAAAATGTGTGATTTTGATGCCATATTTTAGGCTTTTTTATTGTCGATAACCTCAGCATGACCAATACTGTAGAAACATACCACACCCTGAGGTTTGAGACATATGTGTCTATCACACATTCGTGCTGTAACAATCTTATCTGCAAGCAAGGACTGAAAGCCCTGACTGCCCTCACGAATAACGTCGTATAAAGCCACACTAGAACTGATGTCACTACTTAAGTATTCATTCTCATACTGGAGATTGTTGTCATGTAGTCCCCAATCCGCTCTATTGCGATTTTGCCCTTCACTTTAGCCATGACGCCCTATACTGGTTTCTCATTGCACACTACAAAATCCATCACTATATACAACAGTAATATTATCCTGAGTGGTATCACATAACAATTGTTTAACTTCAAGGTCCACCTTCTCACTCACTGCACCACTTCCTGCAATCCCTACCGAAAATTAGGGTAATTGTGCTGATTGGTCAGTTTATCACTGGTGTGGATATATCCTCTTCTTTGGTTATAGCCTGTGCAGTTATCACATGTTAAATAACCTTTCCTTTCTGCGACATTCATGACATCACTCTTTTTATTCTCGATCCGTTTGTGTCCGTAATATTCATGTGTATTGGGAGTCCTACGTCTGATGTAACTCATGTACTCTACAGAGCTTGAAACAAGCAACTGTTATCTCTAACTAATGATTGCACCCAGCTGCTAAAGACATGTTTGGTATTTAAATTTAGAATTTTCACCTTTTGTTTAGTGGGAATGAACCAAGGGCTGACCTTACGTTAAATGTCTATTTGTGTTTTTTAAATCGTAATGATGAAACTTTGACATTATCTTGGCCATAGCTGTTTATGTTCTGGTGCTGTTCTGAGCAAACATTATATCACGTGGGACATGATCACATGGTGTCTTCTCACCTGTCCCCACTTTTCTTGGAATTAATAGAAACAAATACGCATCTTTCACCTTTTCGTTCCAATGCGAAGCTTAGGCCACCACTGCAGATGACCCCTTGTATCCAAGCTTTAGATAACATTCACCTTTCGCTCCAAAGTGAAACATATGTTTAAACTGCTTTTTGTACCTTTCACAAAACGCTTGTATCCAACCTTTAGATAACATTCACCTATCGCTCCAATGTGAAACATATGTTTAAACTGCATTTTGATCTTTCATAAAAAGCGTGTATCCACCCTTTAGCGACGGGTGATTATAAAAGCAATGGTTTTTTTGTTTTTTAAACGTGATGTAGTTGTCAATGTCATACTCAACCCTCATTTAGATCATGGTCCCACGATGTCAGTGGTCCTATTTATCTTGAGTGCCACTCGGGTGGCTATATACGGAGAGAAGGAAATTATTGAACATTAGGACAAGAAACAATCTTTTCTGTTTCTTTTTGTCTATTTATGTGTGAGATTATTTGCACTGTTGTTACTTTATTTAACATGGCATGCATCTGTAAGTGTACATCTATTGTACAGTTAGAAAGGTCACTCTTATCTTAACATGACGTTAGTTACTGCTAAACAATATGATTCATTCATCCCAGTAGCACCAAATATTCTGAGGCAATAGGTGTACTAATTATTGAACAGAGTCAGTATACATTTAACATGGTGAGGGACTACGTGTCCTAACTGCTTGATTGAGTCAGTTTCCATGAATGTAGATTCCGTAGCAACCGTCAATATATTTTAAAATACGCTTAAATGTGCTAGCATATATTCTTCACTGAAAGCGCACATGTACATGTGTATATACGAATTCATCCCGTATAGAGTAAGATGTGGATTGAGCAGGGACGGACAACAGGAGTATAAAGTACAGTCAGCAAGCTACATGAACCATCATCATTCAAGCTATTCGCTATTTGGTGCCAACATCTTTGGGTCCGCTCCAAGTGTAGTGGACTCGATTCTTCACAACATAACAAAGCAAAACATATATAACATAACACAACATAACATAGCATAACAAATATACATGCAAACATACGTACATGTATACATATATTCTTCTTCGTTTTCTGATTAATCATGTCGAACCTGAGGTAATGTTTGTAGAGCTTTCTTTCAATCCCAGAATGCCACCCCACATCAGGCAAGCTTTTTGCTTATTGGAAAAGTGAGTCATGTACAATAATGAGTGTGACAATCATCTAGCCTAGCTGAGTGTAAATGCACACATAAATAAATATAAACACTGAGAACGATTATAAAAAGGACGCAAATCAATGACAAGGAATTATCGCATTTTAGATGAAATTTGGAAGAATTTGTTTCTGGAAAATAACAAACTAGTTCGTACCGTGCCCTCCTGTATGAAAACGAGACTTCCGGCGTCGTCGTATTTGACGTCACTTGGTAGGGCCAAGTGTCTCACCAGGAGCGTGTTCCTCAAGAGGGAGATGATGGCACGAACCATGAATGAGATGAACAAGTTGATATGGATAGTATTTCTCTGGCAGTGAAGTTTCCTAAAGGAATTATTTTCAGAGCCAAGCATTAGACAATTTAAAATGCGCGGTTAATATAGCTCATTCAGAATTTGATAATAACTATTCATTACAAAAAAATATATTCATATTTTACGACTAATATATTTTATAATAGTAAAATTTAGTTAGAGTAGGGAGGGTCGTCTGAAACGGCAAAATCAGGAGTTTGTATAACCCGTGAGCTAGAGGAACAATTAATAAACATAGTCTTCACCATCTGCTGTTAGAGATTTCATTCGTTAAAGAGTTCCAATCATTCAATACGCTGGCCGACATACCATCATGAAAATGGCGAACAACTATCATGAACTTGTCGGGACACCCGAATTTCGCCATGATTTTCCAGAATCCGTGCTTGTTAATGGTGTCAAATAATAATAATAATGTTCGCATAGACGTCAACGGCCCGTTGCGTCGATCGACCACTACCATGTCCAACTGCCGAAGCTGTGTTCATGCGCAGGGTGTCGACCGAAATCCCTACAGACTGCGCAGGTGGAATCGTGTACTCCACAGCTATGGGATGATGGCCGTGAGGAGCGTGTTAGATCAATGTTCGTGTCAGGCTTTCCGTGTCAAACGCCCTGTTTTTACGTGACCCGCCGCTGAGGCTTCTGACTGTGTTCACCATTTGGTCAGCGTGACTCTTATTGTGCTAAGAATACGAGGTTGAGAGAGATGTCGTGTAACCTCCGATGGAGGGAGGGGTGGGCAGGAGGAGGTCGGCCTCAGTCCGATCAGAAAGGTCTAAGTAGTGATAATCTGGACTGAATTCTGGTGTGCAGTTAAGCGGAACGTGGAACTCGGTCATGGACTGGCCTCCCTCGGCTTGAGCCAGGCATGAAATGCAGCCTAACAAACAGGATAACCGATCGAAAGCACATAAATTCCACAGAATGAAATCCTTCATATCACCTGGTGAAGGAGTTGTGAAATACAATCTGAACAGGAACCAGAAAACATCGGAAAACTCGACATAAACACTGGGAAGAGTCCTTCTTCTTCTTCTTCATCGTACGCAGTCAGACAGTAACCATTATTTTTTCGAAAAAAGCGGCGGTCATCCTGAGGCTGTCGACACTGCCATAAAGCTTGTCTTGTGGTTCCACTGGTGATGGCCACATCTGCTCTCTCTGATCCTCGTATGTCGGGCAGTTCTGCAGCAGATGCTCAGCGGTCATTTTCCCGGTAAAACACGGGCATTCTTCGGTACCATCTATCTTCAATTTGTTGAATAGGTGGTACCTCAGTCTATTGTGGCCAGTGCGAAGTCTGAAGACAACGACCTGCTCTCTTCTGTTCAACTGGTAATAGGCATCGTTTTTGGTGTAGCCGGTATGTTCAGTTTCCCATTTGGTCATGTATCTGGCTTTAATAAGCCGTTTTGACTCTTCGTTCGTCATACTAGTGTCTGTTTGTGGTAGTCTTGCACCTTCTTTTGCCAGTCTGTCTGCCTCCTCGTTGCCTTGGATGTTGCAGTGTGATGGGACGCACTGTACCACTACCCTTTTTGGTGCGGACTGCTGGCATAGTTGACAGAGTACTGCTCTTAAGTCATTAAGCTCAGTGTTTTTCTGGCTTTTTAGCGCTGTGATTACGGCCAGAGCATCTGTGAGCAGGACTGTATGGCTTTCATTTTCTTTATGTGTCACCATTTCTTCCACTGCCGCCCTCGTTGCCTCTGCCTCCGCTCTGAAATTACTTGTGTACTTACCAGTAGCGAATGACAGTGTTATTTGTCTGCCATTTGGTAGGTTCAGGAATGCTCCTGCCCCTCGGTTCTGTGTAGTGTTTGTTACAGAACCGTCTGTCTATGCATGGGTCCAGTCCATGCTTGGGTAGTTTTTCGATATAAAGCTTAGGGTAGTATCTCTCCTTTCTTTTTCAGTCTGGCAGTTTTTGTTTCCAATACCTGGTATATTTTCTACCACCTCTGGAAATATATCCTGCCTTCAGGTAGGTTTTCGTACAGTAGGGATGGGATTTGGTGTTGTTAGTGCGTTTATGGGATCTTCGTGCATCTTTGCTTTAGCTATTTCTGCAAAGTTTCTCCGCTTTAGTTTCCCATTTCCAAAATTATTTAGTCTCTGGTGCATTGGATGGTCAGTCAGTCTTCTGAGTTTCTCTGACTGCAGCTGGGCTCTGCAGTCTCTTCTATCGGTCATGGATTGCAGTTTTGTAATCTTTTCAAGTTCTATAATTGGCGTTGACTTCATGCCTCCTGTTATAACTCTCATGGCTTGGTTTTGAAGTTTGCTAACTTTATCGAAGTTCGCCTTTGCTGCTGTTGTCCATGCCGCAATGCCATACTCGAGAACTGGTCTCACTCTTCCAGTGTACAGTTTCTTTAGTATACTTTCGTCTGCTCCCCAGCTTGTGCCAGCAAGTTTCCTCATGATTACCATTCTTTCTCTGGCTCTCATTCGGTTTCTCTCGATCTGACTTTTCCATGTCATGCGCCGATCAAATGTGACTCCCAGATAGTTTGGGTTGTCGTTTGGCTGCAGGAATTTGCCATTTAGACTTAATTTTGTGTTTTGGGGTTTGATTGAAAGCGAGAATATTGTACATGTGGTTTTCTCCTCGTTTATTTTGACCAGCCATGAGTTCGCCCACTCTTCCAGCGATGTTAGGGCCTGCTGCATCCGTTTCTTGCTATGGTGAGATTCTTTTCAGAGGTCCACATAGCCAGATCGTCTGCAAACATTGAGCTATGGACTCTTTTTGGCATATTCTCTGTAA
Source organism: Ariolimax columbianus (assembly GCA_036924085.1). Lineage (NCBI taxonomy): Eukaryota > Metazoa > Mollusca > Gastropoda > Stylommatophora > Arionidae > Ariolimax > Ariolimax columbianus. The sequence continues at coordinate 25,580,202 of JAVGWX010000003.1, forward strand.
TGTCGTTTATATACACCAGGAAGAGTGTGGGTGACAGTACTCCCCCTTGGGGTACTCCCTGCTCGAGTGTCACCTTTTTGCTCATCTGCCCTTGTACTTGGACTCTGGCCGTTCTTTTTTTTTTTGAGGTAGTGGTTGATCCACTTGTTCATTCTCCAACAAACTTCACTTCTCCTTAGCTTGACTCTAAGTCCATCTTTCCAGACTTTGTCAAATGCCTTTTCCAGGTCCACTCAAACCGCTACTGTGTGTTTCTGTGCCTGGTAGGCATCTTCTATTTCCTGGGCTATGAGGATGACCTGGTCCTCAGTGGATCTATGCTGTCTAAATCCTGCTTGCTGTGGAATTAGTATTATTTTTTCTTCCAGGGACGCCAAAGCGCGGCCATCTTACTTCGTCATAGGTCTTTGTCAATTCAACAAGTCGTGTAAAAATACGATGCTTTTCCTGACATTTCTTTTTGATTTGACGAACTGCAAAAATCGTGTCAACTGTCCAACGACAAAGCTCGGGAATTACATTGACCCTCTGGGAGCAGCTTCTGCTCGAGATGAGCCGTTAATCGGTTGAGAAAGACCCGAGCTAGACATTTTCTAGCGACCGACATGAGGAAGATCCCTCTGTGGTTATCACCAGATTGATGATTGTCCTTGTGTTTCTACATCTGGACAATGGTGGTATCTTCCAGTTTCTGTGGCATATGACCTGTATTCCAAATTGAGGAAAACATATATGTTAACTTGGTTAGTAGCACAGGGCCTCTTGCTTTGTAGAGCTCAGCAGAAATAGTATCTGACCCGGAGACTTTGTCGCTGGACATTAAGCTGATTGCTTTCTCTACATCATTTGTACTGGTTGAGATTCCAATCATGTCCTTGACTGCAACTTTAGGCGAGCGCGGTATGGCTAATTCACTGATATTGGATGGACAGTTTAGGATAGCACCTAAGTGCTCTGACCATTGCTCCTGGATGTCGACTTCGTCGGTCATCAGTGCGTGCCATCTGCATTAAGGAAAATGATAGGACTTGTGACCATAGACCGTGTTCAGAGCATCGTAAACCGCCTTGATTCATTTGTGTCTGCGTACCGCTGGATTTAATCTGCTTTGCTGTTGAGCCAGGCATCCTGCATAGTCCTGAGCTGGTTCTGAACAATCCTGCGAATATTGGTGAACGCAGACTTTTTAGAAGATGAGGCGGGGTCGTCTTAGTGAAGTCTTAATAAACGATGTTTTCTATTCAGCATAGTCTTAATAGCCTCATCGTTGTCATAAAACCAGTCCTGGCTTTTGCGAGTTGCATGACCTAAATACTCAGAAGCGGAAGAGTAGACAGCATCCTTCAGAAAAGCCTATTTGTCCTCGACTGTTTCCGTACTTGACTGTGTGTCCGTCAGCCGGCTGTCCAGAGCCCTGGAAAAGCGTTCCACATGGGGCATACTTTGCAGATTGGAGATATTCTTTTCTCAGGTTTTCCACCCTGGTAACATCGCACGTGCTCTATGTGAAGGTTACAAGTTGACACAATGAGTCTGGAATCTGTCCAACACTCGGCATCGCACATAGCCTTTGTCACTCCCACATCTCGTCTGTCCCTCTTTCTGGTGAGGACATAGTCAATAAGATGCCACTGCTTAGAGCGGAGATGCATCCACGACGTATTGTTAGGAGTGGACAGCCGAAACATAGTGTTGGTTATAGAGAGATCATGGGTTGCACAAATGCCCAGCAGTAGCAACCCGTTGCTGTTGCATTTGCCGTGCCTTGTACCTAAAGCACACCTTTCTAGGACTAATTGTCGGCCCCTACTCAGGCATTTAAGTCCCCAAGAATAACAAGCTTATCGGACTTTGGAACCGACAAGATGAGAGCGTTAAGGTCCTCGTAGAATTTATTCTTGATATTCTCAGGACTAGTCATTGTTCAGGCATATGCGCTGATCACCGTAATACTGCTTCTGTGTCACAGTGATAATTGGACAGTCATTAGCCGATCATTGATACCCTGTAGTGGCCGGACAACCATGCGGTGTAGATGAGACCTGATGGCAAATTCAACAACAGCCTCTCATCTTTCCGTTTTGTCGCGACCACTGCAGAAGAACGTATATCCGCCCACAACTTCTGTGATCTAGTTATCTCCTGGTAATCTGGTCGCGCTAAGAGCAGCCACATCCACCTTGTAGAGTGCCCGCTCTCTGGAAACGAATGCCGTCCTCCTGTCGGGTCTATCGACCTTGGTGCTGTCTAGTAATATGCGCACGTTTCACGTTAGAGATTGAACACCTTTTAGTTTTGTTGAGAGTGCTGTGCTGTCAGATCTATTTACTAGAAGCCGGTATGAAAAGTTATAGTAGAAAGGAAATAGTTGTTTTGTCGCTTAGACCGATGGTGCCCCAGTGGTAATTTTTTTGTCGAGTGCAGCGACGGTGCCCCAGTGGTAATTGTTTTGTCAAGTGCAGCGATGTGCCCAGGTGGCAATTGTTTTGGCGTGTGCACTGATAATGCCAGAAGTGACAATTGTTTTGTCGTGTGCACTGATAATGCCAGAAGTGACAATTGTTTTGTCGTGTGCACTGATAATGCCAGAAGTGACAATTGTTTTGTCGAGTGCACTGATAATGCCAGAAGTGACAATTGTTTTGTCCTGTGCACTGATAATGTCATAAGTGACAATTGTTTTGTCCTGTGCACTGATAATGCCAGAAGTGACAATTGTTTTATCGAGTGCACTGATAATGCCAGAAGTGACAATTGTTTTTTCGTGTGCAGCGATGGCGCCCCGGTGAAATTTGGGTTGTCACATACAACGATGTTGCTCTAATTAGAAATGAACCCATACCATGTGCAGCCTAAGCAAAGAATGTTCCACAATGTCTGGAGGTGACGGACAGATTACATTATGCAGATTACATGCATACATACCTACATATTGAGAGATAGAAGGGAGGTAGAAAGAAAGTCAAGCAGTATTATAGGCAGACACAACATAAGAGATACAACTAATTAGAGAGCACGAAGAGGAGAACATGGAAATTGGTAAAATATTGAAAGATCAAAGGTTACAAAGCTGAGTGAAAGACAAAAATAAACAGCTTGAGATAGAACAGATATATATATATATATATATGGCTGTGCACGTCATATTTTTCAAACTTCTTCTTCCCTCCTTCCATCCTATCTTTCTTTCTCACTTTCTCCCTCTCTCTCACATCTACGCTACACCTGTTTCCATTAACGCCAACGATAACACATTGACTGACCTGAAGAACGTCATGATTGACGTAGCTATGATCAGCGTTCCTAGAGATATGGAGTATCCAATTGTTGATATCTGGATCACAATAGGCATGTGCTCCTACGATGACGAAAACAATGATCAATAGACAACAAATTCATTAAGATGTATTGCGTGTTTGTTGAACACCCTATACCAAATGTAAAATGAGATTCCAGGGATACGAGTAGCCAGGTAAAAGTCATATTTCTTTGTGCTAGGACCGACAGTTATGGGAATTATCTTTGTGTGTATAACCAGCGAGTTACAAGAATCATCAGCATACATACTCTTCATCATATACTCAATTAGATTTGATACGAAAAATAAATGACAGGGGCTGTCGTGTTTGCTTTTCTTGCATGTGTCTTCCCGTTTTATTCTAGGGCTGAGAAACTACAACCTTCGTCACATAGTAAACAGGCTGGTTGTGTGTTAACTCCTATAGAAAAATATAAACCTAGGGCAAACCGACTTTTTTATTCCTCCTGCCCCACCCCCCAGACAGAAGAACAGTACCGATTTCCAAATAAGCTAGCTAGGCTGCAGTCTCTTGTACTGATCTCAACTTTACTTCCAGCCTAGCACATGAATGGTAAGTCTGGCAATGTTGGTATCATAACCGTTCCGTCATAAGATGTTGATGATAAAAAAGCAGACAACTAGTGCTTGAGAATTAGAAAGCTATTGCCTACTAGTAGACTCCTGCCTGTCGAACGAACTAAATAAAAGAAACATCAGCAGTTCAACAATAAAAGGCTATCACCCTTCCCACACCCCTTCCCTCCCACCTCCAGCGTACTCTTTCTCCACCCTTCAACTCGCCTACATCTTTGCCCCTTCAATTTGGCACTACAACCGCCAACTCAATCAACTCGTTCATGCTTTCTTCAGATTCAGAAATGTGTCTAAATTGTTTAGCGATATAGTTTTATATTTATTACAGGCAGCATTTCTTGTTGTAGTGCCTCACATCAAGCGCCATTTTTAACCCTTCATGTTGCCATCCCGTGATTTGATCAGCAAATCAAATCTACCCCGCAAACGTTGGAAATACAGACTCGCACGTGAGAAAAACAAGCAACAGATTGTGTGAGGTAGGGTGGCTAGTTCCCTTCCTCGCTGCTGCATTTTCTTTTCATAACCATAGGTTACCTACCCATTTACAACTGGAGCATGTCGGCTGCTGTAGTTGTGAACACAGTACCTTTGTCATGAACAGTGAGTACTCTACCTCTACACTTATCAGATGTGCATCAATCAGCCTATATATTTTCTAAATATTTTTAAAAAAACCTCACGCCTGAGAACCTGGCTGTGGTACATTGATGTTGATTTTATTCTACGTAGCCTAAATAAAATGGTAGACAACTTAAGAAAGTAGTCCATATCGATGTCGTTGTTCCAGATTTAACCAAGTCACGCAAAAAAGTTCAGGTAAAACACGGTGTCATCCTGACACTGGACACAAATGTGTCTGTTTCTCTTTTGACTATGTTGTAATATAAGAATTATAACTTTACTATTAAACAAAATTATTTTGAAACATTAGCTCCATTAACTATTATTCACGTCCAGGATACGGTTTGTCTGTAATTCAGGTTCATGCTCTGTTGAAGGTGTGGGGTAAACTCAATCCAACTCGAGAGACGCTTGAGGACAAAGTTAAAGGCCACTCGGGCCGCTACTCAGGTGACGACCGTATTTTTATTCTTGTTTATTCCTCTCTGTGGTCTTGGGGCACCATATTTAATTATATTCTACATTTATATTTCTTAATGAATGTTGCTTGACTTTTGAATGTGCTATGACTAAATGCATATACCAGCACATTTATTTGATGAAGACAGTTTAGTCGAAATGTGGTTTTTCTGCTTTACCTATATAAGCGGTTGTACCGCACATTTTTTAGGGACCATCCGTAAATTACATCAACAAAATTCTGACATATGTAACCCTCGCCTATCCTATGTCCATCTCTATCCACTTTTGGTTGACCACTCCTCCAAACCGTGGAGGGTGAAGAAATAGTACTCTGAAGATGTGAGGGAAGGGGTGTGGGAAGGGTGATAGCCTTTTATTGCTGATGTTTCTTTTATTTAATTCGTTCGACAGGCAGGAGTCTACTAGTAGGCTATAGATTTCTACCTCTTAATTCTCAACCACTGGTTGTCTGCTTTTTTAGCATCAACATCTTATGACGGACACATGGCATTGATCCAACACTTACACTTAGATGTTATAATCGCGTACCTATACTTAAGACCTCTCATCAATATGAATAAAGGCTACGATAATGGTTGTATGACATAATATCGCAACGATGTGGTAGTTGTCCCCAGAGAGTTATTGCTGTTGTTTAATGCTCATTATGAGGAAGTTTACTATTTTGTGCGCTCTGAAAAAGACGTTAAGTGACGGGTTGTAGTAACTTTCCTTACATCCCGAGCGGGCTGGTAGACCGCGGTCCTCCAGGCGATTATACTATGTTTGGCTTCATCTGCGTGGCAAACACTACTACGGGGATCACATCGATCAATTGCTTGTCAGCCTGTTTCCAGGGAACGATACTTGGAAGAGAGATTGTGGTCTTTGATGATCAGTGTAGTGTGCCTGGGCCTGACCCGATGTCCTGGTCAGTATGTTGCCCGTGACTGGACTAGCGCCCCAGTTCCCCTCCGAAAAGAGTTAATATAGTGTTTCGATTGTTTGTTCCAGAGAGCAGAAGCAAAGCAGTTTAAACATCTTTGCATTAGAGAGTATGTGTCTAAAAACATTGGAAAAACTGGCAAGTGTGATGAACCCAGGTTTATTGTGGTTTAGCTTTGAAAAATAAGATGATTTGTTACTATTAATAGATTAATCTTGCTAGATGTGTTACTCGTGATAGATGTGTTACTCTTGATAGATGTGTTACTCTTGATAGATGTGTTACTCTTGATAGATGTGTTACTCTTGATTCATGTGTTACTCTTAATTCATGTGTTACTCTTGATAGATTTCTCCTCATAGAATTGTTACTCTTGATAGATCTGTTACTCTTGGTAGATTACTATTTATAGATTTGCTACTCTTTATAGATTACTTTGATACGTTTGTTACTCTTAAAAGATTATTCTTGATAGATTATTCTTGATAGATTTGTGTGTGAATGAGAGTTGTCATGTAGACATTCACTCTAAGTTTCCACTTTTCCCTACCACCTCCAATTTCTATATTTGTCCACTTTTTACATAATCTTCCCTCCCTTCGCTTCAGTTGACCTCTTTTATAGATATCCCCTTCCGACGTATGTTATCGCGTATGTCCTACTATCGTAATATGTCACATATGAAACTAGCAGCCTGCGGTTAAACCAAAACCTGTAGCAATAAGCACGGAAAGAACATACAAACTGTTTTGGTTAGGATTCACTAAGCGGCCAACTGCAGTGGTCAGCCTTGGTTATATAATTAGTGAAGTGGATACAACACACGCCTTAATCACATTCTTCATCCACTTTTTATCTGGTATTTTTGCAATGGTTTTCGTTTTTTGAAAGTAAATATGTGCTACATTTTTAACCACAATCTTCTTAAAAATAAACTGTTGTAATCTGTATTCCAGTTTGCAGATCCGTCTCCCGACACAGCATATACAGTTTCCAAACCTCGGTACGGATTACGCTGTGTTCTTTTCTACTGGGTTTTAAATTTTAAGATCTAAAGTGCATGCTGCCTGGCGCCTGCAGGAGCAAGTGGCCATTATTTCTCAGACCCACAAATCCTATCGATGGACTCTAACAACGATAATGAGCACCGTTTAATGTTATCCAAATCAGTCTTGCCATCCCGTTCTGCAGGCCACAGGATAAGAAAACGTGACCACCTCGCGTATGTGTTTGTTGATTCGGCTGCTCTCCTCCCAACCCCTAACAGATTTACTGTTCTTAGTCCGAACGTTTTCCACAAGTGTGCGATGACAGAGCCCAACATGTGATGTGATTTGACAGTTTTCATCAGAATGAAACCGAGTAGGTTTTCTTTAACCATCTCTTGGTTCGGTGATGGATCATGCTATTCGCCTTTATGGTTGATATTCTTGAATAGCTGAATAAAATTATTGTAAAAGGTAAAACAAAATGTTGCTAAGTTTGAGAAACGGTCATTAGTTCTTCATAAATTAAATCGTCCAGCATTTGACAACACTAGATAATTAATTCAGACCAATTTTTTTCATGAACTCAGTGAAGAGAAGTTGTACTTAACGCAATAATTCATACAAATTGTATGTTTGCAAAAGTTTCTGATCGTTTTCAAGATGAATTTCTGAAACTGAAAATTAATTCAAAAGCAAGAGATATTTGTGATGAGACATCAATCACATAATGTTGGCCATTATGTACCATTCCTTCCGACAGGTGACAGAAAGTGTTATTTATGCAGTCCTTCTGATTACGTGAACATATTTTTGTGAGTCAGTTTTGTCAACTGTTGAAAGTGGGAAAAGGGCATGGAACTAGATTAGAGATTGAAAATGCTCTACGTATCCAAAAATTGGGGGCGAAAAAAATAATCACAGATTACGCATTTACTGTAATCATTATCTGAATAAAATGGATTACAGTTCCCTGCACTGTACTGAGTTTTTTTTAAATTGACGTGTGCTTCAGTTTATGCTTCCGTATGTTAAACCATGAATATGTCTGTTTTAATGTACTACTTTTAGCCTAGTTTTTAAATGCATCGACATTTTCTATCGCTATTTAATTTGCTAAACACTATTTTCAAAATAATAGTAAAATTAAATGTACTTGTTCTAAAATAGATAAAAATTAATATTTTCAATAGTATATGCATATTATTTGGAATGCACTTTTTGGGTAAGGGAATCTTGGGAATGGGAGAATGACTTTCTGACATATGGTGAAAAGTTTGCATGGAACAGAACAGGCTGAGAACCCCTGTTGCACAATATGTTTTAAATTCTTGTATTTTTTATATTCTTGAACTTGTCTTTGCAAGATATTATTGTCACTCGGTGTTCTTGCGTTTCTTCTAAGATCCCTTGTTTCTGGTTTCAAAGCTGACGTTTTTAATGTTAACATTATTTAGGGTACGATTGTCCAATGTGCTAGTATTTTTTATTTTGTTTTGCAGTGCTTAAAAAGAACGAAGCTGATATACATAATATATAAATTATGTGATCCTTTATTCTCTCTCTTTCTCTCTCTCTCTCCCTCTGTCTCTCTCTCTCTCTCTCTCTCTCTCTCTCTTTTCGTTCTCCTCCTCCTCCCGTATCTATATTGAGAGATAAATGTCTCCCACTTAGAAAGAATAACAGTTCGGTTTTATGAAAAACTGTCTAAAAAAGTCCTGCAGTTAATTGAAGTAACAATTAAAGCAGTTCTTGTACAAACCTCGATTATTGCTGGCACGGAGGATTTGGGTTTCTTCAGGCAGTTTGTGAAGTCTGTCCACGAGCTGTTGATTTTATCACTTGGATGTTTCTCCCAAGTTCCCTGTTCTGTGCATAAGCGCGTGGCTGTTTCTGTGGACAAACGCGTTTATTTATAAGTAGTGACAGACGTAGCTCTACTAGGGACAACAGGCATTAGATTAGAGCAGCACTTTCCAAATTGTTCAGTGTGACGGACCGGCAAGGATTTATCCATTGTAGCAGGGAGCACTGCAATATTCATTGTTTATTGTTCTTTTTTCGATCCTCTTAAATTTAAATTTAAATGTATTTTTAACTTGAAAAACTTTTCTTATACTTAATTACTTTCCGTGTCCAAGAACCTCAAATATTCTTCGCCCGACATCCAGCAACTGTCAATGCTCTTGCATTTGCACTATCAGGCCCTCCATTGCACATGATTCCTTTATCCTAAGACATATAATCAGGTGTTCCAGATCCTGGACGGCCCCACATTCGCACTATCAGGTCCTCCATTGCACACGATTCCTTTATACTAAGACATATAATCAGGTGTTCCAGATCCTGGACGGCCCCACATTCGCACTATCAGGTCCTCCATTGCACACGATTCCTTTATACTAAGACATATAATCAGGTGTTCCGGGTCCTCGACGGCCCTACATTTTGCAATATTCATTGTCTGCAAAATCCCACTGTTTCAGGTGAGACGAACATCTGAATACACCTGTTCTTAACCTGTTCAGACTTCTTCACGTAGTACGAGCGGCGTTCACAAAGTAATTCGCCAAATCGTTTTTCTCCACAAATAATGAAAATAGAAGCATGACATTTTGCACACTTCAGATATCACATGTGTCAATTGCGTGTATCAAATTGCACCAAATTGATAGAATTTCTTGTTGCAGAGAAGGAAACGGTTGTGAACATTCACAAGCGTCTATGTGATGTGTACGGAAGTTTTGTAGTCGACAGGAGTACAGTACGCCGCTGGGTTCAGAGAATCAAAGAATCAGGAAATGTAGATAAAGAGCTCCTTGGTCGGCCAAGCAGTGGACGCCCTGTAACAGCCACCAACGCAGAAATGTTGAAATGCGCTAAGGACATTATTTTTACTGATAGACGAATCACTACTCAACAATTGCATTGACAGCCGCCAATTTACCATTGGTAGGGCAAATGCAGTTATAAAAACTCTCGGATTTTCGCAGTTTAGCGAAAGATGGGTTCCTTGGAGTCTCACAAATGATAACCGATTGCAAAGGAATACAATTTCTTCCGAATTGTTGGAGCGTTTCAATGCTTATGGAGAGAACGTTTTGCTAATATCGTTACATCAGACGAAACCTGGGATCATCATTTTGAACCTGACAAAAAGACAGTCCTAGGAGTGGCATCACCTGCAATCGCTACGAAGAAAAACATTTTAGACAACTCCTTCGGCTGGAATGGTTATGATCACTGTCTTTTGGGACATTCAATGTGGGATTCTTGTGGAAGTGATGCCAATAGGAGAGACAACAAATTTTCAAGATTACAATAAGACTGAAAATACTCAATAGACATATCCGCAGAGTTTGGCCAGACAAGAATTCTGGCTAGGAAAATATCTACTAGTTTCGCTCTGGTATAAAGTTGTTCTAGTTGATGGGGATTCTGTTGAACAATACAGATGGTTACCTGACATATCCATGTATATTGTGTAGAAATGTCACGCCTTTTGAATAAACAGCTCCTGTGAAAAACGATGTGGTGTATTACTTTCTGAACGCTCTTCCTGTATGGCAAAAAAATGTCATGGTTCAGGTTTTCTTTTTAAATCTCTGTCTAACCTTCATCATTCATTTTGCGCCACCTTTCTATGCGGTTTCTCTCGGGGCTCTGTTCTGAGAGCTGTACAGTCCGCAGAACACTTTTCCTTGATTTCAGTCGTATTCATTCTGCTGTATGTCCAAAAAGGATGGTGTCTCTGGTCACATGACTGCTTGTGTCTCTCAACTTCAGATGTGACATGTCTTCTAATATCCGGAGGTGCGATATCAGCAATTCCATAGACTTTCTCCATTGGTGACGGTTTAAGACATCCTGCTACAATACGACATGTCTCATTTACCGTCATATCGACCTGTTTCGTGTGTGTAGATTCATTCCATACCAGGACGCATACTCTGCCGCTGAAAGACATACTGCAAGGGCTGATGTGCGGAACACCGCCGGGATGCTCTCAATGCAGTGTTAGCTTGCGAATAATGTTATTTCTTGCATTGCCTTTTTGTTTAACCGTGTTACAATGTGCCCTGTGCGATAATGTGCGGTCCATTACAATGTCCACATACTTGGGTGTATCGCTTGGTTCAAGTACCTGTCCTTTTCTGGTATCATGTTTTTATCGGGAACATTCGTATTTTATGACGATCGATCGAAGCCGAGACCCAAATGAGGTAATGTCTACATTGTTTATCCAGTTTATTGACGATCTTTGCAGACCTCAATGCTGAGACTACAATCAATGAAACAATAATCCACAGATTAAACAAATATTGACGTGTATCCATCAGCGAAAAGAACATGAGAGGACATAGCAAGAGTATGCACAACCCGCGAGACATGGCAACCATCTTTTCCCTTCACAGTTTGCTGCAAGAGACTGAGCCCCTATGGGTCGGTCTTTCCGGAGTGCAGTGGCGTCGATTTTTAACAGAACATATAATTTCATTGACAGTACCAGTTGACGGTGTGGACTAGTGATTAAATGACACGGCTCCCAAACCGAAGGTGCTGGGTTCGATCCTCATCACAGCTTCAGCCGTTACCACGGGGAAGCAACCCCTTAGAAAATGCAGGAGGAAGCAGACCCTTACATAAATGAATGTCAAAGTCGGATGCACTGGGCCGATAGGCGCAAAATAAAAACCGCAGTGCACCGCACACCGCCTTGGGGAATAGAGAAGTAAGGTGATCGAAAAACAATTAATTTACAGTACCAACTTAATTTACTTCATTATTAAAATATTATACCCCCCCCCCCTTACAACCCCCCCCCCCCTCCCCCCGCCCAACCACCCCAAGGATTTATCGAAAGGGTAGTGGGGAGGAAGAATGATGAATCCACCGATGAATATTTGCAGACGACAAGGCCTGCCCAGTGGACTATGACTTTATACACAGGCTAACACAACATCCATGCATGTGCTAGGAAATTTTCAACACAAAGAGGAATTAAAAGTTACAGAACAAAGAAAAGCTGTGGGAATTCTTCTCAAGTAAATCATTAGCGTATTGTACCTTACAGATTAAAAAGTCAGAAGATATCAGCGAAGACTAAATTCACAGCGTTGAGAACATTCAAGCTGATACTGATGATCAACTCTTCCCCTTCATAGTTTGGAAAGGAAATGCAACCAGAAAAGATATTTTTCTCTGTGATGGCAAAGAAACATACTGAATATTTCCCACGAGATACCCTTGGATATCTAGAGAATACCACAACGATATGAACAACCATACAAAGAGAAAAATCGGAAAGACTTGATATCATGTTATCTGACAGGACCTTGCCAATGCGAACGGAGAGGTTATACGTCAGATGATGTGATAAACCCTTGAGATGTATCACGTACCACATCAATGGTCAAACTTTACATCACGTGATTTTCTGTTCGATCTGCAACTAGAAAGTACATGCCACAGTGGACTGACCTGCAATTTAGACATGCCAATGGGATGAACCATTTCATCAATACTGCTCCTGGTTGCCATGTAAGTCATTCTCAATGCAAATGGTGGACTTGCGGGAGGACGGAATATGGGCAGAGTGTGTCCCATGCTACATTGGAAATCATTAATAGATGATACAACAATTAGGACCAGATGAAAATGAAGTCAAAGACTTCATGGTGAAGCAATTAACTCAGCTTCAAGCTAAAGAATGATAAGACGTCTGGATGAAGTAATTAACTCGTGCTGAATCAGCTTCAAGCTAAAGAAATCGAGTAGTTTACAACTTGCATTAATTAGGAAAGGAACATCTGACGTCATGTTCAGTGTGTCATACCAAAGAATATTCACTGCCATAGAAGAACAAATGAAAATCTATGGCAGAAAATATGATGCCTCGCTTAAAGACATTACGGTAGCAGAGCAAATAAGAGAAATGGCAAATATAAAACTATAAATCATCAATCGGGGCAGGCTATTTGGGAAGTTCCAAATATTGTGCCTTAAGTTATGTTGATACCAAAACTACTGCGCTCACTGCTTATGTATGAGATATGCACGAGTAGAGTAGAATCCATAGAAGGTAAGGTTAACAGGTTCATAAGAAAATGGTTAGATGTGCCAGCATGTGGGTCAGCAGCAGATGGGGTGGATGATGAAAATTAGCACAGCCAGCTCCAGAATCGAAAACACCTACTTCATCCAGAGCAGGAAAATGAATACACACTAAATAACTCTGGTTTATCAACAGTTCTTTCCAATGCTAATAACAGTTAAATGGTTGTGGATCTACCATGGTGGAGAACGTATTCTTGTGTCATTAAGAAGTTTCAGATGTGACTAGACTACTCACTGTTACCGCACTACGACATCGTGATCGAGTTAACTGTTCCATTCGATTCTAGAATAGATAAGTACCACTCTTTTATAGAGTTAACTGTGCCATTCGATTCTAGAATAGATAAGTACCACTCTTATAGAGTTAACTGTGCCATTCGATTCTAGAATAGATAAGTACCACTCTTATAGAGTTAACTGTGCCATTCGATTCTAGAATAGATAAGTACCACTCTTATAGAGTTAACTGGGCCATTCGATTCTAGAATAGATAAGTACCACTCTTATAAAGTTAACTGGGCATTCGAGTCTAGAATAGATAAGTACCACTCTTATAGAGTTAACTGTGCCATTCGATTCTAGAATAGATAAGTACCACTCTTATAGAGTTAACTGTGCCATTCGATTCTAGAATAGATAAGTACCACTCTTATAGAGTTAACTGGGTCATTCGATTCTAGAATAGATAAGTACCACTCTTATAGAGTTAACTGTGCCATTCGATTCCAGAATAGATAAGTACCACTCTTATAGAGTTAACAGGGCCATTCGAGTCTAGAATAGATAAGCATCACTCTTAAAGTGTTATCTGTGCTACTCGAGTTTAGAATAGATAAGCACCACTTTTATAGAATTAACTGTGCTATTCGAGACTAGAATAGATAGCCATCAGTCTTTTCGAGTTTACTGCACCATTCGACTATAGAATAAATAAATATCACTTTTATAGAATCAACTGTGCCATTCGAGTCTAAAATAGATACGCACCACTCTTTTCAAAATGGACAAAAACAATGACATGCTTAAATAACTGAGGCTAGCGAGGATCACAGATAAAGTCCAACAGGTCAGACAGACTGCCTTGAAAACAGCCTGTTTCCAGGGAACGCTACATAGAAGAGAAATGGTGGTCTTGGCCAGTGTATTGTACCTGACCCTGACGCGACGTCATGGTCAGTATGTTGTGCCTGGCTGGACTAGCATCTCAGTTCCTCAATAATAATGATAATATTAATAATAGGTAGCAAAATATTATATAAAGAAATATTATAATAATAACACATATACAAAATAATATTAATAATGTATTTGGCGGTGTCAATCTAAATATTTCAACACACGGTGGAGAACAAGCCTTTCTGAGATAAGCACTAGATCATGCCGTCATGAACTGCTCGTCCCGGTTCTGTGTAAGTCTTTTGTATTTCGTTTACATCAGATTTAAACTCTCTTAATTAACCATGTGTATTTTGCTACCTATATGTATAAGGGGATTTGCAAGTAGCAGGAAGTTGTCCGGAGAACGGAACGCGTTGTGTCGCAGTTTACATCTTGACTGATATATTTGAACTTTTCGGTCCGTCACATCCGACTTCATCAGACATTTTTGGATACCGGAATAGTCTTTCCTTTCCTTCTCGATCCCTTCTCCTTAGCTAGTCTGCTTTGTTGCAACATGTTATCCATGATTAGCGAGTAGCGGTGTTGAAGAATCTGGGCAGCTATGGTTCGCTGGCCCTGATGCTGTCAATCAGCTATGGGTCGCGGACCTTGGCAGCTTATGCACACACTGTTCATCATCTTGATGCTATGTATATATAATTTATTGTGTGTTTTTTTTTAATTGTGTGAACATATATCATTATAGCTGGACACAATATCTAGGCCAATAAGAAATACGCCGATGACTAAATCTATATCGCAAGTCATCAGTTGCCGTTCATCATTTAGGCAGATGAGCTGAAATAGTTTTTGAAGTGATTAAATAAATTAAATTATGTTTGCCCAACTGACTTTATGGATGGCTTTGAGTGGAATAGAAACAAGAATAGCGCCCCTGCCATACTGTTATAATGTAGAAGACCATCCAAACTCATGAATTTGAAGACCTACATTTACACTGGTCAGACGTCTGTTCATAGTGGGTTGGTCTTCTGGGTTTGAACAAAAATGCTTTAGAAGCGATACCCTAAATGATACACGTCTGTTCATGGTGGGTTGGTCTTCTGGGTTTGAAACAAATGCTTTAGAAGCGATACCCTATAAATGATACACGTCTGTTCATAGTGGGTTGGTCTTCTGGGTTTGAAAAAAATGCTTTAGAAGCGATACCCTATAAATGATACACAAATAAAATACCAAGGCAGTCCTTTCCCCGGAGATTAGAAGAAAATGAAGGCGGAAGGAATATATGTATTATCTGATGATCACGCTACAATTGCTATATCGTCATTAAGTCATAACTGTTATCTCACCAAGAGAGTTGAACCCATCTATGTAGTCAGGACATGGTTGTGTTGCATTCTCCCCCGCTTTTACATAATGAGGCCAGCACATCAAATTGTCCCACACCGGTTCACAATACATATCTAAGAAAAATGGTGAAATTTATAAATTATCAACAACAGAACAGGAAGAATTTAAGAATTTGTTCTGATTGTTATGGAAGTTAAGGAAAAAATGTAATATATTTCGTTGAACCAAGCGACATGACAGACATGCGAAATGTTTTCATGAAAACTTGTATAAATTGTGCATTAATTATCGACAAATAAATCAGCGAAAACAGTTTCAACAGGCAAAACAATCGGAAGTATGGCAACGAATGAGGAATATTTTGCAGCAAACTTTCATTTTTTATAAAAATGAAAGTTGAGTAGAGCTGTGATTATATGAGACAAATAAAAACAATATTATAGTGATGACATTATAGTCACGATAAATAAGAGACGAAAGAAGAAAAAAGCATAATAAAACGAATGAAATCTTCGTGAATAAGAAAGACGAAAACGTAAAACAAATGTATATATGAAAGGCAAGACAATGTCAATATACTTACCGCCATATGTGGGTATTGTAACATTAACACGTCTAAGCGAGCAGGTTGAATTGGCTTCAGTTATCTTGGTCAACTGTCTTATTACCTGGTGTTCATATAGTGAAAAAAAACATGACATTACCCCAATTAATACACGAATCTCAGATCAGAAACGGCTAAATAGGCTAAATGCAATGTTCACAGTGAAGAAAACACATCAGATAAACTCAATCAAATATTCACGGATCGCATTAAAGAAACAACTACGTGTGTTAAGTAAAACATTCACAGTGAAAAAACTACAAAATAAATCACAAAGAAGAAATTATCACATTAGAAAAAACAAAACAAAAATCGCACAGAAAAAAAGATCAGATGAGCTCAATCCAATAATCGCATTGAAGAAAGAAAACGAAAATCATTCTTCTTCGTTTATCTTCAGATCAAGGTCCCGGTTTCTCTTACAAAGGACACCGTTGTTTGTAAGGTTGTTTTATTTCAATACAGCTTTTGTCTCATATCTGCCTCGCGAGGCCAGTATTGTTCTCTTTTACTGTGTGAGCGTGCAGCTTTGCGGGATGTGTTCCACGGTAATGATTTGATCCCAAAATGGACACTAGTCATCTGTCTCAATCCTCATTTTGTTGTAAAGATGACCATTAAGTCTGTTATGCCCAGTTCTCAGTCTGAAGATGATGACTTGCTCTTCTGTAGTTGTGTTAAAGTAGCTGTCTTCTTTTCTGAGGACTGGGTGTTGATTAGCCCATTTTACCCTGAAGTTGGCTTTAATTATGGCCTTGGCTTCATTATATGTGATACTTAGGTCTGTTTGTAGGGATGCTCCTCCACACTTTGCTAGTTTGTCTGCAGCTTCATTGCCTTAAACATTCCAATGGCATGGGATCCACTGTATGACCAACCTTGGGTGTTCTGCTAAGAGATGTGTTAGGGAGAACATACATTGCTCGAGATCTTCATCTTTTTTTTATTTTTAGCGCTGCTAATACTGACGCGGCATCAATAAGGAATACTATGTTTTCTTGGTGGATATCTTTATCTTGGATTGCATGCTCAGCTGCGGCCTTCATTGCCTCTACTTCTGCACGGAAGTTATTGGAGTATGTTCCCGTTGTTAATACTCGAGTTTTTTCTTCTCTAGTCCTTAATCTGTAATAGACCCCTCTACCTCCATTGGATGTGGTTTTATTAGATGAGAGATTTGTATATACGTGTTTCCATGTTTCTGGTGGGTATCCTTGCCTAAGATATTATTCTGTGATAAATGTCCTTTCTAAATCTGCCTGAGTTCCCTTTGTCTCTATTCCCTGTATGGTTTCTTAGATCTCAGGGGACTAGGCTTTTTTTCATAGTAGGATTTGAGATGTTTGTTGTAGATCTCTAACCTCTGCCTGGCGTATGATTTGGTCTGCTCTTGCAAGTTATTTTGTTTTTGAAATGAAGTGGTTTCTATTAATCTCCCTCTTGCCATGTGATTTATTCGGTCATATATTGGGTGATCAGTCATTCGTTTGAACTCCCCCCTCCCCCCCCCCCCCTCCCCGCTGGAGTGTTTTTTGGTCTCTGCGCGTCTCTATACTTTCGATTCGTGTGATGTTCTCCATTGCATTTATTGGTGTTGTTCCCATAGGTCCTGTGATGATACGTGTACCTTTGTTTTGGGTTGTATTTATTTTTTGAAAGTTATTCTTTGTTGCTGTGAACCATATTGCTATCCCGTATTCTAGCACTGGTCTCACATAACCTGTGTACAGTTTCTTTAAGGCGCCCGTGTCCGCTCCCCATGTTGCGCCTGATATCTTTCTCATTATGAACAAAAAAATGAGCTCAAACGATCCTGGATAACACGCGTTATCTCACGCAAGAATACATTGGGTGTTTTGCTGAGAGGAAAGGGATCTAGGGGTTATAATAGATCATACAGGCAATGTGAGTGAGCAAGTTAAGGTAGCAGTGAGAAAGGCAAATGCAATATTAGATATGATCAAAAGAAATAATACACATAGGAGCAAGGAAGTGATAGTCAAACTGTATAAAGGATTAGTTAGACCTAGATTGGAGTATTGTGTACAGGTGTGGAGTCCTTATCATAGAGGGGATATAAACATGCTGGAAAGAATACAAAACAGAGCGACAAAGCTGATAGTGGGATTCCAGAATTACAGTTATGAGGAACGACTCAGAAAAACCGCCCTACAGTGTCCAGAAGAGAGAAGAATTCGTAGTGACTTAATACAGGTTTATATGATCAGAGGAATGGGTAAATTAGACTATAACAAGTTATTTAAAATACAGCCAACCACAATAACAAGAGGGCATAGCTACAAGTTGACTATATAAACTTTATATTTATGTTTATATATATATGAATATATATATATATATATATATATATATATATATATATATATATAAACTTCTAGTGATTGCATAATAGATTATTCGAACCATGGCCACAACGCAAACGTAAAGACGGTTTCTCCCTCCAACTCTCTCTCTCTCTCTCTCTCTCTCTCTCTATCACTCTTATTCTCTCTCTTTCTAAACATTTCAACTTTAATCCCGCTTCCCCT
The DNA here is from genome assembly GCA_036924085.1 of Ariolimax columbianus. Lineage (NCBI taxonomy): Eukaryota > Metazoa > Mollusca > Gastropoda > Stylommatophora > Arionidae > Ariolimax > Ariolimax columbianus. Next base: position 25,598,860 of record JAVGWX010000003.1, read on the forward strand.
CTGTCTCTCTCTCCTTCTCTCTATTTAATTCTTTAACATTTTGTCCAACTCTCTCTTACTCTGCAACTCTATCATTTTCCCTTCTCCCCCCCCCCCCCCCCCCCTTGCATCAAAGACAAAAAATATTCATTTTATGTTGAAAACAAACTTACGTCATTATTCAGTGAAGCATGTACACCTGACGGAAGTGATGTCACCGACAGGAACAACAGTAACCAACCAACTGTTTCGCTAAGACACCTCTCCTGCCACGAGAACGGCGCCATACAGCAGCCAATGATCTTTACTTCCGGGTTAAGAATAGACTTGGCACGTGTTCCCTTACCGAATGAAAATCCTAGTGGTAAGAAAAAGAATTCAACTCAATAAATCCAAAATCTAAGACTTCCTATTTGTTCATGATATTTCCTTATTAGCCCACCTGCTCTTGTATGTGTGTGTGAACCGTGAACTGGTTTCTTGTATATCTATTAGCAGCAATATTAACAGATTACACAACTGCGTCGACAAATCGATGAGAAAAAGCCTTGGCCTGTAGTGGTTCGATAAGATTGCAGACGAAAGATTATTTGATTATTTGAGAGAACTTGACAAAACCATTGGACAGGACATCTTAGAAAAAAATGCATCGTTGGATTGGTCACACATTGTGTAAACCTCAAGCCAGTATCATTAAATATTCTCTGCCGTGGAGCCAACAGAAAAAAAGAGACAAAGAACGCAAAAGAAAGCATGGGGAAGTAACTTTGAGGCATGTACAAGAAAAGTGGGGAGAAGCTGGAAAGAACTGTGCACGTTACAGGACTACTTAGAGAGGTTTGCCTAATGTGTTATGCACACCAAGACGATAACAATGAAGAAGGTGATGACGAATTCCCATAACATCTAACAACTATTTTATTTTTTTAATAAATATGATGTATATAATTGTGATGGTTGAAAATGATGTGTCTTCAGTATGATGCCATTAAGTGCATATAAAGAAACTGAATCGAGCTCGCAGTGAGAATACGACATGACGTATTACACAGAATCGACAGAGAAAAACCAGAAATATAGGTCAACATGTTTATGGCATGGCTTCGCTCGTTCTCAATCTCCCGCTACCAAACCCTGAAAATATTAAGTAGCAGACTGTAGTCCAGAGAACGGAATGCGTTGTGTCGTAGTTTACAGCTTGACTGCGATATTTGCACCTTTCGGTCCAACACGTCCTACTTCAGCAAGCATTTTTTGAGTACCTGGTTAGCATTCCCTATTCGATCCCTTCTCCTTAGCCAGTTTGCTCTGTTACAGCTTGTTATCCGGGATCACCGCGTGAAGGTTTAGAGAGGATCTTGACAGCGCTGGTTCGCTGGCCCTGACGCTAGCAGTCAGATGGGGGTCGCTGACTGCTGCAGCTCATGCGCTGCTCAGCATCTTAACCCACCCCAATATGTGTATGAAGTAAAGATAACCAGACTGTGTGAAATGACACGCTCATAAATAAGAAGCAAGGAATGAATCCAGAGACATGTACCTTATTTCAGGCATATGCATTCGAAGTTAAAAACGTGAAGTACAGCTAAGGGATACTATTTCTCACTGTTCAATTGACTGCATTATGAAATATAATGTAACTAAATATTGCAATGTTGGAATAATGGAACAAGCACTTATGACAATGATTGGATGGTACAGGTATGACAAGAAATGGTTCCACGGTATGGCTCAAGGAGAAGGAATGACAAGAAATGGTTCCACGGTATGGCTCAAGGAGAAGGTATGACAAGAAATGGTTCCACGGTATGGCTCAAGGAGAAGGAGCAATAACACTGCTAGCGACTACCAAGGAAAGCCTCAATGACAACACTAGTCATTTTCTAGTGACTCCTAATATCAGCAGAAGGTGATAAAAGCAACAAGTAGAAAACCATTTTCAAGCATCCTGGGAGAGATACAGACAAACATTACAGTCAATGTACCAAGAGATAAATACTACATGCATCTAAGAAATTTCATTTTTGTAGGACAAATTACCAATTCTTTAAACTAATATTTTGAAAAATAAAAAAGATACGCAATGTTAGAAGTATATCAGGAACATTAACCCAACTACGGAGAAAGTGGTATATCAGGAACAGCAACCATACTACTCAGAGAGTGGTATATCAAGAACAGTAACCCAACTACTGAGAGAGTGGTATATCAGGAACAGCAACCCAACTACTGAGAGAGTGGTATATCAAGAACAGTAACCCAACCACTGAGAGAGTGGTATATCAGGAACAGCAACCCAACTACTGAGAGAGTGGTATATCGGGAACAGTAACCCAACTACTGAGAGAGTGGTATATCAGGAACAGTAACCCAACTGTTAAGAGAGTGGTATATCAGTAACAGTAACCCAACTATTGAGGAAGTGGTATATCAGGAACAGTAACCCAACTATTGAGGGAGTGGTATATCAGGAACAGTAACCCAACTACTGAGAGAGTGGTATATCAGGAACAGTAACCCAACTACTGAGAGAGTGGTATATTAGGAACAGTAACCCAACTATTGAGGGAGTGGTATATCAGGAACAGTAACCCAACTATTGAGGGAGTGGTATATCAGGAACAGTAACCCAACTACTGAGAGAGTGGTATATCAGGAACAGTAACCCAACTATTTAGGGAGTGGTACATCAGGAACAGTAACCCAAATATTGAGGGAGTGGTATATCAGGAACAGTAACCCAACTATTGAGGGAGTGGTATATCAGGAACAGTAACCCAACTATTGAGGGAGTGGTATATCAGGAACAATAACATAACATTTGAGAGATGATATATCAAGAACAAAAACACCACTATTGATAGAGTGGGATATCAGAAACCATAACACAACTATTTATAGAATGGTATATCAGGAACAATAACATAACTATTGATAATGGTATATCAGAAACAATAACACAACTATTGATAGAGTGGTTTATCACGAACAATAACACAACTATTTATAGAATGGTATTTCAGGAACAATAACATAACTATTGATAGTGGTATATCGGGAAACAATAACACAACTTTTGACTGAATCAGTCAAACCAAACACTATTCCAATGCTCAACACAGAAATGAAACATTGTAGTCACTAAGCACAGATAGAATTGGCCAATCACAACCACGGTCTGCATCATATCTGGTTCATGTTCATATTTTCTTCCACAAAATGTGCCATGTGAGACAGTTCTAAATCAGCAGCGAGAACCATATGTACATGTACACGACCATTACAGAAATATAAAACAAAACTTGAGTATTCTAGCGCCCTTGACCTACTTGTCAGTAATTCATTTAAAAAGCACATTCCATTCTAAAAAATTAATTCTGGCTGACCTAGAAATGTCTTATGTTCTGGATAGGTGATCATGTATATGGAATTTGTCCTTGTTTATTTTACAATTTATCTATTTACCTTCATCTCTCTCTCTTTCTCTCTCTCTCTTTCATTCTGTCTCTCTCTCTCTCTTTCTCTATCTCTCTATATATCTATCTATATATCTATATACCTATCATCTATATGTACCGTTAAGTCATTCACTCACTCATCCACAAAACAACTTTAGTTGATTTTTAAACACCGGGACAGAAAGAATGAGTCCAATCTGCCCGGACTAGTCCTTTAGTTACATTTCGATTAGCAATATAATACAACTTGAAACGGGCGGTATTTCTGAATTCTGCAACACTCAAAACTCCAGCAAACATTTCGTTGTGTACTTGATAGCGCAAGATAGAGAGAGTTCTTCTGTAGTCACAACTACCTGTTTTTCCACACGTGTATCAATTACTTTATGTTCTTATTTCACCCACATAACCCCAGGTCTTACTAGCAAGCATTTAATATTATAACAATGTTGGGTATTATCTGTTATCGTAATGTCGTTTGCCAGTATGCATGACTTTCTAGCCATAACTGTAAATGGGATGATATGACGGTGGATTCCGCTTACCTTCCATATGTGTACGACATGATTCGCGGACGAAAAAGTCTTACCCACACGGTTGTGGGGAAGGAAGAGATTGGAGTATCCATTTGTGTAAGTAAATATCCAGTATTGAGCTGTAAGAGGAGGAGGTGGTCGAGTGTAAAGTAGAACCACTCCTGACCAAGGTGACACAGTTTCAAAACCTTTGCAGCGTAATAATTTTCTTCAATAGGCGTAAAATAAACACCTACCCTGTACACTGCATTGCGACTGAAAGACTAGCGACCTTTATTCTTCAACCCTATCAATTCTCCCGCCTTATCACACCAACGGAAATGAATGCTGCAAGAATAATATTTACTGTAAGTCTTGTTGTATGCAACAGCTGCTTTCGTACCTGACTTATTCTTCTCCCTACACTTTCAGGGATCATCTCGAATAAACCTCATGAATGCAGTGGTCAAAATGTGCATCCCGAAATAAATTGTTCAGGAATGGCACTGGTGATAGGCATACGTGCTTTCTCTTTACTTCATATGTTGGCACGGATGCAGCAGATGTTCAAATGTCATGTTATCAGTATCACGATGGCATTCGTCGTTAGTTCATGTCTTCAATTTCTGGAATATTGGTTTACTAATGCCACTCTTCGCCCTCGAAGATAGTCATCTTTGTATCTATTTCTGTTATCTGTTTCTGTTATATGTCTCTGTTATCTTTCTCTTTTGTTCACAAGATTACTTAGCGTGGTAATTCCCTTCCTTGCGGTGGATTCGGGGGACTTGGGATTGTGAGCTTGATGTACAATCACGGCCTCTTTTACAAATTTAAATAAATGTCAATTTGTTGTTCTTTCCTCGTGGTCTTTATGATCCTGAAGAACTGTTTCTGTTATTTTCCAACATTTGTTTGTCAGTCTTTCTCCAAAGAATTGTTGTTTTGCTGCTAGCTCTGTTTTCTTGGCTTCTGCTCTGTTACTTATGCTTTGTAGTTGTCTCCTTTCCTGCTGAATACCTGGTTCCAAGTATTATTTCCATGACTTTTTATTTTCCTTTATTATCATCTTTACTTCTTATGCTCACAAGAGTGCAATCTTTATCCGTCTTGACTCTAACATCTCTACATGCTTCTACGGCAGTTGCTCTGAAGGAAGTCTTTAACATTTAGCAGAGAGCTGATGTGTCTTTGGGTGGTTCCTTTACACTTCCCACTGTTGTCGATATAAGAAATGAATATATGGTACAAACATTTGGCTCTCTTAGCTTGTAGGCCTTTATCTTCCTCTATTTCTCCTGTGTTTGGTTTCCTATCTGATTGTGGATGTTGTTTTGCGGTAGCTACACACACACACACACACACACACAAACACATACACACACACCCCAACATATATACATACATACACACATACACACATACACAACACGTACACTCATACACACACATATACACCCACATACGCACGCACTCACGCACATACACGCACTCCCGCACGCACGCACGCACACACACACACACACACATACATACATACATACATACATACATACATACATACATACATACATACATACATACATACATACATATGATTTGTCTTTCGTCGGCTATGAGGACCGCCAACATCATCGCATATTGTAGTACATCCTTGAGTCTGTAGTGTACTTACGACTGATCAGGCAAATGCAAACCCATAAGGTTAAATGGCAAAATTGACAAACTTAATCTGCAGTTGCTACTGGTATTATATCCTCTTTTCACTAGACTTTCTTATCTCACATGGAGGACGTCGCTGATTGCACACGGATGCCCTCGCTGATCGGACATCTATCCTGGGCCGTCTGCACACGGATGCCCTCGCTGATCGGACATCTATCCTAGGCCTACTGCACACGGATGCCCTCGCTGATCGGGCATCTATCCTGGGCCGTCTGCACACGGAGGTCCTCGCTCATCGCACATCTTTCCAGGGCTGCCTGTACAACGTGGCCCTCGTTGATCGCAAGCCCCCTTTTTCACCACAGCTTACCAGGTTAAACTATACATGTTAATGTATGCTTGACATCACTTAAATTTATAAATATTTTCAGACTGTCCTTGAAACACATTTCGGAAGTCATTATGAATGTCTTCCTTCACTAGGCTTGCCTCCATGTAAGCCTTTTGCTTGACATTCGAGTATATATACATATTTTATATATATATATATATATATATATATATATATATATATATAATAGTATGCACGCATGCGCAAAATGACAGTAATGAATGAAGAGGGAATGAGAATGGGAATACATCACAATGAGATTTTGTTCGTAATAATCTAAAACAAAAAGCAAGTCTTATTATATTTATCAGCTAACGGGCTGTACCTGCACACACAGTGAATCTGTTGTATCACCTACTACTAGAAAAGAACAATAGCACAAAACTGGAAGACAATGCAGCTGTAAACTACATACAGGAATGCGAACATCAGAACGGCTAATGAGGACTTTCAACGTTGGTTGTGATTTTTCTATTCTGCTTGTATTCTCAAGGCAAAGATGATATTCACTACGGTATTCTTGTTGCGTTATATATTGTTTCTAGAGCTGTCATACACAGGCAAGGGGTTACTCCAGACTTTGCAGACTATTGGTTTGTGTGTGTGTGTGTGGGTGACGCTTTGTGCAATGTCATGTGTGGGTGTGAATCTTCTAAACGTTATTTGTTTCTTGTAATATAATCTCAAAAAGACAGTGAGACTGTTATGATCTCTGTTGTACGCACTCTGTTGGCTTGGTGAGTTGTCTTTCAGTTTCAGAGTATCCTGGTATACTAACCAAACAGACGGTTTAAATGGGACTACACGAAGTCACCTGTGTACATTTCCTTGTATTGTGTATAAACTTGCCGAAAAGTTCCAATCGTATAACTTTCATCGAAATGCACACAATTTCTTCTGTTGCAGTCGGCATTATGTTACGTAGAAGATTAATCAATTCACCAGAATTAGGACCAGCAAAATGGCAACGCGGACTAACATCCCCGCAAAATAACACTTTACAAGTCGCAGCTCTTGAATACTGCTTTGCGTACTTTTTATCAGCATAAATCCATCTGAGACAAAACCATTCTTTGTACGGGCTGCACAACAAGCATCTGTAACCCTATAATCACTTTTATAAAACCATAATCACTGCTATAAACTAGTGGTTAAGTGACACGGGTCACAACCCAAAGGTGCTGGGTTCGATCCCCATCACAGCACCGGCCGTTACCCCGGGGAAGCAAACCCTTAGAAAATGCAGGAGGAAGCAGACCCTTACATAAAATGCATGCTGAAGTCGGATGCATTGGGCCGACAGGCGCAAAATAAAAACCACAGTGCAACGCATACCGCCTTGGGGAATAGAGAAATAAGGCGAACGCAGAAAAAAAAAAGAAAAAAAAAATACACTGTTATAAACCCCTAATCACTATAAATTTTAGATCTTTAATCACTTTTATAAATCCATAATCATTGTTATAGACCCAAAAACACTGTTTATGATGTTCGTTTATCACATGTGATAAAGACCACTATCTTTGTTCAGCAGTGTGGACAGTCTTGCTGTGTCCACTGAAATGTGTAAATTACGCAGTGATTTGGATTAAAGTGAGAGGGAATTCCGCCTTTTGTCGACCTCACTCTCTGGTTCTGAGCTACCCTTGGTCAGTGGCAAGATATTTATCGAGACAACTGGAGACAGCACAGGATGCAGATTTTTTTTTCTTCAGGGTTTACTCCTGAAGTCTTTTCCGTAAACAGGTATCCCGCAAGGCAGAGGATGAGAGATGACATCTAACGTTGTGTGTCGTGCCTATCCCATAACCTCAAGAGGTCGTAGGGAAATCACTCAGCGAGTCAGTTGGACAACCATCCCGGGCTATGTTCTAGTCCATTATAGTCGTGTCTAAATTTCACACACCTAAATCAACACTGTTTGCTGCTAGGGCAAAAGACGCTAAATCTCGTGAAGTTCAGCCGTGTGAACTAGACAGTGAAATTCGACACAGGTTTAGGCGTGGTGCTATTCATATAGCCGATGTCCATTCCTGGATAATCGAACGGAAAAAAACACAAAAAGGAACGAATTAATGTCCAAATGAAAAACAACAACATGTTTTCGTGACCACAAGTGTGAGTCGTCGACGTGCAAATCCGCAGTCTGGCGGCATCCATAATGAACTAAAACAGCAGAGAAATGTAGAACCGCAGTCGGTTGGATCATCATCTTTGCTGCTCTGTTCATAGACCCATAATGATTATTTAAAACCCATGTTCACTGCTTCACACCCTTAATCACTGCTAAAGACCCATAAGCACTATTTTTTTACCCATTTTAACCCATTGGAAACCCGCTATCACAGTTAGAAACCTATAATCACTGTTATAAACCTCTAATCATTGTTAGAAATCTGTAATCACTGTTAAAAACCAAAATCATCAGTGTAATAAACCCACAATCACTGTAATAAAACCACAATCACTGTCAGAAACTGAAATCACCATTATAAACCCACAATCACTGTAAGAAACCTGAAATCACTGTAATAAACGAACAATCACTGTAATAAACGCAAATCACTGTTACAAAGCTACAATCACTGTTATAAATTCACAATCTGCCAGAAACGCACAATCACTGTTATAAACTAACAATCACTGTTATAAACCCACCATCACTGTCAGAAACACACAATCACTGTCAGAAACCCACAATCACTATTATAAACGTACAATCATTGTTATGAACTCACAATCACTGTCAGAAATCCGCAAATCACTGTTAGAATCGCTGTCGTAAACTTATAAACACTGTCGCCAAATTCGATAAATATCGGATTCTGGCTAGAAAATGGCGACTCTGCAGAGAACTGTGCACTCTTATGTTTATGTATTTTTTTGTATTTCCTAAGTTTTGTTATTGTTTTTGTGTTATTTTGTTTTTTTAGTCTAAATACAAACGCACTCGCCCCATGGTATTTCCTATAAAAACATGATCTACATGAGTCTGAAGGCATCCCTGGGGAGCCATTGTAAGATGACCGATTATTCAACGTGTTTTTCTTCTAGATAGAAGTTGCGTACACTGAACAATTCTGACTGTAATTATTCCGGATTATGTTGAAGATCCGTTCTCCAGATAAAATATAAATTGTTCTAGAGTAAAACCACCTGCTGTCTTTCGAGCATCATTTAAAATCTCATCTGCCATCAAAGCTGGATTTGGAAGGACAGAAAATCCTATAAATGATGTCTGATGTTTCCCTTCATTGTCTTTTCATTGTTAGTTGCAATTTGTATTTTCTTGCTTACGTATAACAGAGACAGATATTGTAATACATTAACAAGCCTTTAATTTATGGGGAAAAACATTTCTTCTGTCGTAATCTTTTAGAAACTGTAAAGGTTTGAATATTTTAGTGAAGGGTAATCGCTCAAAAGTACTAAATATACATTCAATTAAAGACAAAATTATGTGACACATCAATAATATTGCCCAGTGGTAACTACTGGTGTTTGGAGAACCATATAGTTAGATAAGGCAGAGCATTCAAATACGATAATTACAGGTTGAATTAGGTAGGGTGTATGACATTTTAATTTGTTATAAATAATGAAATTGTTCAACGCATTAAAAAAAACATCGGTACAGGGATAGGGGACAACTGTGTAATTCAAAGAAATTTGTTTGTTTGATTTGAGATTTGAATTTAATTAATGTATTAGAAAGCGGGTAGAACAAAGAACAACTGCAGCGCAGTTCTAACTACCTTTCATATGTATGTGAGACGCGTGTGACCGTCTATAGTCGACATGTTGTAATATAAACCACTTCCACATTGCCTGAGGAATTACTGAGGATTAGATGGCAGGAAATGGTGCCAAATACAGCTATTAGCGTGATCGGGTATGTCAAGTATACACACCATGAAATGTGCAGCACAGCTGAGATTAGCTGGCCGTGTTGTACGCATGTCGGATCAAGGTCTACCAAAAGAGCTGCTCTATGGTGAACTCCAAAATGGCAAGAGAGCAAGCGGTGGACAGCAGAAACCGAGCAAGAACACACTTAAGATATCATTGATCCAGTGCAGTATTAACCATGTTGACTGGAAAATAAACGCTACCAATTGCACAGACTGGCGCAGCACTGTTGCGGAGGGTTTTCACAGACATGAGGCATCAAGAATAAATTAGGCTGCCCAGGGACGATTGCTCCGCAAGTTAAATTACAGCAACCGTTCTTCTATGCCAGATGAAGTGGGCGTCCTATTGACAGACAATTCAGGGCTCCGATTTACTTATTTAGTCATCTTCAAACTCACACGAACAGTGAATGTCGACACAGTTGTCAGCATTTAGAACGATGGACGAACAACACAGCAAAGGGGCGGGAGGTATATATTTGGGAGCGCTGAACGAACATATGCCGACTCGCCCAACAGACATTGACAAGTATGGTTACAGATTACATTAGGTGTCTCGATATTTGTGCTACTGAAAAAATTAAACATGTGAATAGAACTACTAGCGGCTGTTATACGAGTCAATGTCTAAATACAAGGGTCGCTCAAGTCAAAACGGTTATTTTTTTGAGAAAAAAATTTTTATTTTTCAAGTAATCAAAATTGTATTTATTTTTTCATCTAATATCTTACAACGTTTATGCACTTATCCCAGAGTTTAAATAATGATTGAAAAGTTTCATGGTAGAAAGATTTGTTAGTTTGTCTGAATCAATCCAGGACAGTATGTTTCCCTTCGTCATCATTGCTGAGATGCTGGTCTCCAAGAAATTCTTTCAGGGGCCCAAAGCACGAGAGAATAGCTTGAATTAAGGTCTGGGCTATAAGGTGGATGTGGCAATACCTCTCAGCCAAGATGCTGCAGATGGCATATAGTGAGCAGTGAGACGTATGAGGTCGAGCGTTATCTTGCAGGAGCAGGACGCCCTTTGTGATCAAACCATGCCGTTTTTTTCCGCAGATGGTTATACACATCACTAAAAATGCGTTTGTACTGTTCACTGTTGATGGTGGCACAACAGGGTAGAACCTTTCCGCAGATTTCGCGCCTTCTTTTACGAGAAATTTCATCACAACACGTTGTTCCAAGCAAGCCTAATAGTGTTGTCTGCCATTTGTATTTATCTGTCACCTGACTGGTCCGTGGAAAGTGGGCCATCTAGCAGTAATAGGACACACGTGTTCTTGATTAACGATAGTAGCTTCAACACGCTATAACCCATTCAAGTAGAACTAGAACAAAAGATTCCAGTTTGACTTGAACGACTCTCGAATAAATATAATCAATACATAATAAATATGTCAAGCATATGATTGTGTGCGGTCTAGAGCTTATTGGTGCATTCTATTTGACTACAACATATACTTTGATCAAATATAGCTGTTTATCTGACTAGAAAATAGCATTGGATGAAACATAGATGTTTATGTGAATATAAGATATTTTTGGATGAGATATAGCTGTTTATGTGTCTACAAGATATCATAAGATCAAATGCAGCCGTTTATGTAACTACACGATATCAAAGGATCAAATATTGCTCTAAAACATTGCATATAACTACTTATGAGAATAAATTAATGCTGCTATTACCAAAATTATTTGAGATCAATTAACATTGTCTAAGAAAACCGACTTTAGATTCATGAATGGTGCTCACATTTAATACATGCAATCCATGAAAATGTTTATAATTTAATGAGACCAACTATTACTTTAACAGTATTACAACATGTAATAGTATAGATATACTTCTCACAAATTTAAAAAGAAATAGATGTGAAAATGCAATGGGTGGGAATCAAGTATACATAAACACAGTCCCCAAAAGTAGTGCACATATGATAACAAGTATTAAAAGACTGACTCAAATATACATAATCCAGGTATGTTATTACCTAACAAATACACGTTATCGCGATATCTTATTATTACAAAGCCACCAAATTAATTAACGTTATGTCCTTACCATCATATACGTCATCGGGCTTAGTTTTTCAGAACAATAACTAGAGAGTACACAAGCTACTTATTTCTAAGATCGTGTCACTACAACGCCAAAATGAAAAGCAGTAATAACAATATTTTCCAGTCAAGAAATAACATCCTTAACGTGCCTGTTTGTGGTGGTTGTTGGAGTAGAGGTGGCGGCGGGGGAAGGAAGTGGGCGGTAGATAGTTTACGGGGAAGGCCCTGACATAACGGCATTATTCTAGCTGGAGATATTATAGAAGACAGATATCGCTATGTCGAGCCTACCTGATTAAGCAAACCATTTCAATTGCCAGACATTCATTCGTCCTGCAGGGGCGTAGAATGTGCGCATACCTGTATTTAATAGAACTGTCAGATAAATAAAGATATTACATAAACTATTAAACAATAGTTATGTGATGCCCGCCCCTGCATAAGTCTGGCCCGCTGAACCGGAAAGAGATGGCCAATACCAACCCCAGAAATGACAGCCAGGACCCCCACAGCGTTAGTATGACAGTGCCGGGATAACTTCAGTGACCATAAATAATTCAATGCTCACTAGTTATTTGTTACAAAACTACGCGACTTGAGAAAGGGTTGAGACCAGTACAAGATTAACTATCTTTTTCGAGAAACGGCTCGATTATGGCTTATGATGACTATGTCATGCACACAATTTCATTAAACATTCTTCTGCTTTTTTTTTTGGCCGAGGACCAGTTATAATTGTTGTTGTTTTTTTGTTTTTTTAAATAAAGGTTTGCCTTTCTTGATTTTCTAAGCGAAGTAACGCCCATCACTATAACCCACCTGTCCCTCCTTCTCTAAGAACGTAGTCATGTGAACGATATCAGGACGAATTGGCTAGCTTATGAATGTGTGTGTATGTGTTTTGTAATGTAGACGTATTTGTCAGTGTATGGATGCGTGTGACGTGTTTATGAGGACGTATTTGTCAGTGTATGTATGCGTGTGTGTATCTGTTCGTAATACGAACGTATTGGTCAGTGTATGGGTGTATGTGCGTGTAACTGTTTGTAATGTTAACGTATTGGTCAGTGTATGGATGCGTGTGTGTGTATCTGCTTGTAATTTGGACGTATTGGTCAGTGTAGGTGTGTGTGTATCAGTTGTTTATTTGGACGTATTTGTCAGTGTATGGTTGCGTGTGTGTGTTTTTGTGAATATCACAGCTAATGGTGTCTTATATTGCAGCAACAAACTACCACCATGTGCTCTGGTCGAGGACATACTTCGTACGCTGCAACAGTTCTGGTTCGTTTCGGTTTCTTCTTCTTCCACCTCTTCGGCGTTTGTCTTGAAAAGGACGTTGTGACTTTAAGTCGTAGTTTATCGCGAGGATGCTTACTGCGCATTTCGACGCGGAACAACCGATTTCAGCTGTAACTTTTTAGTACCTGGTTTGCCTTCTCACTGTGATCCCCATCCCTTGGCCAGACTTCACTAGTGACTAGTAAAGCCTGTTTGCAAGGCTACCACTGGTAGGCGGATTAGGATCTTTGTCAGCATGGTTCACTTACCTGATGCAAGCAATCAGCCATGTTCCGCTTGATGTTAGCTCATGCACTGCTCTATCTTGGCCCCATTGAGTTTCTACGGTTATGCACCAAGTTATTTTGTATCGGAATTTTTGAAAGAAAAGTCTTGAAGCACACAAGCAGAAGTGGTTATAAAAGCTTAAAGCACATAAGCAGAGGTGGATATAAAAGCTTAAAGCACACAAGCAGAGGTGATTATAAAAGCTTCAAGCACACAAGCAGAAGTGGTTATAAAAGCTTAAAGCACACAAGCTGGTGTGGGTATAAAAGCGTAAAGCACACAAGCAGAGGTGGTTACAAAAGCTTAAAGCATACGTGGTTATAAAGGTTTAAAGCACAAGTGGTTATACAGGCTTAAAGCATAAGTGGTTATAAAGGCTTGAAGCACACAAGCAGAAGTAATTATTAATGCTTAAAGTACATAAGTACAAGTGGCTATACAGGCAGCTGAAGTGGTTATACGGGCTTAAAGCACAAATGGTTATACAGCCTCAAAGCACAAGTGGTTATTAATGCTTTAAGCACACACAATAGAAACAATAGCTCTTAGTTTCCCTGCCTACGAACAGCTGTGTCCCGGTGCCTGTCACTGTACACCAAGAGAACTCGCTTAAACCCAAGGCCACCATAATTCATCATTTATCCAGCGTAACATTATGTTTCAAGTGGTATTACATTTTCTTCATTACCCGGCCTGTCTCGACGTCTGGCTCTCCACGGGCCTGGTTCAAGAGAGGTTATGATACGAAACGAGAAACATATTCCACAATCTGACCTCAACCTGGGCGTGGTGGAACCATCAATCTGTAGACACACTTCTTTCGCTATAAATAAGTGCGTTCTGTGAATCCTTGATTTGTCCTGCCTTCACGCGCATGCCCCTCCGACTCCGAGGGGGGACATTACCCAGGTTTACAGGTGGTTACTGGCTAGTGTTTAGAAGAGAAACACAAACCCGTTTGTTTAGCATTTCTATATCACGTTTCTGACAACGATACTGAAAAACGTAAAGAATTATTTATTTAAATAAACAGAGAAGAAGGAAGTGAAAGAGAGACAGAGGGAGAGAGAGAGAGAAGAGAGAGAGAGTCAGGACTGGCTATATATAAATTGTACTGCCTTTTGCGTTTTAATAATCTGACTGTGAAAAATGGAGACATAAAGATATGTAAGATAAAGATTGAGACTGTTTAGAATGAGTACTTGTTCGCTGCCATTGAAATATGAGAAAAATCGAAGAAAAGTAGATTTGCAAAAGTTTGTGCTTTGTGATTACATGAATGTGTGTCTTGATTCCGTTGTCATTAATGCATCAAGATAGTTTCATTATTTATGTTCTAAATTACGCTTTAAGTTAGAAATGTGTAATTCTATTTATAATTGACGTTAATCATTTATTTATATAATTATTGAGGAAACTGGTGGCGAAGCGAATAGGATATATTTATGCATGCCTAGGCAGGACACAGGTACGAATCCCGACAGGGACCTAAATTATTTTCAGCAGTTTTGAAATAAAATCCTAACCTGAACACTTCGTTGCGACTGCCGAGCTCAGCGGCCTTTAGTTGTTATCTATATAAACTAAACACAACCTCCCCCCCTTCCCCCCCCCCCCTCCCACCCGACCGCACAAGTAGGAGATTTGTGTGAATGAATGTTATTTGATGTGCAATTATCAAGCTAATTTTTTCTCTCGTATGCTTCGACTGTCAGAAATGTACACAAATGAGATGAAAGCGCCATTGCTAGGCAATCCGTTATTGTTTCGCTTTTTGTTGTGCTTGTCGAGTCTCTGATGATGTTCGGGCTGAGATGTTGTTGGGGCTGAGATGATGTTGGGGCTGAGATGTTGTTGGGGTTGAGATGATGTTGGGGCTGAGATAATGTTGGGACTGAGATGAGGTTGGGGGCTGAGATGTTTTTGGGGCTGACATGATGTTGGGGCTGAGATGATGTTTTGGCGAAGATGATGTTGGAGCTGAAATGATGTTGGGGCTGGGATGATGATGGGGCTGAGATGATGTTGGGGTTGAGATTATGTTGGAGCTGGGATAATGTTGGGGCTGGAGTGATGTTGAGGCTTTGATGATGTTGGGGCTGAATTGATTTTGGAGCTGAGATGATGTTAGAGCTGAGATGATGTTGAGGCTGGGATGATGTTGAGGCTCTGATGATGTTGGGACTGAAATGATGTTGAGGCTGGGATGATGTTGAGGCTCTGATGATGTTGGGACTGAAATGATTTTGGGGATGGGATGATGTTGAGGCTCTGATGATGTTGGGACTGAAATGATGTTGAGGCTGGGATGATGTTGAGGCTCTGATGATGTTGGGACTGAAATGATGTTGGGGCTGGGATGATGTTGGGGCTGAAATGATGTTGGGGCTGAGATGATGTTAGAGCTGAGATGATGTTGAGGCTGAGATAATGTTGGGGCTGGAGTGATGTTGAGGCTCTGATGACGTTGGGGCTGAGATAATGTGGAGGCTGAGATGATGTTAGGTCTGAGATGATATTGGGGCTGAGATGATGTTGGGGCTGAGATAATGTTAGGGCTGAGATAATGTTAGGGCTGAGATCATGTTGGGGCTCAGCTAATGTTTGGCTGAGATAATGTTGGGGCTGAGATAATGTTGGGCTGATATGATGCCGAGTTTCTGATAATGTTGGAGCAGAGATAATGTTGGTGCTGAGATGATGTTGAGGCTGGGATGATGTTGAGGCTCTGATGATGTTGGGACTGAAATGATGTTGGGGCTGGGATGATGTTGGGGCTGAAATGATGTTGGTGCTGAGATAATGTTGGTGTTGAGATAATGTTGGGAGCTGAGACAATGTTAGGAGCTGAGATAATGTTGAGGCTAAGATAATGTTAGGGCTGAGATAATACCGAGTCTCTGATAATGTTGGGGCTCAGATGATGTTGGGGTTGAGATAATGTTGTGACTGATATAATGTTGATTGCAAGAGACAAAACTATATGAGAAGGAGGTGTTTGATGTAATGTGTTTGAGAGGGAAGTATGTGTCATTTATGTGGCAGGAAGGTATGTAGTACAATCTATTATTTAGGGAGGAATTTGCTAAAATCTTTTTGGGAGTGAGGTATTTTGTGTAATCTATGTGGGAGGAGATATTTGGTGTAATCTATGTGGGAGGGAGGTATTTGGTGGAATCTATGTGATGCTGGAGGTAGTTGACTTAGTTTATGTGAATCTGGATGTAGTTGGCGTAATATATGTTAGGCTCGAGATAGTTGGTGTAGTTCATGTGAGGCAGGAAGTAGTTGGTGTAGTTTATGTGAGGCTGGAAGTAGTTGGTGTAGTTTATGTGAGGCTGGAAGTAGTTGGTGTAGTTTATGTGAGGCTGGAAGTAGTTGGTGTAGTTTATGTGAGGCTGGAAGTAGTTGGTGTAGTTTATATGAGGCTGGAAGTAGTTGGTGTAGTTTATGTGAGGCTGGAAGTAGTTGGTGTAGTTTATATGAGGCTGGAAGTAGTTGGTGTAGTTTATATGAGGCTGGAAGTAGTTGGTGTAGTTTATGAGAGGCTGGGAGTAGTTGGTGTAGTTTATATGAGGCTGGAAGTAGTTGGTGTAGTTTATATGAGGCTGGAAGTAGTTGGTGTAGTTTATGTGAGGCTGGAATTAGTTGGTGTAGTTTATGTGAGGCTGGGAGTAGTTGGCGTAGTTCAAATGAGACTCGAGGTTGTTTGTGTAGTCTATGTGAGAAGAGATTTAAAATGTTGCACATGTTGAATATCTGGGATCAATAATAAACAACAATAGATACTGTACAAAGAAAGTAGGAAGACGACTGACTATGGCAATACAGAAGATAAGGAATATGGAGAACCTATGGTATAACACAAACAAGGAACTAAAACTAAAGATCCTAAGAACGCGCATTTTTCCTTTGGCAACCTATGGATGTGAATCATGGACGATTACAAAATCAATAAGAGCGAAGATCGGTGCTTTTGAAACACAGAGCTACAGAAGAGTCATGACAATCCCGTGGACAAAGAGAGAAAGAAACAAATCCATCGGCAAGACCTGAATGTAGAGGAGAATTGGCTCATAAATGATGAAACGACACAAAAAATTTGTGTTATTTTTTGGACACGTCAAACGATACAATGGACTGGAAAGAGTGGTTATGGAGGACATGGTCACTGGAATGAGAGGCAGGGATCAACGGAGAAGACGATGGACTCATGCTATCAAGGTGACCCTGTATTTGACCTTGGAGCAAGCCTTAAGTCTGACGGAAGACAGATTTTCTTACAAACAGGCTGTCATGAGAGAGACGTTCTGCAAGGGACATGCTATATGATGATGATGAGCGGTGTGTACTTTAGCAACAATTACATTCTCTTAGTAGTTTGTTCAACAGCAACAGCTACATTCTCTTAGTAGTTTATTCAACAGCAACTGCTACATTCTCTTAGTAGTTTGTTCAACAACTACATTATCTGAGTAGTTTGTAGACTAGACTAAAGTTTGACCTAGACAAACTAAAATACCCAACAATCATAGAAGTGTTCCAATCGAGGGTAGGAGGGAGATTTGCTCCACTGTTGGCTCTCAGAGAGAGACTGCATACCGATACAGTTACAGAGTCTCTTAACTCGTTACTCATAGTTACAGCAACAGAGATTAATGGGTGTCACCAAACAACAATGAAGCCTTGGAGGACCAAAGAAGTTATAGACCTTTGTGATAGAAGAAGGTCACTGGAAAACGAAAAATATCCACCTGATGTGGTCGGTGGATATAAAGAGGTCAAGAAAATGATACAACAAAAGATGAGAGAGACGAAGGAAGCATGGATATGTGAGCAATGGCTTAACATCGAAGAGAGATTAAACAGAAATGACGCTAAAGGAGCATACAATGTGGTCAAAGAACTGGTAACACCTAGACAAGACAGAAACTTTATGATCCCGGATAAAAGCGGCAAGTACCTTATTGAGGACAATGATCTACCGGCACGATGGACAGAGTACTGTTCTAAGTTATAAAATTATGAACAACGGAACGAACCAGAGTAAACAATCCCTCCAACACCAACAACTATAGAGGATAACCAACTGATAATGAAGGACGACGTAGCTGCAACGGTAAAGACATTGAGAAGAGGGAAGGCAGCAGGCTTGAACAATATACCAGCAGAGCTCTTACAGGCAGATGGGGAGGTAGTGGTGGAAGGTCTGACACACATTTGCAACAAAATATGGGCGGCAGGAAACTGGCCGAACTTGTGGACAAAATCAATGGTTATACTTCTTCTTCTTCTTCTTCTGCGTACACAGTCAGACAGTAACCATTATTTTTTCGAAAAAAGCGGCGGTCGTCCTGAGACTCTCGCCACTACCATAGAGCTTGTCTTGCAGTTCCACTGGCAATGGCCACATCTGCTCTCTCTGATCCTCGTATGTCGGGCAGTTCTGCAGCAGATGTTCAGTGGTCATTTTACCAGTACCGCACGGGCATTCGTCGGTACACCCTATTTTCAATTTGTTGAATAGGTGGTACCTCAGTCTATTGTGGCCAGTGCGAAGTCTGAAGACAACGACCTGCTCTCTTCGGTTCAACTGGTAATAGGCATCGTTTTTGGTGTAACCAGTATGTTCGGTTTCCCATTTGGTCATGTACCTGGCTTTGATAAGCCGTTTTGACTCTTCGTACGTCATACTGGTATCTGTTTGTGGTAGCCTTGCGCCTTTTTTTGCCAGTCTGTCTGCCTCCTCGTTGCCTTGGATGTTGCAGTGTGACGGAACCCACTGTACCACTACCCTTTTTGGTGCGGACAGCTGGCACAGTTTGCAGAGTGCTGCTCTTAAGTCATTAAGCTCAGTGTTTTTCTGGCTTTTTAGCGCTGTGACTACGGCGAGAGCATCTGTCAGCAAGGCTATGTGGCTCTCGTTTTCACTGTGTGTTGCCATTTCTTCCACTGCCGCCCTCAGTGCCTCTGCCTCCGCTCTGAAATTGCTTGTGTACTTACCAGTAGCGAATGACAGTGTTATTTTTCTGCCATTTGGTAGGTTCAGGAATGCTCCTGCCCCTCCGTTCTGTGTAGTGTTTGTTACAGAACCGTCGGTGTATGCATGGGTCCAGTCCATGCTTGGGTAGCTTTTCGTTATGAAGCTTAGGGTAGTGTCTCTCCTTACTTTTTCGGTCTGGCAGATTTTGTTTGCAATACCTGGTATATTTTCTACCACCTCTGGAAATATATCCTGCCTCCAAGTAGGTTTTCGTACAGTAGTGATGGGTTTTGGTGTTGTTAGTGCGTTTATGGGATCTTCGTGCATCTTTGCTTTGGCTATTTCTGCAAAGTTTCTCCGCTTTAGTTTCCCAGTTCCCAAATTGTTTAGCCTCTGGTACATTGGATGGTCCGTCAGTCTTCGGAGTTTCTCTGACTGCAGCTGGGCTCTGCAGTCTCTTCTGTCGGTCATGGATTGCAGTTTTGTAATCTTTTCAAGTTCTACAATTGGCGTTGACTTCATGCCACCTGTTATAATTCTCATGGCTTGGTTTTGAAGTTTGTTAACTTTATCGAAGTTCGCCTTTGCTGCTGTTGTCCATGCCGCAATGCCATACTCGAGAACTGGTCTCACTCTTCCAGTGTACAGTTTCTTTAGTATACTTCCGTCTGCTCCCCAGCTTGTGCCAGCAAGTTTCCTCATTATTGCCATTCTTTCTCTGGCTCTCATTCGGTTTCTCTCGATCTGACTTTTCCATGTCATGCGCCGATCAAATGTGACTCCCAGATAGTTTGGGTTGTCGTTTGGCTGCAGGAATTTACCATTTAAACTTAAATTGGTATTTTTGGGGTTTGATTGAAAGCGAGAATATTGTACATGTGGTTTTCTCCTCGTTTATTTTGACCAGCCATGAGTTCGCCCACTCTTCCAGCGATGTTAGGGCCGTTTGCATCCGATTTCTTGCTATGGTGAGATTCTTTTCAGAGGTCCACATAGCCAGATCGTCTGCAAACATTGAGCTATGGACTCTTCTTGGTATATTCTCTGTAATATCGTTTATATATACCAGGAAGAGTGTGGGTGACAGTACTCCCCCTTGGGGTACTCCCTGCTCGAGTGTCACCTTTTTGCTCATCTGCCCTTGTACTTGGACTCTGGCCGTTCTTTGTTTGAGGTAGTGGTTGATCCACTTGTACATCTTCCCACAAACATCACTTCTCCTTAGCTTGACTCTAAGTCCATCCTTCCAGACTTTGTCAAATGCCTTTTCCAGATCCACCCAAACAGCTACTGTGTGTTTCTGTGCCTGGTAGGCATCTTCTATCTCCTGGGCTATGAGGATGACCTGGTCCTCAGTGGATCTGTGCTGTCTAAAGCCGGCTTGCTGTGGAATTAGTATTCGTTTTTCTTCCAGATGCCACATCAGTCTGGTGTTTATCATCCGTTCCATCAGCTTGCCGACACAGCTCAGTAGGCTTATGGGCCTGTATCCATTCGGATCTGTTTTGTCCTTTCCTGTTTTTGGTACTGGTACCAGTATTGCATCTTTCCATGCCTGGGGTACAATACCCCTTTTCCAGCTTTGGTTCAGGACTGATAGAAGTTTTTTCTTCGCTGTTTGGCCCAGCCCCATCAGCATTTCGTTTGTTATCCCGTCTTTTCCGGGAGATTTCCTTTTCTTTAGTGTTCTCATAGCCTCTTCCATTTCGCGCATTGTTAGTTTGGCCATCATGTGCTCTTCAGGAGCCGTATTCATGTTTTCGTGTCCCTTTAGCTCTTCGCTAATGTCTGTATGCTTATCTGCAGGGACCTCGATGTGGTTTGCTCTGGCATAGTGATCGACAACAATGGTTATACAATTACATAAATCTGGAAACCTAAAGCAGTGCCAAAATTACAGAACAATGAGCCTCATCAGCCACTCTAGCAAGGTCACGCTTAGATTAATCCTCGACCGATTGAAATCCCAAGCAGAGAACAGCATTGCCGAGGAGCAGGCAGGGTTCAGGCAGGGAATAAGCACTACAGAACATATATTTAATTTAAGGCTGCTTAGCGAGGAATATCTAGAACAGCAGCAAAAACTGTATAATGTGTTTGTTAATTTTAAGAAGGTATCTGATAGAGTATGGTATAAAGCGCTATGCGCAACCATTAGGGTGTATAAAATCAGCGGAAATATTATAAAGGTCCTTGTATGACAAAGCGTCCAGCGCAGTTCTTGTGAATGGAAGACGCGGGGACTGGTTTCGCACATCAGTCGGTGTGAGACACGATTTTACACTCTCCCCAACATTTTTCAATATATTTCTTTAGGGAATTATGAATGAGGCACTTGGAGGTTACTTTGGAACTGTCAAGATAAAGGGCCGAACGATTACCAATCTTCGTTTTGCAGATGACATTGACGGATTGGCGGTTGTCTTGTAACTGTCTTGGTATGGTCACATATCGAGATCAAACGGTCTTGCAAATACGATCCTACACGGAAAGGTGCAAGGCAGACGACGAAGAGGCCGCCCTAAAAAGAGGTGGGAGGAATGGACCAATCTCCGACCAGAAGAGGCATATGGAGCGACCGCTGACAGAGAAGGATGGCTCTAGGTTGCGAGGATATCTTTTCATGTATGCCCCAACGACCTCATTGGTTACGGGATGACCTGATCTAACCTGCGCAGTTTGTGCTTTAGCAACAATGACATTCTCTTAGCGGAATGTGCATTACCAACAATGACATTCTCTTAGCGGAATGTGCATTACCAACAATTACATTATCTTAGCGGAATGTGCATTAGCAACAATTACATTATCTTAGCGGAATGTGCATTAGCAACAATTACATTATCTTAGCGGAATGTGCATTAGCAACAATTACATTATCTTAGCGGAATGTGCATTAGCAACAATTACATTCTCTTACCGAAATATGCTTTTATCAACAATTACAAATGAGATTGATTACAACTTGTGTTCAGTAAGCCACCAGACAAACAATGCGCTTAGTTAACAATGAGTCGTGACCAAATGATGAATTTTTGGTCTACACCAAATGTCCGGCTCGAGAAGAAACTCACCGTTGAGATGTTTCATCAGTGTATCACAGGTTATTGTGTAATTTGGCTGGTCTTTTATGAGCCTTTAACATAACCTGGGCTAGAGTCATCCCATATTTTAATAAAATTCGTTTGTTTTTTTAAAAGACAAAATTGAGGTAACAGAGATGGCTCTTTACCAGTCGTTGGCCCAAGGTATACGATGCAAAACTATGGCATTGCATATACTTTATTTTCTATCGAAGATCACTAACACATACATTTTAGAAAGCTGGCCTGCGCCTATCTATCGGTCTTTATATCTCAGTCATATAAAGACTTACGACAGTTCTAGCCGCAGGAATTTACTCCGTTATTATAAATTGCTGTATTTTGGTTGTTGTTTTGTATGGGTTTGGTTTCTTTGGTTGGTTTTTTGTTTTTTGGGGAGGTTTTGTTTTTTTTTTTGTTTTTTTTTTTGGGGGGGGGGGGGGGGGTGAGAGATGGGGGTTGATCTTGTTTGTCAAAAAAACATTTCGAATTATTTATTCAGACGTCATATGTCACATGAGAACATGTTTTTAAATGACACAATCAATGAACGAAATGGAAGAGGCCATGATAACATTAAAGAAAAGGAAATCTCCCGGAAAAGATGGGATAACAAACGAAATGCTGAGGGGGCTGGGCCAAACAGCGAAGAGGAAGCTGCTATCGGTCCTGAACCAAAGCTGGAAAAGGGGAATTGTACCCCAGGCATGGAAAGACGCAGTACTGATACCATTACCAAAAAAAGGAAAGGACAAAACAGATCCAAATGGATACAGGCCTATCAGCCTACTGAGCTGTGTCGGCAAACTGATGGAACGTATGATAAACACCAGACTAATGTGGCATCTGGAAGAAAAACGAATACTAATTCCACAGCAAGCCGGCTTTAGACAGCACAGATCCACTGAGGACCAGGTCATCCTCATAGCCCAGGAAATAGACGATGCCTACCAGGCACAGAAGCACACAGTAGTGGTTTGGGTGGACCTGGAAAAGGCATTTGACAAAGTCTGGAAAGATGAACTTAGAGTCAAGCTAAGAAGAAGTGATGTCTGTGGGAAAATGTACAAGTGGATCAACCACTACCTCAAAAACAGAACGGCCAGAGTCCAAGTACAAGGGCAGATGAGCAAAAAGGTGACACTCGAGCAGGGAGTACCCCAAGGGGGAGTACTGTCACCCACACTCTTCTTGGTGTATATAAACGACATTACAGAGAATATACCAAAAAGAGTCCATAGCTCAATGTTTGCAGACGATCTGGCTATGTGGACCTCTGAAAAGAATCTCACCATAGCAAGAAATCGGATGCAAACGGCCCTAACATCGCTGGAAGAGTGGGCGAACTCATGGCTGGTCAAAATAAACGAGGAGAAAACCACATGTACAATATTCTCGCTTTCAATCAAACCCCAAAAATACCAATTTAAGTTTAAATGGTAAATTCCTGCAGCCAAACGACAACCCAAACTATCTGGGAGTCACATTTGATCGGCGCATGACATGGAAAAGTCAGATCGAGAGAAACCGAATGAGAGCCAGAGAAAGAATGGCAATAATGAGGAAACTTGCTGGCACAAGCTGGGGAGCAGACGGAAGTATACTAAAGAAACTGTACACTGGAAGAGTGAGACCAGTTCTCGAGTATGGCATTGCGGCATGGACAACAGCAGCAAAGGCGAACTTCGATAAAGTTAGCAAACTTCAAAACCAAGCCATGAGAGGCATGAAGCCAATTGTAGAACTTGAAAACATTACAAAACTGCAATACATGACCGATAGAAGAGACTGCAGAGCCCAGCTGCAGTCAGAGAAACTCCGAAGACTGACCAACCATCCAATGCACCAGAGACTAAACAATTTGGGAAAGGGGAAACTAAAGCGGAGAAACTTTGCAGAAATAGCCAAAGCAAAGATGCACGAAGATCCCATAAACGCACTAACAACACCAAAACCCATCACTACTGTACGAAAACCTACCTGGAGGCAGGATATATTTCCAGAGGTGGTAGAAAATATACCAGGTATAGGAAACAAAAACGGCCAGACTGAAAAAGAAAGGAGAGATACTACCCTAAGCTTTATATCGGAAAACTACCCAAGCATGGACTGGACCCATGCATACACCGACGGTTCTGTAACAAACACTACACAGAACGGAGGGGCAGGAGCATTCCTGAACCTACCAAATGGCAGAAAAATAACACTGTCACTCGCTACTGGAAAGTACACAAGCAATTTCAGAGCGGTGGCAGAGGCACTGAGGGCGGCAGTGGAAGAAATGGTGACACATAAAGAAAATGAAAGCCATATAGTCCTGCTTACAGATGCTCTCGCCGTAGTAACAGCGCTACAAAGCCAGAAAAACACTGAGCTTAATGACTTAAGAGCAGCACTCTGCAAACTGTGCCAGCATCCGCACCAAAAAGGGTAGTGGTACAGTGGGTCCCATCACACTGCAACATCCAAGGCAACGAGGAGGCACACAGACTGGCAAAAAAAGGCGCAAGACTACCACAAACAGATACTAGTATGACGTACGAAGAGTCAAAACGGCTTATCAAAGCCAGATACATGACCAAATGGGAAACCGAACATACTAGTTACACCAAAAACGATGCCTATTACCAGTTGAACAGAAGAGAGCAGGTCGTTGTCTTCAGACTTCGCACTGGCCACAATAGACTGAGATACCACCTATTTAACAAATTGAAGATAGGTGGTACCGACGAATGCCCGTGCGGTACCGGTAAAATGACCGCTGAACATCTGCTGCAGAACTGCCCGACATACGAGGATCAGAGAGAGCAGATGTGGCCATCACCAATGGAACTGCAAGACAAGCTCTATGGCAGTGGCGACAGCCTCAGGATGACCGCTGCTTTTTTCGAAAAAATAATGGTTACTGTCTGACTGCGTACGAAGAAGAAGAAGAAGAAAATGACACAATGAGTCAGTTAAACAGGCTTCCTGAAGAAAAAAACGGACCTACAAACTGCAGGCTACTTATAGGTTGCTTTTTATGCGAAGAAAAAAGCTTTTTCGACAGCTACACTCAGATCGAAGTATCATCAAATAATGAAGACAAACAAGTTCGAATGTATCGAAAAGGACTAAATGTATACACGACATGTGTATTTTTTAAAAATAGGAGATAACAATATAGAAGAAACACGCAACAATACTATTTGATTGAGTATGAGTTTTATTAGTGAAGCAATTGAGAAGGACATAATTGTCGATAAAGCATCCTGTAGCATTTCGGTGACCCAATTTTTCGATCAGATTAATAACTTCAGACTTATCACATGTCACACACTTCCTTTGCTTATAATTCTTCGGCTGATACTGTTCATCACTGACAAGCGTATTCCATTTATTTACAAAAATAACAAAATTCAAATGTTTTAAGGCCTTAAACAAAAAGCAGAAGAAAGCCTCAAATGAAATTTTTTTAAAAGAACTATCATGTATTGTTATATGATAAAATGAATTTAGCTCTTTATGACAAGAAGAAGCGGATGATGAAGATGAATAACAAGATGAAGAAGAAGAGAAAGAAGAAGGATAGTATGGAGAAGAAATCAAAGTAGGAAATAAGAAATAAGAATAAGAAGAAAATGAAGAAGAAGAAGAAGAAGAGGAAGAAGAAAAAGAAGAAGAGGAATAAGTAAAAGAGGAAGAAGAAGAAAAAGAAGAAGTAGCAGAATAAGAAGAATTTGTGACTTCGTTATACTTGTAGATAAAACAATTAATAGCAAACGTGTATTTCTAGATTTTGTAGAGTTATGTCTTCATTCAAAGTCCAAAGACTTGCAATGCATGTTTAACATAACTTGTTTCGGAGCTAGCAATGTAGGCGCCTGGTTCCAATTCAACGATACAACGGGGCTCAATATGATATATGTAATTTAAATTGCAAGAACTCCGACTATCCAAATGAAAGTTATCAAAAATAAACAATATGCAAAACATTGTGAGTGAACTGAAAATGGATCTGGGGTAGTTGTCTCGCCGCCGCGATTCAATTTCAACCAGTGTTCGTAAAGCGATCTCAGTCCCGCCAGGCGGAGCGATAGCGCGGGCTTCCGGAAAACTCTTGCTCGCCTTTCCCCGTGAGGTTTTTTTTAGCGTCTCCTCCGCCGAGATGCGCTGCTCTGGTCCGTATCAAGAAACGTTGTCAGTCGGTGGTGATTTATCTAAGGCTTATAGCAGAGCTCGACAGTTCATCTCGCTGGTGGTCAGACTCTCGCAAAGAGCTTGTGATCGGCAAATGGAAAGCAGGTATCGTGCCTGAAGGCCATTTGTTCTCCCGGGGGGAGGGGAGGGGACCAGCCCTCGGGAGAAGGGCAGGCCGGCAGGCCAAATTGTCTCTAGTCCCAGTGAAATTCATCGCCGGGGTCGTTGGGATCCGTTCTGCACAGAGCGCTGCCATCCCTCCTCGAGCGAGCCCGGTCGGTCGGTCGTCTGGTGTGTGTAGGGGCCCCTGTCAGGCGGTCCTAGGTCGACGGAGTGAAGGACGGAGGGGGGGGGGGAACAACCGTCCGTCCGTTCGTCAGTCGGTCCCTGCGGCCGTCCCAGTGAGGCTTTTTACACACCCGTGCTCCGCCGACCGGTGTGTGTGATACGTACGTCTCCGACAGATATCTGGTTGATCCTGCCAGTAGTCATATGCTTATCTCAAAGATTAAGCCATGCATGTCTAAGTTCACACTGTCTAACGGTGAAACCGCGAATGGCTCATTAAATCAGTCGAGGTTCCTTAGATGACACGATCCTATTTGGATAACTGTAGCAATTCTAGAGCTAATACATGCTTACCAAGCTCCGACCCTCGCGGAAAGAGCGCTTTTATTAGTTCAATACCAATCGTCGTTTCCCCTCGCGGGGTTGCGGCGTCCCCACTGGTGACTCTGGATAACTTTGTGCTGATCGCATGGCCTCATGCCGGCGACTCATCTTTCAAATGTCTGCCCTATCAAATATCTATGGAACGTGACATGCCTACAATGTTTGTAAAGGGTAACGGGGAATCAGGGTTCGATTCCGGAGAGGGAGCTACTGCAAAAGCATTTGTCAAGAATGTTTTCATTAATCAAGAACGAAAGTCAGAGGCGCGAAGACGATCAGATACCGTCGTAGTTCTGACCATAAACGATGCCGACTAGCGATCTACAGGAGTTGCTTCGATGACATTGCGGGCAGCTTCCGGGTAACCAAAGTGTTTGGGTTCCGGAGGAAGTATGGCTGCAAAGCTGAAACTTAAAGGAATTGACGGAAGGGCACCACCAGGAGTAGAGCCTGCGACTTAATTTGACTCACCACGGCCAACACTGAAATGACTGACATGCCGAGACCCCTTTCCTTGGGTCTAATATGGAACGGGTGCTGGATTTAGACCCTCAGAAATCTGGGGTTATGCGCTCGGTTGGTCTGCATTCAGTGTTTGATAAAGGAATTGACGGAAGAGCACTTCAAGAAGTGGAGCCTTCGGCTTAAATTGACTTAACACGCCAATACTGTAGAATGACTGTCAAATCGAGAGCACTTCCGTTAAGTCTAATAGTGAACGTGTGCTGGTGTTAGACCCACGGAAGACAGGACAGTCTCTTAAACCCCTAATGAAAGAGCGTCTGCTATGGTAATCTGGTCTTAACTCTGCAGAAATCACAGGTTCCAGAAACTTGGCCATTGACAAACTAAAAAGCCCTATATTGATACGCCCGGTCTAATATTGAACGGGTGCTGGAAATAGACCCTCCGTGGACAGGTCAGTTTTACCCTACTAATGACAGAGCGTTGGTACGGTAATCCTGCTCAACTCGAGAGGAGCCGCAGACATTTGGTTCACGTACTAGGCTGATAAGCTAACGCGCGAGGCTACAAGGTGAGGGATTACGGCCGAACGCCTCTAAGCCAAAATCCCGCCCAAAAGCCCTGCACGATTGAAAAGGGAGGCTTCGACATGGTGGGGACCTGGGGCTCCCGCTCCAGCCCCACCCGGTCGAGCTGCAGAATGAGGTCTCTTCCGTCCGCCGATCAAAGCGGGCGGGAAGCTGCTCGATATTCACCCCCATACGGCGATGAGGTATGGAACCATTTGTAGAAGACTTAGTTCTCGGTCGGGGTGCCCTAAGCAGTAGATCAGCTACCTCACTGCGAACTGCTGAGACTCAACCCTTGACCATGAGATATGTCCGCACCAGGCGAACAACATCTTCGTGCAATGACCAGGCTTGTCCTCTGGTCAAATGCACTATTTCGAGAGGAATCACAGGTCGCTGACATTTGGTTCACGTGCTTGGCTGATAAGCTACCATCTGAGGGACTACGGCCGAACGCCTCTAAGCCAGAATCCCGCCCTAAATCTCAGCACCGCTGTGATGGGAGGCTACGACATGGCTGGGGCTTGCGTCTCAGTCCGGCCCGGTCGAGCCGCAGGAATGCACCTGGTAAAATGCACTCCTTCCTTGCTCTTTGCCTCTGTCTGCTATCAGTCATTCCAATGAACGCAGAAGAGATGCAGTCCAGCGGACATTGCACCTCCTGCCCTATTGTGACAACCTCCCGGGTGGCGGGGAATGCTAGGCGTACCATCACTGCAGATGAGCCGAGAAAATAAAGGGAGCAAAAAGATACCTCACTCACATGCATATACTACGTTTCTGGCAGGACGTGACGATCCTGGGAAAACGTCACACTGGACTGCCTCTCTTCCGGGATAGTACAAACTAGTACATAGTCTATCATATCATTGCCAAACGCTATAGACACGAGTAGGGAAGACTCGATAGTCCTGCAAGACAACTTCCTAAGAGAGACAACTCTGACCAAAAACAACTGCTGCCTTGCTGTTAGGCTGGGGACAGCCAAAGGCTAAGGAGGGCAACCCTACAGAAACGCCTGTTGAAATCGGATGCACTGAGCCAGAGGCTAACAAATTAAAACAGTGCAATGTAAACATCGCTGTAAACAGCGTACGATGAAGAAGAAGAAGAAGAACTGAAAATGGGAACCTTTCCGAAAGCAAAGAAACAGAGAATAACATTATGATAGGAAAAAAACAATATAATGATTTCCGCGAGAAAGATTTATTTTTCAAACACATTTCTTAAATTGTTGTTGAACTGTTCTCAGTAAAGACGACTCAGTTTTCAATTATCCTAATAAATCTTGATACTGATCTATATTTCGTCTCAGTTAGTTGGGGTAAGCGAAACACGGTTACATGAAGTTATTAGTTGTTGTCTGAACACGTGACCTATGACCCAGTTATCACTGGCAGTTGAAGATGGACATAGTCAGGCCGGCTAGTGTATGTGAAGAATGTTTATCCCAATGGCATGTGCTGGTCTATATTAAGCCTAGAAATCGGAGGAGTCTGCTAAATGCGTTATTTGGTGAGTATTTGCTATCTTCATCTGCATGATCGTTATTATGTAATCATATTTGCAATCATTCCACGCTTTCTCGTCCCTCTCGTCTCACTTTCTTCCTCTCTCTCTCTCTCTCTCTCTCTCTCTTTCTCTCTCTTTCTCTCACCGTATCAAATGATAATTGCTTGTGAAAAACGTACATTTGATCAATTTAACCGATTATTGATTATCTATAACACTGACACCTGCACTGACCAACACGTACCACACCGTAGGTGTCAAGGTAATCTAGCGAAGGTGTAAAAGGACGTCTAGAAAACGACGCCCAATGGCTATCGGTTTATTTATTTATTATGGAGAATAACAGAAAGTATACATATTACCTTCACATCCAGGCGAGGTGTGAGAAGAACACGGTTAGAATG